>OU015693.1:1250000-2500000 GCA_907165295.1 Nomada fabriciana | reverse complement strand
CGACTGGTAACTAAGATTAAAGAACGCAATATAACTGGAGATTAATCGATTTTTTAATACCAATTGACCATCAGGGAATTCACAAAATGAAAAGCTACGTTTTGATTCGTTGTAAGAATATAAGACTGATTTATTCCGTAGATGTAAACTTATATACAAAAGATGACGTATATGTTCAGACCATGTTCGTCGGAAAAAATCTCACCGCCACGTAGAAACAGTGCCGATAGAATTGAACTAACGGAGACGCAACTAGACGAAGCGGTACGGCAGTGAACGGTGTGTTTTGGGAAAAGGTGTAGCAATAACAATATTGATAGTAATAATAATTTGGATCGAGCATAACTGCTTAGAAGCACTTGCGGTGAACGATGCCTGGACCGGACTCGTCGTACTCCTGTTTGGAGATCCACATCTGTTGGAAGGTGGACAGGGAAGCCAAGATGGATCCACCGATCCATACGGAGTATTTCCTCTCGGGGGGAGCGATGATCTTGATCTTGATGGTGGACGGGGCCAGGGCAGTGATTTCCTTCTGCATGCGGTCAGCAATACCGGGGTACATGGTGGTACCACCAGAGAGCACGTTGTTGGCGTACAAGTCCTTACGGATGTCGACGTCGCACTTCATGATGGAGTTGTACACGGTCTCGTGGATACCGCAGGATTCCATACCCAAGAAGGATGGTTGGAAGAGGGCTTCTGGGCAACGGAACCTCTCGTTGCCGATGGTGATGACCTGTCCATCGGGCAATTCGTAGCTCTTCTCGAGGGAAGTGCTGGCGGCAGCGGTGGCCATTTCCTGTTCGAAGTCCAGGGCGACATAGCAGAGTTTCTCCTTGATGTCGCGGACGATTTCTCGCTCAGCAGTGGTGGTGAAGCTGTAGCCTCTCTCGGTCAGGATCTTCATGAGGTAGTCGGTCAAATCGCGACCGGCCAAGTCCAGACGGAGGATAGCATGGGGAAGGGCATAACCTTCGTAGATGGGTACGGTGTGAGAGACACCATCACCGGAGTCCAAGACGATACCGGTGGTACGACCGGAAGCGTACAGGGAGAGCACGGCTTGGATGGCGACGTACATGGCCGGGCTGTTGAAGGTTTCGAACATGATCTGGGTCATCTTCTCACGGTTAGCTTTGGGGTTCAGGGGAGCTTCGGTGAGGAGGACCGGGTGTTCCTCGGGGGCAACACGCAGTTCGTTGTAGAAGGTGTGATGCCAGATCTTCTCCATATCATCCCAGTTGGTGATGATACCGTGCTCGATCGGGTATTTCAAGGTGAGGATACCTCTCTTGCTCTGGGCCTCGTCACCGACATAGCTGTCTTTCTGACCCATGCCGACCATCACACCCTGATGTCTAGGGCGACCAACGATCGAGGGGAAGACGGCGCGGGGAGCGTCGTCTCCTGCGAAACCGGCCTTGCACATACCGGATCCATTGTCAACAACAAGAGCGGCAACTTCGTCGTCACACATTTTGTTTCTTCTTCGATTTTAACACTCTGTAACAGAAATGGTTGTCGTTCTTCATTCCTCGTTGTCTCTCACTTGAGATACACATCCAATCGCATGCTTAGGGTCTTCAAGATATTTGATTTCAGTTTGCAATATGTCATTGTTGATGGTACTGATTCTTTAGGCTGTCTTTGATTGTTCGCAAAATCTGTGTCCAAATCTCGTCATGAATCTAACACTGTTCCGGCTTGAAGATCCGTTCAAATTTATTGTCGATGAAAGAAAAAGGTTCTGTTAAATGAAGGCTTATCTAAGAAATCGCAAGAGCAAAAAGTCGGTTTGGAAAATCCATCGATCCGTATCGCGATACGATTTGAAAATTCACAGAATCGTTCAAAAAATCGATAAGCAGAACAAGAATTGCCCCGATTGATTCAACTCGCGAAACAATGGATACATTATCAACGGAAGGGGCGGATAAGTGTTATCTAAAAATAAGAGTCTATCCCCTAATCTCTAACGAGGTACGTTCTTATATTAAAAAAAGGCAAAATCCACAGTCATTTTCTACTAGAAAAAAAAAAGAATTCAATGCGCGGTAAATATCATTCAACTACAAAATGCGTCTGCATAAAAAATGTTACGTAGTGAAACAGTATAGCGGCGCGTTGGAGCTTTCACGGAAAGCGTCGGTGCTCGCCAGAATTGACCCAGTTGCCTATAAAACGATAGGCAAGCGGCCCCAGCGTCGCGGCACTATTTTCGTGCGCCGCGGCGCTAACTTTAGACGTACGGCCGACGGACGATCCCTAATAAGTGCAAGCCGCGATTATGGTGGGCAACATCGTCTCCTCTCGCCGCGGCTCAGCTCGGGCCACGGGGGAAAAGCATAACGACGAGGTACGCGCGTGCCAAAATTATGCTCCGCTCGCAAAAGGACGACCCCCGCACACGGGCAAAGACCTCGAATATGCCTAAACATGACGATAGAGCCGGCCATTCGCCCCGTATGCGTATTTTTGGTACTCGCGATTAGCTGGTTAGAAGAATTTCGTAGCCGAGGGAAGAAGTGCGCGCGCGCGATTCGATCTTCGATATTCTGGGGAGGGTAAATTGAAAACGATATCGACGGATCCACGATGGAAAGTCCCCTCTTGCGTCGCAACAACTGTTTACGCGTTAGATGCAGCTTCGAGAATAGTTTGATGTTGACGTGAATTTTTTGTTCATTAGTTTGGTAGAACTTGGTGAAACTGTACTTTGTGCAGGTGTGTTACTAAATGGATATTTTAATAGAGATGTTTTGCAAATTGAATCACGCGTGGAAGGAGCCCAACTTTTTAATATTTGACCTTTTGTTCTTTTTTTCGTAGTCTTTGTTAAGCAAACTGTGAGAGTTTTTATAGTTACGGCAGTTGATATATACCTTCGATGTGACATTACATAATTTGGCAAGAGAACAGATTGAAACATACAAGAACTAGAGATGTTACTACAATAGTTATGTTACGGTCTCTGAATTCATCTGAAATTATTGAATTTATTAATAGGCGTACTCTATAGTCTAAAAGTTGGACAACCTTTCGCGCAATTTAAATAAACTTCAAAGATAACGAGAAGAACTTCAATAATAAACTACAATTAGTTAATTATGAATGGAAAGAATAGGCAATATACAGGCTTTGCGTCCGAGACAATATTTTCCGTCAATGTGAATCCATATTGTATAACAATTTATAACCGAACTAGTTAAAAACTAAACTTATTTAACAATTAAGTAGTATTAGAGAGTTTATACCAATTGCAGAAGACGATACCGATACTTTTACGTATCGGATACTTTCAGTTACAAATGTTCGTAACAAGCAGTTTCTTTCACAATTTTTCAACAAAAGATAAGTAAGAAATGTTTCGAAGCACTACTATATACTACAATAGACTTTAAAAAGGACACTGTTCAAGACGATTTTCTATATCCAAAAGCACATCAGTATCCAAATCTAAATCACAAATAATTCAACGCCGTATTATCCACGAAGCAAATACAAAAATAAAATGCAGCTGCTCGCAAGCAAACCGAAAAATTGATCAGGTAACGAGTTTCCATTGAACAAAGCTACGATATTCGATTTCTGCCTTCAACATACCAACACAATTAACCCTCGATGCTATTTCAGATACAAGCAACCGGAAGGAAACTCGACCGCTTCCTTAAAAGTCTAACGGTGTACCGCTACACCGTCGAAGGCTCTTTCACTCAAAAGTATCAGCCGAAAGTTGTACGATCGCAACACTATACGGATACTGATCGGTGAAATCGATCGAGTATCGTTATCGTCGGCAACGTCAACGGTCCCGAGGGCAGCCGACAGTATCCGTGATAGACGAAGTATCGTTTCCAAAAAACAGATTCTACGTACCGTGCACGGGACAGAGGTGGAGTGGCGTCTGTGCCTTGGGAGCGTCGCGACGTCGAATATATGCTCTCGTCAGAACGCCCCCGCATTCTCGTGGGATGGTGCTTGCCCGACAGGCACGAAAAAGGCTTGCCTCGCGTGGCGTCGCGACGCTCGCCGAACTAGGCGGCCCCAGGCCCTAAGCGGACCGAGGAAAATGCGCCGCTTTGGAAACACTGAATATCATTTCTCCTTATTGTTCCTGCACTCTTCGCCGTCTCTTTGGCTTTTATTAAACCCTTCGTTTCGCTCGAAGAGGGCTCACTTGGAATAGCTTCGACGGTATTTTTCTTTTCGTGCACGCCGGGTTCGTTTTCCTGTTTTGGAAAGGCCTGACGGTGCGGCGATTAATTTAACCCTTCACGACTCGAGGTTTCCATTTGGAATCGTGAACTTGCTTAGCGTTCGTAACTCACATTACGGGCCTGAAGTATCTACACGACGTCGCCTAAGAAGGATCCATCCTCGGGAATAACATTTACCAATTGTTTATTCGCTTCTGTTTCTGACCTCCAAGAAATTATTGTACGCGAGGGAATAACTGTCTTCTCCGAAATGGAATAATTCCAATGGGAAAGGGGTGAACCTTTAAATAAGTTCGGCCGGCTCGTGTGGATCGGATTATTAGGGAATTCGTACTGCAAGCTTGTTTTTAGGAGTCTTTTTGTTTCTACGCGCTCTTCGGTAGTCTAAGTTGAGACCAGATGCTACTAATTCTCCAAATCACCGATGTACAAAGTAAACGTTGGTCTTATTCTGTTGCGGAAGCGGGTTTAATGGTTCTGTCGTTTCATTTGAGAACGGGGTGTCGTCTCGTGTAAGAGGTTGCTGCGCTTTGCTTGCATGGAGAATGATGTACATGGGAAGCGAGGGGTCCATTATGTCTCGCGCGCAAATAGAATTCTGCATAAATTTCCGCTGCAATTATGCTAGATGTAACATTATAGTTTAGAACGATGTAAGCTGTTCAACGGCTGCTCATATTGTATTAATATTATGCCATTTCAAACTTTCTCTGCTGCTTCGAGCGATTTTTTTTAGCTCGCGAAATGTAGAGCAAGCATAGTATTTGTTTCAAGATCAATTTGAGTGAGCTTTCAAATTGGCTTCGTCGTGATTGCGAATTCAGACGAATACAAACAGTTGTCAGACGACTGATTTGCAAAGGAACCATATTTCATTGAATTTGGTCAAACGTTCTATTATATGCTACAAAAATTGACTCCGTGACAGCTATTAGGCGTTTCTATTCTTAAAGTGTACAATATATCGAATGCCAAGGACATTGAATAAAATAAGGGCCGAGCATTCTTTCACTAATTCTACTTATACTTTAGGAAACGATGTCAGACGGGAATGTGTTAGAATTTTTGTTCGTCTAAATATAGAATTTATTTTTAATTTCAGGTTGAAACGTTGCTTGTGAAAGTGATTTACATACGTGCAATCGTTTATCGCACACATCTCTATCTTCCGCGCTAAAAAATAGAGAACAATACAGTTCATCCACAGCAGACAAATTCGCTCGAATACCATAGAAAGAGCATGATATATTTTTTCTATTTACTTTCAATACCTAATGCCTACGATCTCGCTTACATTTTTAACCCATGGCTAATAATACGTTCTTGTGACAGCTTTCCCACGGGCAGGCTCGATCCTTGCGGCAAGTTTTAGTGTTTCGTCACAAAGGGAACATGCTCTGCATCGTCAACTATATTTAACCTACGTTTAATCGCAATTGAAAAACCTTGAATTAGAAAAAAAGCACATCTCCATGGCACGCATAGGCAAAATACGCATGAGGCACAGCACGCGACAGATAAAACATGTTACGTATATTCCGATAGAGGCTGCAATAACTAATTATGTGGCTGGTTTAATTGTTCCTTCAGTAGCAGTGAATGTAATCGTAATTTCATCATCATTTCGAGGCTGACTCGGCGTCAAGCGTGATCCCTGTGCGATACGCGTGTTCCTCTTTCTACCAGATATCAGGGTAGGAGGAATATTTCGAGATTACGCACCGAGACGAAAATAAATCGCAGGATCCGTAGCTTTTATCGGCCAACCCTACACGCTCATCGACTGAAAAGGTTCTCAGAGAATGCAGCCGAGTGTTCCTCGGCGAAAACGATCGTACTCTTGACACCGTTCGAGATTAGTAATCAGCCAAGTAAAAAATAAAATCGGCTATCAGTGATATTCCCCCGGGATCGGGGATACGTACAGTAAATGCAACCGTTCTGGAGCGATTTGGTCATAATAGGCCAAGGTCATCGATTAACCCGACGTCACAATAATAGTTATTTTAAAACTACTTGAACGCGGATTTCGCGCCGCCCTCGCAGACATATTCGGACTTGAGTATCGCGAAGGAAACAGCAATTCTTTCCAACACAAATCCCTGCGCAAGTGTGCGTAAATATGTACGGTGCACGTATTTGTACAATTCGTGAGAAACGTATAGGATGCTAATGTTGATGAAATTTTGCGAATAAAAATTCGCGTTTAAATCTGTGCCAATGAACGAGGGATTTGCAACATTGTAACTAATCGTGAAGTTTGTTTATTGTTTGTACACGAGGTGTACTTAGGGGCGAGGCAATTTATCGCCCTTAGATAGTCATAACTAATCTAACTTTTAGTGATAGATCTGCATGGTTTATTTTCGTATGCCGCGAAAAATTTACGAACTACGGAAATGTCCACGGGCTGTGCAAACTATCAGGACCTCGAACTTCCTAAGTAAATGTTTATACGAAGTAATTTATGTTACAGATCTTTCTTCAATCGTCCCAAACACGGGGAAACTATCTGACAGGCGCCGAACGACACTCGCGAATGGATCAAGTAGGATAAGTCCCAAAGTGGATTCTGACTTCCAAGGCACGGATTATATCTGTCGGATAGGAGGAAGACATCGGATGTAACGACGCATAGGTTGAGGTATCGAAATTAAAGGATATAAATAGTGATGTGAGAGAATGTATATTTAATTTCACTTTTTGATATATCGTATAACAATATAGCAATATCGTGTATAGTATTTACAAAATAAATTAAAATAGATGTATATTGATGGTAAGTCTGCTTTGAGTAGTAGTAGGCTAGGTATAGTAATATTTAAGAAATTTGTTGGAGGTGCAAGGATCTCGTGTAACAGTGAGACAAGCGCAGCTTCCCTCGAAGTTGGTCCAATTCTCCCGATGGATCTTGTTTTTCAGTTTTTTTTCTTTTTCCAAAGTATCCAGAATGTCCCTTTCACGGTCGAAAGATGCATTTGGTTAGGTAGGTCAGCCGATTTGGTATCGTTCACGAACTTCGTTTCGATACTCGACAAGGACTGGCCATCCACGAGCGAGCTCTGTATCGAGAACCAACACCTTCGCCGCCTTCCTCGGCCATGATAAAGTGACGGATGATCGCGATCTTCATAGCCCATTAGAGAGCTGCAAAGTCGGCAATGTGGTCAGCCAGGCCGCCGTATTTTACACAGTGACATAGATAACCACAGCGATGAATATTCGATGAGATCTGATAATGATCCGGATTCTTTCATGTTTTGATAGCTTTCCTTTATTGCAGCGCAATAGTCGCTCATAGAAAATCGAAGGATCGTGTGTTCGATTCGCACGAGGACATTCGATGTTACTTGCACGTTCGTGCGACATTGTTGAATTGTCGACGATGCGCTTAGAAGCACTTGCGGTGGACGATGCCAGGGCCGGACTCGTCGTACTCCTGTTTGGAGATCCACATCTGTTGGAAGGTGGACAGGGAAGCCAAGATGGATCCACCGATCCATACGGAGTATTTCCTCTCGGGGGGAGCGATGATCTTGATCTTGATGGTGGACGGGGCCAGGGCAGTGATTTCCTTCTGCATACGGTCGGCAATACCGGGGTACATGGTGGTACCACCAGAGAGCACGTTGTTGGCGTACAAGTCCTTACGGATGTCGACGTCGCACTTCATGATGGAGTTGTACACGGTCTCGTGGATACCGCAAGATTCCATACCCAAGAATGATGGTTGGAAGAGGGCTTCTGGGCAACGGAATCTCTCGTTGCCGATGGTGATGACCTGTCCATCGGGCAATTCGTAGCTCTTCTCGAGGGAAGTGCTGGCGGCAGCGGTGGCCATTTCCTGTTCGAAGTCCAGGGCGACATAGCAGAGTTTCTCCTTGATGTCGCGGACGATTTCTCGCTCAGCAGTGGTGGTGAAGCTGTAGCCTCTCTCGGTCAGGATCTTCATGAGGTAGTCGGTCAAGTCGCGACCGGCCAAGTCCAGACGGAGGATAGCATGGGGAAGGGCATAACCTTCGTAGATGGGTACGGTGTGAGAGACACCATCACCGGAGTCCAGGACGATACCGGTGGTACGACCGGAAGCGTACAGGGAGAGCACGGCTTGGATGGCGACGTACATAGCCGGGCTGTTGAAGGTTTCGAACATGATCTGGGTCATCTTCTCACGGTTAGCTTTGGGGTTCAGGGGAGCTTCGGTGAGGAGGACTGGGTGTTCCTCGGGGGCAACACGCAGTTCGTTGTAGAAGGTGTGATGCCAGATCTTCTCCATATCATCCCAGTTGGTGATGATACCGTGCTCGATCGGGTATTTCAAGGTGAGGATACCTCTCTTGCTCTGGGCCTCGTCACCGACATAGCTGTCCTTTTGACCCATACCGACCATCACACCCTGATGTCTGGGGCGACCAACGATCGAGGGGAAGACGGCGCGGGGAGCGTCGTCTCCTGCGAAACCGGCCTTGCACATACCGGATCCATTGTCTACAACAAGGGCGGCTACTTCGTCGTCGCACATTTTGCTGCTTTTTTAGTGTCTCTGAAAAAATATTAATTTCGGTTATGCAACGTCACAAAGCCTGCGCCTGTAGTCTCCTTTTTCGAGACCAAATTTGTGTTGTCTCTATTCTTAAGTCACCCAATTCTGTGCCCATAGTTCCCTTCTCTCGAGACTAAATTTATGTTTCCTATCTATTCCTGAATGCCGATCCGTAAACTGGAAAATCCAAATATAAAGGAAGCAGTAATTCATTCCTATTTATCCCATTTTTTACTACCTTGATTTTTAACAACCACGCACGAACTAGGTAATTTCAATTATTTATCGAAAATGTATTGAATTTGTAACGTGCCCTTTTCTTTGTACAATTTACCAAATACTTTTGAACAATTATCCTATCTAATATAAATTCTATCAATATGTAAACCATTTTCACTTTTTCGAATATTTCTACTATCTTAAAAAAGAAAACAACTTCGAAGAAAAGGCATCTCACTTTCCGTCGATATTTCTCTACTTCACCCAACCCTTACAAGACCGTTCCACACTCGACAAAATATGCCCGCGCACCTATTCGCACGTGATGATAATAATCTCCTATCAATCAATTCTCTACTTGATCACTGGTGTCACCACAAAAAGCAACGATCCCCGCCGATCGTGCTACACTACACACCTTCCTCGAAACTTCCTCTGAATACGAGTTAAAGAACAAAAATTGTATCAGCAATACTTCGCAGAATTACTAACCGTGGGGGTGAGTTGTGAATCGACGGGCGGCTGAGGAGCGGCTGAGGCTCGAAGGCGCCGCGACGCCAGATATAACATCCGCAGCGTACGCGACGCTACCGAAGATGGGCACGCGGGACGCCTCCAGGGCTGGCCAGAGCGTCTGCCCACGCAAAAGCTCGATGTGACGATGTCTGCGGATCAGGCACGCTACGAACCAGGAAATCAGTATAGCACCGATCTCAGGATCTCGGTAGAGGGTGGACGGCGATATGAATTTGGACGGCCCTGAACGTCCGAGAACAGCAGTGAGAATTATGTGGCTGCCTCCCACCGGTACTCCAACCTTACCCAACTAGCGCATAATCTTCGCCAGAATTAGTTTTTACATTGATCCATCGCTATTCGCAATTTTTCAACATCAGACTGACGAGCCAGGGTGTCCCTGTTGGATCTACAAGTATGGGAATGGATGGCGATCAACGTTTCGGGTCGGTCCGAAGGTTTTGTTCACAGCTGGGATATTTGTGTGATTAAGTTGAACGTTTCGTGATGGATAATTCAGTTCATTACTGGATAGAAAATTCAGCGATTGGGGGATCTTGATGGTTTCTCGGTTTACATTGCTTTCAGGGTGGAAAAGTGACACGTACAGTGTAGATTATGTATTTTTATTTGCTCGTATACATAGTGCTCTTGTTTAAAGATTCGTAGCACTCGTGGGGCTTCCTGGTGGTTCAACAAGTCACCGGCTCAGCCTGGGTGCGCGTGTTACTAAATCTAGACATTGATGGGTTTGAAGCTACTTGGGAATTGTGTCAAACATGATTCTGAATCTTTTTTATCATAACTGTTTGGTATATGTCATTGTTCGAGCTTGTACTTTTGAATGGCAGGCTTATAATAATTTAATCAGCTTTTCGATGATCATGAAGGTTCAAGGGGGCTGTATTTTTTAGTGTTATAATTAAATGTATTTATTTGAAATCTGGACGCTTTGCGTTGACGTGCTGGGAAAATTGCCTACTTTGAAGGACGTTGCGAAGAATAGGAAACTCTGTTGTTTGTCTTTGTTAAATTTGTTTCACCCGTCATACCGATATCGTGCACAAAAATATGCATGTGAAGTAATGGCGTGTTATTACGTAAGACTACTGCCTTCCGAATCAGTAAAGGCCCTCTTATTTCGAATAAATATTTCTATTTTTTGGGAGCACAATTGCAAAGGATGTTGTAAATGATTGTGTACGTAACTGAGCACCAGTGAAAATTATTTTAAATGCACAATTATATTCGTGGATTTCTCGGATTATATTTCAGTAAGACCTTGGTGCTATTCCATTTTTAGTATACTATTTTTTCTATCAATCACATAGTTAACAGTCATGAATATATTAGCGATTGATTCTCACTTATGGTATGCCAAATCGTAAGTAGTGAAACTTTTTGTCAGACGAGTCTGTAAATGTGAAACTGCGATGTCGTGTCTGACTCATGGGGGACACATTTCACTTACTTTCAACGGTGAATGGGTGTAGTCGGCTTTCATTGTTCTCTGGCCCTCCTATTCATACGTACCGCAGTTTAATATAATCCATAGTGTATAAACTATTTCATTTGCATTCAAATTATTTATATTTTGGGCAATGGAGCATATATTAACAGGTAATGTTTATATTCCACTTGCTTCTCTGTTTCTTACTATGTAGTTTATATTGTCAGCCCAGTGGAACTGTGATTAAAATAATTTACATTGCTCCGTATCATAATCTTAATATTTGTGCTTAAACAATTACAAAATAATAAGGCCAAAAGTTAATAGCAAGACCAGTGAAAAATGTAACAATTATCAAATGAAGAACATATTTGTAATTTTCCATTTATAGAGCTATTGAAAATAATATTAATTGCAGATAGGTTTGTTTAAAATTTAATTATCGATATTGGATGAGAATATCATGCTTAACTATGTCCCCTTCCAATACCAAATATACATTCACAAACATTTAAATAATTTCATGCATCATGCTTTTACTATGTCGAGTACGCTATTTTTAATTTTATGTCGAGGTATTATGTGCATACATACATAAATATACGTAGCGCATGAATGTAGCTCCAACATTTCTATTTTATGCTCAGTATAAGAATATGTTTAATACAAATTAAATTAAGTATTATACATATAATTTCGTGCGCACAATAATTTAAAATATAATGTATCGGAGTTAACTTCATTGTAATATAATTCTTTAATATTTCTCCTCCGCTATTATTTGTTACGACCATGAATAATTGAATTTATCGATAAATATTCTCGATATTTGGAAAGATTTCAAGAAGTAGGGAAATTAGAAACATTATTATTAGATGCTTTATGCAGAAACTCTTAAGGAATAAAATAATGAGAGGTATTGAGTAATAAAACTTGATTGTTAACTTATGCTTCAGAACAGACTTAAAGAAATACATTTATATATTTGATACTGCCCCTAAAATAATGAATTTCTTGTGAAATACAATTTATTTCGATTCCTTATTTTACTTCAAATCTCTAACTTCTTAATTTTGCATTGAAACATAATAATTAGATGTGTATTAAATTGTTTAACTGTACAAGTACTGTAATAATAATTATAGTAAACGTAATCATACAAATAACATTCTTACATTAAGCTTACTGTTACAAACGTACATGACTTTACTCCATTATAGTGAATTGCAAAAGACTACGGTTAATATACTAAACAGTGCCACGAAATTGTGTTGACAGCTCATCGATCAGCGGAAAGAGACACTTTAATAATAATTAAATAAATCATTTTTATTTAAAAGCCTTCCCCAAAGTAATAATTAAAGTAATCTAAAACTGGACATAAATATTAACGTTTACCTAAAAATTGCTGTAGCAAAAATGCAAAACTTCTACTATGCCGTGTAATTTAAAAGATCGAAGGCAACCCAGAGAGTCTAAAAAAAATGAAGTTAACCTTGAAAATTAATTCTTTGTGTCCCCACCTCCAAAAAAAAACTATCATTACCGTACTCCGACCTCTTTTATGATATATCTTCCCATAAAACTCTCTTCATCGTGCAAAAAAACAGCAATAATAATAGTTTAGACAGATCAAATTATGATCACGCCTTGCATAAGCAAAAATATTAAAATATATATACCATGAATCATGATTTTCGCGCCTCAAATCTTCTGATTGTGATACTATTAATAATTATAGTACTAATTATAATACTATTAATAAAAAGTAATTTTACGTTTAAATGAGAAATCGCGATGACTCCACAGATTAATAATATTTTTTCAACGCTTACGTCGATACTGGAAGCGACAGATATTTTTCGAAAAAGAGTTACAACGGTTCGCGAGCGAGAAACTGCGGATCGCGAGGAAAAAACTTATTTTGTAAGCTACAGTTGTATATTCAGGAGGTAAAGTTAGGCAACGATGGAACTTGAGACTGGATCCACTTAGGTTTACGAGATTGTTGTTGCTATGAGCACCGATATTAATGTCCAAAATAGAGCCGTGGTTTCCAACAACGGGATAACATAATGTTACAAATTTATTTTTCTTCCAGACTGAAATTTTTTGCTCGACGGTATCTACATTCCAGTCTGTCGACGCTGTGGCGTGTAACATCGTGGAAATAAAAAGTTTATTATTATCTTGCCTGCTCCTTTCAGTACTATCATCTCGTGATTCTTGTTATGTATGATTTAGAAATACATGTAACTTTACTTTAAATTTGTGTATCGCACCATTAGTAATAAATAATTGCCCTTAATATATTATTATAATGCAATGGCCATTGGAGACAGGAATGTATGTAAGTCCGAAAATCTTTGTTACTACTTAGAGAAATAAATAATTTGGTCTGTTCCACTTGGTTTTACTTTGTAAACATCGAGCACTTGAAACTATAATACTATCAATTAGTTTCATTTGCTGTTCTAAACTATTTGTTGTTCATAATAATGTTTGAAATATTTCAAAAGAAATTGACTTGCTTTTAAGCAACCGTGGAATCTCTGTTACATTATCTTTCTCTAAATAAAGTACCTAGGTTTAAAATTGTAAGAAAGAAGTACAGTAGCCAAACGGCACCAGTCCTATTTCAGTAATTTAATCATTCGTGTACAAATATCTAAATTTATATATTTCACCAGCTCTTTCATTCAGCATCGTCTCGCGCAACAGGGCTACGAAAAGAATTTCCCACAATATATCATTTTCTTCTGCTTAGGTATTTTTTTTATTTGGAACATCTTCTAAAATACATACAAATATTACAGAAATGAGAGAAAAATTCAATATAAACTTAATAGGCATCCTTCTTCTAATTAAAAACCCCACTGTAATATAAATTACTATCGTATTTTCATAAAAGAAAAAATGCTAAATCACCACTTAAGCATAGAATTATTTTCGATATCACTTTATTATACAAAATACAACATTCTGAAATGAATTGTACCGGACTCGCGATTGCACTTCCATACCAATCTTCAACGATTAAAATACATTCTTATCAGTCATTCCGCATGCACATAGGTACCCCGAAGAAGTATGATTATAATAGCTTCCGCTGTACAAAACAACGATTTTCATAGATACCATCGCAGCACTACTCTATCTGAGATTTTTCGCATTCAATCCCCGTAAAGGTTACCCTTGAAACGAACACGACCATCGAGGTTGCCACGTACTTGTCGAAGTACAACGCTATATGTACAACGCTATAGAAGCGACCAAACGAGCAAGAAAAATGAAAATGGAGGACATTGCGGTGTAAGCAGGCAAGGACATTCGATCCTACGAATCAGGAATGCAAAACTAGTCTGGGATGGCTGAACGGCAGGTTATCAATGCTAAACAACCGGGTCATTAGTTTCGACTAGGGATAAAAGCAACAAAAACGATACCGTAATGATGCTGCAGAATGTCGAACCCGTAGCTATACGTATACACATTGGGGTGTTCGAAAAGTTCTTGCCGATTTTCAGGTAAATACAGACGGCCACAAAGATATTCAGACACCGGTATACATTTGACATTTATGCCCCGCCATTTATGACTTTAAGTAAACATACAATGGAAAAGAAAAAAATGTACTGTGCTGTGCTACAGTACAGTTTCTATGTAACAAATGCGTAAAAACTTGTTGCCTGTTTTAGAAGGTTGTTTAGATAATGGAAGAGAAACGAATTTAGAGCTAATTCTTACGTGAAATTAGACGCACGAACATATCAATTGTAATTAAGGATTAATATTTTTTTATGAGACGCCGCTTTTGTAATGCACATTCGAAACTATCTTCGAAATAAAAATTTCCATTTATAAACGTTGCAAACTATTTAGCACACCATCTCAGTCGAGTTCTTCACTTTTCGATGAAAGAAAGTTATTATAAACGTACCTCTTTACTATCCTCCCCCATCTTCAACTCCCTATAACTCCGAGAGAAAAGCTATTAATTGCGTGAAACAATAATTTTACAGAACATATGCGAACTTCATGTGTTTCCATTGAGTTTGGAAATTGACACGAACCTTACGGAAAAGCCGATACATTGGTGCAGCGCGTTTCTTCAAGGTTCACTTCAAACGTTGCGGTCGTGGTCGTGGTCGTTCCTTGAACTTTCTGTGTTTATAGGTTCAACCTGAAAGAAGCATTACAACGATGATAATACATTCCTGAACGTGCTATTATGTTGCGCTTGTCATCCGGACGGCATCGAAGATTTTCAAGAAACGTGAACACTGGTTGAATGGTATGCGATAAGATATTAAAACTTGTTCTAAAGAAATAGAAGACTAAATATGCAGCAAGTAGTTAACAAGAAATGTTACTTTCCACGAAATTTGATTTCTCATGCTGGCGGTGATGAAGCAATGAAAAATTATTCGTTTTGAATACTGTTCGTGGCGTGAAATAATCAAGAATCGTGATCGTATTCTTTGTTCTTTTTTTTTACGAGGAGAGTAGATGGGAGATAGAGGTAATTTAGATTTGAAAGTGAATTACACGGCCATTCTCTTTGCTTATCAATAAAGTATAATTAAAGTCTTTATCTTTCTGTGATATTTATTCTTCTGTATCTACGGTGTTCGTCAATTTTTTATTTACCGGTCTAATTAATTTAATGAACATAAAATTTCCAATGATTACATATCGCTGCAATAATAATCAGCTCGTGCATCCTGCGTAAAATTCATTTTCATGTCAATCATATGATCATTTCCGTATTACAATGAATTATTATCTCGTCTTGTTACGCTATTATATGTAGATCTCAAACTAATTCTATTACGATAAATTTGACGTTGATAAGCATAAATAACAATAATATGTAATTAATTAATACCTGAATTGTCTTATCTAATTGGTGCCTATACACCCACCTTAAACAATCACATGAAAATACACTTGGTTAATGCTACATTGTTCCATATAAAGTGTAAATACACTTAATTCTCATATTCGTTTGATCCTGATTTGAGCTTAGTACCTAATTTTTACTCAAATGGAAACTGACAAGTCCATTGAATCTTTTCGAGACTAATAAATACAAATTTCTAAACCATTAAGTAAAAATAGTTGCAGTAATGTAAACCCAGGACCAGGTCAAATAATCCCGAAGTTAACACAAGGCTCAAAAATATTCTATCAGGAACTCCATCAAATCAAATGAAAGTACCACGTACTATTTATTGGAACTGCCATATACTTCACACCTATCTTCATCTGTTTATTAAATTATAACCATGACCTATGACAATCCTGCGCCCAAAATCTTCGAGTCCGTTTCCCCTATCCGCTAAACTAAACCGTACCCCAGAAGTCAATGGTTTGACCGCGTTACCATTCGAGTTATTATCGATCACCAGGCAAACCGTTCGCGGATCAAAAAAAGAAGAAGGGCGAAGGACGTAAAGGGTAAAATTCCCATTGCAATGCAGAACGGTGAATCTGTCAATGCGAGGAACAGAACGAGTTCGCCGCGAATAATGTCGTACTTGTTAGGCGCCAGGGGAACACAAACTGGACAGAGTGGGGACCGCGCATAAAAGTTAGCGTATCTCGTACCTCGACATCACTCGACGATTATCCACGAACCAGTGGCCAGGCTCGATTGCACAATAAGTCTGTATTTGGTTAGATTTGTGAAAGTTTAGTCGACGGTAATTGCCGGTCAACTGTTTTAGTGGATTCGCCAAAGTTCAACGAGTCCCGGAAGATGCTGCGCCCGTAAGTATCGCGTAACTTAATCAAATGTCTGTTCGAATGTTTGAACTCTATGGCAGGAAAGTTCTGGCGACGGTATCGTGGTGGAAAACCGGTGTTCAGGAAGTGCTGATCGGTTTTTCAATGGCGGTCGTAAATGTGCGACGGATCCTTGTTTGTTAGTTAGGTTTAGTAGTTTAATAACGCGTTGCGACGGCACCGTGGCAATAAAAATCGGTTTGCAATTATTACTATTCGGTTTGAAGTTTTATGGGGATTCACTGGGCAATACAGATACAGAATGCAATACATTAATGTCGGATTTGTCTTTCGTCTTGCTTCGATTAAGAAAGATTGCAGATGGTTTAGAATTAGAAGAGATTTGTCTCGTTGGGTTTTAATACGTTTGATGCGGTTTTAGAAATATTTCTGCACTTCAAAAATTAAATATACATGCCAAGTTAAATGGAAGTAGAATGTTCAGCTTTGCTTTGTGAATATAATGTCTCAATTTAAGATGGACAAGTGGATGAATCTGTCCAGGAATATAACAGGCGAAGAGATGCATGAATTAATTAATTCCTGGTTGTCCATCCTGTTGTAATACTTTTTCTTCGATTGTTTTAAATGAAACTCCGAACTGCCTTGCCATTGACAACATACACAAAACATTGTGTCGAGTGTTGATGAAACTTGTCTCGAGTAAGAAATTTATCTCCCTTTATAAAGCGAAACAATTTTAAACCAACACATACGTAAAAAGATTGTTATTAGTAATATAGTAAGTGAAACTAGTAAATGAAATAATTTAAGAATTTACTTGTAAATTCATTCTTGTCCCAAGGAAAGAGCAATTCGTGTTTGAACCGATGTATGTATGTTTCGATCAAAGGCTTTATTAGGCTGATATTAAATAACAAAAGAGATAATTCGTATTGCCCAATGAAGAAGAATTGCCAAGTAACGAGCTAAATTTCTTTAGCCGGCTAACTTATTGTGCTCTTTATCCAACGTCGAAGTTTTATTTCAATGTGGCTTGATTATATCGATTTAAAATTAAAAATACATGAAAATCTAGAAATGCGACTCAAATCTTACGATTCCATTAAACTCGAGCATGAAGAAATATTGAATCTCTAATAATATCTTTAAAAATTGTTCTTATAATTGTTATAGATTTTTCTAATGTATAAAGAATGTTCCAGAATTTTTCTTTGAAATGTTGTAAAATTTCTGAAAATAACTTGGGTAAAGACGTCTGTTTATTTTTAAATCGTGTTCATGATGTATAATAAACCAATAAGAGCATGTTTGACGTGGTGACAATCTGATCAATCGAAGAAGTAATTAATAAATATCGTTATAAGATTTAGCTACTATAAGAATAGTACTTTCATTTGCAATAAACTAAATAAGAATTAATACTTTTTTTATGTAAACGTACATAGAAGTGAAAATGAATTAATAAATTTCATATATAATAAATTGCATATCGCGATCACGATTAATAGGATAATGTACCTCTACGATAAAATTGTCCAAACTAACGCGTTGTTAAAAATTTTGACTGACTATGTGGAAAATTACTGTATCAATTTTTAAACTGTCGAATTCCCTTACTTATTTTCTCAATTTTTCCAATATGCCAACCCTTCAGGCATAAGCTACTATTTTAAAACCGCTATTACAAAATAATTGTCGCTCCTGTATTGCTGCACTTTTCCTGCTCATTTCAGTGACGAATTGATAAGCATTTCCTCAATCTATTTATTGTACAATTTGATAATACTTTGCTGCAATGCAATAATAAAATTGCCACATTTTATTCTATAAATATCCCAACTTATATCGATATAATTTGGAGGAAGCATTACAAAATTGTTATCATATAGAGCAAATCAAGATTTAATCTATTTTCACAGAGTTTAGAAGAGAATTAGTCTAAATCAGTAAGTTAATTATTTATCAAGAACGATCAAGTCGCAACGTTCAAGTATTTCCACGCGTTCTATCACTAGATCTCGTAATCAGTCGAAACATAATCACACCACTTTATTCGATTAATTTTCTTATTAGAAACTCATAATAGATATGAACAAAGTTCTTGCACTCGACGTTTAGATTAAATTATTGGAACGATAAATAGCTAGAAATGTTAAACACAATACTGAACATTTGGAAAGTTCAGAGGTTTTAATGTAAATAAGTTTTCGTAGCTTATACCGTTGACTAAATGTTAAAGAATTATTTTTTGATCGTATTTACTTTTAATGAAAGAATACATTTGTTGTCAACATATTTTACTTGTGCCATTATTCCTGTGTACCATGTGCTACTACACAATGACTTATTAGAAGCAGTTATCTTTTAATTTAACCCTTTTATTGCTGTAGGCGTATTACACGCAGTAAACGTCGTTATCTAATATATGTATACCTACATACGACGTACAATCTAAGCATGGTAACATAAATTTGTCGTTTCATAATTGATTTAATTTCTGCTTTTCTTTTCTAAATATTACCTTAGATACTACACTCAAAGTCACAAAAAAAGAAAACGTTTCTGTAAATCTTATAGAACAATTACTGACTATTTATTGTAGCTACTTTATTGACGAAAAATTACATTTTAACAACATTCTATTCCAGTATCTCCTACATGTATCCTAAATTTGAAAGAAAATTCAGAACGTTGCATAGTTTCACAGATTTAAGTAGTTAAATCTTTGTTTAAAACCATATAATTCGCAATTCTGGGCGGTATTAAAATAGATGGCAGCTTGGTGTGATTGACTCACGCGGTGAAAACAATTTAAAGATCGGCACTATCTCTTTTTATTTTGAAAATATAACCGTCGGAACAACTTACCCCCGGGACTTCTAGCCCCGGTCTCCCTTACTAAAATTTAGATACTTGTTTATTTTCTGGGTGTTTCACTTTTCTTGCATCAACGCAAAACGATTTCAATAATATAGGTATGAAGGGAGAAGCTTTTCGTTTCGTGCTTGATCATGTCTGACATAAGTTATTAAATAATCACTGGATCGAGTGAGGTCGCGTTGGCTTAACGATTCGAAAGTTTCTGCAGGTGTATTCGCTGATACCCCTGCATTGCACGCAGAAGTTTGTTAAACATTTTCCAGCCTGCCTATTTGCATCCTTCGAACGAATTCGAATCTGTTCCATGGCCAAAAGAAGAGATGATAGAAATCGTCCTTCGAGATTTTACTCTACATCCGCAGTGAAATTATTATTTAGTTTCATTTCTCGAAGGCCACGGGCAAATGCGAATACATAAAGTATTCGAATAGTTTTCGTGTACGTGGATGCAAGAAATGTAGAACGCCCAGAAAATGAACCTTGGATGTGCATTACATTTGATTTAGAGATAACCAGCCACGAATGATATTATTTCAGCACATAAAGTCAAGTGCATTATTTCGGTTTTTCTAGAGAAACTTTCCATAAAAAAATATTGGTAATGCAGGGGCTATTAGTCAATGGATTGTACTAAAGAAAAGAAACAAATGAAATAGTTACTACTTTTTATTCAAACTAATATGTATTTGATTCCCTTTGTTAAATGTGAATAAATATGCTGACACAATTATGGATTAAAATATTTCATCGTGCAGTGAAAAAAAGGTCGAAACCACTCACGATTCCAGATAACTAACTGACCCAAATCTAAAGTAGTTTCTAATTTAATTATAATCCATGCAGCATTGAAACTCTGAATGCATAATATATTTTTAAATAATATATTGTAGAATGGCCACTAAAGTTATATTCCCTTTACACACAGTGGCCTTTTAATTAAATAATGCATATGTAATTAATCAAATCTCACGGTCCGCAAAATAATTACGTTCATATTAATAACCAAGCAATAAAGTAACGAGCAATTAAAAACCTACATGTACAGGTTGCATTAAATCATACAGCATATAAAACAGAAAAACATTAGAACAAAAACATTTTCAATTTCCTATAACGCATTTTCCATACAGTTTCCAAAAGTCCGACGCATTATAAAGTCTCGAGACTTTAAATTGTTAAACTTTCGAGAAAAGCTCGTGCTACCAAAAACTTTGCACTTATCAAAAAACAATATTCAGCACTGTGAAATTATTGAAATCTTACAGACTGCTGGTAGCAGCCTTCGTGACTCTGGCATGGGCTATACCGACGCCCCAGGATGCCACTAAGCCCGAGGATGACCAAGGGTCTGTGGACCTGCTAAGGAGAGCCAGAGAGTTCCTAGTAAAAATCGACCAAGAATACGCTGATTGGAACAACAAGCAAACACTCGCCGAATGGGATTACGCATCGAATTTAACTGAAGCGAATTTGGAGAGGAAATTGAACGTGTCCTTAGAAGCAGCGCAATTCTTCAAAGCCTCTTGGCAAAAAGTAAACGAGTTCCCTTGGAAGGACATCAAGGATGAGAGCATTAAAAGACAGTTCTCCAAGCTCAGTGTTCTGGGCTCCGCAGCACTTCCGCAAGACGTAATACATAATAATAGAGTTTATTCTGCTTGTTAGATAAGAAAGAAGCAAGGTACGAATAAACCGATCTTGGATCTGAGCGCCAACTACTTTGCGCGACATGCTTCTACAAGTCATAAGGAGATCAAAGGGCACACTTATTTACCCGAGAAGTGATGGGAAAGTTGTGAATTATGCGCGTAAACTTTGAGTAATCTTATTATTTCGCTGATAAATCATCGCTCGAAGAAGAAAAAGAAGAAACATATTAGGTTGTCCCAAAAGTTTCTTCCGCTGTTTGACTGCTCGGTTTCAATGGGCAACGTTTAGTCAAACACACAGACCGATCCATTCTGTGTTGATGTTAGGGCACTCACAATCAGTTGCTTTCTGGCTTTCCAATAGTGTAATGCCGTTTGAATCGATAGTCTCAGTGCCTTTCTGCGTGTATCGAAAGATGGAAAAGCAGGGAAGGTGTTTGGATCTGATTCGGAATATCCTAGCCCCCCCTCCCTTGCTCTTCAAATCTTGCCTTTCTAATTATTACTTGTTTATTTCTTTAAAAAGTTCTATTCGTTGTAAAAAATTGAACTCTGTAAATGAGATAAATATCACGTTGATCAATATTTTGTAGCAGCATAAAAAAAATGTTAAAACATGATTTCATGATGCATCCGGATGGATCAAGGAGAATGATGAAAAAGAACGTATCGTGCATCATTTCAAAATATTGGACTCTTCGTGAAACTGTTTGCAGGTAATATCTAGTAAGAAGGCGGAAGAAACTTCCGGGACAACCTAATATTAATCGGATGAGCTTTCCAGTCGGCGATATTTCGAAGTTTACTTTGTTTTGAAGTCCTTAGGACTTGTGGAAACATGTCCTGCAAATAATGTTCGTTGGTGTTTGGGTCCAAGACCGACCTATTCCTACCATCCTCTTCTAAAATTGATTTGCATTACTCAATCGTACACAATTAGCTTATCGCTTAACACATTCACTCTATCCTTTCATCCTTTTCCGTCTTATTTTCTTCAATTTCTTCCATCTTCATGTCCCTTATCCTGTCTTCCACTCACTAGATCCTATCCTAACGTAACCTAATCCATTCATTCTATCCTTTCATCCTTTTCCGTCCTATTTCCTTCAATTTCGTCCTTTCGTTCATTTCTTCTTCTTCAATATCCTCAGATATTTCCTATCCTCCCTTCCTTCCTTTCTTCCTTTTTTTCCACTCACTCCTATCTTCTCTTTCTGTCTATTCTGTAATTTGTCATTAAGTGGTTTAACATACCTATCAATCTCCCCTAACGTTTTCATGCAATTTATATCTACTTTTCGTTGCATATAGATTTTTCTATTTTCCCCTGCTGTTGTATGTCAATCATTATTAATTTTTCTTTTCCTTTTTGACTCGGACCATTCCCCTATACTGTTTTACAACGAGTCCTCTTTCTTTTCCCTTTAAACAGTCCATAATTATTTTCCTTCCCCCTACCTGTCTGATATAATTCTCAAATTTCCGTGCTCCCTTTTTCTGCTCTTACTCGTATCATTTCTCTCTTTGTCTCTCTTTATCTATTATCTAGTAGCACCGACGTAATTCTTTTCTGCGTCGTTACTCGGTTTATTTAAATATTTTTTAAATTCTTCAAAATTCATTATTCCTATACGCGTTAAGTTATTCGGGTTTTGAAGGCAAATAGTGTAAACGGCGATCGCGTTGAACCGATTATATATTATTGCAGCTGCTCCAAGAGTACAAGAAAATAATTAGCGACATGCAAAACATCTACAGCACTGCGAAAATCTGTGACTACAAGAATCGTTCTAAATGTGATCTCGCTTTGGAACCGGAACTCACTGAGATCCTGATGAACAGCCGCGACCCTGAAGAACTGAAGTACGTCTGGGTAGAATGGAGAAAGGCAACCGGTGAAAAGTTGAAATCCTTATACACGAGATACGTAGAACTGAGTAACTTGGCAGCTACGTTGAACAATTATCCCGACAATGCGGCTTATTGGTTGAAAGATTACGAGGCTGAGGATTTCCCGGAACAAATTGGTAAGATATTAATACAATATGTTAATCGATACGTTTACTAAATTTCATTGAAACCGATGTTCATAAACTCGAGACGTTTTTTCATTTAAAGACGACAATCGTTCCTAAGTTTTGAGAAATTTTAGAAATGATACTTAACATCTGACCGATCTAAATAAATGATAATAAATAAATGATAATAAGTAGAGATAGTTTCTGAAACGAATCAACAAAAGAAATAAAAATATACATTAATATTGATATTAATATTGAATTTCTTAATGAATATTTTTAGAGGCACTTTGGGAAGAATTGAAACCTCTCTACTTACAATTGCACGCGTATGTTCGTCGTGAACTTCGGAAGAAATATGGCGAGAATATCGTCTCAAAGGATGGTCCTATCCCAGCGCATTTGTTGGGCAACATGTGGGCACAAAAATGGGGAAACATCGTGGACTTCACAATTCCGTATCCAGGAAAGCAATTGCCGGACGTTACTGATGCCATGATTAAACAAGGTTTCATTATTCTCTGATACATAATAATTATTCTTGCATAGTACAATGTGTGCCAATGAAATGTCAATCAGTAATTTAAATTGCACAATTGAACAAAGGCAAATTTAAACAAATTTGTGTAATTTTCCTTCAAATTAATTGATTTCACTTACTTGTAGTAAACATTGAACCATATTATATATGTACTTTATATGTACATAATCGTCAGAATTCTTTGAAGCTCAATTTCTTTAGCATTTTATTCAAAACTGTATAAAAATGATTGGAAAATTATTTCAGCAACCTTTATTACAAAATTTAATTAAAAATGCAAGTAATAGTACTGCCGTAAGTTCCATAGATTAAAAGCTGCTACAGTTTTTCCAGATAAAATTTCTCGGTAGTTTAACCATTGTCGTAATAACTTCCTTATTTTGACTAGTTTCCAAACAATCTTCATATAGTATTGCCAAGAAGAGGAAAACGTTTAAAGAAACCCATATTCTTGGTCAATTACCATATAAAACGCTAAAGAAATTGATCTTTAAAGATTTATACAATTGAATTGTTAAACTTTTGTTCAATACTGTATACTAGAAGGTAAAAATTGATGTTGCAATTAGTATTAAGTAAAAATTTCACAAAATCGCTTCTTTAAATTTATTTACTGTTATTACTCTATCGTGAACGACACATCAAGCTCAAACGCCACGAAGTTTACGCCCGAAGAATAACTTCATCCCTAATGTACACCTCTTTCATCAGGGTACAACGCAACAACTATATTCCGTGTCGCCGAAGATTTCTTCACTTCGATCAATCTTACCGCGATGCCGGATGTGTTTTGGCAAAAATCGATACTGGAAAAGCCGAAGGACCGCGAATTAATCTGCCACGCGAGTGCTTGGGACTTCTACGATGCCAAGGACTTCAGGATTAAGCAGTGCACCAGGATCAACATGGATGATATGTTGACCGCCCACCACGAAATGGGTCACGTAGAATACTTTCTGCAATACAAGAATCAACCGACGATTTTCAAGGAAGGCGCGAATCCTGGATTCCATGAAGCTGTTGGCGACGTGATATCGCTCAGCGCATCTACCCCGAGTCACCTGAAAGCTATTAAGTATGTAGAATACATCAATTTCCCTCTTTTTACAAATGGTAACAAGTTTTTATTTAAATTAATTCTTCTCGTTATACTGGGCAGAAAGTTATTTAAATTCGGACGTTCGGTAGTGTATTTTTTTGTATATTTTGTACTATATGTATGCTGGAATTGTGATGCTTGTTATTTATTAGTAATACGCTTTGATAAAGTGGAATTGAGTTAATTATTGGAAGAGGAATATTAAGGAATATTAACTCTGAATTTATCAAAATGTAAATAGGAGCAAGTTGGCTTTAACTTTGTAAAATGAGTTTTCAGCTATGAGTGTGCTTTATTTAATATTGGCTTATTTAAAACAAAGAACGTAGCTACGGATTTGCATTCGCATGGTGACTCTACCCTTCTCGAGTTGCAAAAGTTACGTTGCAGTAATAAATTTGTACTATTCATCACACTTTGCGTGGGACTAAACTTTGAACTTTGAAGTCCTGATTCGGCGCAGTGGTTTAGCAACTATGAATTCGTTCAATTTGGAACATCAATCGGAAGTACAACATTTATATTTCAGATTATTGGATGATGATTCGACCGGCATGGAAGCCAATATTAACCATCTTTTCTTGAATGGTCTTGATAAAATCGTGTTTCTGCCATTTGCCTATATGATGGACAAATGGCGTTGGAATGTTTTTCAGGGGAAAGTTACTTCAGACAATTACAATTGCAATTGGTTAGTATTATATTAATTAACAAAGTCACAATAAATTCTATGAAATGAAAATATCACCAAACTATTGAGCAATTATCTATAATACAAATATAATAAGAAATATATATTTTTTTCCGTTTTTACTTCCAATTCCTAGGTGGGACCTTGCTGAAGCCTTCCAAGGTATCGAGGCGCCGGTAGATCGATCAGAAGAGGATTTCGACCCTGGCGCGAAATACCATATAGTAGCAGATGTAGAGTATATCAGATACTACGTGAGCTTCGTTGTGCAATTCCAATTCCATAAAGCGCTTTGCATAGAGGCAAAACAGTACGATCCACAAGATCCAAATTCCAAATCACTGCATCAATGTGATATATATAACAACAAAGCGGCTGGGAACTTGTTGAAGTAATTCTATTTTTCCGATCCTACAATTTGTAACTCTATGAAGATATCAAAATGTCTCATAATTGATTGCTGTAACATAGATCTATGTTGGAGCTCGGCTTCTCGAAACCCTGGCAAGATGCAATGGAGAAAATCACTGGTCAAAGGAAAATGGATTCTAACGGGATCATGGAGTACTTCAAGCCGCTACTAGATTGGCTCGTACAAGAGAACAAGAAAACCAACGAATATATTGGATGGAAACCTAGAGCGAGGCGTATGTATTTTTTGGCCTATAGCAACTCACATTTATCTGTACATACATATACGTATAATCAAACAATTATGTAATTTAAGAATATATACTGTCCTGATTCGAGATTCGTGTGTGTTACATGCTAACTAATTGAATCTCGTTTGCTCTAGAATGCGTACAAAGTAGATCAGAACTTTCGGCCGATGAAACGACCGAGACAACTGAAACAACTGAGGTAAATGAATAAAGAACGCGCTCTTCTGAATGGCGTTACTTCAACAAAAGCATCTGTACATTTAGATGCGAAGGATACATCGAGAAACGATTTACGACCTCAACTTTCGCATACCAAGCAAGAAAAATATATGAATGGTACAAAATTCATTAATGAATAAGTACTAAGTACATTCCCAGGTGTTAAATCCTTCATTACTTTTTCGAATAAACATCGCATTGTGATTCAAAGTACTCGCATTATTTTCCTCGCCCCCGTCCTCGTCCGCGTTTACTAGGTTTATCGCTACTACTCTTGCCTGTCGTTTTAGTTTTGTTGATACCTCTGCCTTTTGCTTCAGCTTTCTTACCCGCGCTGGGCGTTTTTGCCTAAAAATATACATTAGTCAAATAAATAACTTTATACCAGTCACAATTTATAAATTGGATTACATGTAATAAAATAGTCATCTACCAACCTTAATCATTTTGTCTGTTTCAACGTTTTCATCATTTTCATCAGAAGAGCCTCCTCCAGTTTCTTCTTCTAGGATACCTTCATCTTGCGCAGCCGTCGTTTTCTTTTTTGACGTGCCACTCGTTATGTACGGCATAACTACCGAATTTTTGTTATACGTCCTTGTAAAGGCAGCTTTCACCTGCAATACACATTTTTATTACATCTTTCTGTATTTAAACATTTCAAACTGGTTAACAATGTACTAAAACTAATATAGCACACCTTGCTATCTACAACTTGCATTGGATCCCGATCACCAGGCCACAATGAAAGTTCTATCAGGGTATCCAAATCTTCCCTATTAAACACAGAAACGTGAACGTAAATCTTAATTAGATTAAACACCAAATAAATTGAGTGAATAAAAAAAATAATAAATTAAATACAGTAGAACTTCGGTTGTATGGATCTGTCACGGGACAAATAGGTTCACGTAACCAGATCGTTCATATAATAGGTGTTGATGTTCGTGTAAGAAGATTCCACGAATCATGCGCTCCTGAATAACGCGTGCCCTTATTGCTAAACCTTGCATGTTAATAGAAGTGGAACGACATTTGGTGATACTTCATATAATAAAAGCACATCTAAAGTTCGGGCAGTATTAAAATCGAGTTGAATTAAACGGAGTTCCACTGTAGTAAATTTTCAATTAAGTATGAACCTGAGTAAGTGATAATGCTTCATAACGTCTATCGCCGCGCCTACATTTTCAACCCCGTCAACTGCTAACGGTCTGACAATAGCATTTCTAAGGGGTTTAACGTAGTCCAAGTTTATAGCCTCCTTGCTTGCTCCAGTAACCAACCGTGCATGTAGTGTAATTTCCTGCGTTAATCTGTCAATTATATTATTACCGATATCAGTCTTGTAGTACGAAAAACGTAATAGTGAAAGAGTTGATTAACATAATATTACCGATTAAATTTACCAGCTTTTGAATTACGACCAAACCAAGATGGAAACCTAATATCACCGCCTATGTATCCAGACATTATTGATCCGGGTATAACAGAAGAATAACAAGCTTGTACTGGTAAAAGTGACCAAGCATTATTACTCCTTATACATTTTTCGACTACATCTCCCAGCGCTAAACTTTCGGCACTTTTTGCTATTTTTTCCAACAATGTATTTCTATGCGAAAGGAAAAAAGTAGTATGAAATACGACTGCCATAGAATTCAAATAAAAGAGTTGGAAATGAGTTGCGCAGCTAATGTTCAAAAAGTCATGAAACAAATACAATTCATTTTGCAAAGAATATTACAAAGTATATTATGCAGGGGTTCCACAATCCCTGGTACACGGCGATATCCTCGTTACTTTTACTGCTACGCGGAAATGTTAAAAAAGAACAAATTATTTGGTTCGAGGGGACACATATTGTGGCGGGAATAATTTTTTCCTTAAGGTCATATTTCTGGTGATTTCAATCATTATTGTTTTGTCATTTCCGCGTGGCGTAAAAAATAGCGGAGATGTCGCTTTGTATCAGACGTTGGAACACACCCTGTATAATATAGATATTATTATATTATTATTAAGTAATAACATAAATTTGATAATATTTACAATATTTACATTAATACTAACTACATAATTAACACTAGATGCACAAGTAAATGTTCTATTTTTCTGTATACATACGTTGGTCCTTTAGGTACAACCAGCAAATAGTTTTCTTGCACAAATAGGGGTGCTAAACTGTAATCGTGGAAAAATAAGGCACTCTTGTCATGGATACTCATATGCTTGTGTTCTTCAATGGAAAATACTTTTTTCACGACATTCCAAGGTCCCAGTCTTAAATCTTTATTTATATTCTTCTTTCCTGATTTTTCTTGATCACCAGCGTGACCAACAAATAATGCTAACTGATTTATAACTTGCCGAATATCCTGATCAGTTGATTCAATTAAACGATCGAGATCTTCGCTTGAAATTTGAATGCGTTCTTTGAAACACATAGATTTCATTGCTGCCTATATTTAAATAATTGTGATAAATTAAAACAAAAACTGTATATAACATACAGATAAATATTTAATTAGATTTGCTAAAATCTTACACTAATCTGTTTAGTTCTAGGTTTTGGAAACCGGAGGTCAAATGTATGATTAGAAAGCGTCCTCATTTTAGGATTAGATCGATCATTGCAAATACAAATGATAGGTATGTCAGATGACTTTATTAAACTAATTAATTCCTGCAGGCCACCACGATCTTCATTACCAGCCATTCCATCCACTTCATCCATCAACAAAACGTGTTTCGCTGTTGGTTTACTTTTAGCATCTGCAATAACACAGAATTAAATTGTTTATACATATCATTTTGAACATATCTAATTATATTCAACGCGCGGTAATAACGGAATTTTTTACAATTTTAGATTAAAATATATGAGTACAATCAATGTAACTGATGAATAAAAATAGCTGGCCTCCTATACTGTATATTTTTTTAATGTATCTAAACTTTACTATGCAATTCAAAATGATTAGGAAATTTTGTCTAAATGCTGACACATATATTTGTATTATATATATTTAAAAATATTAAAGCATTAGATTTATAAATATAAATGTATTTATAGATCCAGAACGTCATCAAAAATTTCAATACCGTACGTTTAGGAATACACATACGATAATAATAATACAAATGCATACCTGTGAAGTAATTCTTTAATGAAGTATTGGATAATAGTTCCGATACTTCCGCTTGCAGAAGTTTTTTACTTCTAGTATCTGATGCATTAAATTCCACAAGATCAAAACCTAATTCGTTACAAACAACTTGTGCAGTTGTGGTCTTTCCAATACCAGGAGGGCCGGATAATAAAACACCTTTGTAAAAACCACCATCATCGTTTGTCGCCCAAGGACCTTACAAAATTCAGAAGGATTTGTGTTATATTAAGCAAGTATATGCAAACATATTCATATTCCTTTTAATTATTAAAATATAACAAAAATAAATTCCAATTCACGCATAAACATATAAAAAACCTACTAGGTTTTGTGTGTTTGACACGTCGATTTTTATGCCAATTGTTTAACCAATTGTACAATTTCCTAGCATTACTTTTATCTCCTTGCTGTCCCAAAATCTGTTTTATTGTTTTAGGCCTATATTTCTCAACTAACGCCTGCACTGATACGTTTCCATTTATCTACAAAAAAGATTTAAATGATATAAAACTGATGTAATTTGCACGGATTATATACCATTAAATAGCTCGTTACATCTTGCAAGGTATCTGTTTTCTTTTTTATATTATTCATATCGTCTTTACTCTGCGTGGGCAATTGTTTCTCTTCAATGTGTACTTTCTTAATCGGGGATTTTGCTTTCACATCTTTGATATCATGTTCCTTTTCCTGAGGTGACTCTGTTAATAATTTCTCCGTCTCTTTATTTTGATGTTCTTTGGTATCCAGTGAATGTAACTTCGCTGTTTCCTCTGCTTTTTCAGTTGCAGTAACGTTTAGTTTCTTTGGTGGTGACTGTAATGCATCTTCCGAATCTGTAGACTTTAGCTTCGATCTATCCTTTGACGTTACCCGTGATTGCTTTACATTATGGGCCCGACCTGCAGGCCTTGTGCGAATCATTTCTAGCAAATCACCTTCTGATATTTGTTTCACGTTCAAGCTTTTAGCCTAAATATATCATTTGGATAATTAGTACAAAATATTTTTAAATTAGAATTTTTATATATTAATAGTTGATTATTGATAGTTCATATTACTTTCGATAATTTTGATGGACCAGGTTGGTCCCCTATTATTACATAGTCAGTGTTCTTTGAAACTTGGTGCAACAATCGTCCACCATACTTTTTTATAAGTTCTTCTGCTTCCTCTCTTTCCAAGGAATCCAAAACACCAGTTATCAAGAAGCTTAACCCTGCAAGACAAATATCAGCGCCCTAAAATTCGAATATTTTTGTAAGACATAGTTGTAATTGAAAGAAGCCACTTATTATTTTTTTCAAAACAGTATGGAATTTTTTGCATACGGTAGGAATTTCTTTCGAGCCTGGATTTCTAGCTCCTCCCCTTTGAAGATACTGTTGATACAGCGCAGCATGCTGTTTCTTCTTTTCAGTTATTTCTTCGTATATATCTGAATCGTCGTCCTTTTTAGACAATACCTTCTTTTTATCTTTGAGCTCTACCTCCACTTTAAATCTATCAGATGTTGTTTTAGAAGACATTTTCGTAAGTTTAGATTTACTGTGCTCAGGATCTTCATGGTGGATATCTTCATTTGAACTACTATTAGAAGGTTTCTTACTCTTTGTTTCATTCCTTTTACCAGCCGTCCCTGCACCTGTTTTGCTGGGAGTCTTTTTCTCTATTCTACTTTCGTCACTTTTAGCGGGTGACTTCTTTTTTCCATCATTCTCAACTTTACTTTTGTGCATATCAGGATCTATGAGTACAAAAGAATCACGTATGAATATAAGAGTGCAACTCGTATAGATCATAATTCGTTCATGTCTCATCACTCCTAGATTTCTGTCCACACATAAATCACATTGTTAAAGAAACTACAAAAACTCTAGGGTTCATTAAGCGTAACGTAACTGCCTTTAGAAATATTGATTCTGTTAAGCTACTTTAAGCTACTTAAGCTACTTAACTGTTAAGCCCTGCCCTAGTCCGACCGCGGTTAGAATATGCAACCACGATTTGGTCGCGAAACCAACATAAATACAAGCAAATAGTCGAAAGTGTAAGTTCCTTTCAACATAAGTTTCTTAGGTGTGCGGCCAGCAAGCTTGGAAACCCCATGCATTTCTCCAATTACGATTACAGGCCAATCATGAGCAAAATAAATGTAAAGTCGCTTGAGAATACAGGAACCATAAACGACCTTCTATTCTTACACAGGATCTAAATGGACATATATGTTGTCCACTTCAGCTCTCATGCATAAACTTCCTCGCTCCGTCAAGGCCCGTAAGATCGTCACGTATTTTTCTGCCGGACAAGTATTTAACCAGGTTCATTTACTCTGAACCCATAAGCAGAATATGCGACACTGCAAACAATTGTTGCTCCAAGCTTGACTTTTTTAATACCCCGTTAAACTCTTTTAAGATAGCCGCGCACAAGTTATTCTGAATACTTTCACATGTCGATCGAAGCAGCGTACATTTAACTTATTTCTCGTCCGTTAGTTCTACTGTGTTACCATGATGTAAATATGTCGTAGATTTTGTAAATTTTGTAAATTAATGGGTTATTATTCCCATTCAGATACATACATAAATAAATAAATAAATAAATAATATTTCTATGGTGTCACCTTTATCAACCTTTATCTCTGACAAGTATTTCTGTTCAATATCTGATGTATCTAATTGGCATAAAGTAGCTTCAAAGTTATCATCGTCATGCCATTGAGCTTCCTGCAACATTAAATAAAATGAACACCAGTTTTAACACATTAATAAAACAATAAGGAATTTACCTCCTTCTGTAATTTTGTGGATATCGTTGGTGCTTCTTCTCTAGTTATTGGACGATTACCAAACATATCAGCAGGTGAAACAGTCTTTTGTTGCTTGTCATCTTCATCGCTATCGATGATATCGATGACTTCGATAATTTTCTTCTTGAATGTATTTGACTTCTGATACAATAATGTTTAATAATTTACAATGATTAATTATTTACAATATCCTCTCTAATACAGAATTTTTGATCAATCTGATGCAATATCAAAGCAAGCATATTTCTCCTTCATTTATTAACACATCTTGGGTGAACATTGGTTGAGCATTTCTGGTCCATTCGAACCACCTAAGATGTATTAATATTGCTTTAAAATAATGCATACAAGTGAAAGCAAATTATTTTAGAATTATGTTATAGGAAGTTAAAATTGTATCTTTAAGATATTAAACCGATAGACTCAAATGAACTATACTTTTTTATTTTATGCTTGTTCTCTGTAAATATGTGATAGTGCATCACTCTGATCCAAAATTACTTAATCGTAGTACCATTGAAGAATTCTATATAACTATAGAATCTATATAACTTCTATATAAGTTAAAGGTAGAAATATGTATAGATTTTGAACCCCACATTTCTGTATGGATCAGAACTAGTAACTGATAATACAAAACTGCCAAGTTTTATGCATAAAATACAGTCACTTGCAGTGCGATTTGTGCAGGTTGTATCGTTAAAAGTATTGACTTGATACAATTACCAATATTACACAAACAACTCTATAGTTTAATGCTTAATCATTACTATGATATCCTTTATTATCTTTAAAAAATATATATTCCTTATTACTGTATGCTTAATTTTGTGACTAGTTGTTCGTAAAAAATTATTGAATTGTCTAAGGACTTTCATTCTTAATTCAAACAATAAGGTTTCATAAACTCCAATCTCATATGTCCTTAATGTCCAAACCTGCGCCCAGACTTTTCTTTTTCCCTTCCTCTTCTGTACAATAACTGCTATGCATGCAGCATCACATCTAACTTGATAAGCAGATATCTTAAATAGAGCTAAGCTTATGATTCCCTCTTGCAGAAGTTTGTGCTTTGAATAATGTAGACACACCCAACATTTATTGAGCAAAAAGTTCGGAAATCACTCTTCCAGACTACTGCAGAGAGTGAATTGCTTGTATCAGGGACTGTCAACTGGTGGTCCTTGGGCCACGCGTGGCTCATTCCCGTACCTATATCTTCCACCTCCAGAGACCTAATGGAAGATAAACAACGCTCCTCATACTTATGCATGTGGTGCTAATTGCCATATCAATGTCACATTATTTTCGATACTATTGTGTTTAATTGGTAGTGGGGACTCGGTGGCCCTTGGAGGAGAAAAGCTTGGCAGTCCCTGGCTTAAATATTTGCAGGCAAGTGTATGCGCTACTGCAAGAAGCTCTCGCAAGAAACGTTGCAAGTTACTTCCCAGTGTGTAAGCACTTTTACGATACGACCTGCACGATATTCACTGTGAATGACTGTCTATTGAAACCTTAGGACGTTTGAGCGGAGATTGCGATACTTTATCCTCTTCATCGGACGAAATCACTCGCCTTTTCGTAGATCTCGCCGAAGCGATCTTGGAGCTTGTTTTCATTGCTTGAAAATAGGATCGTATATCCTGAAAGAAACGGAAAAACATGTAGACATTGTAAAGCTGATGTTCCAGGTCACGACAAACAATGTTCAAAATGTTTGCCGGAGAAAACAAATGTATTTAACCTCGAACGCTATTATTTTACCAAGAACTTGAAAATTTACCTTCGACATGTTTCGTGGAAATGTAAATTCAATGTTTCTGCAAAATTCGAAACGCGTTGACGATATCTCGGCGTGAAGAAGATAAATATATATATAAGTACAATTAAAAATATACTGACGCGTACAATCACAGCCTACTCTACTAGTCGTGCTGAAGGTAAAAATGGCAACACCGCGAGAGTCCGGTGTGATATATATATCAGTATACCTAACCCAAGCCACCCTACCAGACTCTCAGTTTCTCGATACCGGCTTCTTAGTTACCCGCTTATTTTCGAATGTTTACACATCAATGTACACTTATTGTTAGTAGGCAATTTTTAAAAATATAAAAGTAAATGCAATAAGGGGGGGAAGTTTTATTTATTAACTATGTAGGTCTTAATCTTTGTGTATAACACATTTATTTAATAAAAGCTATTCTGTTTTCAATATATTTCAATTTAGTATTAATTATTGGAAAACTAGATTATGGGAAAGTTTGATAATGTATAATACACAGTTCAGTTTACTAAAACAACACTTTATTATATTGTAATAGGATGGTACGTCCTTATTCAAAGGAGAAACTCTAGTGAATGAATTTAGAAGCGGAGCGTTGGGCATTCTGACCCTATCTGGTCCCTCTTAATATAAACATTTCTCATTGTGCAGTGGCATTCTATTTCACAATAGATTCCCAGAACTTATAAGAGATAATTTTTGTTTAACTGGGCTTTATTCATTAGATAAACCCAACATTAATAACATTTTAATAGTATCATAACTAATTTTTCACTAATTTATATTTATTATATACATACACAGTTTTGAAAAATTGATTTTACATAGTTCTTTTCGCAAGTTTCATACTATATTTATTATGTTCATAATGCCACAGTGTTGTTAAATCGAAGGGAGTAATGTTAATGATCTTCATGATCTTTCTGTTGATGTAAATGGATCTCCAGAAATTTTCGATACCGAATATTTATCCACATGTGTTGTAGATGAGTATATTAAGATATACATATATATATCCGGCTAAGGTCCCATTCCGTTGCTGAAAAATTAAATTGTGATATATGTAAATAATTAATTGTGGAGGATAAGGGTGCAACTATAAGTAATGTATATTTTGATCACTTACAAAGATTCAGTCTTTCCATTCCTACAGAAGAAGTAATAACCTTATTTACTCATTTCTGTGCAACAATGCCAATTTGGAATCAGATTTTTTAAAATCTCAAAATCATAAGTACATTTTATGTAAATTAACATATATTAATATTCAATTAAATGTACATCATTTAGCATTTTCTGACACATGGATTTTTGGTGAATAGTTTATAATTACCTGCACAACTCTTCCCCTCAGTAAATAATTATCTAACCTCTTTCCGTGTTCACTTAACCTCTTTGACTTCGTTTCATTTATTTTGTCTATTTTCGGTTTCTATTAACCTATATAGCACTTCATTCATATTCAAATGTTGCGTTTTAGTTCAAAGATGATTCTGCTTTGCTTCATACTTATATTTTCTTAAAACCACTGTAAAATATTTCCAATATTATGTATCACATCACCAAACCCTTCCGAGAGTCCACAAAATGTATACCATATTTACAACTATAAGTATACTTTAATATCACTTCTACTTACCATAGTTATAATATTTATATATTACTTAGACATAATTAATCAAGAATTCTGTACTTTAAATTTCATTTTCTGTAAAAAAAAGCGTTAATTGCAAACCCAAGTACAAGACTCCCATTACTGAAAATAGGACTCCCGATTGGTAAACACGCGGTGTTGCCTCGTTGTTCACCACGCTAGAAACGCAAATCAACGCGCGCTTCTGCGATACATGATCACTTGATACACAAACACACACACAACGTAACTTCGAAGTTTGAATCTGATAATGAATTATCTAGTGCCGAGAGAATGAAAATTATTTACAATTTTCCATTTACCCGAAGTAGAGTACAATGCTTTATAGCAAAAAATTAGACACGACGCTTAACCTTTAATGGATGTGAAACAAGATCTTGAATATATGTATTAATAAATCACAGGATTTGGAGCCGGTAGACCGTTAGTTTACATGTGTTGACGCGACGCAAGACGACACGAAACTGTCAAATTCGAGATGGCACTAGAAACAGAGTGTAACACGTGTTTGAAGAATTCTCCGAATTCTTTTAACTGTTCAAATAATTTAAGTCAAAAAAAGTTGTGTACGTCTTAAAAGTTAATTGAAAATCTCGACATTTTATGCTATAAAAGATTTGTAAAGAAACTCGTGTTAATTCTAATATATCATAACATCAAAATATAGAATATAACCTTCAAGATGGTTAAGGAACAATTCAGGGAAACAGATGTTGCTCGTAAAATGTACGTATATTGTTACATTAATTTACTTTATAGCTGAATTTTATGTTGACGACTTTACCACCCACAATGTTAACTGTGCCATCAGCAGAGTAACAGACAAATTTTACAAGTCTAACGTTAACTGGGTATTACATTACAACATTTATATTCGAACTATTTATTATCAGTCTGATTAATCACATGTTTAAGCAATATTATAAATCTGTTGTACTATGTGTAGAATAATAAAACCGAAACTAAATATATTTCCTTAATATCTAAACTTCTAATTTATTTTTTTCACCTCGCTGTATTTATGTTTTCAACTAAACAGCTCTCATGTATCGTTCGGTGTGGACAGCCGCCACAACATGGAAAGGCAGGCCCATATGCATGTTGTGGCTAAAAATTTATATAACCAAGACGTTGAACATACTCCAGTCCCTTATGGAGTTCTTGATAGGCGAATGGTAACTTTTATAAGACAAATTTTTCTTTTTTGTATTAAACCTTCTACTGCCAGTCCCATGGATGCGGCCGATGCGAAAAGTGCCACGGCTGATTTGATATGCACGCTTTTATAGATAGCTTGGTGTAAATGCTGATTCCTTAGAGAAAAGTTGTATTGTCTGTGCATTAGAAATAACAACCAACTATGAACGAACGCCAGTTGACACTTATCGGTGTGATAATTTAAACATAAACTGGCAGGACAAACATGACAGACCAACTCATGGCAATTTTCGCATAAGTAATGAGGGCTGATATATCGGCCCAATTGCAGTCAAAGGGTTAACACATAAATTGCTACGCATACTTTGGCATGGGTGATTGATAAGGCAATGATTGTGTAGAATGTTAATCCTTTGCACTCGAAATTGCAGTATAGCTGCCTTGAAATTTTGTGAACAATTTGATCTGCAAAATTATAAAATTTAATATTAAAATGACTGTAATTTGGTGCTAACAAAGACCCTCTCCAATTATCAAATGGATGGAGGGGAACTTGGAAACGGTTTCCGAGCACAAAGGGTTAATAATACTTTTCTTTCCTTCAAATAATGGTTGCTTTAAAACACATTTTTAGGGAACTTGTAATAATACTACAAACTGTGTATCGTGTGGGAAAACTTTGAACGAATGTATCGGACACTTTGGATACATCGACTTGGAATTGCCAGTCTTTCACGTTGGTTATTTTAGGTCTATTATTGGCATTCTTCAAACTATTTGTAAAGTAATATCACTTTATCTATCTATTTTACTGTGTAATATATTAATCACAATATATTAATCATAATTTCTTGGTTTATAGAATTGTTCTCATGTCATGTTATCTGAAACGGATAAGAAACGTTATTTAGCCAGAGTATTAAATCCCAATTTGGGATACCTAAATCGTAAAGCTCTGCGTAAACAAATTTTGGACAAAGCCAAGAAAACTACAGTTTGCCAGAATTGTGGTGACCTTGTTGGATCTGTTAAGAAGGCTGGTCTACTTAAAATAGTTCACGAAAAGTATAAAGCAAAGAAGAAAGGGGACACTATTGTTCAACAAAAGCTGGCAGAATATAATAATGTGCTTGAAGATAATAAGGCATTAGAAGGAATACTTCAAAGCGGATTGGTGAATGTATTAAACCCTTTAGAGGTAAAAGATATCATTGTGCTTATAAAAGATTGTGCTTATAATATTTATGTTGCCAGTATTATGAACAGGGTATTCTCATTTTTAGGTACAAAGCATTTTGGAAAAAATACCCGAAAATGATATTCCTCTATTAATGATGAATCAAGAATGCGCATTACCAAAAGATTTAATATTAACTAGAATTCCTGTGCCACCGATTTGCATTAGGCCTAGTGTTGTGTCCGATTTAAAAGCGGGCACAACAGAGGATCATCTTACAATGAAGTTGTCTGAAATAGTTTTTATTAATGATGTTATTCAGAAGCATAGACAAAGCGGAGCCAAAGTACAAATGTACAATGAGGATTGGGAATTTCTACAATTACATTGTGCGCTTTACATAAACAGTGAAATGTCTGGTATACCTCTTAACATGCAGGTAAGTTCCTAGCGAACAGCGTTATGTAATTTGTTATGCGATGTAACAAAGATCTTACGAATACGGGAATGTTCCAGCCAAAAAAGTCTGGAAGAGGATTGGTTCAAAGATTGAAAGGAAAACAGGGTCGTTTTCGCGGAAATTTGTCTGGAAAACGTGTTGATTTCTCTAGTCGTACTGTTATATCACCAGATCCCAATCTTAGGATTGAACAAGTAAGGCTTTATTCACATAAATTCCTTCGAATTCTAGAATAACGCGTATTTGGCTATTTCTGTGTTAGGTTGGCGTACCCATTTATATTGCGAAAATATTAACATATCCGGAAAAAGTTAATCCGTCGAACATAGAACTGATGCGAAAACTTGTACGGAATGGTCCAGACGTGCATCCGGGTGCAAATTTCATACAGCAAGGGAAGACACAATTTAAAAAGTACTTGAGATACGGAAACCGGCAAAAGATTGCTCAAGATTTACAGGTAAAATTATCTACAAAAACTACCTTGCGTACACTTTATGTCCACATAACTACCGATTATATCTATTTGTACTTAATAGTATGGTGATATCGTTGAACGACATCTTAGGGACGAGGATGTTGTATTATTTAATAGACAGCCTTCCTTACATAAATTAAGTATCATGGCGCATAAAGCGAAAGTCTTGGAGCATAGAACGTTTAGATTTAACGAATGTGTCTGTACTCCTTACAATGCTGACTTTGACGGCGATGAGATGAATTTACATCTACCTCAAACCGAGGAAGCAAGAGCAGAAGCTCTCGTTTTAATGGGGGTAATGAACATATGATTTTATGTTAATTGTTAAATGTTGATATATTAATGTACAAAGTGCGATACTATGGTACATTCTAAATTTGCTTCTTTTCAGAATAAATCAAATTTAGTTACACCTCGGAACGGAGAATTATTAATAGCCGCAACACAAGATTTCATTACCGGTGGTTACCTTTTGACTCAAAAAGATATGTTTTTAAATAGAGTACAAGCAAGTCAATTAGCTGGTTGCCTTCTGGCAGGTCCTGACATTACTTTACCTATCACTCTCCCTGAGCCAGCTATTTTAAGACCAACAGTGTTATGGACAGGAAAGCAAATCTTCAGTTTAATTTTAAAACCAAATAATGCTTGCAATATTAAAGCCAATTTAAAAACCAAAGGAAGAGCTTATAGTACAAATGAAGAATTATGCATTAACGATTCCTGTAAGTATAATTTTTGTGTGAGCTTTAAGAACAAGAAAATAATAAGAGTAATCATTTGCAGATGTTATCATTCGAAATTCGGAATTATTAGCGGGGTCTATGGACAAATCGACTTTAGGTTCGGGATCAAAACAAAATATATTTTACATTTTGCTGCGCGATTGGGGCGAAGATATCGCCACGATAGCTATGTGGCGACTGGCAAGAATGTCAAGTTTCTTTCTTATGAACAGAGGGTTTTCTATGGGTATTGGTGACGTTACACCTGGCCAAGGCCTCCTTAAAGCCAAATATGAACTTTTAAACGCCGGGTAAGTGTATATTTAAAAACCACGAACTAAATCGTGTATAAATAACATGGATTCAATATTTATTATGATCTAGATACTCTAAATGTACAGAATATATTCGTCAAATGGAAGAAGGTCGTCTTGTATGTCAACCTGGATCTACAGAGGAAGAGACATTAGAGTCAATGATATTGAAAGAACTTTCAGTAATTCGTGATCATGCTGGTAAAGCCTGCTTAAGAGAACTTCATCCTAGCAACAGTCCATTAATTATGGCCTTATCTGGCAGTAAGGGAAGCTTTATCAATATCTCTCAAATGATTGGTACGTTTATTAACATTCACATGGCTTACAGGAGAACCTATGTAACTTAACAAAATACCCTGCCTTGAAAACTATATTTAGTTGGATGCTAATTTTGTAAAGCTCTCAGTTCTTTAATGTCAATAGAATATTCCTACTCACGGAAGAGATTCGAATAAAGACGAGTTTGTTTTATTTATTGTTAGTTAATAAGCACAAAATGGCCATTGCTAAAAGCGATAAATAAAAAGTAGCCATCGTTTCATACCTTGACAAGAATGGGTGAGCATAATTTAAATCTGTACAGTAGTTTCTGAGATTTTTAAATTTTGTTCAGTTACGCAAGCTGATCCTGTACCTGTACAAAAATTATTTGTCACTGAATAGTACTTTGTTATATTATATTTGTACTCTGATTAGCATGTGTGGGGCAACAAGCTATCAGCGGCCATAGAGTACCTAACGGATTTGACGACAGAGCTTTGCCACATTTTGAACGACATTCAAAGATTCCTGCAGCTAAGGGTTTCGTAGAGAATTCATTTTATTCGGGCCTCACGCCCACAGAATTTTTCTTTCACACAATGGGTGGAAGAGAAGGTCTTGTAGACACAGCAGTTAAAACCGCCGAGACCGGTTACATGCAACGACGTCTAGTGAAAAGTTTAGAAGATTTGTGCCTTCATTATGATATGACAGTTCGTAATTCTGTGGGAGATATTGTACAAATATTATATGGCGGCGATGCTTTAGATCCTACGTACATGGAAGGTAAGGTATGATTTACTTACAATATTTCAAAGAAAGTAACGAAATGTATTATTTTAATAGGTAAAGATTGCCCGGTGGACTATGGACGAGTACTGGATCATGTGAGAGCCAAATCTCCATTTAAAAGGGAGAAACCGCTAGACGGCACCAGCATAATTCAAGCTACGAAAGAACTATTAAATTCCAAAGAATATGAATGTCTCAGTGAAGAGTTTAAACAAGAATTGTCGTAAGTGCAACATTTAAATGCATTGTACTGTAAAAATAATTCGCATATTGAATTATACTATGAAAACATTGCAACTAAAGGAATCATGCTAAACGTAGATTATTGAATGTTTTTCACTTTTTACAGCACATTCCTTGACACTGTAGCACATAAAATAATACGCCTTCGACATAATGCACCAGCCGATGTAGCAGTAATTTTACAACTCGAACGACTCACCATTTCTCAGTTAGTTGAATTTATTCAAACGTGTAAAGAGAAGTACATGAGAGCAAAGATAGAGCCAGGTACCGCAGTGGGCGCGCTTGCTGCCCAAAGTATTGGAGAACCGGGCACACAAATGACTTTGAAGACGTTCCACTTTGCCGGTGTAGCAGCCATGAATATTACACAGGGTGTACCGCGTATCAAAGAAATTATTAATGCAAACCCTAAAATTAGTACACCCATCATTACAACAGCTTTAGTAAGTTTTATATAAACATAAAAATACAACCTTGGTTGTATAGAAAGTCTTGTGTACGTGGAATGAGAAATTAACGTTTATTACTTTCTATATTTTGGTCCCTTATCATTTTAGGTAAACGATACAGACCCGGAATTCGCCAGGAGAGTGAAAGGTAGAATCGAGAAAACTACTTTGGGTGAAGTGGCAGAATATGTGGAAGAAGTATATTTGCCGGATGACTGTTTCTTGCTGATCAAATTAGATATTGACAGAATAAAATTATTAAAATTAGAAGTGGACATCCATTCCATACGCTATTCGTAAGTATTCGCATAGTTTATATATTAATTAACATAAAAATGGAGCTCATTCAAAATGTATGTTTTATTCAATGAACAAAATGTTTGTAGAATTTGCACATCGAAATTACGACTGAATCCAAAATTAGTAAACGTTCGAAGTGAATCTATTATCACCGTGAATCCAAGCAGAAATAAATATAGTTTAGATTATGCTCTCACGCAGCTTAAGGAAACGATTCCGCACATTGTTGTAAAGGTAAAAGAGTAGAGGCATATAATACATTGTATAACGCATATTTCGTAAATTCTTTAATGTTGCATACAAATTCTTAGCTTTGTACAATTCGCAGGGTTTAGCTTCAATTTCAAGAGCTGTAATTCATAGCGATGACTCGAGTGGTAAAACAAAATACAAGTTGTTCGTCGAAGGTGATAATATGCGAGAAGTAATGGCAACTCTTGGAGTTTTGGGCAAGAAAACAACTTCGAACAATACGATTGAGGTAGATAACAAATAAAGAAATGATATCTTTGTAAGGGTCATATACACGCGGTATAATGTTTCAGGTATTCCGGACCTTGGGAATTGAGGCTGCCAGAGCAACTATAATGACAGAAATTAAATTGGTAATGGAAAGTCACGGAATGAGCATTGATCGAAGACATCCAATGCTTGTAGCAGATTTGATGAGTAGCAGGGGAGAAATATATGGTATTACAAGGCAAGGTTTGGCTAAAATGAAGGAATCTGTTTTGAATTTAGCCTCGGTAAGATTTGAATACACTCATTCTTTCTGTTAACAAACTATTTTGAAAGAAAATATTAACAAGCAATTATTCAACAGTTCGAAAAAACTGCCGATCATCTATTTGATGCAGCTTATTACGGTCAAAAAGATGTTATTTGCGGAGTGTCTGAATCGATTATAATGGGTATTCCAGTCCCAGTGGGAACTGGAATTTTCAAACTCCTTCACAAATATCCTTTTCAAACTTCTTTTATTAATAATCACAATTTAATTTTTTTCCATTTAAATATTAAGGATATTTTTAATACATTATTTTCCTTAATAATAAAATACAGCTGACAAAGATGAACCGAAGAAGAGGGACCTGATCTTTGATGATCCGCAGTTCCACAAGAAGATCACGAAAAATAAACCATAATTGTAAATTAATTGTTATTTACCTTATAATACAATATTTAATGTATATAAACGCATATATGAATATTAAACAAAAATTAACGTTTTTTACTTTGTGGTATTCTTTGCTCAAATCTTATTTTTATCACAAGGAGAGAATATACTTCTTGAAAAGTGCATGTGTAACCACAGTCTCATTAAATAAGTTACTTGTAGTTGCTAAGAAACATCGTGTTTGATCTATACTGTTTGTGCACTAAATTATTCAGCAACGTCCTTTTAGTATACAATTTTTATGTCCTTCCTGTGTATTAATTTGTGTAACACTGAAACATTAAGTTTTTGAAATTTCTTCTTGAGTACTAATACGAGAATAATATCGGTATGGTAAATGAAACAGAATTTTGGGCTCAGATCCGAAAAAATATACCGCAACATAAAACAAGAAAGCCAAGAGTTGTTCCGGCCTTTACCATTCAAGCCTTGCAGGTAATATCTAAATTCCTTAATGTTGCAGTTACGTAAACTAAAATCTTTCTTACATATTCAGGAAAACACTGTAGTTTCAAAACCGCCACGATGCGTGTTATACAAACCACAGCTACCTAAACCATCAACTTTTCGGAAATACTATGAATGGGGTGTATTCCCAGTTGCATTGTCCAAGGATAGTTTCAGTTCGAAACTAAGCTGGAAGGTTCAAATCGAAGATTTGGATTTTCATCATTATTTACCATTATTTTTCGATGGTTTAACCGAAACTGAACAGCCACTTAAGTTTATAGTAGAACAAGGAATAAACGATATGTTAGAGCACGGCGGTCCAAAAATTTTACCTGTTGTACCACAATTAATCATTCCTATTAAAAGTAATTTTGTATTCCTTTGTGTTACACAAATAATTCTTTAAACCCAAATTTATGCACGGCTTCAGAATGGTAATCTTTATTGCAGAAGCTTTAAGTACAAAAATGCCGGAGATTATTTGTACAACACTTCGAACGCTGCAAAATCTCGTGCGCTCGGCCAATTGTGTCGGAGAAGCATTAGTACCATACTTCAGACAAATTTTACCAGTCCTTAACTTATTAAAGGATAAGAACGGTGAGATTTTAATTTGCTTTTGCTTACATTTATCTAAGAGAAGAATGAAAAACATTAACTTCGAAATTTCAGTGAATCTTGGGGAAGGTATTGATTACTCGCAACAGAGAGGAGACAATGTTGCAGACATTATAGAAGAGACTCTTGAGATACTCGAAATATATGGAGGTGAAGATGCTTTTATAAATATTAAATATATGGTTCCTACATACGAGTCCTGTATGATGAATTAAGTAAAGAAATTGTTATTTATAAATATTATACAAAATATTACAAAAGATGCCATAGGCAATCAATTGAATCATTCATACATTTTATTTTCATAGCGTATTAACTTTATTTACACTTTTCCAGAATCCTCTTTTAATGTCACCGTTCTATTGAAAACGAGCTGTAATAGATAAATAGAATTAATAAGAATAGTGCTATTTGAATTTCAGTTTTATAATTTTACTTCACCTTTCCTGTTGTTGCGTCGGGGTCCACAGAGAAAAAGCCAATACGTTCGAATTGAAATTTATCAAATGGTTTAGCAGAGTTTGCCAAGCTGGCGTCCACGTATCCGACAATTTCTTTCTTACTGACTGGATTAATGTCACTTAAGAAACCATGCGGTACTTCATTGGGATCTTCAGGATTTTTGTGTTTAAACCTGAGTTATAATCACCCCAAAATTAAAAATTGTTATAACTAACCCGTCTGTCTAACGAATTAAGGAACTCGATGCAAATACCGAGTAGGTCTAGATTTTGAAAATTGTCTTTGATTCTTTCACCAATCAATCGGCAATGTATAAGTATAACTTCGACAAGCATAATCTTACTAAAAAGTGAGCTTGCCCGGTTTTCGCACTAAGATCTTCGTAAGTAAAATACTTACAAACGCTCGTACAATCTAATCGATGATAATACTGGATTTGATACCCAGTGAATAAAGGCCTTAGGTTTGTTACTATCAGAAATTGGTTCTTGAGTGACAATCACATTAACTATATTGCCACTGGTATCTCTTTCTAATTCCTTAAAGTTTAATACTACTCCCACGTGTTTTAAGCCAACAGATTGATTTGGTGTTAAACGCCTGAAACCTCTGTCTGCTTTCTAAAATATCGAAATTTTAATATAATAACTGATATGCATCATCTTCCGTTATTGAATTAAAGAAATACTATTATACCTCTTTAAAATCGGATGCCTCGATATATACAACTTCATCGAAGACAATATCATGTTGTCCTTTGTCCGGTTCGTTAGGAAAATTGGGAACACTTAAGTTAACAGGATTTTCATGAGGGAAATTGCTAATGGTTATTTTCAATGGCTCCAGAACTGCCATATGCCGACTGGCAGTTAGATTTAATACATCTCTAACGCATGCTTCCAAAACAGCTGGATCAGCAACTGCTTGAGCTCCAGTTACACCCATTTGGGCACAAAAGTTGTTTATAGCTTCAGGTGGAAAGCCTCTTCTACGAAGTGCCGTTAACGTAAATAATCTGTAAAAAATGCATGCAAGAAGTATTAATTTATACTTTCGAATAGTATGTACTATTTGACTACTATGTTTATACAATACTGAAATGTACCTAGGGTCATCCCAATCAGATACAACGCCTTCCTGGATTAGCTTACTAATTTTTCTTTTAGATACAACTGTATAGCTGACGTTCAATCTGCCGTACTCCCACTGCACGGGACAATAAATATCTAAAGCGTTGCAAAGCCAATAATACGACGATCTTCTAGACTGAAATTCTTTGGTGCAAAGAGAATGCGTGATGTTTTCTATGCTATCGCATAAACAATGAGTAAAGTCATAAGTTGGATAAATGCACCATTGGTTTCCAGTTCTATGATGCGGGGTGAATTTTATTCTATATGCGACTGGATCTTGTTTTCCTTCCTCAAGCGTTACTTTCATTCGTAATGTTGCTTCACCTTCTTCGAGTAAACCATCTTTCATATCCTACATAGAAAAAACAGCACATATTTACGAATGGTATACATTTTCTCTGCGTTAGTAAACTGGGAAGTTTATATTAAAACTTATAAAATGTAAATGTGTGAAAAAACGATAATTACATTAAATAACTGTAAACTCTCTGCAATAGGTCTATTGCGCCATGGACTTGGGGGTGGATTGAACCCCTTTATTTCTTCGCTAGATTGATGACAAACATATGCTAAACCCTTTTCTATGAGCACAATAGCCCATTCATATAACTGTTGAAAGTAATCAGAAGAATGAGTAATCTTTGCGGGTTTATAACCAAGCCATTCCACCATTGCACGTATACCAGTGAAAAATTTCTCTTCTTCTTTTTCAGGATTTGTATCGTCGTAACGCAGATAACATGTCCCATCGTGCGCTGCGGCATATCTATAATGAAACAATTATCTGTAACACAATTAAAAAAAAAATGAACTTTAAAAATGGATTAAGATATGGCATACCCAAAATTGATATTGATTGCCTTTGCATGGCCAATATGTAAAATTCCGTTGGGTTCTGGTGGAAACCTAGTTACTACTTTACCACCTGTTATTCTTAAATGTTCTTGGAGCAATTTCTGTGTATTTGGTGTAACGATATATCCTTCGGTTTTGTAATTCTCTCCTGGTTTATGGAAATGGACTTTAGTCTTCATAAGCTCACTTATTGTTTGAGCATCCGCTTTCTCGTTTGCGACTGCTACACTTTTCTGTTCCACTAAATACAAAGGAAATAATTAAACCTTTTTGATTGATGATTTAACGATAGATGAATGTCAAATATTGTTAATTTACCCATTTCTTTCTCTGCTTTTTTGCCCTTTGCCTGTTTTATCGGTTTCGGTGGAGGTGCTAAATCAGAGTCACATTTAGGGCCCAACAGATCAAGCAATTGAACATCGAATTCATTTTTCACAGCCTTTCCATCTGCCCATTTCAAAGTATTACGTACTTGTTGCATTAAAGGTCCAACATTGTAATGATACCTATAAAAGTGATTCTTGCTTCGTAATATTTATAACATTCTGAATTTCTTTATTAATTCGTCAAGTAAGACACGCATACCTTTTATTCACTATTTCTGTTTTATGCGCACCTATAACTTTCTCTACTTCGCATTCTATTTCTTCTGGAGATATAACAATGCCTACACCGCATTCTGCCTCAAAGTTAGATATATTAATTTCTTCTTTTATATGATTCAACAGATAATTCAAGCCAGCATCTACCCTTTGTGTTGTATCTAATTTCTTTTCAGCTATGTACTCAGCGAGTAATGCTAATTTATCTGCAATTTGAATCTTAATTTTCGAAGCTACTTGATATAACAAAATCCCAACTTCCGGTGTAATACTTCCATACTTATTCGCCTGGAAAAAAGGTGCATATGGTACAATTAGAAACGAGCATGATGTAATATTTTGTGTCGAATATAATATCTTACTTGAATGGAAAAAAAAAGGATAGAGGAATACAATACATATGATATACTTAATTTATTATTGAAATCATATTGTTACCGCAATAAAAAAGTAAATGTCTTTTAAAGTATGTATACTATTAACGGCTTAAATGGAATCATGCACTAACCTCTGTTATAGTAAGTTTCAAATTATTGGAAACTTGTTTATTCTTTAAAGTTTCCTTAGCTTTTTGCTCACTTAAACCTATAGATTGAAATAATTTAACGTCGTCTTTTGATTCCATAGTCATACTTTCTTTCGTCAATCAGAAATACAGTATTTACTTTGAAACCGGCAAATCAATTCCCACGTCTCAAAAGATTTGCTAAATATGTACGTGGTCAATGTTGCAATGGAAAGAGAAGGGAGAGTCTTTATTACGAAAGATTATTGTAATGTTTTGAATTGCAAGACATAAGTTTATTGTTATTACTTTCTGCAATACATAAAGATTGTTTCATTATTTCCTTTTTCATTGTTCAATGGTATAAAGATATGTACATATGATAGACTGGAACACTTGAGAAATGAACAATAATAACATAATGTATCAATTTATTATATTAACTACACATATACATATAATTTAACTATACAATAGTTCGCAGGAATTTGTTGAATGTATAATATTTACCTAATTTACTTAAGTTTTATCTAATTATACAGCACTTTTCTTTCAAAGAGATTGCAATATGTTAATCAATGTTCAAATTGATGTTATTACAGACGAAGTAAAGATAAAGGCTGTGTATTTCCGAAAACCGGTCAAGTCCGATTTGTCTGAAATTTTGCTAATAGCTTCATTGTATATACAAACAATGTTTGCGAGAAGGATTTGCGGCGACTCCAAAGTTAAGGGCCAAAGTTTTGCGAAAGGGTATTATCATTTTAGTGTCACCCTCTGTAATTTTGCGAACTTCCATACTTCGATGTGGTTGAGAATTTCAACTTGAACGAAAAATACTGGCCAATCAAAGCAACCGCCGAGCGCGCGGTCAACAACGTGGCTCTCAACCTAGCTCGATCGTGGTCGTGAACCAACGCGATTCTTTCCGTTCGTTAATAATTAAAAAAACAAAGCTTCAACCAACATTTTGGTAAAGGAAAAAGTTGTTCAGAATCACCACAGCAACCCCCCATTTCCGGATTCAACACATGCCATGGGAAACCCTGTATGTATGCGATGGTACAGTAGGTGAAAATGATGTAGCCTCCACCTCCTTAACCTCCAAAAAATGACATGCCAAGATATTGACACGAAATGTTAACCTATTCAATTTCTTGAATATATTTGTCATCTCGATAGCCCAATTATTTGTATATAGTTAACACAACTTCAAGTTCAAGTCAAATACAATATTGTATTAATCTTAATTTCTCACAGGTATGTTTTTTTTTTGTTATAAACTACAGGCAGGACATTTACTATATAAGTACATATTAATGAAAAAAAGCACATATAAACATATACATATGAACACGATGCTATCATACTTTCGTCACAGGTGTTCCTTCTGATCAGTGATTCTAAATATAATGGATGAAAAATTGAACAAAAAAGGTCATCGTAAACAAAAGCGAGCTTATCATAAGCTCCTGAGGGATATGAATATTAAATGCTGCGATGATCCTACGCAGGTTAATGTTTATTTATGTTGTTATCACATGATGTACCATTTATGAAGTTTATTAATGCTATTCTCTTGTTTAATTTCAGTATGTAATGATTTGTAATGCTGGTTTAGTAACTGGCTTTCAAAGAGATTCATTACGAGATATCGTAGATCCGTTCACCAGTAAATACGACTTAATAATGCCACCAAATAAATCGTACTGTTTTATTAAGTTTTCCTCCACAGAAGATGCTACACTTGTTTGCAACAAAATACATAATCGTGTTACAATTGAAGGTCATGATACACCATTGTATGCAACATTTACTGAATCAGGTACACTGCGGAAGTGAACTCACTATGAATTTTATGTAAAAAATGGCATTTCTTCATGATTGAACTTATATTATATGTTCTAATACCAGTTTCGTTTCAGTTCCTAATTCAGATTGTAATGAATGGTCTTCAGATTTTCCATCCGGTCTTAAATTAATAGAAGATATTATAACTGAAGATGAAGAAAAAATATTGTTAAATTCAATTGATTGGAGTCATGAAGGTAATCAATATCTTATTAGTTTGAACAAGAACAATGGAAATAATTGGATTTAATATAATGAACATGGATGTTCCATTTTTGCTCCCAATATCAGGATCGTCTGATTTAAAACACAGGAAAGTTAAACATTTCGGGTATGAATTTCAATATGGTTCAAATAAAATAAATCCAGATGAACCCATTACGCCTATTCCTGAAGAATATCAGTTTTTGCAAATGCTATTCAAAAAGTATCATAATGTTCCATACAAATACGATCAATTAACGATAAATCATTATTTACCTGGTCAAGGTAGGTTCGCAATATTTATTCTCTGCAGATTATAACATCAATCTTTTTATGTTAATATGTACAATAGCAATGTTTTATATATTAAGGTATACCGCCTCACATTGATACGCACAGTGTTTTCGAAGATAGTATATTATCACTGTCGTTAGGCTCGGCATCCGTAATGGATTTTAAAAGAGATAATAAAAAGATTGCCGTTCTTTTGCCACCCCGTTCATTATTAGTTATGTCAGGGGAAGGTCGTTACGCGTGGTCACATGGAATTAGTCCCAGACACAACGATGTAGTGGGCAATTCAAACGAAGTAACGACTCAACCACGAGGAACAAGAGTATCGTTCACGTTTAGAAAAGTGCGCAAGGATGGCTGTTCTTGCAGCTTCCCAAAATACTGCGACACAAGAGAACATTCTGCGACAATTCTTATCGATAATAAAGTAGCACCGGAAATAGAGAATTCTTATGTACACGATGTATGTCTCTCACAGAATATTTTACACACGTCCTTTATTTGTTTCCAAAAATTGATTTCATTAATTTCCACGCAGGTGTATGAACAAATTTCTAGTCACTTTGACGAGACAAGACATAAACGATGGCCAAACGTGTCGAAGTTTCTTGAAACATTAAATTTCGCTGATATCCTGTTGGACGTGGGTTGTGGGAATGGTAAATATCTTCATAAAGAAAAGCACATATTTAAGGTATGCATTTATTGTACTGTAATGTTACATATAATAACACCATGTTTAAAAGAGGTTTTAACTATATAGATAGGGTGTGATCGAAGTTCTAATTTGATGACAATATGCCGAGAAAAAGGTTTCGAAGTATTATTATCAGACTGCTTGCATTTACCATATCGCGACAGTAGTTTGGACGCAGTAATATGTATAGCTGTAATTCACCACCTTTCCACCCATGAAAGAAGAAAACAGGCTATATTTGAATTAGCAAGAGTTCTTAAACCGGGTGGAAAATGCTTAATTTATGTGTGGGCGAAGGAGCAAGAGAAAGATTCTGTGAAAGCAGCTTACTTAAGATACAATCCAAATAAAAATGAAGACAATACAACGTATACGGAAAAATTAACCGAGTTTGGAGTAACACTACCTGTACACGAAAATCGTAGGAAATTTATTTCCAGTGACATGCTTGTTCCTTGGAAGAAAAAAGGAGGCGGAAATTTCCTTAGGTACTATCATGTATTCGAAGATGGTGAATTATCGCGATTATGCTCAGAGGTGTCCATTGTTACAATAAAGGAAATATATTACGACCAAGGGAATTGGTGTAGTATATTAGAAAGAAAATAAAAAAAGTTGATTGCCGTAAGCTTTTATTTGAAAATCTGGTTAAATACTCCCACTCTTAATACTCGTCGGTAAGAGTAAAAACAGAAATTATTAAGAATTAATAAGTTCGTGAATAAAACCTGAATATAAGAATTATAAATGCTTTAAATGATTTTATCTTTATTGGAAAAAGAACAAAATACATGGAATATGTGTTCTATACAGGGTTTTAGATATAAATAGTCCCTGATATCTAATTTTATCATTATAAACATGAATAATGCGTAATTAGACAAGAAAAGTGCACTGTACAAAGTTCACTCTGCTTGACTTTTACTTGCTATTGTGCTTCAATTGTGTATAATATATTTAATAGCAATATAGATTATCATTATCATCGCCATTAATAATAATAACAATAGTATTATCATTATTATTATCAGCATCGTATTTCTCATTATCATGTTCGGTATTATTACTATTGATATTAATATTATTACTTGTATTAGGTATCGTTTGTAAATATATTAGCACACCTTTTTCACAAAAGATAGAATCCAATCACAAAAGAAATTGTAGAACAACGGTTGTTTCCATATACTATTTCCCAAAATTGTAACCAAATTTAATAGTCGAATTTCACCGTTTCGGTTTTTTGATCATGCCAACAGTGTACATAATATATACAACGATTGACAATACTAAACTATTAATAAAATTGTTATACATTCTTAATTGGCGAGTGCTTGATTAAGGACAAAGTACACTGTCCCTTTCTTGCTTAATAGATCAAAAAGTTATACAGGCCCAACTTCTTCCGGATCATAGTTTTTTACTCTTTTATTGTATGCAATAATTTCCTGATCGATTAAATATTTAATGGTCAGTTAAAATTTGGTTAAAACATCAAAGTAAGTACAGGTAACCCTTGTATAAAGCAGAAGTTCCAGAAAAATGTCACGTTATAAAAATCTCGTAAGGCTAGGGTAAGATTACATACAAAAAGCAGTGAAAAGTATAAATTGAACACAAGATTAATTAGTAATGATAATACTTCGTATTATGGAAAACCGAAGACCGTGTTATGTAAGTACTGGGAATAATTTGCAAATCGCATTTTATACGTACTATTATCGTTATAGAAGGATTACCTGTAAACATGTTTCATGCACTTCAGTTTTACATACCCTTTCATATCTGGCTCTATCCTCCTCTGCTATTGCCATGTACTTCGATTTAGTTTGAAGATCTGTACTCATCCACAATTTACCAAGCTCTTTAGCAATGTCACCCACACCCATTTCTGGGTGTAATTCCCTCATTTTTCCACGCAACTCTTGGCAAAAATAGAAAAAGGCAGACCTGAAATAATATTTATAAAGACAATATCAAACGCTAACCAATATTATAAATACATACAATGCTCTCTTAGGTGCATCTTTATCTCTGTATCTTTTTGTTCCCCTACGAGTTGGTCTCTCTGTTTCTTCATGGCCAGTGTAATGTCTATCGTAATAATACATTTTCTTATTGCAATGTGCACCGTCTTCAAGGTGAACAATCTAAAAGCAAGACATATTTGTGGAAAAGTACAAAAGGATATATTGTTCTTACGCAAATGGCTGATATCCTTTAATATGTACTTACTTCATTTTTCACTGGTACTGCATTGATAATGAAATTCTTACTTTGAGTATTTGACCACTTTGCTTGATTGTTGGAGACGCTGGAAACATTTCCAGGTTTCATTACTGGTTCACCGCATTCTAGAAATTAAAATGATTAACTGCATAGGTATCTATTAGATAGTTAAATTTACATTATCCAAAAACATATATATGCAAGGAACATTTCAAAATGTAGAAAACAAATTACCTGGCGTCATATTTGGTTGGCCAACAATCATTGTGTCTCTCATTCCAGCATTCAAGGAATTATCGGCTGTTTTTGCAAGGTAAACATTTTTTCTGTCATTAGATTCCATGATTCCACAAAAGTTCTTTACAAAGGTTACTGGGGAAAATCGATAACTCCTTCGATACCACAATAATCTGTAAATAATAATTGTTATTTTATGATTCGTCAATCTATTACTGTAATTCTTAACCGATGATGCCAAGTCTCTTGGATAATTATCTTTTTTATGTAACACTTAAACAGGTCTTAAACAACACTTAAACTATCAATCGCTTGGATTCCACTACTGTCCTAAAAGTAGTAAAACTTAATTTGCATCTTACAAGCAATAATATTTTTAGCATCAGTTCTTTTTGTTAATAACACGGTTGACTCTGAAGTCTCTCAAACTCCAAGTCTCTGATTATATGTTAAACCATTGTGTGAATAAAGTATATAGCAGAGAATCTTGAGCTATATAAAATTGTAAATATTTTGAACAGAAATGATGAATATCCGTTATAACTTGCAAATTGGTAATAGTTCTTTTCTTTGTAATGCAAACAAAAAAGCGTATCCGTATTACTTTTGCTGTATTCTATAATCTAAATATATCGACATAACTTTCTAGTACTGATTAGATGTTAAGTATTGCTTACCGCAAATATAATTGATTGGACGTATATAACAAACTGTTTTCATGACCTTAATAAAACAGCATTGTAGACGATGTTCCCATTCTCTGTGAACAAATACAAAAATATTCCAACATAAACCATGCAATATCGAAAAAAAATATTTTCTTTTGTTTTTCAAACTTGAACATTATTACAAATATAATATATCGCACAGTTTTACATCAATACAGAACGCATGTTATATATACATTAAATTAAACATTCTAGTTAATGAATTATTAATGCTAACATAGCACAAACCACCATTATTTAGAAAACACAATATACATTGAACAATATATTATATTTTGCTACAAAAGTACGATTCTTATCGATACTGTTATAAAGTTGTCCCGAAATAGTGAAATACCCGAACTTTTTCAATACGATATATGTAAATAAAAAAAAAAATAAAAAACTGTACATAAAGTATCTTGATAAAATCGCTACGCACCTTTAAAAAAAAAAGGCTAAATATGTACTAGCGTGCACAGATAAATAATGATATTCTTAAGAAGAAGAAAAAATGAAAGATAAAGGTATACATTAGAATATCATATTGATGCACAAGCGCGACAAAAGTGGCGAGTGTAACAGATATTTACCTACAGATGACGTACAAAGGCAATTGCTGCTACAACAACACAATACAAAAGTTACATACGTATCTTTCAATGCACACTCGAAAGAACGAACGGAAAAGGTGAATCGGAAGAAAATTATACACAAATGGTAATAAACGGTAATGTAGCAACTTACCAGTAATAATTAAAAGCGAACGTTTACAAAAAAGGGTTGAGGAAAGGTGATTTGTATGCAACGCGGAACGTAACTTATTAAGCATCCATTCTACAGATCGACTCTATCTATACGCATCTATTCGTACGTATCGCGCGTACCGTGATCAGCATTATATGTATACGAAATGCGTACAATACTTAAATCTATCTTATACTGAACACTTGAATCGAAGTTGCTGTAAATTCTGAATATACACGGAACAGAACGTTCGTCAGTTATTGAACCATAGAACTCAGATTATTGACGGCAAGACTCAACGTTAAAAAACAGATCGTATAAACGAAGCTGATTGAAGCAGATATGACCGGGCATGGCCACTTGTGTGGTATGCATATACATACACAATGCACTTGCGCGCACGCATGCACGCACCTGCACAACAATTCTTAAAGAATATTATTCACTTTTACTATGGTTCCCAGTTTTCATATTTATCATCGAATATTCTTACTTTCGTTTTGTGTTCCCAGAGGTAAGGTCGTTGGGACGGATTTGTTTTAAAATCTGGAGGAATGATTTCGTTATGAAAGCAATATTAGGGGACGTTCATATGTCAAATGTATAACCACAGCCTACTCTAGTACTAGCCGTGCTGAAGGAAAAAATGGCAACACCGCGAGAGACTAGTTGTGATATACATATATGTTTACCTAACCCAACGCACCCTACCGGCGTTCCAGGCTCCCTCTACCGAACTCTCAGTTTCCCGCTTAATCTTCAAATGTTTACACACCAATGTGTATTCATCATTAGTAGGCTATTTAACAAAATTTAAAAGTAAGTGCAATAATGCGGGTAAGTTTTATTTATTAACTGTACAGGTCTTTATCTTTTTGTGTAGCACATTTATTTAATACGATCTATTGTTTTTTCAATATATTTCAATTTAGAATTAATAACATTTTAATAGTATCATATATACATTTTTACAAAGTTATATTTATTATATACATATAGAGTTTTCGGAAAATTTGTTTTACATTGTTCTTTTCACAAACTTGGTACTATATTTATTAGTTAATAATGCCACGACGTTGTTGTGTTCCGAATTGTAAGGGAAATTATGATAGTAGTTTAAAAGAAAATAATTATAAGTCTATATTTTTATTCCCCAAAGATGAGCATTATCCGATTTTGTTGTAGATGATTCTATTAAGATTTATATATCCGGTTATGGGTCCCATTCTGTTGCTAAAAAATTAAATTGTAATATATGTAAATTATTAATTGTGGAGGATAAAGGTACTGCTATAAATAATGTATATTTTGATCACTTACAAAGAGGTGGTCTTTCCATTCCTACAGAAGAAGTAATAACCTTATTTACTCATATGTGTGCAATAATGGAAGCCATAATAAATGGTACAAATTTGGAATTAGATTTTCTGAAATCTGGAAATCATAAGCACATTTTATGTAAATTAACATATATTAGTATTCAATCAAATATACATCACTTGGCATTTTCAGATACATGCATTTGTGATAAAGATTATCACAGTATTTTGTTCAAACTATTATCAATTTTGTCTAATATTTTATTAAATGATTACGTCAAAACTATAAAAAATAGTCAATTAGAAATGCATGCACATATAATTTCTAAAAATCGTAAAATAAAAACTTTCAATAAAAACTAAATTCTCAATTCATCTTTTTCAATTTAACTCTTTTTAAAACATTAGTTTTCATATATTTGACTTATTCTTTCCAGTATGTTTTAATGCATTAATAGAGTTTTTTATTTGTCTTTATCTATATTTATTTATTTATTTTCATATATTTTTGCTTTTTATATTCTTATTATTAATGTTATTTCACAAGATTTAAGGTTTTATTAGCAGTATTTCAAGAGAATGTATGTTTTGTTATTAATATTATTCAATATCATTTTATTTCTTGTTATCTATTCTAAAATTTGTTTTTTTATTTGAAAGATTATTTGAATTTTCTTTGAATTAAAGTGATATATATGTTTTTCTTTTACTGAGAATAAAAACAAAAATGTTTTTATCATGGTTTTATTTTCAGAAATTTATTTTATTTTATAAAATGGGATGATATGGCTATTGGCGAACCACCAATTACAATTACAAGTAACAATTACAAAGCTAGCCTTTAATACGATTTTATAATTACCTGTGCTACTTTTCCCTTCAATAACCCATTATCCAACCTCTTTCCGTGTTCATTTAACCTCTTTTCGTGTTTATTTATCCTCTTTCCGTGTTCACTTAACCTCTTTGACTTCGTTTCAATTATTTTGTCTGTTTCTCGTTTCTATTAACTTATATATCACTTCATTCATTTCCATATGTTGCGTTTTAGTTCAAAGATGATTCTATTTCGCTTCATACTTATATATTCTTAAAACCACTGTAAAATATTTGCAATATTATGTATCACATCACCAAACCAGTCCGAGAGACCACAAAATGTAAACCACATTTATAACTATTAGTACACTTTAATATCACTTCTACTTACCATAGTTATAATATTTATATATTACTTAGACATAATTAATCAAGAATTGTGTACTTTAACGTAATTTTCTATAAAAAAAAGCGTTAAATGTAAACCCAAGTACAAGATTCCCATTACTGAAAATAGGCCTCCCGATCGGTAAACACGCGGTGTTGCCACGTTCATCAGCACGGCTAGTACTAGAGTCGGCTGTGGTATAACAATGTAAAGTGTCAATACACGAATTTTTAGATAATATTCGAGTAAAATCATTATACATTGGTAAAAAATAGTCCGACTATTTGTACACGTTTAGATTATACGTAAGCGACATGAAACGTTAAGTAATATTAGAAATTTACTTATACTGGAATTTCATTTTTGTTAATACAGAACATAAACTATTCTAGAAATTCGTTTCTAGAAACTATTCTAATGATTGGAAAGATATATCCGTTGTAAATATTTTTATCGTGAAACAATTACAAAAACATGCGTATACTTATGTTGTCACATGAAAATGGGTCTTGTACTTAACAATTTGAACATAAGTGTTGTTGATTTTTAATTAAACATGCAATATTCAATTGCTGGACATTAACTTATGTCTTTGATGTATTTCTGAATGACCCAATAATAATACAAAATATTATACGTACAGCATTTTCAAATTTAACTTACCGTGAATGTAATTTAAAGTTAGAAATCGATTATCTGGAAAATAAAATATCGACTAATGTATTGATGCTTTCTATATTAGATATCGATAGTGGAAAATAATTTCCACTTTCAAATGATATTTGAATATAATTTAATTTCCATTTCGTGCGTGTAAATGAAAAGTAGAATTAATTTGTTTATTACATTACTATAAACACTTTCCTGAAAGAAAATAGTGAAAGGAAATGTGATACTGATGCTACGAAGGGTACTGTTGTTTCAATTAAAGGTTATATTTACGTTGGGAATACTACACGTGTTTAACGTGTAAATAAATATATCAAACCATGAAGGAGGTTTTGTTAACAAATTGCGAAAGAAACTTTGTAAATAAAGCAGTGGAAGAAGGAACGGTATGTCTTTTTCGTTAACGTACTGAATTTTAGGTTCATATATTACATTACGTTCTAAATTTTTCGTAAAATTTTTTACAGCGATTAGATGGTAGGAATTTATTAGAAGCTCGACCTGTCAAAATTTATTTTGGATCAAATTGGGGCAGCTGTATAGTTTTGCTTGGGCAAACCAGGTATGCTGAAAATTCACCTCTTAACCCTTTGAGTACTGGCTGTGAGATCCTACAACTGAGCCAGCTAGGCCGCAGATCGATATATAGTAGTGGGATTCAAAGAACGTCAAATTACTTTGAACCTGATTCAAAACCTAATCCTTTTACTACGACAGGCAATTATAGTCCTTGCCCATAAGATGCCATTCATATATGACAGATGCCTATAGTTGCTCGCTATTTTGTTCACTTCAACTCTGTACTGGCAGTTTTGATCTTCAAACGTTTTTGTACTAAGAATTAATGAATATCCGCTTTCAAAATGCATAGTAAAAATAAGATGATTTGGAGTTATTTGTAAACTCAATCATTAACATCTGTCCGCCAGCAATTTATACACTTTTGCCACTGTGTTTTGTTCAGGGGCAGTTTTTCGGCAGACAGGATGCTTGTTGCGAACTGATTAAAATGCTTGAAAGTCTTGATCGTTATAAATGTTGAACAAACGAGCAAACAAACTCCGAGCACTCTAGCCAGGCATCTGGCCTATGACAGACCTGGACCCCATAGCGCACATAGCCAGTTAACACCAAAGTATATCATACACAGCACCCTTAACTTTCTACACATTGAGGACGATCAAGACTTCCAACACTTTCAAGTTTTCCAATACTTTCAAGCTTTCAAGAGCTCTAAGCTTCCAATCATGTTCAAAGTGATCCGGATCTCCACAGTGTTGACTAACTTCGAATTGCTTTGAAGTTTAGATTCGAATACCCATAGCTACTGATATACCACAAATACATACTCACAGTCATGCTCAGATTACCATTTTTTTTTTCTATCAAAATGGTGAAGTATCTTATAAAATAGACAGAGGTGTATTGCTGTAGAACTGAAAACTCATTGATATGCCACTAATACACATTCATGGTCACATCACATCTTCAGATAGAGGCACAACCAGATTCGTATGAGTTTTTGCCCACTTGTGAATTAACGCAACATTATTAAGTCGATTCATAAATAATTTCCATTACTGAAACAAATTGTTATGACTGAAACGGAAATTATTTATGAATCGTTGTACTATTTACAATTGACATTATTTTGTCCATAATGGATTTTATAATATTATTAGGTAATAACTATGTTACAGAGTTGTAGCACAGGTAACATGCGACATTCAGCAGCCTAAGACTTCTCGCCCTAACGAGGGAATGCTGCATATAAATGTTGAACTAAATCCACTGGCAGCAATTCATTTCGATGGTGGCAGACAAACTGAGTTTTCAGTATTGATTAGCAGGCAACTCGAGAAATGTTTTAACGATTCAAAGTGCATAGATTTAGAATCTTTGTGTATTATAGCTGATAAAAAGGTAAATAGTAAGATTTAACACCTACATGGCAATAATTACATTTCTATATGTAGCTAATAATGCAAAGTCGAATATATATTATATTTTGAATTGTAATAATTAATACAGGTGTGGAATTTAAGGGTTGACATTAATATTATTAATCATGACGGAAACCTGATCGATTGTGCATCAATTGCAACATTAGCTGCACTATCGCATTTTCATAGGCCAGATGTAACTTCGAATGGTGAAGATATTATAATCCATCCATTTTCCGAAAAAGATCCTTTACCGCTAACGTTATATCATTATCCTGTATGTATCTCTTTTATAACATTTGAAAGGTCAGTTATTTCAACTATTTCGCACCATTGAATAAGATAAATTAGATATCATATCTGAACGAGACTTGATTTTTCTAGCGGAAATACAGTTATGGATCCAACGTATCTAGAAGAAAGAGTCGGTGTTGCCCAACTTACTCTTGGTATAAATTCATATAGAGAACTTTGTAGTTTGCATTTTAATTATTTGACGAAAACTATGACTGTACAAGATGTGATATCAGCAGTTTCTAGTTACGCAGCAAACTATGCTGCCACGTTAGTGCAGCAGATTAAAGTAGCTGTAGCTTCTGATGTGGAAGCAAGGTGACATCTGCGTTTTATTAGCTATGTTGTATTATTTTATTGAAATTTATTGTAATATTATATTGAATTTAGGTATAAGAAAGACAATCGCCAGACAAATCGTTTTAAGGAATGCATAACGATAAAGAAATTGACATCATTGAACAGTGAATGTATTAGTATCAAGCTTCGAAAATGGGATAAAGTAGAAGAAATGGAATCTAATGGTAAGTAATTTGATAATTTTAGCAGTATATAGACACCGCAGTTTTTGTTAACTTCCCATTGATCACTTGGTGACCGTAATGCGCTGAATGGTCAATATGGTCAGACGAATTAATATTCTCATTTATAAATTTTAATAACAAAATAGAATACGCCTACATTGCAACGTACTCATATGTGCTGCATTTAAAACGTAGTTAACGGAAGATCAGGCGAAATAATATGATCGGAAGTAAATGTGATAATCAAATATCAATGATGTTTATATTAATTAATGTTTAATTCTTTCAGCATCCCAAATGGAAGAAGAAGATAATAAGTATCAAATCGTCAAACCTGGGGAAGGTTCTGCTGAATTAATAACAGATGCAGTAAATATCTATCTATTTGTTTAAAGAACCTTAATAGAAACTGTAGTAATAATATTCAAACATTTGTTTCATAGCCTGTATTATTTGGCGTGGGTGGGCCAAATACATGGAACATGTCGGAATCCTCGGAAGGGGAATCAAGCGATATGGAAATTACGGCTGAAGTAAAACAAGAAAAAAGGACAGTCATTGACCAAATAGGTACCTTATATTAATTCATATTTCGATTCTCTGAGTGATTTTAGAAGTGTTAATAATAAATTGTCATTTTCTTAGAATTAAGTGGGGATAGCGAAGAAGAAATCACTGAAATGTTGGACACAAAACATTTAATGTAATGAAACGATATACGATATTTATAACGAATTAAAACGTCATACTATAAAATGTCTTAATAAGTATTTTTTTTACTTATATATTGCTCACTTTACACAATGGAACGCAAGAAGTAATACCGTAAATAAACAATACTTTGCTTATTCTTACACATATATTCTTTTTAATGTGTTTTATGCATACATAGATCTTATAAAATACCGATGCCTATTAACAAGTAAAAATTCATACATACATTTTTGATCTCACTAATAAAATATTATTACAATTAACAAAACTCATGTAATTAAACCTAGGCTATGTAGTATCGTTACTTAAGCCATTCTTTTGATCTAATTTATTGGCATTAGTCTTTACTGTGTAAATAAAAAAGCTTAGTGCTTCTTTTTCAACTACTGGGATCGTCTTAAAATGCTTCATAAGAGTCTGAAATAGAGAGTATAATTCATTACAGACATCTTCAGATTCGTGGAATGTCTTGTTACTTTTATAATTTATATCTTTAATATAGTTACATCTGCTAACTGAGCTTTGTTCAAACCCGGCCGTGTGGAAACTTTGTAATGCCTTTTGTACCGCCTTAGCGTGCCAACTTGTAATTGGAAAAGGTCAACCTCGGGAAGGTCATTGTCTGTTTCACCTGAATCTTCTTCTGAATCCTTACGTCTTCGCTGTTGTTGTTGTTTAGATCTTGCACATTGTATCACTTGTTTATGATAATCACAAATGTATATATGACGTGCCTATTGATCAATTAAATATATAAAAGAAATTATTACTCAATTGTGCATAATAACTCAATCTATTTCAACATTCTTTCTGAAATGTTATCAATAAACATACCCGTGCAAACTAAAAAGAGCTAAACAGGGTACGGGTACCAAACAAGTACTTGACAAAAATATTGTTTCTGGCTTTCATAGTAAATTTTACATACAGTGTGAACTGTAAAAAATATTTTATATACAAAATTTTCGATTATTATTAATGCCAAGATTACCATTAGGTTCTATGAGCGTAGCAATTCACCTCACATCAAAACACAAACGATGTATAGGGAAAAATATAATTTCGAAATAAACATAGATGGAAGTAATATGTAAACATATGCGAATGTAATTATTTTCGCAATTATTGAACTTACCACCTGATCAAGATTAAGTTTCAACCGCCGTTGAGTTACAGTTTTTTGAATACGTTTGCTATAAGAAGCGTTGCCAGCTGGCCGAGTGCATCGTTCACCCTCATCTACAAGGCAACAAATTTGATCAGCAGCTCCTCTGGAATCTTCTTCACCGGTACTGAATCCATTCATTTTTTTTTATTCTTAACATCAACTAAATCAGTATGAAGAGTATTTAGAAGTTTAACAACCTCGAAATGTCTCGATGTATGCGTTTCCGTCAAAAAACGGCGTGTCTGAAAGTAAAATATACACGGCGACGTCTACTTTTCACGTTCATAATTTTCCGTCAAACGTCATTTGTTATATTGTATGATTTTTGTCAGCGCATGTGATATCACAGTTGCCGGCGTAAAGTGATTTTATATTAATGGATGACGTGCATTCTTTTACTTAACGTAAGGATTTAAGGCACACGAAACGATCATTCAAATAGTAGAGTTTGCCTATATACGAAGACTTTGATGTTAAACGACGTCGTATAACGTTTCACTTTCTTTCTGATCGAACAATTTAACATACGAGATATTTTGATGTTTCTACTGTAGCTAATACACGGTAAATGTTATTAAAAGACAAATATTTAATGCCACTATTTTCCCCGCAGTACATCTGTTTTCACATATTTCTTTGGAACTCTATCGGACACCACTTCACCAGCAGCTTCACACCGCGTTTTATTATTTACACATCCACATTGACTCACTTACGACGTGAAGATGTATGATAAGATGTACATATATCCACGCATGTACATACATATATGCAAATATACACATACCAACGCATAGTTTAGCTTATCTAGTAAATTTCAATTCTACCAACATTATATGCTGCCACTGAATAAAAGTAAATAACTTTGGATGAAATATATGTTCATCTTATAATTTATTTATCTTTTACTTCATTTTGTATTTTACATTTGGAGCACTATTTTTTTTACGTTTTGTGCGTCTGTTTAATTTGTTTATTCAAATTGTTATTAAAATATACTTACAAGAAATGTCAGCAAACCTAACCCCAACCTATACAAATGTTTTGCCAACGATACGATACTACAAATGTAAATAATAAAACGTAATGCATGCTCAAGTTATCTCCTAATCTAATGTTATAATTCAGTAAGCTCTAGTTTCTTTCAATTTACATGTTGCACAATTGCTTTATAGATAAACTAGTATGGCATCATTTATATACATCCATCATATACATATGTACATGCTTGCAGATGTGGAATTTATTTAACATATTCGTAGTATAATAAATATTCAACTCATGATGAACAATTAAACACATAACAGCATTGATGTTATGATAAGGAATAAAGAGATTACTTGTTTCCGAAATATCTCATTAAATGTAATATACAGTTCTCAATTTTATATAACTTAACATTCTAAATCGATGATTAAACATGTCCCTGAGAGATTAATATAGTACACATTCTATTTAAGTGATACTTAGTGAAATTTTATAGATACACTATAATTCATAAAATAGAATTCCTAAATATTGTACTTTACACTATAAATATAATAATCATTTTCATAGACGGTTTTATTTGAAGCAAACAATTCATTATTATTCCTTATGCAAAAATAATTACAACTATGCGTGAAGCTGTTGAGAGAAAACAATATTAGTAATGCTTTATTTCCTGTATATATTTATAAATTGCTACAGTGAAAGATACATACATATATTAACTCATCAATCTACCAAACCATATATATCTTGTACTGTACTCATCACGTTGGCGGTACTGTAATTTGCGCCTTAATATTTAGCTTACGGAATCTAACGCCATCTACAATAATATTAAGCTCTAACCTTAATAATTTGAAGTATTTATCCGCTAAAGGGTATTAGTAATTCAATAAAACGCAATGGAAACATCTTATTATTTAATATTCTTTCATTAGTTCAATAAAGTAAGTATTCCTTAGTACGAAGTGAATGATTCAACGTAGGCGCTTTTCCACGCATGATTTTTCCCGCCCTTTCCACTAGCAGACATTTTATTGGGGGGGTAAAAAGAAACGCTTCAAAACATAAAAGGTTGATGCTGATTGGCTTACTTTTTGCGGCTTATCTGAAATAAGCCAATGGTAATACAGATTTTCCCCATACACTTTCATATGCCGCACAAGTGGCGTGGGGTCGCGATATTCGAAGCTGAGAATCCTTTTAGCTGTAGAGGACTGCCCAGGTAAGAAAAATCCAAATATTTTTCTTTTCGAATGTTGACAGATTTCAACGACCAACAATTGATCACTAGGCTATCACCGCCATATAATTCGCGTAATACGAGCAATTATTTAGTGAAGTGCTACTGTGCTGCGTACTGTGCATATACCTTTTATTTCTACACAGCCGTCATAGCAAATGGCTGCCCGGAGATGTGTTTAGCAAGTAGGTTCTCGTGTACTTTGTTCTCGTAATGTGTACATATGCAAGGGGTTGTAGTGTGGCAGTTTTTACTGTCGTGAAAATGTACATATTTTATATTTGGAACGTGTAATGTCGGTGAGACTGGTGTCACGAGTGTTTCGTCATAAATCAACCGTCAAGGCTATAGTCCGCGTACGATCGGTCTCTGTTTGGCTACTTGCGCCATGCATTGGCATATATGGGATCTTGTACTATAGTTCTCATCATAGTTTTCTAACGAATAATTTTCCATTTAACGTTTAAGTTTCGGGAATGGACACGATGTAAATAGAAAACGTATAAAAAATAAAAGGGACTTTTAGTCATCAGTTTGTGATCCATGGCGTAGTTCACAATATATTGCATAGCTTTTGATTTCCCGCTCTCATCCCATTCTCTAGGCTCAAAGTTGTGCATACATGTTCGGCAGTGACATATGTACGTTCTAATTTATTAGCCATTTAACGTTAATAAAAATTCATACATCTATCGTTAATATGTCTATGTTTTCATAATTATTGAGTTAATGAATGGTAAAATGGAGTAGAGTGGAGTGTTATGCACAGTATGTTTACACGTAAGCGTCTTTCGAGCGTCTGTTTTTGCCGTGTGCGCCATATCGATAGAATGCACGTTCTATACAAGGCGCCAAAATAATTTTACTTCTATGTTGTTTAACCGCTATCGCACTTGTACGTTCGGAATCCGATATTCTGTTAGTCTCTGAAATTTGTCGACGTTGCTTTTTCTTGCATACTCTTAATACGAATAAAATGTGACTTAATTATATTGGGATATATGAAACTGATTGTATATAAAATGGTGGAAATATAATCAATGTACGGGCGACATGTTTGCAATACGCAAACGTCACCGCACTTGTGTGTGCGTAATATGAGCTTACATGTAGCCCGGTAGAAATGTGTACGTGATATTATACTTATTCTTCTTTTTTTGCTCATATTCACAACACGTTATCGAATCATCATTTTTTTCTGGGGATGTATATTTTTTTTGTTTATCTATGTATACGTGGACGTTATAGTTCGTTCAAGCTGCAATTTCTGCAACAAAAAGATATTCTTCAAATATTTTGTCAATATAAGGTATCATATTTATATATTTAACATATCTGATTCATAAAGATGGTTTTAATAGTTTGATATATAACTGGTGTATTTACAACAGTTATTCTGAATGCTTAACAAGTACATACATAGCAACTTGAGGCACAAATTTTTTTTTTTTAGCAACGTTTTTCTTTTTGTGCAACATTTAAACTATACGGAGTATGTATGCATTTTTTCAGCACGATTTTGATTGGGTTTTAAGGCTTATGATATAGCCCGCTTGTATCATTCTTTATCAAAGACCTAATGTGATGTGCATCGATAGTTAGTATCGAGGAATACATGCTTTAGTCGGTTTCTCCACGTTTCAAGCGATGAACCGAAGATAAGATTCTTATTCAGAAATCGTGGCATCTTCGTAAACAAAATATCTGTGATACCTTTTAATATTTTTACTTGTTTTTTAAATTGAAAATTAGGCATTTTTATATTACGAGTATAATACATTGTCATTATTATTATTAGTAGCAGTAGTAGTAATAGTACTATTGCATTGAAAGTTATGCAAAGAAATTATATATATTAGTTTAGTGTGAAAAAGGGTTTAATAAGTTAGAAAAACATACGAAGTGCATAAATATTCAATTTACATTCTTATTTTATTTATTAGCTCCTCAAAATAACGTTGCAGTATCCGAAAAACGTAATAAATTTACGTACGTAAAATTCACTTGACACATAGCATGCAATATTATGAAATCGGGAGCAAACCAGTTATTCCATTTTATGTATGTACGAAACTACCCATATTATACGTAGGTACTATGGAAAGTATAATATTACCGTCATCCATATAAATCAGCATCTTCTATAGCAGGAATATATTTGTTATTGAAGCAATATTAGAGAATCTTAATGGATCAATGTCGAGACAATGTGAAAACTAATTATGTGTAGATTACGTTGTGTACTAAGTTCTTGACACAGCTCTTATTTATTCATATCGCTATAACGCATCGAATTTAAAGCTTTAGATATCGTTCGTACACATATCACGAAAATTTCAGGGAAACATATAAGGGGCATATCAATTAAATTCATGTATGTTTCTGCCAATGAAACCAAGTACAATAAGTAGGAACCTAAATTTTATTTTCGGCCAAATATAGCAAATTAGATTAATATACGTATATAACTGATTTCATGTATGAATACACTGAATTTTGTCGTCGCCATCGTATTATTTCACTAACACTTTTAATGCTGTCAATGTGATACAAAGCACTGCTGTGCGACAAGATATCTCTACACGTTACGTATAGTAATAATCGATTATCGAGTATCAACATTTAACCAATGTTTATATGCTATAAAACTTGTATGTGGCTGCTATTAATATTCTGCTTACGCTCTTAACGGTACATAAATTTTGCGTAAAATTTTGTGCAAAATCGTGTTATTAAATTACACGATTATGTGCTTAGATATACGAGTACATAGACAATTAACATTATTTTCCATTAGAATTACATTTTCTTAGCATTCATTATATTATATTTTCGTTATAATCAGTTTCTTATTTTCAACAACATAATGAGACAGATTTATTTTGATTGATACTTTGATCTGACGATCTTTGTCAATATATTTCGATTGTAGAATATTCTGTATGAAACATATTGTTGTTTATCATTTTTCAACCATACGTTTATATCTACGTATAGATTTGCTCTTTCATTTTCGAGTAAAATAAATTTTCAAATACTCATGCGATATTTACAACTTTACGTTTGGAGTAAAAATAAGCATCCGAGATTTTTATGTGCAAATATATTTAAAATGCCGGTGTCTAATTAATCGTATAAAAAATTCTAAACGGCTAAGAAACCTTTTTATATTACATGCATTCCTGTGACGTCAAGTAAATCTCTATCTTGAAAAGGTTAATCCTTTCATTTGAATGCGAGCATCTCACGTAGAAAGAACAGAACATTATCTGTAATTCCTAAACATAAACTTCTACAAAATTCTGACCGCCACAGTCACATTGCAACATTTTGATCATCTATCTACAAACTCTTAATTTTCTTTAAATAGTGTATACATTTGCATATGTACAACCATATTGCGCCGCATATTATACGTATATACGAAGTCTGTTCGATCACCTAAATTTAACTTTCTGCTAGAGGATAATTAATTAACATATCTATTTTTCGTAACTTTCAATATTTCTAATTCATATAAATTATTGCTATCTTAACAGAGTAACATGGTATATGAACATTTTATTACTAATTTTATAATGATCAGGTAAATTTTATTTTTCCGTTAATAAATTTTATTCTTTCCAAACATGTTTCTTTGCTTCGTCGTAATTATTATACTGCTATAAGACATACTTTCATATTCTCGTGGACCATTGACCTACATAAGAGTTCCTGATAATTCCTAATTGATGGTGTACATCTGTTAAAAGATTGTAGTTTTAATGTTACTTATTATTTTAGTTGCTTCGAGGTATTACTAACTTATAACATTAAATTTTTTAAACTAAAATAGGCTAAATTACATAGCAATTATTGGACTTTGCGTCATTAGTATAATAACTGTGCAAGGTAAAATTTTTGTAATTATTTAATAGTAGTTGCCTGATATTGCAATCACTCCAAACAAATGTTGTACCATAATGGGAAGGATTCTAATATTTTATAGGTATTTGCCAATTAATTCATGAATCAGAAAAAGATTTTATTGGAAATAGGAAATTATTACTGACGTTTTATTTCATGCACATAAGCAGTCAATTTTTGCAAACTTATAAATAATAAGATTTAAAAATTTCTATTGTGATAACAGAAATTCACGTTTTATTTATACCCATGTGTATAAATGCTAGACGTGGAAATATGAATAATTGTTTAGAGCTGCTTTTGAACACCGGCTTCGCGTTTATGTTGTTACCTGATTGACCAGTTTTTATTTGGGCAATTCCGATGTATTACTGCAAGCAGGTATGTGGGTGAAGCTAAAAGAATGCTTACGGTAATAGCTAGAACTAATCGAACCTATCTTTACGATGTCAAAACGCTTAAATGTCGGTGAATAGCATTCGAAGAAATTCTTCTGTATAATTAAACTTATTCAAAAATATCAATAAGCCTTGAAAGGGGAACTATTGAAGTAATTGCTTCAATACTCATAAAACGTAGACTTTTGTGCTATTTTCAAATCATAAAAGTAAACTGATTGGTTTACTAATAACATAGAAATATTCTGGGTATTTATATTTTAATAACTTGTCTTGTATTCTAATTTTTGATATAACATTTATTTCTTATTTGTACAATAGGCTTTACAGCGATAGAAATTGTAATACTACTGGTAGAAATTCAATTCAGAGACTATTCGATTTTGAGGCATGACTATGAATAAAATTATTCAGTGTAATATTACTCAAAATATATTAGGAAGTTTGTAGAATATAAAGTTTCTTGTGTTGTCTTACGAAATAGACGTAGTAACTGTTATCAGACTACATTTAGAGATACTTACTCATATAATCTTTATATTAAAGAAAATTACATTATGTCATTTTGTTTGCTCCCCTTAACGGTATGAAAGTTCCGTGTGAAGACTTTTAATTCATAGCGTAATGAAATTTGACAATCACACTTTTCCAGTACAATTGTACAAATACACATTTGGCTTTAAAATGTTTATCTTCATTGTACTAATGAAATTTCGCATATTGTTTCCCACATAATAGTCTTTGGTTTTTGCGATAACTTTATCTTAAACAAACTTGTTAGTAAATATAGAATAAATCTTTGAATCGTGGATTTATAATGTTCTTGGCTCTATGTTAATTTCTTGATTTTGTAAAGAATATTACAAAACTTATGCTTTACTTGCAATATAGGAAATTTCGTATTATATTTTACGTACAGTGGGCCAAGAAAGTATTCATACAGTGGTGCATTAGTTTCACTTGAAACTTCATTATTTTGGTGCTAAGATAATTATTTCTAAAACAATATACATACATGGATATGAAGCACATCAATTGCACTTTTGTAGATGTGCTTCATATCCATGTAATTTGCTTTAGGAATCATTGCCTTAATACCAAACTAAGTTGCAAGTGAAACTAATGCACTGTATGAATACTTTTTTGGCCCACTGTATGTACTATGAAATACCCTGTGCTATTTAATATTAATAATGACTACTTCGAGGATAAGCATCTAAAAGTAACAGTAAATGCAGTATTATTTTCATAATTGCCCTACAAAATATTTTTGCAGCCTGCATTCGGCAGTATTATTATATTCTACATACACATTGTTGATATTATTACATGTACAGATTCAAAATTAATGGGGGTAGTACATAAATAAATTGTGAAGCATTTTCATAGTAAACATACATACATTAGTTTCAATCAAATATCTATCCATTATTTGTTAAAAGAATTTTTGTGCAATTCACGACTCTAAATATTTTTCCCCATAAAAACATTCCACTTGGATTATAATGAAACGCAAGAGCAGTTTCAAATATAGGAATAATAAAATTGAAAGTGATCTTGCGTAATACTGACAGGCACGTTCAACGTTATATATGTATGTGCGTATAGCTCGCAATTACCATTTATTCGATGTGAAGAAAAAAACAGGAGAACGTTACTCATGTTCGTACGTATGAGAAAAAACACATTTACGCGAAAAAAGATATTAAGTATTTTACATTGCTTCTTTAGACAGGTGCATCAGATAAACGCAAATATAACGCTCTTGCACAAATACTATAAAGTATGTATATGTACGCGTTTGGCATTGGTCCATCCCATCATACATAGATATATCATGTTTCTTTTCTTATTCCGCACGTTAAAATTTCGTACTGCATATTTGAAAGTACACGGTTAATCGTAAAAATGCTGTGAATAAAATGAGAAAAGTTTTCGTGTTAATAGTTTTGCATTTACATTTACATTTTAGAGAATATATAATTTTTAAACATTCATACAATCACTTAATTGCAGCACTGGTTAAATTTGCAAACTAACGAATTTTATATCGCGCATTCAGTGAGTATATCCAATCATATTCACGTTCCTATCATTGCATTGATTCATTCTTAAAACATAATATCTTAGTGACAGTTGATATTTGAGATGTTTAAATATTGCAAATCTTTTAGCATTTGTATATTGTATGTAGATACACGCTCATTTACATTAGGATCTGCGCAGATTATATACATTTATTGTTATTTTGAACCTTTCTATATGTTAAAAAGTTAATTATAAGTTTGTTTGGATTTTTATTAATTAGTCTAGTGCACATTAACTAAAACTGATGCGGGTGGAATTAGTTTTGTCTAAATTAGTAGATATTCGGCGAACATTATACTGGAATGAGACAAAATTGTAGTATTTTAAAACATTTCAACTTACACTAGTGGTTTATCCATTAAATTTTTGACATTTAAGTTAAATGTTATCTTAAACTTATCTGGAAGGGAAAATCTTATACGTTGCAATTAGAATATTGTTACTTTATTTTTCATTGGATGACTTCCGTGGGTGAACAACTTCGGTTGTCTTTTTTTACCATAATTCAATTCATATTATTGAAGTTTGTACACTTCAGGACACATCTGTATTAGTTATTTATGCTAATATATTTCCAGTGCAGCAAATTGAACGTACTTATTTATACGAGCAAGCCGTGTATTTCCCAAATTTTCGGATTTCGTACTTTCAGGTCGATAACCATTTCGAGTGAACGGTAATTTTGCTCAAACATTAATAAACAACAGTGAATGTACAGGACTTTTTAAATGATATATATTTATCATTCCTTAAATTTCATTGAAATCTCAGGACAATTATTATACAGTACTTATAATGACGTTACAGGCGAATGAGGACTAGATCCTTATTATCGAATATATTATTCTTTTCCCCCCGATGTTCTTTCGCATTGTCAAATCATTTAATTATTTTTTCACGCGGGTTATTCTTTCGGAATTACGTGTTTAGAGAGAGAGATTGGTTCGTTTCGGATGGAATCGACTTGCCTCGCTCGACCGAACATCGCGGTACCAACACGAGCCGAGAATTTGAAGCCAGGACTCTTTGCCTGCTGTGCCTTTTCTCTTTCGTTCCGTGTTTCTCTCTCCTTCTCCCTATTTCTCTCCTTTTCCTTCTTTCTCCTTCCTTTCGTCATCGGTACCTCTCTTTTTCTGGCCATTCCACCATTTCCCTTGTTCACCGTGCCCCTTCTTGCATTCGTTCGTTCGTTCGTTACGTTGCCTAGCTCTGGGAATGCGCGGTCTCTGGTACCTCTCTCTTTCCCGCGTACGCTTGCCGCTCGCTCACTCTATCGGTCTCTCTCTCTCGTTCCATCTCTGTTTCACTCGCTCACGCGTCTTATTGACCCGGACCCGGTTCTCTTCTCCTCTCTCTCGATTTGCCAGGTTACCTCCGACTCGCCCGCCTCTTGATTGGGGGTTGAGTGGGAAGAAAGGAGCCCGACGAACAAATCCTATGATATACATTTTCATTTTGTCTTGTCTGTGCGTGATTTTAAAAAGTCGGAATTCCGAAAGCTTGCGCAATTTGACGTTGTCTCTTACTCGTTAGAAATTGATCGTAGAGTTTCGGTTGCCGCTTAACATAGCCACGTACAGTGATCGTTCCCACGATATGTTTCCACATTAATAGATTTGATCTTTCTTTTGATAGCGGTTAGAAATTACAGGGTATGCTTTGGCTATGGGGTATGAGTTTATGGGGTACACGTCCAACGTTGCATTCCATATGTGGCACTGAAATTTACGCTTCGTTTGACTAAACTTAATATATTTCGTTAACTGTAGAGCACTGGCTTATGAATATTTTTCAAAGTAGTATTACAAACAATAAGGGAAACGGTACAATAACAATCATTAGCCTGATTGTCAGAAATTAATGATACTTCTGCAGAAATATGACTCATTAATGTCAGGTTGTATTCATCCATGAACCTATCAGGAATCTAATTTTTTATTATATATTGCCTACGGTAAAAAGTGTACTTATGTAAAGTCTAATTTATTAACCAGTTTTTGTACATTTATGGAAGTAAAATGTTTCATAGGTTTAGTAGACAGAAATATGGCAGGTAGTATATTGTATTGGAAGTTGAATTATTCAATCATAGGAGTGATTAAATAGTAGTGTATACACATGATATGCATATGCGTTGCCTCTGATAGATGTTTATACAAAAGTAAAGCATAATTTTGTCCAATTGGAACGAATTATGAAGAAAGTGTTTTGCTTCTTATTTCTCATGAAATTTTAAAAGTTCTTCCCTATCGACTGACAAGTGACATGGAGTAAGATTTCTTCGGTCGGTAAAGCCGACTTGACACGCAGGAAAAAGGGTGCGCGAAAAGCAGGAAGTGCCAATGTGGAGCAAATTCCAGTGACCGTAGCAGTGTAACGAAACTAAGAAGGGTAAAAAAAGGCGCGAGAAGAAAGAGCGCACGGCGACAAGTCAGAGTTGGTGTGTCTTCCTCTTCCTTTCGCTCTCTTTCTCCGCCTAAAAGTTGACCTCGAGTTTCAAGGGTAGAGAAGGGTTTGCAGTCATTTGCCCCTCTACCTTACCGGGGACTACGAGCCATGGCTCTCGAATTCTCTACGAACGGAAGAGAGAAAGCGACGTTGCCTCGATGCCAGTAGTGGTAGACTCCCGCCATCCCCACCAGAACTGAAATGTTGTTTGATTGGTCGACGTACTCGGATTTTCCTTTGTGAGCGGGCGGGTGAAAGCGTGGCTTGGCAACGCTGCACGAGTTCGCCGGCGTCCGCTGGAAGGAAGGCTAAGCCTGTGCGAGTGGAAAAAAGACAGAGAAACTCAGAGAAAGAGACAAACAGACAAGTAGCGAGTGAGACTTCGGGTCGGTATGGAAGGGGATCCGGTTCGAGAAAGAGAAAGAGAGAATATACAAGCGTCCAGCCAGCCCGTCCTCGCCAGGTTCGCCCTCTGTGTGTGCGGTATCGCGTGTAGAGTCGGTGACGAGAGAAGCAATCCGCGCGTGAGCTTCTCCATGTGAAAAAGCTATTACGCGTTCTTCCACTACCACTGTGCAATAGGCAGCGTTGATGTGCATATACACTTAAAAGAAGTATTGCGTTTCTGGATGAGCGTGGTGTCGCAGAGAGTACGTAATTAGCACCGTGTGTGCGAACAAATAGAAGGGACGTTACGTTTCCACCGAAGAAAAGGGCAATATATTTTATACACATATATGAATATATATATTGCGTAAGAGAAGCGGTAGTGTACGCATAAATGAATGAAGATACATACTTATGTCTAATACTTTTATCGCTGCCTCCGAGAAGAAACGTTGTGTCTCTCGAATGAAAGGCTCCACGAGTACATAGGGGAGGGAAGAAAAGGGAAAGAGAGAACGGAGAGAGACGAGTCGGCAAGAGTAAGAGAGGGGGAAAAAGAGAGACAGAGACAACAGACGCACTGTATCTGTCGATGGTGGGGAGACAGAGGGAAAAAGAAAGAGCTAGAAGGGGCGAGAGAGCGCCCTCCCCTACACACCCGCCCGCCCTTCTCCACTACTCGCCATACCAACTCACGGAGCTAACGAACGGTTGAGCGTAGCGTCGAGTAGACCGCATCCCAAGTATAACGTACGTATTCACGAGGACCTTCTCTATACATTGTGGAAAAAGCGTGTATGAAGCCGCTTCTGCTATCGGGAGTACTAGTAGTGATCGTGTAGTGCGCCGGCTGGACAAGAGAAACGTGGTGTGACAGTGTGAGCACGGTAGCGCGTGCAGTGCGTGTCGCGATACACGACGGTCACGAACAGGAACACGTTTACGAATGTGAGGGTGCGTATGCGTATATTTGTGTCTCTATACACCTTTCCGTAAGAGCAAGCGAGCGAGTGCGTGCCCGCGCGCGCAGCGTTCGCGTGCATATGTGTGTATGTTCTGTATGAGGGAGACAGACGAGCGTATGTGTGGTGCGTGAGTGCGTGGCTTGTAATTTCTTCGTGCATCCTTCTTTTCCTTGTGGTGGTACCCGTTTGGCATACGAGGCCGAAGTGACAGACAGACCATCCGCGTGTACGATATGTCGGAACACCACCGCGTAGCCGGTGGCTGGGGCACAGCGAGCCCAGGAAGCCGTGAGGATGCCTCCGGTGGTACCGCCTGGTGGCCTTCGGGTTTAAACACCGTGTCGGCTGAACAACAGCAACAACAGCAGCAGCAGCAGCAGCAACAACAACAAAATCTTCATCAGCACCTGATGAATCAACAACAGCAGTTAACGCAACAGCAGCAAGCACAGCAACAGCATCATCAGGATATCGTTAGGAGTACTGCTGCCGCTACCCAGCAGCTTTTCTCCTACAAGATGGCCTCCAGCTTTCAGAACCCAGCCACCACGGGCACGCAGTCGAATCCCGTCTCGACGTCTACGCCGGTTGGCTCTTGCATGAGGGGAGGCTATGATTATAGATTAGGAACGGGGCCCGGATCAGGCGGTGGTGTACCAGGTACACCTTCTGCACCACCGCCTGGAGTACAGTGGTGGTACTCAGGTGGAGTTATGGACGCCGGACAGAACAACCTGCATCAACAATTACAGGGCCAACAACAGCAGCAGCACCTCTCGCCCATTACCACACAAACGTCCACGCCCCCCGTTATGTCCCCGGTATGTTACGACCACGATCGACCCCCTTTATACCATTTATGCTCTTTTTCTTATCATTGCCTGCTTTTCAATTTTATATTCTTCATTACATGTATTTGTATATTTTTTCACCCTACATATATTATTTGTCGGTCATTTAAGTTCTATTTGCGCGGGACTCTATTGGAAGGGTACTTGGAAGAAAAGCGTTCGCTCGGTTCTTTTTAATATTTCCTATCAATGGATGTAGCATATGCTTTTTAACTGATAGGTCTAAGACTTCTACTTCTAACTTGCTGATTATGTTGCAAGTATTTCGAAAGGTTATGTCCTTGATGCATCTCATTCTTGAAATATTCATTTCTTTCTTCTTTTCGTAGGTAAAACGAGAAAGCTATTAGAGTGGTCCGTTAGTAATTGCTCAACATACAGAATACGATCTCCCAGTGTTTTACTTACTTCGACATTTGCTTAACTATATATCTAAATTGATAAAGGTAGTAAATATCCAAGATTTATAGTTTCCTTATGTTTCTTTACTTATTTTACAAAGTACTGATTAATCGATTTCGACAAGCCTGGAAAGCATCAGTATTTCATTCTGCCTTGAATGTGAAAAAAAACGACGCAAAGCAGTGGGCATAGTTACAGTAATTATAATAACACATGACTGGGTGTCAATTCCTTAGCTGCAAGTAATATTTTCATAACGATATGCTTTAATACGCGAATACAATTCTAAGAATTTTCAAATCTTGTTATTCTATTTGTCTTAATTGTAAAAGTTTAGACGATCGTCATTGCTACGGTTACACTGTGACTCGTTGTTTTGAATCAGTATACCTTAGCTATGTTATTGTGATATTTACTCGAAAGTTATTAAGGACAAGAATCTTACAAGGGACTACTAAACAAAATAGAAATTCAATCTCGAGCCATGGAATACACAAGTAATTTTTCTCTTCTCTTATCCATTTTTACATCGTTTGCATTGTACGGAATTTCAGGGATACATCACTATGTTTAATTCAAAATTTTATGTTTAGGTAGACCAAGCAGTGAATAGCAGCTGGGTCGATTTTAAATTAATCCTTGGCTCTATTCCTTCTCAAAAAATCTTAATAACCGATCCTATCGTGCTTGCTTTAGCACTACCGTCTGCGTTTCATCCTGACTCGCGTCTCTTGCCCCACCGACCGTTGTCCGCTATTGATTCCGGGTTTCGTGCGGCCTTCTTCGTACGTACGTTCGTACAGTGGCTCTTGCCGCGCCGGTTTCCTTCTTTTTTCGATTCCTCTGATCGAAGTGTTTTAGTCATTCATGATTAGAAATAGAAATTCCAATCGATCGTCGTCTTCCTGTCAAGGAATGATATTGTCCTTGAAACGTTTTTCTTGTTTTACAGTGGAACTATTCTTTTCCATTTTATGCTTGCGATTGATTTTGCCAGTTATGCGATATTATTCCAAAAAAACTTCTTCTCATAGCCACTTTCATTAATTGAAAGCGACCACAAAATCTTCATTCGTAGGAAATTTGCAGGAGTGCTAGGAATCCAGTTCTTGATCATTCCATTTTATGTTTTAGTCGCTCACAGTTAGGAAGACAAAAATTCTAATTCACAGTCACCTCTTTGACATAAAGGGACGCTGCTTTCAAATTGGTTTCATCGGTTAAATGCGAGGGAAGGAATTCCAATTTTCGTACATCCGAAACGATTTCAATCTTTTCTCCCTTTCTGCCTTTCTATATTCTTACTATAATTATTAATTAGTAAAAACCTTGATTTATCGAGATTTCTTAAAAGAAAGTATCTGATTTCATTTCGTAAATAAGATATAAAATCTATATATTAATACTGTCCATTTGTTTTATTCCTTTATATTTGTGAAATAGAATTTTTAATTAGCAGTTCTTTGTTTGAATATAAATCGTGTAACCGTTACTTTTTACGACTAATTGGTTCATTTTTGTTTTACAATTATTTAAGGATTATTACAAAAATGCCATATACACAATATATTTTCGAAGCAAATTCAATGAACTTGCGAACAAAAGTGAAATAATATTGGTAAAAATTAAAATGGAAATTTTCTCAATTTGGGTATACAGACGTAACAATTCCCTCTCATGTTCGAATCTAATTAAAGGTGAACCCTGCGTGTTTAATAACACAGTTTCATGTTTATATTGTATATTTTTCATGGCAAAATTAATTATCAGTTTATGAATTATTTAAGAGTTGGGAAGCACAAAATACATGGTGTCCTGAGTGCACAGAGTTGGTTAACTCGACTGCCTTAAATCGTTACATTTTTTCGAATTCTACAGCACTAGAGCCACGAATATCGACTCAATATAAACGTACATATGACGATGTAAATATTCTAGTGTTCAAAATGCAGACGTGTAACGTGTTTGAATTTTGCCTAAGGTGTCAACATGCTAATACTGCCAACGTATATGGATGATGCAATATAAATTTCTTGTACTGTGTTTAATGGATATACATATATTTAATACACTAGCTGTAGGGAAGCGTAATTTACGTTCATTATGGAAAATATTTCGAAATTATTTTTCGGCAAGGTTTGTTAGATCTTCGACGATTGGCAATATTAGAGACTCTCGGTTAAAAACGGCTTTCTTAGAAATTCCGAATTTTTCACGATATTCCAATAAAGGGCACTCAATATCGCGGAGCATTGAAAATGTATTTGGAGCAATATTAAAAGCGGGGCTCGAATGAAAGTTCAGATTAAAGTCCGTATCTATCAGGTGGAGAGAAAGTCAGAAAGTGGTCCGAAAATTTAAGATTATAGTGATAGAGGTAAATGGAGGAAATAAACTTACGTTCTTTCTAGGGCATAGAATGTTGAACGTTACTGAAAAACAAGAGAAAAATATTTCCATCGATTTCTTTTTTCAATGTAAATTGCCAGCATTATTGCAATTTATGCGCATATGTTGCAAAGTGATATATTTTCACAGATATATTGTCTGTTATATTAGAGCTTAAACATTTCTCTCATGTTTTATACATCGAAAATAATGGGCCACAAATATATTTCGCAGTAAAAACTTTCTTGCATAACTTTTAAAATTCTTTTTAGAATTCAAATACCAAAATGTTCGGTTACATTCTTTGGACGAATCTGTATTTTATAGAAATCTTGGACTTGGCATTAATTTTGCAGTTAATTGGTGTTTCAATTACTTCAATAATTTTTTGAAGAACTAATTTCGGTATGAAATTAAAATAGCAGTAAGTTTAGCTTGAACGTTACGAAGTAACTTAGAACGACTTATGAAATCCTTATGTAACACCTGTCTATTGTGAAACGAAAATATTAGCAGCCGGGGTTTACTGAAATTTTATAATTAAAAGCGATAGAAGGTAACTTAGAGCAGAATATCGGTATTGTGAAATTGGTATTAAAGAATGATAAATGTGTAAAGCTTTTTCTTCAAACTTATTAAACATGAAAAACTGTCGTTGTTTAGTATAATACTTGATTAGATTTCGTAGGATCAATATTACGTTATTACTATAAATTCAAAATATAATATATAATAGTTAATATCACGATGCATATATTTCATATGTGTCATAACACATATGTCCATGTGTTTGATGTGTAGTAAAATGTTGTCTAGATAAAATGCTCGGACATACATGCCATTTTATTTGTATAACTATTGCAAATGCAAATATGCTGTTATGTATTATATATTTCCATTACGTTTACTAACGGTTCGTCGCTTGTGGGTTGCCAATTGGTCAGTTGTCGGCTTATATATTTTGAGCAAATTTATAACTAGACTACTTTCCATACGATAAAAAAGAAGGAAAAGGATTAAGGGCTCCGAAGAAATTTACGTCACCACTATACTTTAAACCATATGTTTTATGTTCGCAGAGGTGGAGCACACGATCTTAATTTTAAATCTGTGATATATTAAGGGGTTAAATCAAATCCTGCAGAATTCTTTTGAAAACAAGGTCGTTTGTTAATATTTATGATGAAAAACCAGTGAGAAAGTTATTCGTGTTTCCCTTGTTCTTTTACTCTTTCATTATATACGAAAATTATTTTTGAAATTGAAGAAATGAATGAGTGATTAAATTGGAAAAAATAGAGATGTGCTATTATCGTTAAGGAAATAGAGCTTTTCATAAATATTTAAACAATATATTCTTAATTGCGTGATCTTTATATGGTATTTATCTTTTTCTGCAAATTGACAAAAGATAAACCGAAAAACTTCAAGTAGAAATTTTCACACACTTCATTATTTGGCTTGCAAATTGTATACCCAATGATTTTACTTTATTCCAATGCAGTGTTGACTTTTAAGAAAAATCAAAGATTTACAGAAAAGACTTCAAACGACTTTAACAAAAAAATGTATAATTTAAGCCAAGCAAAAGTAAGGAATGAACAAATTCATATATTGCTTTCCAAATACAGAAAGCCGAATTCTTGGGGTGATAATAAAAATGCTCCAGGGCAAGTTTAATTTTTAAATGCGAAATAGTTATAAATGCAATGCAGGATACGAGATTTTGAGAAATTTAATATCCTGTTTCACCGATAAAACTGGAAATATGACGTCAGTGAAAATCGTAAAAGTATATTCAGTGCCAAAGAGTCTTCCGGCAAAAAATGGTTAACATTTAATATTGCGAATTGCTGCCTCTCTTTATTTCTTTTTATCTCCTAAATTTGATTTGATGTTTTATTGAACAGTTTCCATTGTGAAATTGAACTAAACTTCAATATTAAACAGATAGGATATCAATTTCTATTTGCACATACGATTAAATGTTTGTTAGGTACACGTAGTAACATGCAATCAAAAAGTAATTTTAGTTGATGCCGAAAACACGATCTCGTATAACGAAGTTTATACATGATTGTTCATTACGAACACTAACGATATTCGCGAAATTTTAACTTTCTCGTGCTTCGTCGTTTGATAAATATATTTCCAAAATATCTTGAATTTTTATAATTATATAGGTTGTAATAGTAATGCAATGCTAATCAAACTAGTATAAAATCTTTGACTTATTGAGATAAAGCGGAGATCTATTCTTCGTTTATTAATTATATTCTTTCCCCATTTCTATTTGGATAAAAATTAAATTTACAATGTGAACACGGCCCTCTACATTTTATAATTAATGTTCTAAAATATTTGACATATTTGAGATATTCCTTTAGGAATAAAATGATTTATTTTACGATAAATATGTTGCATCCGAAATACTCAAAGCATCTCTCCACGAGCATTATAACGAAGTTCGTATAGTAATTGTAAAATTCACACATTTAGTCTCTTTTTTATTGCTGATGTACACTACAGTGGAACTACAGTAAAACTATAATACAGATTAATGTTAATAATAAAGCTCTACTATGCTGCAAAGGCTCTATACGTAGAACACGATAACAGGGTTTTTTATATTAATTAATTAACTTGATGGCAGTTATTATATCAGCCTCTAATCACTACATATTAATAAATAATTTAAGATGGCCATCGAATTTTTAAAAGTACTCGTTAAAATTCTCATTACCTTCAAGAAACTTGTACTTTCCTGTTAATGAACTTATACAAAATATCGACTTCGTGAACAATACTCTTTGAAGCATGTATAGTATAATAAATTATTACATATTATCCGCGAGAAAAGTTAATATTAATAATCATCGCGTAATCGGGTTTGGGAACATTAAAATTGGAAACTTTGACAAATTAAATATACTTACACCAAAGAATTCTGTTTTTCTCGGACATTGTACTATAAACACATAGCTTATAATATTATCATATGGCTGCACGCAATACTGTTATGCGCCTAGCATTATTATTTTCGTCTGCGGAGCAATGCTTTGCATGTAGGAACGAAATCAGGTTAGAGATCTAGAACTTTATTTGTACAAATTTTGTTTAGCAATTTCGTCAAGACATAGTGATTGGGACCAATCTATGGCACGCTATATTAGTAATAGATTCAACTAACACAAACCATTTGCGTATAAGCTGTCCTTGTACGAAATAATTATTCGATATTCTATGAAAAGTATAGTCGTCGAGATTGATTTATCGATTGACAAGATAGTATCGACGAAGCTTGAATGTAATTTGAGTAATACTTACTTGCATACAGGTATTAATTATCCACGTTGCTCTATTTCAGATTTTAGCAATTCAACAGTGCATATTTATATGCAAGGTATTCCTGTAATCATGGTACCTACAATGAGGTGACTGTTCATGATTTATCCGTTGATTCATGATTTAATATCCATTTAGAGATAATTTGTAGCATCAAAAGCGATGAGAAATTATTGGTATTGTTCATACTTAAATGCACAGACACGAATATACAGTAATTTAAGTAATGCATGATCAATGGGTCATGCATTACTTACTTTCAAATCTGTTTTTGCTCGAAAAAGAAATTTTGCGATATGAGCTATCATTTTTTAATTTCGTTTTACTGTTTTTTTCCAACGAGTCAACCTCATCCCGATCGTACCATGGTTTATAGTTCGAATACAAGCTGTTGATAGATAAAACAAAAATGAGAATTGAATATGCAATGGGAAAAGTTATAATTCATGAATTGACGCTATGAATTTTACAAACTAGAACAATCAATGTTTGCAACCGATGGGAACGGATGAAATATAAAGAGAAAAAGCGGGAGAATATTTGAATTTCCTCGGGTAACGATGAACGTAGAACGCGAGCAGTTGTTCTTTTGAAAAGAAAAAAATGCTTTCAACAAGGGTTAAGTGGACACTGGCAATTTCAGCCGTGTTTAATAACGTTTCCCTTTGTTTCTTCGATTGCAGCACCAGATACAGCAGTTACCGCAACAGAATAATCTTCAACAAAATAACATTCAGGGCTTACAACAGCGAGACAATATGCCGAGAGGAAAAGATTCGAAGCCAAGGGGACGGATGACCGCATACGCGTTCTTCGTGCAGACGTGTCGCCAGGAACACAAAAAGAAGCACCCCGAAGAGAAAATCGTCTTCAGGGAGTTCTCTAAGAAGTGTGCAATGAGGTGGAAGGTAAGAGACACTCTTATTATTATTTTTCATTGTTTTATTGTACCCCGTTCCAATGACCATTGTAATTGTATTCTTTTATATTTAATACGATATCATCCATGAAAGGATATCACAGATGCGTGTGAGATGTAACATATGCATACTTCTTTTACTGTTGGAACTTAGCATGCTGTTTTGAATTAGCTAAATACCTGCTTCTTTATTAATATACTGATCTATCGGCCAAAAGGTTGATCAGGCTAATTAACGGATCGTCCAATTAAGTGATTTTATCAGTTTCTAAAGTATCCAATACTAGAGTAGCTTGAATGTGCAGTACGTTAATTGGACATGAAGTGAAACTTGCGCTAAGTGCATATTGCTGCACAAGTGCTTCTAATATTTGATGTACTTCTTTCTTTTTAACAATTTGGTTTAGAAGGTAACTTTTATGTTGATGAGGATGAATTCAAGGAAGTAAGTGCGTCATTCTTTAAACTGTCAGATGCTCTGATTAAGTCCTGTGGAGTTGATAATCGAGCAATATGCATTGAATGATGTTTATTTTATATAACTTTACGTGGTTTTCTACCCGCATAATATCAGCAGAATTGATAGGAAACATGGATTTCGTGATTTACTGTACAACAAGAGAAAGAAAATTTTGTAAATGTGTTTGTTAGAGCGTACATAAGAATTCCTTTTTCCTTTTCCTTTTGGCTGTTCTGCACTCATAATTAAGTAATCTAAAATGCACACGTTAAGTAAACAGTGGAAAGAGTAAGAAATGTAATATATTTTGTACGAAGTAGTACTGTATATACATGTATTGTTCCGACAACAAATTTATTCTGTCCTTTAAACATTACTCTATCGATATGTGCCTAAGTATCTCCAATTTTGTTGTCATATGTAGATGTGTTTACTGCTTATAACCTGGCCCAAGAATATAAGCAATATTCAAATGCATATATATTTTCATCATAAATATGCAATAAAGCAACATACGTACCATTAAAAAAAGCTAGTGAAAGGCATAGGGCAAGAAAATATAATCTTCGTTACTGTGCATAGTATTGAATTTAAACGATGGAACTTCGATTGGCTTAGAATAATTTCATAACGAAACTTATCTGTGTAGCCTGCTTCTATAAAGATATAAATAATATTCTTTCTAGTTAGTTCGGGGAACATGTTTCATGATATTACCTGTAATGGTTCTCCTGGCGTTGTTCGCCGGAGTAAAAATGTAACTAATTTAAGTAGTAAGTTACAGTTAACTGACCTCATCTGGAGGTAGCCATACGTTGATTTCTTTTGAGATAAGTTCCTCGTATCTTTTCATACACCTGGCAGTCTCTAACAGAATCACTTTAAATGCGAACGGTCTATATAATAGAGGAATGAGTAACTTGTATTAAAAGTTATTTAATTATATTTGCGAAATATTTCGGCCCGCAGGCATTGGAAATATTTTGCGGCAAATTAAATTAATTAAACGTTGTAATTAATTTTGTGAGCTTGAGACTTTTCGTTTAATCGATCCGTAGATAGTACTTGAGCATTTGAATAATGCCAGTAATGTAACATATCAATTTCAAAATCACGTTCAATTCTTGATTATATGAATTTTACAGAATTCTAGTCAGAAAACTAGTTTTAACGTGAACAGCTCAGGAATATTTTGGATTAACGGTTATCGTATACCTGCACCGACTACCTGCGTAATCCAGCCATGAGTAGGATTAGAATCGAGGACCGGTTTAAAACTCGTCGTTCCACAGAATTTGTCCCTTATATATTATAAGCTACGCGTCAGAAGTTAATGACATGCCAGTCACACACACGTCTTTCTATTTCTCGAATTGCTTCCCCAATTTCCTTCCTTCCTATTTCTCAAAAATAGTCAAGAATTCGCTAGAATTTACCACGTACACCTTTACGGAGTATTATCAAAACTGCAAGCGGTATAAAACTTGGTTAAGAAACAATAAGATGCCGTTTGCAATAACTTTTCGATCAATCTTTATTTTTGTTTTAATCGGTTTAACTGAAGTATAGTTGAATACGAGCTAACAATAAGTATAGCTTAGATTCTTGCCGTTAACACTATTAGAAGCCTTGCAGGTGCGAATTATGTACTTTCTAGAAAATAATTCTGATGTTTTGTCAGCAGCGCAACTATTTGAGGACATATAATCTGTTTTATTAATGATCTTTCTTATTTTATATTCTGAAAAAATATACTTTCTAAGCGGGATAATTCTCTATACTATCTTTTACTTTGTAATTTTTTATTAACACATTGGCGACGGATGACGCGTATACGCGTCATTTTTGAACTGTATTCGAAATCCCCCGTCGCCAATGTGTTAACAACAGTTCTAGTTGGTTTAAAGTGAAATAGTTTTACAATATCTCTCAATTTCTGTTAAATTTCGCAATACATAACTAGAGTCGAACTTTGTATCATTTTTATTTTGTCTTTCCTTTTTTTAATAATTTCAAGTGTAACACAACGTTATGAATAGGAAGAAAAGTCTATTACAATTTGTTTACTAACAGAATATTTTATTTTAATGTTTACTAAGTGAGCACTACGTACCGAGAACATTTTTGAAAATATCTAACGTATGTATGTTGCAAAGTTTTCTGCGAACGAAAAAGTTCAGATGTTCATTTCAGTGAAAGAAATTGAAAATGTGAAACACCGTCATTTTGAACAGGTGCTACTCCAACATCTGGTCATTCTACCCCTCGAAAAGGGAGACACTTTCTGCACGCTCCTCTTTTAGACTTCAGACCAGATGGTCTTCAGGATTAAAGACATCGACCTCCGTTATTTTACTAAAATGTTCAGCAGCTGCAAAATTTTAAAAGATCGTTTCATAAATTGTTAAACTTAAACGCAAATTTCGACAAGTATATATACTTCGACACGCAAATTTAATTTTCGTAATCATGCAGTGAAAAAGAAATATTTCAATTTAGCTTTATGACCGTTTTATTTTATTGTTACTTATATTCCTGCCATTTGCTTAATTTTATTATTGATCTTAACTTAAGCACTTGGTGCAAATTAATCTTAATCCGAATAGGATGTTAAGTTGGAAATGTATCGTGTTAGTTACTTTACGAAATGAAGTCAATAATTTGATTAATATGTAGATTATGCCCCACACGTTAATCCTGCTATTATCGACCAGCTCTAAAGATATTATTCACCTCCCGTTCAACTTACGTGTCCGATTATTAAAATCCACCAACTTCACTACATCCTTCGCTTTCCAACAATAATCAATTCCGTAAGCAGTCATATCCGAAGAAGGACGGTAACAATTTATTTCTATTATATCAGTATTTAGAATATAAATCTATTATTGCTAGGTAATATTTTACCTCGAAAATATATTAAACAAATTAGTTTTCACTCGTTTGCGAATTACATTATGATTTTTTAAAATTGTAATTTATTATTGCATTCCCTTTAAATATGTTTCTTCAGATTGTATTCATACTGATTTTGATGCCACACTGTGTGCATAGTTGAATAAAGCAGCAAATACATGTGTTATAATAATTGTCATACGTATAAATTTGTTTTGTATTGAAATACCCAATATGGTTTTTGTAATTACAATGTTATGTATTTGGTTTTTATAGACTATGTCAGACAAAGAGAAGAAGCGTTTCCATGAAATGGCAGAGAAAGATAAAAAGAGATACGATGCGGAAATGCAAAATTATACACCACCAAAAGGCGAAAGCAAAGGCAGGGGCAAAAAACGCAAACACATCAAAGATCATAATGCTCCCAAGAGATCGCTGTAAGTAGACACAAGTGGAATTAATGATTCTGAATGAAAAGATGTGAAAATAGTTCAATTGTCTATATAAAGAATCATTGTAAAAACAGTAATACACTTTATTCCATAGATCTGCCTTCTTCTGGTTCTGCAATGACGAACGTGGAAAGGTGAAGATGCTAAACCCAGAGTTCGGCGTAGGCGATATCGCTAAGGAACTGGGTAAGAAATGGTCAGATGCAGATCCTGAAACCAAATCGAAATATGAGGCTATGGCGGAGAAGGATAAGGCTCGATATGAACGTGTACGTATATTCAATATAATATTATCTTTCCACACAGACCATTGAAAACTATAATATATACACTGTCACATATTAAACAGGGTGGTTGCTTTTGAATCTTAATATAGAAACTACAATATACATATGTTTCCAAATTGTTCATACAATTCACATGTATTATGTTTTTGTTCATTTAGGAAATGACTGCGTACAAAAAGAAAATGAAAGACGGGGCACCAGTAGTAAGTGTTGTTCCAGTGAATACTGTAAAAAGTGACAGTGAAGAGGAATATAAAGAAGATGATGAATAGCGGATACACGACAAAATTTCATCTATCACCCCGTGTCCTTGATCCTGAAAGCATACCTCACCTACTGTACGTACCATTGATCTTAGCGTGAGCGTACTTACACCACTAGGAAAACAAATAACTAATCACCAGTCCCCGATTATTTACAATAATAATTAAATACCCGCGATTATAATAATTATTTTAAAATTGTATGTATGCGAGGTGCGAGAGAAGATGGTGTGAGTGACATTTGTATTTTAACATATTGATAGTATCATGTAAAATGGCGTAGGATAGCAGAATGAAAAGATATGGTGCCCACTTTCTATCAGGTGGAAGGCGCAGGGGCTCAATCATTGTTGACAATGTCTCCAGACTATGTTAAACGCTAACGTAGTTCTAAATAAAAACTGGATACAGCGGCTCCATAGTTGGGCGGTATCATTCGAAATAGTTTGATATTTATCAGTTCAGTTCATTCGCTGCCAGTGTAAGAAGACTTATATTGTATATCCTTGTACAGAATATTTCTTTAAATCAAATCTGTCGCAGGTGGGGCATGGGGCTGCTTTGTATGAATGTAATTGATTTAAGTACGTGTCGTATAGTTGTAAGTATTAGGATAAGTATATATTTTAATGCAACTTCGATTCTACATCTGCGTCAACATGTGATAGTTTCCACTAACGGTGTATTCTAAACCACGAGATTGAGCCTTATAGCTTATAAGATAATTGGAATCGAAACAAAATGACTAATTCGCAACTTCAATAAATCAAAATTGGGACGATAACCCAGCCATGGAGCAGTGGTATTGTAAAGTACTACACACACATATAGAGGGCGAATTACTTCTATTCGTAAGAAAGTGGTGCATACAAATCATTGGATTTCTTTTATACAACCGATACAAATTTTCGCTTTTATGTTATTTTTAGTAATAATTATAATCTCAACTTTTCTTTTTTTTTATAAAATAATGAATTTTTGTTCTTATCGAAATTAATGACAGTCGTTAAAGACAGATTAAAATAGAATTGTACTTTGAGTTTTAGCTAATTGAAGTGGTCCCTGCCCTTACCAATCGTCATCCTCCCTCTCTCATATTCATTTTCCAATAAAAGTAATACGTTAAAATACTTTCAGAATCGTGTAATTCCGTTCATTGTTTAAGAAAATAAGGTAAGGCGTGTCTTGTATTGCCTCGAGTCATCTGGTGTACAGCAGGCTGTATTATAATAAATTATTGTGGTTTCTTGTAATATTAACATTCCTAGATCCTAGTATGTACAGATCTTAATCATTGAGATTAGAGTCAACTGTTTAAGAAGCATACAAAAAAGAAAAAAAGAAAAAAAAAGAAAGCAGGCTAAGTAATGCAAATATGAATTTCGTGGCCAAGATTGGTATGCAAAATGAATATACAAGAGGCTTCTTTACAGTCCGACTGACTTGCACCTTGATTTGGCTCAGCAAGTAACCACTACTTTTTGACATAAAAGCTTTTCATCTCCCCCTGCACATGGTCATGTAATGGATAATTGTATGATTATATAAGCAAAAACCACCTGTTCTAGAGGGAGTTAGAGGACGAATACTGTAAAATATGAAATTGTAATATTTTAATACTGATTTGCAGATGTGCATAATTTTAATATAGCTGGTTAAAATGAATTGTACTGATACAAAGGTATCCATTTGATGGAGATAATTAATAAAAACAGATATTGAAAATTATGGCAGAATTTTCTGTGTTATTATAGGGGAATTATAACAGTTATGAGACAAGTGTTTGTTTTGTATATCTCTTAGGATAAATAAACTTTTGAAAAAATATGTGAATATGTTTCTGGTACTGCTCCGAACCTGTTTTCAAGCATGTATTATGTATATCTCTGAAATATTTCATTCTGAAAGCAGTACTAGATTTATAATGTTAACATTTACTATATTTAAATAAAAGTAAGTATATAATGGTATCTATCTATTTGTTTATAACAAAGTATTATTTTTTACGCTGCTTTCTTACAATATGACATATATCTTGTGCATTTTACACATTTATGCTGGTGCTAATACATTGAAATTAAAAAGTGATGTATGACCAAACTTAATATAATATGTTAAATTATTTCATGTTATATATAAAACGTTTCAGCGAAAACTTAATGTTATTGTACTTTTCTTACATGTATTTCATAGTCCAAACTTTTTTCTCTTATTTTGTAGGCTTCATCGTACATTGTGAATGAACCACTGGAATAGTATTCCTAATAATAGATCATTGCTATTAATGTAATTTTTTTATTTGTATATCTGCCAGAATAAAGTTATTGTTTCATATTGATATAGTTTGTTTAGCACGCATAATACATTGACATATGTAACAGATGATATTTCATTGTTTTATAATCCTATTGTAATAAAGTACCGTACGAAATGTGCCCCAGGTTTATTGTTGCATTTTAGTTACAATCAAGTAACGATTTATTTATAGTGGTCACAATGTAACAATTTTCGCCCATATCTTTTATTGTGATAAATTAAATGCTACCAGTATTTTTCTTGCCATTACAATATGTCAACTATTATTAAGGAATATTTGTCTAGCTCATTCTACCTGTAAAATTGGAATTAGAATTTGTTTCTGTTGCAGGTGTGTAATATAACCACGTTAGCCTAAAAATAAAAATAGTATATATACATATAATGTATCATTATGATCGTGTTGTATGGTACAGCGCAATTACTGAAATTTCCAATTGCTAAATTAAGGTCAATTCAATGGTATCAACACGAATAGAAATAATTGTATAAGAATGTTGTATTAATGTTATAAACGATATATATATATAACAAAGAAATTTGTAATAAATGATTGGATACAACATTATAATATTTTGACTATAGAATTCAGTAAAATTTTTATTTTTACTATGCTACATTTGCATTTTTTGGTGCATTGAACATATAATGATTTAAGACTATTTATTATTATATTTTGCGAATGAAAACAATTGTATTTTAACAGATAGATTAAAAGTGCTAGTTTAAACGGGGGAAAGTAAATACAGAGAATCTAATTATCCACAAACTGTTGTTCCCATGTACAGTTAATTTAATAAATAAAATAATCTATATTAGCATATGGCAATAAAATTTTGTAATGATCTGCTTTCTATGATTACTCATTGTAAGAAAAATTGGTAATTACTTTCAAGTAAAATACAATAAGGTACATCAATATTTTGATAATGTTTATTTCTAGATTATATATTAGTACGTTTATCTTAAAGTCATCCTTTTTTTAAAATCATAATTCCGAATGGAAATTTTCTACACTAATTTTAATTTTACATTCGTAATATACACATAATGCTAAAAACCAATGAACAACTAACTAAAGTTTAAAAAACTACAAAGCAGAGTTCCGGGAATCAGACATAGTTTCCAGGACAACGGAAATGTAAAATATATATTTATACAATAATCTTGATTGTCAAGTATCTTCTCTCATCGGTGTGATTGGTTCCAATTAAAGAACCTATGCAGAAATTTTTACTAAAGATAGCGGGATGCTGATTGGTTCCGCCACAAAAAGTGATCCCAGCGCCATCTATTGACGCCAGTACTAAACTGCAACATTGACCGGGTTTCGAAAGATATAGTTGTCTTTTTGTTTGCGTTCAGCTTGACGGTTGCAACGAGAACTTGTGTTTGAAAATTAAATGTAAAAGACTCAACTGCCACTGAAAGGTCATCATAGGCCTTGCAGTCGGGTTACGCGGACAATTCTAATGAATTGAATCGTCGAATTTTCTAAGAACGTTGACTGTCCTGTCAAAAGTTATTTTCGTCTATCTTCGTTTTTGTAAGGTAGGTTCGAATTTTTAATGACGAATCCTTGTGGCTGTTATGTTGTGGTGTCCAGAATCGTCCTCGTTGTCGAACAATATATCGTGTATCTTTTTGTCTCGTTATTGTAAATTGTCTGCCTAGATAAATTAACGACAATTGTTTCGCGATACATATGAAACGTATAAACCGCTAATATTCAAATGCATTATTGTGCAACAAATTCATGCATACTAAATAGTACTTTATAAGTTTTGTTAGCATTACCAAAAATCATTCAGTTGTTAGTCTACTATTTCGAAAGTGTCATTATGATCTTCATTTTTATTAACCCTAATTGTTTACAAAAGATTTCCCCGTAATTTTCTGGCCAATAGTATTGACATACTATAAGGAAACATTAACAGGAATGTTAATCCATATCAATATACTTTTAAACCTAATAAGTTTTGTCTAGTGAATCCACTACATATTGATTACATTCATGTTCATATATGTTTTATTCTGATCCTTTCTTTATTCTTATAATTAAAAGATTTTCATGAGAATTTCTCCTATTACCACTACATTTCTTTTCAATTATATTGTACAGAACTAGATCAATAAAAACCTTATAATATTCTTGAGATTGTATAACCATTATTGCACATAAAGTTCTGTGATTGTTATATTTACAATAAAATACATGTTGTGGACCTAGTTTTTAACTGTTATCAATCCATTTTACAAGAATTCGAATTTGCCAATCCACACATGTCTCATTGGCATAAAGAACAAAAATTCATGACAATACAATGAAAATTCTACTTAGAAAGCAACAAATATTTAATTCTTTTAAGCCTTCATTCCAAAACAACTGCAATATTAAACAACATAAATGTCAAACATAGTTTTTCGAGTATACGAACTAGCAAAAATAGAACAGCTAGGATCTATAGCCTCTCCGACGAGGTGATGCAATAGACATAAACAAATGTTGTATGGACAAGAAAGGGCAGAATCACAGATTCCACATCCATTTGAATTAAAAAACTCTGAGTCGATTTGGGACTATAAGAAGAACCATAGAAAACGGTTGTCACTTTACTATTGAAGATTGACGAGTGACAGTCAATAACTGCACCCACAGCTATCCAGCAGCTAACCAGTTTTGTTTATGTTTACTGCTTCGTCTTGTTGAACATATTATAGAGCAGCCAGACATTTTATTAAAATATTAAAAATGTGTGAGACATAGAAAAATGTATAAATCTTGAAACTCACTTTTGTAGGTTTTGAAATATGGAACAAGACACAGAATATGTGAAATTGCCATTAGAAGAGAGGTGCGCGCACAAGGTAATACCTTTCTTAATAGTTTTTAGTGTTTCATTAACCCTTGCAAGAACAGTTCACCCGACTGCATAAAATACAACACCTGGGTCCACTACTAACCAATAGCCCATATTAACTTCACTCTGAAGTTATACTAAATACTGTCAGAACAGAATTACTCAAAGGCATGCTTGCCTTGTTATCGGTTCCATAAGTTGATCAGTTTGAATGAGGCATCTGTGTCCAGGTCCGATTTGACCCAGGCATTGTACAGCAAGGGTTAAACTAGGATTAAACAGAGATAAAACTAGCCTGCTCATTCTTAAAATTGTGCAGCTATGGAGAGCACGTTTACATGGTTATAAGGAGTGCGTGAATACATTCCAATGCATCGATGACGAAAAATCGCCCGAATGGAACAAGTTCTTGGGATTTATTAAAAAGTTTGTGGTGGACAGCAATGTTGCTGCGCAAGAAAAAGGGTTAGAAGCCGCATTAGCTTTTATTGAAAATGCTGCAGTTGCAGGAAAGTATGTATTAGAAATATATCTAAATAAATACACTGCTTATTTAACATTACTTGCTACTATTTTGTAGTATTTTAAATATAAAAGTGTCTGACCTCTTTTACTTATGTGGATTACAGAACTGTCGGAGAAGTGATGAATGGAATAGTCACGAAATGTATCGCTGCGCCTAAAGCTAAAACAAAGGAGTTGGCGGTGCAAATAACATTGATGTACATAGAAATTGAAAAGCATGAAGCCGTTCAGGAGGAATTATTAAAAGGAACCGAAGCAAAGAACCCAAAAATTATTGCTGCATGTATTTCAACATTGACATTGGCTTTACGGTAATTACGTATTATTTGCATTAATAACTGCAACAGAATTATTTTACGTTCATTAATATCTTGTTATGTGAATGTAATATACCTTTCTGTTCCCATTTCAGACAATTTGGGCCGAAAGTAATTAATATAAAGCCTTTAGTAAAGAAGATGCCTGCCTTTCTTGAGGACAGGGATAAAACTGTTAGGGATGAAGGCAAATTTATGGTCATTGAAATATATAGGTAATTTCTCGACACTGACGATTGTAACACTGTGTGTAACACGTATAATGTTCGAGGCACCCTCGATTAATAAATAGTTCATTTATTATAACATCTTCTTTGCAACGATTAGGTGGATCGGTGCTCCCCTCAAGCAGCAGCTAAATGCATTAAAGCCAGTACAAATTGCGGAATTGGAAACAGAATTTAACAATTTAAAAGAAGCAAAAGTTACACCAGTGCGATTTTTAAAATCTCATAAACCAAAAACTACATGCGTTATAGAATCTACGAGTGATACCGGTGAAGGTAAATATGATCGAATTCTCATAAAATAATTCGTACGCATCTCATTTTCATCTAAACCTATTTTTAATCACATTCAAGAGGGCAAAGATGATACAGATGGTAATGCTGTCCCAGAAATTGATCCGTATGAGTTATTAGAACCGGTTGATATACTCTCTAAACTCCCGAAAGATTTTTATGACAAAATTGAAGCTAAAAAGTGGCAAGACCGAAAAGAAGCTGTGGAAGCCTTAGAAGACGCTCTTGTAAAGAATCCTAAATTAGAGAATGGTGACTACGGAGATGTTGTAAGGGCTTTAAAAAAAGTATGTATTACACATGCTATTCATACCTTTACTTTTATATGTATAGTAGCTACTGTTCTACATTCATTTCTTAAATGTTACGAACAGGTCGTATCGAAAGATACTAACGTACTCGTTGTTGCATTAGCCGGGAAATGTTTAGCAGGCTTAGCATCCGGCCTCAAGAAACGATTTTACCCTTATGCAACAGCATGTCTTTCATCGATTTTGGAAAAGTTTCGAGAAAAGAAACAAAATGTTGTGCAGTCACTTAGAGATGCTGCCGATGCTATTTTTCTTAGTGTAAGTAAATAAGTATTCTATAAATAATTCTAATTTTATAGTTTGTTTTATAGATTGTGGGGATGTTTAAATAACACTATGATTGTATCAGGTTTCTATCGATGTGATATTAGAAGATACACTTGCCGCATTAGAGAACAAAAATCCTGCAGTTAAAGCAGAAACAGCTGCTTATTTAGCGAGATGTTTCTCTCGCACACCTCCGCCAAGCTTGAACAAAAAATTACTGAAGGCTTATATTGGCGCACTTTTAAAGACGTTAAATGAACCAGGTATGGTTAGATATATACATTATTCTCAATGTTTGTTTGATCTGCTGTAATTATATCATATCTTTTTATTTCAGATCCAACTGTTCGTGACAGTTCCGCAGAAGCTCTTGGTACAGCTATGAAGTTAGTCGGTGAAAAAGCTATGGTGCCATTCCTTACAGATATAGACAACTTAAAAATGACAAAGGTATTTTATAATCAATAGTTTTTAATCACCACACAAAAGAATTTATGTATATCATATCATTTGCGTTGGTTTATCGTCGCTTTTGTTTGCTAGATAAAAGAATGCGCGGATAAAGCTGTTATACACGTCAAAGTTCCTAGTTCACAAAAAGTAGTTGGAGAGAGACCAAACACAGCGCCAAGTAAAATTGAATCAACCGGAAAAGCCAAAGAAAACGAGACAAAGGCATCGAAGAGGCCTAACACAAGTACAACTAAAAAACCTCTATCTAAGAAACCATCTGGCGCATCTTTAACCAATTTGGGTAAACAATAAAATTTATGCCCCTTGCGGAAATGAAAGTCAAATATTGGAATATACACTATTTAAGTTGAGTGACTTATCGCAGCAGGTTCCAAAAAGTCTTCCGCTCCGAAACTTCAAACGGAAAAGAATTACAGTGTTGAAGAAATAGAAGAAATGGCTGCCCAATTATTATCAGCCGACATTCTTTCGGGCCTTGTTGATAGTAATTGGAAAACGCGTTTAGCCGCCGTTGAACATCTGCTGGAGGTAACGAAATTATTTTCAACATTTATTTGAACATATACAGGTAGGTCTCTATTAATGCGGAGTTGAAGTAGTGTGATATTTTATTTAGTAACAAAATAGTAATAAAAATTTAGTTAATGCAGGGTTTGCAACATTACCTGTATTCGTTACAATTGTGGAAAAATGTAGTCTTTCGTACTAACGATCTTTAAACTTCTACTGTTTCGTAGAAACGAAGCATAAACAGTCTCCCTTACTAGTAAGTTTTAATTTGTTTTAAGAGCTTTAGTGCAAATATAGTGGTACGTAAACCGGGTTATGCCACTATTATTGAATAAAATACGTATGAATAGGAATATTTAAACATTTTTATTGTGTATTTTCTTTCAATTAGAATCAATTTCCGAGATTTTATCTCCCACTAATCGAGACCTACATGTATAAGTAAATACAAAGTTTAACGTAGCAATCGATATTGACCTACAAATAATATCGTTTTTGTAGTTCGTAAAGCAAGCAGATCCAACGGAGATACCTATGCAAGTGGTTGTGCGGACGTTAGCCAAGAAGCCAGGTTTCAAAGATACGAATTTCCAGGTTCTAAAATTACGATTAGAAATAGTCAAGTATTTGGCAGAAAATTTTTCGTTCTCAACGTAAGATAATTTACATTTAATTTTTCAATTGAAATATATAATTCATATTTATCATACAATTTTCTCTTTTAACAGTACTGTTTGTGAATATTGTATTTTGGATATAACCGAAAAATTGGGAGATGCAAAGAATAGCGCAATCGCTGGCGAAACGCTTTTAGCAATAGCAGAAACAACAAGTTTGGAATATGTTGCAGATGAGATAGTCGCATTTGCCTTCAATCAAAAAAATCCTAAAGTTCAACAGGAAACATTGTCTTTGTTGTGTAGGGGTCTCACAGAATTTGGTTGCGCGTAAGTGATTCATTTATTGAATATACACGCCCAACCATGAAACATGATCGGCACAGATTATTTTGTTGTTTGTGGGTCAATCGAAAATTGTATTATTTCTTATGACATTCTTTAATTAGAGCTTAATGATGATTATAATAAATTTTTGATATACGAAATTGAAAAGACTTCGAGAACTTCGAAAAATACAGTTAACAATTGACTATAATCAAGCTTATAGCATATACATTATGTTATATAGGATAAACAAATCTTCTATGAACCCAGTAATAACAGAATAATCTAAGCTGATCACTGCATGAGTAAGTAACAGTGTATATTAATGTATTATATGTGATTCTAGCATCAATGTCAAGTCTTTAATGGAAAATATTAAGAAAGCAGTTGCAGCTACAAATCCAGCTGTTCGTACCGCAGGGATTACATTATTAGGCACGTTGTACTTATTTATGGGCAAACCGTTACTCATGTTCTTCGAAAATGAAAAACCTGCTTTGCGTCAACAAATTGAACAAGAATGTGAAAAAGTAAGTACTTTATTATTCAACAAAATTGCTACTCGTATTGTTGTGTCATCATGTAATTCATAATCTCTAATACACAGACGAATCTTTTATATTTGTAGTAGTAATGATAGTATTAACACAAATTATTTCAGCATAATGGTGAAACTGCACCGGCCCCGATTCGGGGAGTAAAAAATAAAAAGTATAAAGTATGTGATGATGACGACGACGCAGAAGTAGAGAAAAAATCGAATAGCAACAGTGAAATGGAGATTAATAATCTTATCCCTCGCGTTGATATTAGTAATCAAATTACGGAAAGTCTTCTTAGTGAGCTAGCCGATAAAAACTGGAAGGTCAGTATTATACAATCTCCGTTTACAAAATTGTGATCATATAATTATTATTTACGTTTTTTTTATTTAATTTAGGTACGAAACGAGGGTCTGCAAAAGGTAAATGCAATTATATCCGAGGCTAAATTTATAAAAGGGTCTGTCGGTGATTTGCCGCAACGTCTAGCATTGCGATTAGTTGATAGTAATAGCAAAATAGCACAGTCGACCTTAGGCATATGCCAAGCATTAGCCGTTGCAATGGGTCCTCCGGCAAAGCAACATATTCGATTTCTTTTTCCTGGCTTCGTACAATGTTTAGGCGATAGTAAAAATTGGATTCGAACTGCGGCAATCTCTTGTATAAATACATGGGGCGATCAGTGTGGCTATAAAGAATTTTTCGATGGCGAGATGATCGGAGATGCTTTGAAGTCTGGATCACCAATATTGAGATCCGAGGTTTGGACTTGGTTAACGCAAAAATTGCCGTTGATTCCTGTGAAACAAGTACCGAAAGAAGAACTTTTCGTATGTCTTCCACACCTGTACAGCAATTTAGAAGATCGTAATTCCGATGTGCGGAAGAATGCCCAGGAAGCAGTTTTGGGATTTATGATTCATCTGTCTTACGAAGCAATGGCTAGAAATACAGAGAAATTGAAACCTGGTTCGAGAACGGTAGTACTTGCCGCGTTAGATAAATCTCGACCAAATTTGCCCTTGAAACCGCTACCAAAGAAACCACCACCGGAGGAAAGTAATCAGAAATCTGTTAAAAGCGGAGGTGCTGTAAAAGCTACAAAGGCAACAGTAAAACCTAAACAACAAAATCAATCTGCGTCAAAACCCGGCAGTGCTCGCAAGAAGGACGACGATGTAGATACGAGTCCTTTATTTGCTATTAATAATCTTAAACACCAAAGGGTGATCGATGAACAGAAACTGAAAGTTTTAAAGTGGAACTTCACGACACCTAGAGAAGAATTTGTTGACCTTTTGAAGGAACTGATGACTACAGCAAACGTGAACAAAACATTGCTAGCAAATATGTTCCATTCGGATTTCCGATACCATCTGAAAGCAATTGAATCATTAACCGAGGTAACTATTTTAAAGCTTTAAAAAATTGAATATTTCTCGTAACAGGGTGAATCTTTTTGGTTTCGCTAAGGAGTAACGATATCGAGTTATTGAAAGCTTTGTATGTGTGTATTACGTAAATGGTAATATTAATACTTTTATATTTTCGCTAAATCAATTTGGCCAAATTCTTCTGCGACCCTACGATTAAGAGATAAAATTTGCCCTCTCTAATTATTTCAATAAGAATGAACGTCCGGTGGAATGTTCTTATATTAATGGTTTTAATACATTTTAGGATTTGCCTGATAACAGTAAAGCATTGGTATCAAATTTAGACCTTATTCTTAAGTGGTTGACACTGAGGTTTTTCGATACCAATCCATCGGTATTGTTAAAAGGTTTAGAGTATTTGCGGATGGTATTTAATTTGTTAATAGAAAACCAATATCATATGTTGGAAAACGAGGCCGCATCGTTTATACCGTACCTCATTATCAAAGTATGTTGTTTACATATTTTCTCTCTATAGTGGTTCTATTATTCCATTCTATTAACGTATACTTTTTCCTGACTGGGTAATACATTTCCATTCCTTTTTTTAAAATGTAGATCGGCGATCCAAAAGATACAGTACGTAACGGAGTTCGTGCGCTGTTTAAACAAATAGCACTAGTGTATCCAGTAAGCAAATTATTTTCCTACGTAATGGAAGGTTTGAAATCGAAAAATGCTCGACAAAGGACAGGTAAATAGCATACCGGTTACACAGAACTCGGAAAAGTAATTAAGTGATAATAAATATTTGTTACGTTTTTAGAGTGCTTAGATCAGCTTGGTTCTCTTATTGAAAATTATGGATTGTCTGTTTGTCAACCATCTACATCTGTAGCATTGAAAGAAATCGCGAAACAAATAGCAGATCGTGATAATTCGGTACGAAATGCCGCTTTAAATTGTATTGTACAGGCATACTTTCTTCAAGGAGAACGGGTATACAAGCTTATTGGTCAGGTAATCACTTTATAAGGAATTCTTATCGCCATTTATTTCTACGATTAGTTAATAAAGATATTTCCATGAACCAGTTTGTTTCCTTTTAGATATCTGAAAAGGATCAATCACTTTTGGACGAGCGCATTAAAAGGGCCGCAAAAAATCGTCCAACGAAATCAGCTTCTACCAACAGACTTTCTTCAGCTACAAACGTAACTCCTGTTCCTTCCAGCGAGGACATCAAAGCAGACTATGATGAAGAAAATGAAGAAATGCCAGAACCACAGCATCCTGAATCACCACAACCAAACGAACTGTAAGTGTAATGTGACATTATTGTAGATTTTTGTATACAAAATTTCAGTATTCATCATGGTGCTTGCTCTTTTTCATGCTTATATTTTTATGTAACAGCATCATTAAATTCGCATATTGCTTTCTATATTAACCCCTTGCACTTGAAGGTCTTTTTTCTGGTGTAAGGAAGTGGTAACTCGAAATAGATTAAATTTATAATAATAATAATATTGAGGACTACGTTGTACTACGAATTGCACATAGACTAAATATCCAAAAAGATAAGAGGGAAATGTATCTACTGATAGAAAAGCAACTGTCGTCTTTCAAGTACAAAAGGTTAATATCATAAATTTGATTGATTATAGGCCAGCATATTTTTCGTTTACTTAATGTAATATCTTTTTTTTCAATTTATTTATGTTTGCATGAATTCGCTTTTCAATAATTCTCCAGGCAGCAGGAAACAGAGATTGAAAATGTAACAGAAAAAGACACAGCGACGAAGGACGAAGTGCAAGAATCCTGTGAAACTAATGAGTCACCTTCAGAAATGCAACCAGAAATGCGTATCTCGCCTTCAAATCATTGTGAAGATAATACTAAAACGTCTGTGCTTCTTGCTATTTTTTTTCAGTGTGCTGTAATTTTCCATGTGGTGGCGGGTATATGGGATTGTAGCACACATGTACATATTTAATCGGTTATTTTGCTTTCAGAGCCGATTGCCTGATTTTACTTAACATTATTATTGTATACATTTGTTCCTTTCCCACTTGATAGTTGTTGTTTCTTAAGAGTAATAATCACTTTTAGTAGGGAGTAACTGGTATTATGCACGTGCTATTGCTTAAAATTGATTCACTGTTGGAAAGTATCAGGTCATAGAAGTCTTTGCGTATTCTTCGGTTATTCTAACGAAAGGAAATCATGAAATTGTATGCATTTTTTTGCGATTACTTATTGTAACGAAAGTATCAACGACCCTTTATAAATTCGGTTCGCTGACTCAATATAGATGGAAAAATTATTCATCTTCAAAATGGGGCGGCGAGATGTCATACTTTGGAATAACATAAAGATGACCAATTAAAACGAAACGCAAATAAATATTTTTACCAAAATATGCAAAGACTTTTGAAATGACACAATAATTTAGCAATGTAATAGATTAGAAATACTTGTAGTAAATTTTGATTGTTACAGATTTGTATAATCAATGCAAAAAGTAATAATTTGAGAAGGTCTATGATTTTTAGATGTTCGCCGACATCTGCTCAACCAAAAGCATCGGGGCCATTTGGCCTTGACATGGATTTGTTGCAAAGAATTGAACTGAATGCACCTGTGAAATATAGGAACCCTGTTCTTCTGGAAGTTGACTTGTCAGATCTGAATGAAAGTGTAAACACGATAGATCCGAGTAAAGTACAGTAAGTAATTATTATCGATTAGTCTCGAATAATTAGTGGCTATTACTTGAAAGGAATACATAATATACGTATTTACTTCACATTTTAACTTAATACTTGTTTGACACTATGGTTTGAAAACAAAGTTAAATATTCAAATAAAATGTGGAAAAATTAAATTTGATCTATGGGAGATGAATAGTATAAACTTTTTTATTATGAAATCCAATATTTTTTCAGGGTTATTCCGATATCTCCTCCGAAATTGTTAGTATCGAAATCTGCATCGGCACAACAGCAGCTGAATACAAGTAACGCTAGTAAAGAGGACAGCCTTGAGCGAAAAATTCTTGCAATGGCCAGTCTAGATTTATCTGTTGCGATACAATCAATGAACAGCATCGATAACGTTCGTATTTATAATTGAATATTTTTATATTCATGTATAGGTACTTAAATTTATCGGTTACATTTTTTCAGATGATAAAGTCACATCAGATACTAAGTTTGCAGTCGAAAGAAGATCGATTTATTGGTTCGATAAATATGCAATTAAAACTTCTGCAAACGTATCCTTTGCAAGGTGGAGCAGATATATCTAAAGGGTTTAGGACTACGTTTATGGTTTTACTTGCGGTAAGAATGATTTCCATAGTTGCATTCAAAAACTAAATAGATAACAGTATTATGCATATACTGTGAAATTCTTTACAGTTTTATGACACTGGAATTCTTGGGAAAAATGTCCCGTTAATACATTTGAAAGAACTGGTGGACCAAATGATCAGTCTGTTAGCTGAAAACAAACTGGATCATTTGCATCAAGCGGAAGCCTATTATCGTGTAATAAATAACATCGTCTGTAAAATAATAGACAATTCAAATCATACTACTGTAATATGGTAATAGTTGCAGAAAATTATCTTGTCAGCGTTCAAAATTATATACAGAGTGTATTACGATTTAACATTTTAAACGAAAAACAGCCTTTTAATATACGATTTTTACTCGCTTTTATACATTACTCACTCTGTATATAAATAATTCTAAATTCAGTAAAAAATAATTTATCCTCCTCGATTTCTCCATGTTTAGTGTTTTAATCAAACTGCTCCATGGATGCGCTGAATCTACTGTACCATCGAAGTACGAAGAATTAGTTATGAAATGCTTGTGGAAAATAGTGAAAACAATTCCAAATTGGGCTGCAGATTTAGATTACGATACCATTCTTTTAGAAGTACACAGGTTTCTCAAGGTACGACTACCCTTTTTGTACACCCCCTACACGCGACACTTACGATGTTTTAAAGTGAACACGAGTATTATGTTTCGCAGGATTATCCAAGTGTATGGTGGAAAAAAAGAAAATCCGATACTCCGCTACGTACAATTAAAACAATTCTTCATAGCATGACCCGCGTGAAAGGCAGTACAATACTTAGTCACTTAACACGAATAAACAATACAAATGAGTCAGAATTACATTCTTACCTCATCAGACTAATTGCGGTTGGTTAATCACATGCTAATAAGGTACTGACTTTTATCGAGAGCAACCAATTCTAATCTTATACAATTCAACAGACATTTAAGCCGGACGAAATGAATAGTATTCCCAGAGGCACAGTAAAGTCCAGTGGTACTGGAAAAACACAGGAACATTTATCGAAATTTACTCACCAACAATTGTCCGAAATATTTAAGAAAATTGGATCTAAGGAACATACACAAGAAGTACGTAGATAATTGATATGTACTAGATAACATCTAGTAGTCCAATCTTTATGATACATTAAGACCATTTTGTCCAGGGTCTAATGCAACTGTATGATTTTAAACTTCAATATCCCGAAGCAGATGTGCAACCTTTTCTGGTAAAATCTCATCAATTCTTCCAAGATTTTATAGAACAGGGATTAAGAGATATTGATCAGGCTCGAAAAAATCAAAATCTCATAGCAAAAACTAATAATCAATACTCGACAGGTACATGATCACTATGAAGCATCAAAATAAGATTATTATCACTTTAAAAAAAAATTACTTGTTATAGAAACAGCTGAATCTGGCGGTCCCGAAGAAAAAGGCCTAATAGACCCTTTGCATAGGCTCGAAAAACTTCGAGTGTCGGAAGCACAATGTAGAACTACGGGCCAACCAAGTCCGACATGAATTAAGTCCCTTAATATTTATTAGGTAAGAATAATATGTTCATACCAATTTTATAAAAGTTTTAATTTACGTTTTCAAATACGAGTATCGAAATTTATAAAATAGGGAAGTATAAATCAGGTGTAGATTAAAATTGATACAGTTTAAAACAATACAGTGGACCCTCGGTACACGTCCATTTTGGAATAAGTCCAACTTGATATACGTCCTGCTTGGACGCGAAAAATTTTGTTTGGAATACGACTCGCGTGCGTCAAAGTAACAATCCTGATGATCTTCAACCAGGATCAGGTAGACAAAGGAGACAAGAATGAGAAAATTAAAGTTCGTTAAATTTTCATTTAATTCATCTAATTGCTTTTGTATTTTCGTATTTTAGTATTAAGCAGTGTTTAAATTATTTTATACAACTTCGTCAAAGTATAATATGTCAATGACAATAGGATTTTTCCATGGGAACGGACTAATCATTTTCCCTTTATTTATTATGGGAGAAACTCGTTTGGTATAAGTCCAAGGATCTGGAACAGATTAAGGATGTATACCGAGGTTCCACTGTCTTGATCATTTCTGTGTAAATTTTACATATGCATACATATTGTTTTTGTACGAGCAGGTAAATTATATTTTACAGGATGCAGTGCTTAAATAACTGGGTTACAAACCAATAATATGTATAACACAATATTCCGTTAATAGCACATAGAGAAGAATAATCATCGTACCCCAATGTACGTAATGCTATGCTGTTCAGTGCAACATTAACTGTAGCATTTATGTTCGACTTTCTCAGTAGCTACGTATACGTTATACTGCTATTAATTAATACGAAGTTTATGTGTTACAAATACTTAAAATAATTACAATCGTGTTATATTAATCGTATTTATCGGTATTCAAAGAAATGGTAATTAAGCTGTAAGAAGCTAGTATTATGCTCTCTTTAGACTGATTTTACAGCCAATTTATATTTCGTTATCCCTTTTAAAATAAATCCAATCATTTTATGTATATTACAATCGTATTTTGCGTTAACTCTATAGTTATACAAAAATATTACATCTGCCTTTGTTATTTAATTAATTAATTAAAACTTAATCGTACTACAAAAAGCATGCCTCCGTATTTATAATCCCGGTATACGAATGTAGATTTAATATGTTAAATTTTCATAATAAAATATTGTAGTATTGACAAAAGAGGAATAATAATAATAATAATGATGACAACAATTATTTAATATTAATGTCTTCGGGAATTTCTGCAAATAACTTATGTAGTGTAAATAGATTGTGTACATATTCTAACATAAAATATCCAATAAAATATCTTACAATAATACTATTTATTATTTTTACACCATAGTCTGTTTGTGCGTATTTGATATGTTTTATCATTTCATCTTACACTAGCTTTATTTACATTAGTCATTATTTGCATCAATAAAGATAATATTTGATATTTGTAGATTTGTACGTACCGTACAAGGGTCAGCAATGTTTAACGTCAGTTGAAAAAAATTGTTTTCAGTGTGCACACGCAAATGTTCTTTAACATACTTTGTAAATACAGTATATGTGACAGAAGATGAAAATATTGCGTTATTTATCAGAATTGATTTTTTCCTCCCGTTCAATACATATTTACTACAATACGTAATAACGTATTTGTGGATCGTGAGATTTAGAATCCAGCAAACTTCGGCACGGAACGTGTTAAATAAAATATATAAGTACTTTCTGGATGAAATTTAGTATAAATAGTTTCTTGTAACTTTTTATTATCTTAAAATAAGTTTCATGACGTACAGCTATGCAAATAGAGTATATTAAGTTTACGTATCTTCCGTAGGACTTATAAGAAGTGCTGTTAGGGCAAACAATAGGAACACTAACCCACCGATTATGGTCACTATAAAACATAAAAAAATAGTTATTCATTTTCCTATTCTTTAGAGTTATGTTACTGTAACATAACATTTACAATCCCTATTTACCATATAGGGCTCAGAAGCTAATCAGTGTAAGAGTCTTTCATTAAAAATTACTTATGCCATACAAATTTTATTAGTTGACTGCAAAGACGACACAGATCTATTAAGCCCACAGTTAATGTGTTAAGACCAGTGTGTTTCTCAAAAATAAGAGTGAAAATAAGTGAATGTTCGTCAGACTATAATTCTTTTTCCGATAATGGATCTAAATATCTGCCAGATAATGAACAAAACCTGTCTGATGTTGGTTGACGAAAAAAATCAAAGTTATTTATTGCTACTAAAATGAAGGGAGGAGAATTTTTGTCGATTAAAAATCTAGAAAATTGCATTTGAACTAGAAAAAATGATGCACATGTGCGTAAGGAAACCTGGTTACGTATAAAATGGTTAAGGCAATACAACGACAAAGCAAAGTCTATTTTGTTTATGAATAAACCAAATTAAACTTTTGATACAATAATCGAATGAAATTCTTAGGTACCCCATTTCGACAAGCTTCATATAATATCTGATTGATACAAAAGTAGGAAAGTTCTAGTTAATGGTAATAATCATAAGTAAATGGTTTTGCTTCTAAATCTTTAAGTTTTAGTCGTTACTTAACCACCTTCGTATGTATTAATACTATAAACAGAAATAATAATATACTTGGTAATAACAGTTATTACTTTCTTTGCAGTGCATTTTCTAAAGAATTAATTATCTCCATTAGCATATTCTGTAACTTACACTGATTGGCTTTCTAAGCATTTTATATATATGTATGAATCATAAAATTTGATTTTATTCATGATTATAAGAAAAAAAGGAAAAAGCACACTTTACCTGTTCGTACTGAAATTTTCTGAGCTATCATCCTGCCTCCTAATACTGCCAATCCCGTACAAAATGAATGTCCTAATACTCCACCTATCACAACTCCATAAACGTCCTAAAAGTAAGAAACTTTTCTGGACTCTCTTCAAAGGTTAAATTGCAGAATTGGTACATGATGTGCCAAAAATATGTGCAACACGAATGTATATAAGATGTATATAAGAGTAATCATTCTTTACCTCTCTCGCTGCAAGTATAATGGTTGTAAGCTGTGAACGATCTCCCCATTCTGCAAGAAATGTTAGTGTAAATGCTTGTAAAAATATCCTAGATAGGAGCATCATAGCACTAATTTTTGTTGTCTTCCTTATGACCCCAGTTTCTGGATCTTGTACTAAGGTGCTTCCTGTTTCTTTTTCGTACTGAAAGTGATGGTATTTAAATATTATTTAATTCCTGCAAAAATTTTGACGGAATAGTTTCAAACTGGGCAGTTAATAGAATCAAAAATAAAGATTCTTCCAAGTTATTTAGATTTTAGCAACTGTACCTCGTCTTCTCGTTTCCTTAAATCGGATTGCACTTCTTCCAGCTCCTCCTGTGCTTCGGTCGCAGACATCTTATAACCATCTCTTAGCATTTTCAGGCCAAACAAGGCAAAAAGAGCAGTGGAAACGTAATGTATATAGACACGTGGGATTATAGTTGCGGCGTAGCCAAAGATGACTAAAAAAGAGAAATAAATCATAGATGTTGAAAATGCAAATGGTTGTAGATAATGGTACAAAAAATGTGCAACAAAGGGAAATGAGTCAGTAATAATACTTGCAACGAAACGAACATCAGTGTACGAATATTGGTGGCGTACCTGAGAGGACCGTCATCAAAATTAATGCACTAATTGCTCCAACGAAAACTGTTAATCTCGGGTGTTTCATTGCCATAATAGCAGCAATGAAAAAGGTTTTATCTCCCAATTCAGAAACAACAATGACAGATAGAGATGCAATAAATGCATGCAGAAAACCAAGGGTTTCCTTGGTTTGCTGTGGTAACACGCCATCAGGCTTCTACAATATATATGTTCAACATTATTATGAATAATTTTTAACAATAATTTAATCGGAATAAAATAGAATAAAATACTTGCCACGGACGTCATTACTACTTGAAATCTGCCATCGTATATCGGTTCACTTTCACTCCACACGGCGGGTAAAAGAAAACAGCTTAATATACATATGTAGATAAAATATTTGTTTATTACTAAAAACCGGTTAAAGCCCATTGTTCCTAATTTAAATCAATGAATTCGAAGGCTTTAACCTCAATTTTTGTCACTGCTCATGTTATCATCATCCAACCATATGTACATACGCGCACTGAAATGTGTAAACGTGGGCTATCAGTATAAACTCTCCCAGCTTATATATAGCTTCATATATTAGATTTGTGCATGACGAATATCCTTTAATGTTCCGCAGTTTCTCTATTTATATGGAACGGTATTTCACACAAATATTTACGCTATGCGTTTAATTGATCTACATGAATTAGTACCGTATAGAGGTAGAGAAATGTCTCGTGGCACGGTATAGGAACAAGAGCAACGTAATTCTACCTTTTTTATCATCTGTAGCGAAAGTAATCATTAAATACAAAAATCTCTTAGTATTTGATCGATATTTAGTAAACTAACTAGTCCAGCAATGTTTTTTCATAGAAGCCGAATACATATTTAACTTATCAATCAAACAAGCTGATACTAATGACATTAGGAGTACTTTAATTCGTATGTATCGAACAATTTAAATGATTTTAAATGATTCTAGAAACATTGTTTTTTTTAATTTTATTCACCTAAATAGTGCGATGCCGTGTTTACAGGGTACCGCACTGTCTCCATACGTTTTAATTACCTCTTTGTCACGCGCCTGATTAATGTGTACGCCCAGCAAATAATTATGTCAGAATCGAAAATACGTGTTAGAATGGGTAAAATCTCCTCAACTTTGTATAATCAATTAAACAAGCATTACTTCCGCGAAACTATTTTCTAGGTCTATACTAAGCACGACGAGATTCCAAAAGATCTGCGTTTTGCAGATTTAAATTTCGGTGTTATAAAATACATGTATCTATAATTGCAAAGATCTAATCGCGCTTATATACTACCTATATCGTCAAAAAAAGATAGGACATAAATGTAATTTAAAAACGCGATAGGTTCTACGCGAGATCATGATAATGGGAATATGTATTTGCGTCACTGTAAACATTATACGATCAAAGTGCATTTTCGGTTGTACTTTACATTTGGGGTACGAACAAACTGGGTGTACTTTATTTTCTGGTATGCAATAAAATGAGCGTTGTTTTATTGATGCTTATAGTATTTGACGAGTAGAATCTAAAAATGTAAGTTTTAAGTTTTGGTATTGAGAAGTGATATGTATGTACAAATTAGTTATTTTATTTTGTCTCCAGGTACATTGCATTTTGTCTGGTGGAATGGTGCACAGAAAGTGTTTCTAGTTACACCTACCTGGCCAACGAAAATAAAGATTTCTATATTAGATATAAAAACTCTCCTGCGTGCATTCTCACCAGGTTTATAGATATATTTTTACAGTTTGTACAAATACATTGTACATCTTTCATTATGTTACAGCAATTTTTAATCACAGACGTGTATTTATTTCTCCATATCCTTTTTCTATTTCTGATGCATTATTAAATCTTTAAATATCAAAAATACTCCCTTAGTTTTCATCAGTATATCTACATACTCTAGCTGAATTTCTTTTGAATGTTCAGTCTTCCTCAATCCAGTCTTGGTGTAGTGCTAGTCTTTGGTGGCATATCATCTTGGACATCGTTAGTACCTTCTTCTCTTCCTCCTCATTCCCTTTGCCTACCATCGTCTATGGTGCAACAGTAATTCTGCTTAATATCATCCTTCCCGTTCTCATTAGAAAGGATGCGAGGGTCCTATGTAATTTCCAGAGATTCTTGTAATTTTTTCAGTTCATTTAAATCTTCCGTACATTCCCATATTAGATGGTTGATGTCCTGCGTTTCTTGCCAGTGTACGGAGTTAGCGTTGTTAATCGTATTGTTTCTATGGAGGGATTTTCCCTGGTTGTAGTGGTTTAGTTATTCTTCTATTAAGCATGTGAGTCAAGCTTCTTTCCAAAATTTACAATTTTTCTAAACGAAAAGGATCTTTTACCTTTGTTAGTATGAGTAAAAGTATAAATGTGGGTCCAGACCTGTTACAAACTTCTGTTACTGTTACCGGTGACGTCAGTTTTTGGTAACGAGGTGTGGGTTTGGCCAGATTCCCGTCCATGTGCACGTAAAAGTCCGTCCACATTTGTTACCGTTACCGGGATTTGTTACCTAGTCAAGTGGTCTAGGAAAGGTCTGGGAAGAAATGTGAAGTGTTTTTTGATACCTCATGGTGTTACTTGTTGCTTGGTTCAGCCGTTCCATGCGCTGTCGGTATTTTGACCCAGCCCAAAGGCAGTACTTGAGTCGCTCACTGACTCCTTTGGAGCGGGTAAAATACCGACAATTTCGGCACCCGCCGAACCAAGTAACGACTAATGCAACGAGGAAACAGAAAAAACTCCACATTTGCTCCCAAACCTCTTCTAGACCACGTGACTAGATCCTTATCTTGGTAACTGTATGCGGGGAAGTAACAAGTCTGGACACACCTTAATAAATGCCGCCTTTCTGTAGAGCCTCCTCCCACAGGGCTTTTTATCAGAGTCGGCCTGGAGAAAACTCGTTTTCTTGTATATTCTGCAAAATATTGTACAAAATTGGGCTCAATATGGAGCAAATAGGCGGGATAAATCCAAGATGCTTGTACAGGGTGTACAAAATGTTTTGTCGTAACCACCATACGTGGATTCAACAGCTACAGATCGGCGATTTGTTTATTAAGAGCTCATTTACTAAGGAATTTTGCCATGGGATCCTCATCGCGCTTTCGTTTCATTTGATACGCTTCGATTTCATCCGCTGTTGGTTTTTTTGCTTCATACATACTATTGTATGGTCGTTTCCTTTCACCAATCTCTAATAATCTCTCTGCTTCTTTCTGTGTCTCCTCCTCTTTTTGCAATGCTTCTAGTAATTTATCTTGCATTTTCGCAGCTTTCCTTTTGTGTTTTTGCCTTTGTTTCTTTTCCTTTTTCTTTGAAGATTTCGATCTCTTAATCGTCTTCGATACTTTTTCTTCTTCGGCTGACGAATCATCACTGCTTATTGATTTCTCACCAGTCGATTCTGCTTTTTCTACATCGGATTGTAAGTCTTCATTTATTATCCCCTTAGTCTCTATTGGCTTCCCTGAAGAAAAGTACGAACAATATTAATACCAAATATTAAAAAAAAAATTGTAATATGTCTCAACGCGTAAGGGGTATATACAATGTATGTATACCGCTGCGCGACATAACTCTATCTCTAAACGGCATTGCGAAGGTAATACAACAGTTACATTACAACAATTATCAGCGAGTTACCCAAAGCATTAATAATTGATTAAACCATTATTATTACAACGGGATTGTAACGAGTCATTAGAAACATTGTTAAATAAATAAGATCTATTCATTATTAAGAAATTGCTAATTTCCAGTGTTTCTGTAATTTTTAAAGAACAATATTCCTGAAGGCGAGCTATTCGTAACAAAGATATTAAATAGCTTTTTCAGTACGAAATGAAACAAAAAAAAAATAATGTTTAAAAATGTCCAAATATTAAAGTAACGTTAAAATCAGATACTATTTCAGTAAAAACATATTATGTAACAAATATTATAAATTACATAAATAAAATATGTACTATTGTTAACTCGACACGGTTCTTTAATAATTATACCTCTTCATGTTTTGTTTTTTTCGTTATGCACAAAATTACAATCCACGAAATACAAATTTTGTGGTGTCCGAATATTAAAACTACTTACTGTATATAGCCCCATTGCCAGTAGTCTCAATTACTACTTCAACCGCTTCCTTTCCCGCAGCTCCAGTGCAGTATGAATTTTTGATGAACGCATGGCAACATTTGTACCCCCATTTGCCATTATGCCAATACGAACCCCAAACAGATGTGTGATTGTTTGGATATATATTTTCCTCGTACTTTGACTTCATTACTTCTCTATCTTGTCCTTTGATAATCTATTAAAAAACATACATTGTATTGAATAATATTCTGGAACATGATGAAGTTTATCATAATAACAGCTAGCATACCTTTCCATATCTAGAATATTCAACATAATGTTCTGTCTGTGCTAACAGAAGAGAAGATGGAAGAGCATCAAGATGTTCTTCGCCTCCATATCTGTTAATTATGCTATCACGAGCTTTGTCCTTAAGTTCGTCACGCTTTTTATCATACTCCTGTTTAAGTAACTCCAATTTTGTGGGTTCAGCAAGTAAATGAACATCAACTCCCTTTTCGTGTGCTTCCCATGCAAATAATTGAGCATTCGCATGATGTTGCGTATCTCCCAAAAAACGCGCATAATTTTCGCCCTTGTAATCCACCCTATAATTGAATGTAGATATTTAATAACTGTTTAAAAATTTGATACGCTTATATAACAATGAATATGGTACATACTCGTTATCTTTGCTATTATATGGATTATCACGCATGGATCTGGTTTTAGGATCGTAGTACGCAGAATCTGGATCTAAATTTCGCAAATATTTTGCTGTATCCTCTCTAATACGTAGATTTCGAACAGTGATGCGCTGCTTAGAGTCCACTTTTGTTCCAGGCATATCAACTTCATCCACGTATTTGTCCTCATCTTTATCTACATCTTGTTCATCATTCTCTTCCGCATTCAACTTTTCTGCACGCATATGTCTCTTTGCATCTTCAATTTTACGATATTCTTCAATAATAGCCTTATGCTGCGAAGGATCATAACCAGCCCACCTACGATTAAATAATTTTTGTTTAAAACATTATCAAAGGGATATTTTTAATACGGCAGCGTATTATACGAAAACGTAGCAAATTTGATTACCTATCCCGCTTGCCATCATAATCCATGGACAAATCTGGTTGAGCAAATTCATCAGGGGCAATGTTCGCGTTTGTAAACTTTGCTGCTATTTTTCGAGGCCGTTCCATACATTCCTTTCTCTTGTGGGTCATTGCACCACAATTTTCACAGGCCCCTTTGCGATATTTAAATGCTACCTTTGTCGTGTCTACACCGCGGTTATACCAATCGTTTATGCCACTAAGTTGATGTTCCTTCTCAGGCTGCGGCCTTTGATGTTTCAAAGTAGGTCCCTGAGGACATTTTTATGAGATTAATTTATTATTCTAATGCTATTATTTTGATTATTATTAGTTATAGCTCCATGAAAAAAGGTGTCAATTAAACGGAGAAAATAATGCATACCTGTGCTTGAAAATACCATGGTGTGGCACTAATATATTGTGGAATGTGTGGATTAATGTCCTTCCCGTCCTCATCAACGGCGGCTGGTGCAGTACCAGCTTTTCTTGCTTCTTCCAATTCTTTTGCTTTTCTCCATTCTTCTCTACTTGCTTTTTTAGGTTCCTCTTCAATATTATTTTTGTCCCTTATTATTCTTGAAACAGGCACGTTTGTCGAAGTATTAGTCATTTTTAAGCTAGTTAACAATTAAACTTTCGTAGGCAAAGGTACAATGCTTTTTCGGAAACTCTTTCCGCTTCTACTTTTCAACACGACGCTTTCTCTTAGACTGATTTTCGGAGCGATGCTTTCAAATCAGGAAGCGCGCTTTCTCCTTCTTTGCTGTACCTAGCTTTCGATTGGACGAGAGTTTCCAGCCAACCACTGCGAGAGCGCAGAACGTCTCTGTAATCCCATTCGACGAGTGCAGCATTATGACGTTGAGTGCCATACCTTTGAAAACTGAAACTTGGTCACCATTTATATTTCTGAAATTCTGATTATGAACTAATAAATTTACAAAAAGTAAATACACCAATATTTCATGACATAGTTCAGACTTCAGACATAACCAATAAGCGAAATTTCAATCGACTAATTTAAACTATCGACTAATTACTAATTAGTAACGATATACTATAGACTAATTAGTAACGATATTCTATTGATACGCTATCGCGTTAGCAGGCCCTAATATCTAATGATATCGAATCAACGATCGACAATATAACTATAACAATCGATAGCGATAATAAATTAGGAGCGAAATTCGATAAGCACTCACAGCCGGTCCCGAGTAGCGAGCGTTAACCGAAGAATTACTGTATTCAGTAAATACAGCTCGGTGGTCCAAAGTCCAAACGACTAAATTAGTCGTTAGTCGATAGTTTTAAAAAATCATTCAACTAAAAATAGTAATTGGATACTATCGACTAATCGAGAGTTTTTAGTCGATGGTGCCCATCGCTAGTTCAGGATGTGCATACAGAAATGAGTGATTTTGTAAAACGGCTTAGAGGTCGCTACAATCGGAAATAAGTTGGATTACAACGAATGTGTACATCAGGACGTTGTAACCTCTAAACATGACTAACGAAAATAAATACAAACAATTTAACCATTGTAATAGTAGAATTAGATAGAAAATGGATCACGAGGAAGAGTTTCTCAATACATTTTTCGCTCAAGTTGCTCAATTGGGTACTGACAAAGCTAAAGAATTAGTTGTAAGTATTTTTTTCAAAAATATTTGCAATAGAACATACTCTCGCATATATCATTTTAACATTTTTAGACATATTGGTAATTTTTGACTCTATTAGACATGCTATTGAATGTTTAATATTATAACAGATAAATAAATGAAAAATAATGTATTCGGATCCCTGTAAAAATTCATGTTGCAGAGGCTTCGTACAAGTTAACATTAAATTTTTCTAGCCAATCATTGCTAGCTCTACAATTATTATGGCCTAGCAGCTTGCCAAAAGCCATAGCTTTCTCATGTAACATTGGACTAACATTTTTATTTCTGCATTGTTTAAACCAATGATGAGCAAACTGCTGCCCTTGAGGCACATTTGGTCCTCTAGCCACAGATCTGCGGCCCGCTAGAACATGTGACACGAGGGCCACGTGTGAATATTGAACGCTTGGCCGGAAGTGAATATCTAATATTATATGTAGGCCACAATATTAAATACTTAAATATTGGATTTATTTATAATTTTATTTATAGATTTACAGTGAAACGTTTATTTTCATTAATTAAATTGAGTATTTAATATTGCAGCTCATGCAGAGCAGTAGATTTCAACTGTTGGCCCAATTCTAGCCAAATGTTCACCATTGGTTTATACCATTTTAATAAATACTTCTCAATGGCAGGAAATTCAACACTCCCCTTTTCTTAGAATTAAATGTGGCATGGTACTTTGGGTTCTACAGCCAGCTAAGACAAAACTTTGATTTATAGACGTAAACTATTTGCATAGATTGATATTCTCTAAAATCGAATGGCATAGGTACAAGGTGCATCTAAGGGTAGCAAATAATTCATGCTGTAGGAGGTTTACATTTTGGGTTGCAAAGGTTTTTACAGCAGTGGGGAAAGAAAAAGCACAATTTTAGTCTTATATACGTTTTTGTGTTAGACAGATTCGAATTACAGTGGTTCGACTGTATTAAAAACCATGCTTTACTGTAAGTTACGCACAGACTAAGCATTTAAAATAAATAACAGGAAAATGTTTATTGATAGGAGTTGTTGTTCTCTCCCAGTTTCCATTTGTATCTCTGTGTAACATTGTATTATTAGTACATGATTTACATAATGGAACGATTAAAGGTTGTTGCCCGCCTAAAACCATAACATTGGAACAGCTTGGGTCCAGCATTGACGTATTGACATTATTTATAAGTATTTTATTGGAAGTCCACCTAATGACAGTAGTGCAGCATCAACACCCTGCCTTATTCTCTCTAGCAACCTGAATGTTTTTGCCAGTCAGGCGTTGTGTTGTTAAATCGGCGACAACCTTAAAGCTGTTGTAATTACATATTTTGAAATATTACTGTAAATCCTTAATCATTAATGTAAAATGATGGATTTAAAGTTAATTCTTAATTTCATACAGTGTTTAAGTTTTTACTTTTAATGATTAATGCTTAGGAAAAAGAACGTGGATCATGTCGACAAACACAGATGGGTCCATGGGGAATGCTACTCATGCATCTACCACAGATAGCAGTAGCAGAACATTCTTATGCAGATTTAGGTTTCCTTCATACTAAAAATAAAGGATTTCTAAGGAAAGATGTAAATGAATTAATATTAAATTTAAAATCGAATAAAATAGCAGTAACTTACATTGTATACAATGTTTCGTTTCTTTTATAGAATTCACTAAAAACAGTGTATGAAACATTAAAGTCCGATCTGAAAAGGGTAGAAGAAATGACGAAAGGAACTAATTCTATTGGCGCAACGGTTGCAGAGGTTTCTAATCAACTGTGTCAATATATTACTGCAAAAATACAACTGATAGATTTGTTAGTATACTGTCATACTAGCTCATTTTTAAATATATAATAATATATTTTCTTACAGTTATGAAAAAATGTACAATATGAGTATCAGTTATAAAAGTATGAAATACCAAGAACTATTGCAATGTATTGAAGGGATAGTAGAAATACATTCTTTGTCTTGTTCGCATTTAGCTCTGACAGCGATTAAAGCAAGCCTAACGTAAGTACGCATAAAAAATAGAATGTTAAAAATCGACAATTATTCCTGAGACTAAAATATGCTTTGATCAGTTTAGAGTGCGAAATATTAGTACAATTAACTAAAGCACAAGTTGAAGTTCAACATTGGAGATTTTTGTCGACGTTAATGGCTCTTTATGGTGCACAGACACGAATGTCAGCTTGGGAGAGAACTTTACAAAGTAAAGAAGTAGGTAGACTAGGGTCCTAGAGAAGAATGAAGAATGTAAGTATGTTCTAAAATAATATTTAAAAATAATATTTTCAGTCGTGGAAATTGGGCTTCAGTGCTTCCTTTCTAAAAGCAAATCAACAACCCGCATTGTATCAATGGCTTGTAAAACTACGTAGCAGCATATTGGCCAAGTGCTCTTTATATTTTCATACTACTTTGAGTCAACAGGCTAGTCCTGGAGAAATGAGAAGTATCATGAGCAAGCAAAACGTGGATTACTACCACAAGTAAAAACATCTTCAATCATTTTATCTGTAGAAGAGTGTAAAAGATAATGATATCATCGATTGACATCCTAACATATTTTTCTTCTAGAATACAAAGCTTTCAGCGTAAACACGATGTTCTAGCAATTTTAATAATATTTGATTCTCGTGGAGTAGATGATGCAGGGCCAGGCTATAGACATCCTCGCAGAGACCCAAATACTTCTGAACAATTTCCTATTGTTCTCAGTTGTCCTGCCGTAAGCGTATACCAATATAATCGTATGTTACTTGAATGCGCACAGAAATTTTGTTTCTTTAATAACCACGGTATCCTGTAGGTATTTGTACAGAAGCCGGCACATCACTTAGATAATGTAAAGAAAGGAATTAAAGACCGACATTTGGAACTTTTAGCCATGGATAAAATAATATGCTGCAAAAATATAAAAGTATGTTATTTAATGTGAACCTCGACAATTTTGTGCGTAATAATACGAGGCAATTTTTTGTTTAGGATGCATGTACATACGCCATGTATAATACTGATCCTAGAATAACTTTGGTTACTGTATTTGAAAGTGGCAAACAAAAAGATAAAGAAGCTCACGTAACATCATTCATGACAGATTTGGGCCTGCAAATTAGATGTAACAAAGTATATGAATCGTTAAAATTATCAAAATGAGGTGTGACACAGATGTACATACATAAACAAAAGTTAAAATTCTACCAAAGATTATAATGCGACGAAAATCAAAAGATATTTAAATAATAGCATATAACTTGTTATATATTAATAAAATTTTTATTGTTTAATTACGTAATACATCATTTTTCCTGAAATAATTGTTCTTAAGTCTATTTTTGTATACGTAGGATGTACTTTAAATAGTCAAATATAACTTTTTTAACGTTTATTATGTGAAACATAAAAAAAATGTTACAAAGCCATAATCGCTCTTTTTAATGCTTTCTCTTTATTTCTTCTCGCTTTATTTTTATGCTTACTGCCCTTAGATGCGTCCCTGAAAAGTTGAATTCCCTCTTTCTCTTCGACAACTCGTTGTATATGAATCATTCCGTGCAAATTAAATCCGATCATATCCTAAAAAAACAAATTGCCAGGAAATTATTCTAGATTCCTCGAATAAGTACGTAAATACATTAAATATAATAAAACTGTCCCTACTCTCAATTCTGAAACTTTTTTAATAGAAAGTGTTTTCACTGTTTCTAATGTAGGTAAAAGTTCTTGATTAGCTATAATTGGACCATGGTGAGCTTTTACTAAACACAACGCTAGTCTTGCAATCAACTCCGTGTGATAGTCCGATTGTAACAATTTAGGAAGCATCTTGAGAATTTCACAAGCAGCTGAGTAGGGTAACAATAGTAATGTTTCTTCCAAATCACTATAAAAATAATACACACGTTACTGATTTCGTGTTTATCATATTTGAAGTTAATGTATCCACTTCATAATACGTATATCCTACCTTGCCCTAATTCGCTTTACTGTTTCCAATAAATAATCTTCTATCGTTGAACAATTATAAGCTTGCATTTGTAATGGGATAGCAGGCATCGCACTGCCTGCTACTTTCAATAGCTCTTCATCGAATTCTTTAGAGATATCCAAACACTCTAATATCAATTCAGCCTGGAAGTTACATAAAGCAGATTATATTTGATAGTTCATTGAGGGTATACATCATGACATTTACCCCTTTTTCACTGGATACTGTTTTTCTCGAAGGTAAAGATTGTGGCTTTTGTCCTGGTACAACAGTGGTTTCTCCAGTAGCTAATTCATTTTCTTGACGTTCTCTCTCTTCTTCTTCCTCGTCCTGTAGAACCAACGGTTCTGAAGTTCGTTCGTATAATCTGACTACCTTGTCAGACCCACAAGATACAACGTAAATTCCATTCGGAGAAACAGCACAGTTCCATGCTTCACCTGCATGTCCCTTAATAAATAATCAATTTTATATCATTTTCCGTTATATTTGTTAGCCTATTGTCCCTACAATACCGTTAAGAAAATGTATTACTTGCAGTGTCACAATCTTTTGAAAACTATCTGTATCCCATTGTTTCACTTTTCCATCTTTCCCGCAAGTAAAAATGTAATGTGTCCCATGAACAAAGGAAAGTCCTGTTACGGAGTCATCATGGGCAAACAACGATTTGTGACAATCTCCAAAGTCCAAACCCCAAATTTTGATATTTCTGTCAGCAGAACCAGTAGCAATAAGCGTCGAATCGCTGGATATGTCCATACTTAATACTGGTAATTTATGCCCGTAAAGCGAAATGAAAAACTAAAAGAAAATCATCAAATGTTGAACATGACGAGTTGCTTATTAATACCAAGCGAAATTTACATTTCTTAAGTAATTACCTTAAATGTATCAAGGAAGAATATCTTTATAGTGGAGTCGAGCAATGCAACAGCGACAAATCTATTGTTCGGGCTTACTCTTACGCACAACACGCTGTCTTCCAATTTTAAAGTTCTCGTGTGTAAAACAGACAGAACTTTCGCCTTTATTTCGCTATCAGGATCTTGAATAAGTTCGAAATTCCAAAATTTAACTGTTTGATCTCCACCGCCACTAGCTACCCCTTTCTATAACATATAAAAAAGAATTGTAAACTTTTACCGTACAATGAAAATATAAAATGATATATAGTGTGGAGATATAAATGAAGAAATCAATGGATATTGTGCGTTCTTTGTAATCATGGAAATCACCTTATCAGGAAGCAATGTGACGCTCCAAAGTTCTTTAGAATGTGCAGGTACTTCTTCTAACACGTCACCCGATGCAATATCAATAATTAGCATTTTACCATCCTTTAAACCTACAATTAAATGTCTGTCTCCTGGTACAAACGTTATGGTTAAAGCATAACCGCATTCTACGGTACGTAAACATGCCAGAGTTGGTCTAGAATTACAAAAATTATGATCAGATGTTGTTAACGTTTCTCTACAAATGTAGATCTTACCTGTTCCATAATTTCACGGAATCTCCACTCGCTGTTGCAAAAGCTAAATTATCAGAACTAAAGCAAACAGCACGAACGTCAGAACGATGGCCTTGATTTGTTATTGATCTTAAATGTTTTACTTCGGTATCTTTTTCTTCCGTCATCAGGGAATATGATTCAAGAGAATTATTATTTACCCCAACGCATATCTGGAATAATGAAAAACTAAGGTTACTAATACTTGTATTAGAAAGAGTGTGGCCTTTTTTCACGACTTACCCTAAGCTCTCCACCTCTACCCATTACCATATCTAATCCTTTTGCCTTAGCAGAGACTTTGATAGCAGGTAGACGAACAAATTCATCCTTTATAGTTGGTGTGACTGAGTAATTTGCTTCTGTGTCGTTTCCACTTCTATTTGAAAGATTGGATATCACATTAAAAAGTATTTGTTCGTTGGCGAAATATTAAATTTTGTATAAATGTATCAAAAGATATCCCTGCGTACTTCTCTGCTTTCTTTCTTAGCCTTTTCAATCGTTTGGAAATATTATTTTCTACTTTAGCCTCGGGCAGCATTTGAAATAATTCTATAGTGTTATCTACCCCGTGGCATCCAATGATAGTACAAGAGGTATCAATTTCAAGGGATACAAGTCGGCCACGACCGCTTCTTAATATAGTTCCAACCTTTTCACATCTTAAAGGATGTTTCTAGTAAAATACGATATTCTTATTAGATATCCTATACTATGTGTGCGTATAATTATCAATAATAAGATAGGGAAATATACCAAGTCGCTAACTTCAGCGTCATCGTTAAGAGTTAAGTTTAGCAAATTGGCATCAAAATCTGTGCTTTCGCCAACAGTGAAAGACATTTTCCATATACGTAATTCATTATCATTGCAGCCAGTTATTAGGTATCGATCGTTTTTAGTTAAAACAAGACCCCAGACCTTAAATGATTAAATTATGAACAGTAAAGAAATTGATCTTAATTGCAAATATAGTTTTCCTTCATTTTCATTACCTCTGTTCTGTGACCGACAAGAGTTCTGAAATTATGTTCTGTATCCAAATCCCAAAACTTTACAAACGTGTCCTTACTAGCGCTAATAATAATGTTATGATCATTCATAAATGCCAGTTTAGTTATAACACCCTTGTGTCCTGTCAATCTACATAGCCCAGACTCGGCCACAACATCCCAAACAATAATGTCTGTATCCTAAGAAAGATAAACATAAATGAGAATCAAAAAGGAAAATGACTTTGATTTACAAATCAGTACAGATTAGATATAGAATTAAAATAACGATACTCTGCTGTCGAAAACAGTTGTGTACATCTTTGGCAAATGACTACAGTAAGGTCTCTCTAACTGGCAATCACTTGACTACTCTCTACTTGACTGTCATTATCCCCATTAAAATAGTTCTCCCCGTCAGCAATGTATTCGAATGAATCAACTCGATTGTTCCAAGCCCCTTTTGAGTGAAACCAGTCATGTTTTCTTACTTTGCCATTGTGGGATACAATGTTGACAGAACGCATGTTCATTTTCTTCACAGAGAATCTCATGCCTATTCTGTAGTTAATACTGTGAGGTTCCGAGATATTGCCAAGTAAAGAGACGTTGCTGTATATTTCTTTAATACATGTATGCATAGTCTTTGCATGTAGAGATTAATGCCATTGAAAAATTATAATACCTTTGAACCTGAAGCTAATCTATGTCCTTTGCTATCGTAAACCAATGTTGTAATTTCAGATCTATGACCTACAAATATGCTTATATTTTCGTCTGTTCTCAAGTCAAATGTTTTTATAGTTCCATCAGCGTAACCAACTGCTATATGTTGTTTATCAGGCGATGCAGCCAAATGAGTTACATTTACTTTGTCTCCGGATAAAACTTGGGCCTAGAGTAACAACAATTATAATAAATATATATGATTTATTGTAGAAAATTCGTACGATATTTAATTATTTACCTTTTCTCCTAAGCGTAGATCCCAAATAAAAACATGTTCGCAGGCACCGACTGCTACAAATCTACCTTCTTGGCCATGTAATGTTACAAAAACAATATTGCACGAAGGATTGGTAATTATATTTAAGTTTCCAGCTGGTACGTATCTCAGATATTGTTTCGTTACACCCATTTTACACTTAGTAAATATTTAAACATTTATTCCAATTTTCAATGTTACACACTCCCTTTTTTATCGCAAATATACAATATTTATATAAATATTATATATTATAAGTTCACTTTTTACACAGCTCACTTTACATACGTTTAATAGTGTAATTTCTATTAAATGATATTTACTTATATTTGATTACTACTATTACAACTTGTTTCATATTTCAGGTTAAGGACTCACGTGTTCGGTATTTACTACTGTACAGTTGACGTAAGAAACGTTAGCGCAGAGCTAGTCGAAGAGGACTGGAGCGGGAAATATTTGAATATTTGTCTAAGCAAGTAAATATGATTTTAATGCTTATTGTCGTACCATTTGTTTAAATGTAAAGACTGGAATGAATTCATTTTATTTACGTTAAAGTTCAAATATAAGAAATCAAATTTTATTGCTTTATATAGACTTATATAGAATTATATATAGAAATAAACTTTTATTGCTGCATTAGTATATCGTTTCAACAATAAGTTTCATTGGACTTCTCTCTCTCCTCCACTGTCTGTCCATTTCTACGTTTACGCTGTTAGACGTTGTAGCATTACTGAGATTTGTTGTAACTGTTGATTAATTAGGTTTACTATGTCGTTTAGTTGTGTACATAGGTGCTTGTGGGTTTGTTTGCATTTGGTTCTGCTGTACACCTGTTGGCGAATTATTTATAGAGTTATTAGTTACCTGGGCATACGAGCGTCTTGGGTTCGACGAGGTGTTTGCTTTACTGGTTTGTGTCGATACATAGCAAAATTGCAATAAAAAAACATAAAATGCAACAAAACAAACGTGTAGTTTCGGTGTTGGGTTTTTTTGAGACGCGACAATAGTTTTATGAAACTGTCCTAATTAAGGCCCAATTAAAAATTCTCCTTTACTGGTGGTCTTCTGGTCGCTATGTAATAAACAGATTATCCGTTTTTAATAATGTCCAAATTGCTTGCATGTTTCTGGAAACTCAACAAGTTTTATGATTTTATTGCTTTTAAACCGATGACCGAACAAATGGATCATTTCCGCGTCACCTCAGGGTTAAAACTTAATTAAAAAGGACGTCTACCTGAAACAGGGGTAGGCCGCGTCCTTTTCCAGCTCATTGTGACGACAATTTTCAATACTCCATCATTTTGAAGGTCTCATTTTGAAGGGGAAACTTCAAGGAATATGGACAGATTTTTTCAAGATTTAAGTCCCCCGTGCCCCATCACCGAAAAAAACACAACAAAAGACAACTCACCGATTTCGGTACTCTTGAAATGTGTTAATTATATCCAATAATACCTCCTTTAAAACCATTCAACTTTTATTCGAAACGTTTACCGATGTAAATTAACGATTTTGAAAATATTTCAACTTCCACTCTTGAGCGACACGCTCTATTTATTCATTCTATTTTAAATGTTGCTTAGAAGCGATACCAATTCAACAAATGACACAAAACGCTACGAACTTCTTAAACAATCCAAAATAGAGAAACTCATTGTAACTTGTTCCTTCGATTGATATTAATGAATTGTATTTTTTTTTGTCGTGTACAGCAACGCAGAGGCTTGAAGAAGAATCAACTGGACACGTGCTGCACACACGAGCACGCACGCTTCAGCCCAACTGCAGTGAGGAAGAGATATTATCACATCAAAGAAGAAATAAACAGAATAATAGCAGTCGCAATTTTGAACTCTGATTAACCCTTTCGGTACGAGCGCCGGATATATCGGGCATCCATCTGATGACCTTCCGGAGCGGCGCACAGCGCAGTGCGGCCTCCAATGGACAAAAATCCAAAAGTCATGTTTGAATTGTGAACTTTTTGTTCAAAATAATTATTAATCGTTAGGTAAGGAATACGAATGTAACAATTATTACCGTAAAAAATCAATAGGGGCCCGGCAATAGTCTTCTGTTTATAATAATTGAATCTTAAAAATTAGATAACTTTGTAACATTATTTGTTGTACCTTAAATATGGAGAATTTTAGAAACGGTATCCAAAATTTTAGTTTGCATTGTAAAATTTGTAATGTGCAAAAGCGGCTCAAAACGTCCTGTAATTTTTGTTGTTTTGTATCGACAAGGTGTTGTACTAGACTGCTATGTAATTTTTATCTGCAACTACCTCCAACACTCCAAGTTATTGAATTTTTTGGAGAGACCAAAACCCAGTTTCGGCCCACCGAACGGCGCACAGTGGTCCCGAATCCCGGAATAGAACAGTATGTTAACTATGTTCCGTTCATTCCACTATGTATTTTTTTTAGTATAATATTCATGTTTTACTTATATTTCGTTATGAAACAATTATTTCTTATTATTTGTTACTATTTATTATTAATTTGTATTATTTGTTGTTATTGTTATGATGAAGTTATGTCATACAACTAGTTTGACCTTTCTTACTATAGAAATGTTGATTATTTCTACATTATATGCATTTTTTTATTTTTGTCTCGAACGCCCGTTGAAAGGCCGCACTCTGGGGCGCGCCTCGTACCGAAGGGGTTAATACTCTTATTGATTTAAAATCATAAGGGAATATAATTTCAAATTTCTTCTCTTTATGTTTGCACTGCTTACAATCCTGATTTCAAACTTTTGACTAATGGTATTTTGTTTATATGTATTTTATTAATATGTAGTATATACGTAGTTCAAATTTATGAATTCATATATATGTATGAATAAAAATGAATAATAATAATTTTTCAAAGAGCTCATTTAAAGCCAAGCCAAAGAAAATCTGTTTCGTGTTTGCTGCCTTTGTGCCACCGCAGTATGCGCGCAGACTGTTCTCTAATCAGACCTCAGGTTATGCTATCAGTATGTACTCGTTTTCTGCCGCCAATTTGGTCTTTCACCTGTCAGCAACTTCTGCCAACAGAATCCGAAGCGTATATCTGATGCAGTTGTGTATGGACTTGTACACAGGTTCTGTTGCGATTATGCTGCCAGTCTGTCCCTAGATGGCTGGCTGAGAATTAGGTATATTACTTATTTTTTTAATCCTTTATACAGCTGACAGAAAAGAATAGTGAATATATTGTCAATAACTATACTAAATTCGCTCCAATAAGATATGTCAAAGGAATGATATAGTGAGTTTTTTAGTAGCCACTTGTAGCGATTTAATCGTAACGTGTAAAGGTTGATCTTTATTTCGTTACTTCGAAAGGTTTAACAGAATCTATTTTCAACTTTCGTTAGAATTGTTTGCCACTGACGGTAAAGTTTGAACGAACCAGAGAGAATAGTTGAGCTTGTATTCTACGTTATTAGTTTTTCTCGTTTGCATGAGCGGTCAACCGCTGAAGACCAGGGATTATTCCAGTACGTAGGATAGATTCCGGAAGCAATCCCGATAATCGTAGGTGTTGTCGATAGATCGATACACCAAACGGTAAAGGGTCCCTGGAAGCAGTTTCGCTTCGCTTGTCGATTTCGACTCTTTGCTCGTGCTGATTGTCGCCCTTCTTATTGCGCGCTCGCCTGTCCACCCTCAGGTACGGAGAACCATAAAAGGTGGTACGCGCTGCCCGGTCAGCAATGGCTGGTTCGATCCCGCCACCTGAAAACATTATAAAGGGGGCTGCGCTCAGCACCAGCAAACAATCGAAATCGACAAGCCAAGCGCAACCAAGCGAGGTAGACTGATAACGTAGAACACAAACTCAGATTTTCTCTTTAGTTCGTTCTGAGTTTGCCGATTTTTTGGGTGACGTCCTGCCGAGCCACCACACTTCGTACCGCTCTCTGCGGTGAATACGGTATAAATTGGCGCCCAACTTGCTGCCGTCCAAACTCACTCAACACGAACTTCGAAGAAGCCCAAGGATGAACATGACGATCCAGATAACGGCGGAGCAGCTGGCCTTTTGGTAAGCTATTCGCACGGGCACCAGCAACGAAGCTTCACGGACTGCACAGTACGATTCGAAGGATCGAGCTAAACTCCAGGCGTTTGTCATAACGGTGTCGATCTACAAACTCATCAATGGTATAACCGACGCAAATGCGTTAAGAGGCCTACCACTGCTGCTGGAAGGGGACGCTGCAACACGGTGGAAAAGAATAAAATGCGAGGTCACGACCTGGGAAGAGGCAACGAAGCTCATGCAGACGGCCTTTGCACATCAGAAGCCAGGATATCAAGTGTACGCAGAACTGTTCGGCACTAAGCAAGAGCAGGGAACGGCCACGGACGGTTTCATCGCCCCAAAACGATCACTGTTGTCCGAATTGCCTTATCAGCTGCCAAAAGAAGCAGAAATAGACATGATTTACTTCCTTCTGAGAGTTGAGATCAGGGAAAAGATCCCACGATACTCCTTCGAAACATTCGACGAGCTAATCAGCAAGGTCAGGGAAATCAAGCGGGCCGGTCGACAGAGACATCGAAGAAACGTCCGCATGAAACAACACGGCCACGGTGCTCTTACTGCAGGGTGCGAGGACGCACGAGCCTAGAATGCCGACGGATGTATGCAAAGAAAGAGGCAGAACAGAATGTGATCAGCTTCTACGGCTGTGGGGCACCCAGATATGTTCGTTGCAAATGTCCAACGTACAACCAGTCAGCAACCAAGCAAACCAACTTAGAGGAGCTCTCGTTCTACGCGTTAAGCACGGATTAATCCCGGAGCCGACCGGTGATTCAGTTGAAGGTACATGAGGCTGTGGGTTCCTCGACACTGGCGCTAAGATTAGCGTTGCCAGTAGCAGCCTATACAACGTCGTCCGAACAACCGGCCTCTGCTGGGAATCGCGATGCCTGCATTCTGCAGGCATCGCGATCATTGCACCGCAACGGACATGGTGTTTCGTCGACCAACCAGGAGTACAGAGGCCCTTCAAAACGGAACCACCGGCCGAAAGCAGTACCGGCAACAAGCAAGAAGTCTCGACTGGAAGGCAACAATGTCTAGGTAGCAGAGGTCGTAATGGCCGATACAGCCAAGTCCACATTACCAGTCTAGAGACCTGGTGTGGGTGGACAACCATCTACTTAACCGTGCGCACCAGCAGTATTCTTCCAAGCTGACACTCCGACGAGACGGCCCACAGTGGTGAAAAAGTCTAAAATCGCGGGCAAAATTAAAATTTGCATATACGTAATAATATACCATATATTATTGGTATATAATTATAATAAAATGGCTTCAGAAAGTGAACAATCTCAAATTTAATGTTAAATAATTAAATTATGTTCATATGACATTTATTACGAAGTGAAACAGAAAGCTCTCTGTTCAGTTTAAAGTATTTCTTTGTTAATTTTGGAAAAATAAACTAAAATAAAAGTAAAAATAAAATTGGTAAAATAAAAGTACATATAATGAACTAAACATCGAATAAAAAAATATATATTTTCCACAGGCATTATTAGTTACCCTGGTTACCCTGGTTACCCTATATTGGTTACCCTGGATTGTCCAGTCTCCAACAAAATGAAAAAATACGATTGAGCCTAATTGCAAAAAGCTAATAGTTTCTTACTTATACTTTGCCCGACGATCTGTCGATCGTCAGTGTAATGACACCTTCGTATCGCTCTGTGCTGAGCTGCAGAAAACGGTATTGATGTACATATATATGATAGAATAAATTAATAGACACGATAATTATAAAAAAATAAAACATTGATTCATTTAACAAATTATACATTTGTACATTTTTAACATGATCAGGCAACAAATATAACGAATTCCAGTAATTGCCAGGTAGTCGATTTTTATATATGTATATATAAATTAATGAGGAAACGGAAGTTTTACACTTCCTCAGCAATAAAGTCGAATTATATTACCAAAAATGTATAGCATTTAAACAAAAATTCTAAATTAGACTTCGTTCTATTTCTTTCAAGACTTACAATTAGTAGTGTAGTTATTTAATGAAATCTGTATTATACATCTTAGTGCTCAAAAAAATTCCAAATTTTAGCATTGCTCCATTTGTAGGTTCCAGAAAAATATCATCTTCAACAGCCCAATCATTGTTTGCAGGCCCTAAAAAAAATATAGCAAATGAAGTGAATGCAGAACACGCAAATGACGAGTTAATTCGTCATTGGAGAACGAGTTTCGAAGTTCCGTAATGAATGAGCTCCTTTTGCTCGTTGGAGAAGCATTTTCCAATGACAAGGTAACTCGTAATCTTCGGTTAATGGATTAAATTGAAAACTTCCGCAAATTTTAAATGACTAATTGCATGCCACTTGTATTTAATAACTGCGGTAAAAACATTTTAAAGGAACTAAGTAATAAACTAAAAGTATTGTTTTTTTCTTACTTGGCACAACTGGTAATGGACTGGAAAATAATGTTACACGAGACTTCTTCAAGAATATTCTTTCTAAGCATTCAAGCTTTATCAATATCTGTAAACGAATTCATTTTATTTTTCTTTCACTCATTTGCACAGAAATTCGATATACGCATCACATAAAATGCTACATATTACTATCACATCAATGACTACAATCTTTTTGTTAAAATTTTTGATTTATAATAAGACTCGACCATAGAAGATTTGCAAGAGAATAATATATACTTTTTGTCGAAAAAAATTGTATATCATGAAGCAAACAATTAAAGGAAAATATACAATTTTATATAATTATGAATAAATTACCTCGACCAATTCTCGTGTATGACATGGTTGAAGAGGAGGAAGAAATCTATTTTGTATCTTGGTTAATGCTATTCCTGGATGCGTTAAACAATATGACAAAATTGAGCCCAACATACGATCCAGTACCCTTCGATTCAAAACACCATCTATGCGTATCCATGGTTTTATTGCTACCCTTATCCCTTGTTTTGTACTGAAACATGAGTGAAATTCATTTAAAATGTAGTCAAAATCCTTAAAAGACTAATAATATTTTAAACTATCTTTTTTCAGTTAACACTGACTGTAAACTTAATAGTTAAAAAACTTACTTTAAGTCTAATTGCTTCACAGCCCTAGATATATCTTTTTGCGGTAGTAACCTAGTCCTTTTTCTTTGCATCCTTCTCTTCACATGCATATTGCATTCATCATTGGCGTGACTAGATGTAGCCTTATCGAATTCTTCATTTTTATTATTTTCTGTTTTTGACTGATAATCATCTTCATTCACATATTTACAAATGTCTTTTAATTCATTTCCTAATGAAGAACTAGGATTTTCGCAGGATTCTTCTATTGTATTTGCATCATTATCTTCATTCAATGTATCCTTATCTTCTGTTATGTAAACCGTTCCTTTGGGTATTGGTAGCAAAGATTCTTTTTCTAAACGACATATTTTATACGAATGAATTAGCCAAGAGTCGGCATATCGATGGTGGATATATCGGATGGTCGTAACACCGGATCGCAGGAACAAGCGATTTTCAGTAAGAAGTGATATAATGGGATATAAATCTTCCCCTATGATGCTTTGAAATTCATCCTGCCAAGAAAAATTCATAGAATGATTAATCGATAGAACATACCTTACTCCTAATGTAAACTTAAAAATTACAAGCATCAAGTTATTTGGAAATGTAATACTTGAGCATGCTACGCATTCCTAATAAATAGACTCTTATTTATTTGATTTATTCGTTTACCATCAATTCTTGAATGCTGGCGCCAAGTTCATTCTTGCCACATACAAATTTATAAAGAGCTTCCATGTGACTCAGATTTAGTGGAAAATCACTTTGTAGGCTCTTTTTAAAATCAGAAAATGAAACATCTTCCTTAGGAAAGACAGCAAATTTATTTATTTCCTGTACTACATCGTTTACTGCGCTTAGTGTTAACGGTAGTAAGTCTCGAGGCATTGAAAGTCCTTTAAAAATTTCGTTTTCACTGCGAATTTGCTCGTTCGGCCGATGCAACGAGTAAAAGATTTTGAACATGTTAACAACGAAAAAGTCGTGCGCGTGGTGACTGTCTGCTACCGTGAGTTCGCTTAATTCTTCTCGCATTCGCAACAAAGCTATACGAGTATATCGTTTCTGTATATCAGAATCATCGATCTTGCAATATGAATTCAAGTAACTCAGTTCCGATGGAATATTTGTCAAAATATCACTAACACGCGTGAACCCTTGTTTGTCGCTCTTCTTCGTTTGCAACAAAATTTCATATTGAATGGTTGAAGTACTTTCTTCAGTGTTTGTCTTTGTTTCAGCAATTTCATCCACTTCACTACTGGAATGTTTCTTTCGATCTTCATCTTGCGTTTCATTTGATACTTCAGTTGAAACAACATCATTACTTGTAATTGTTTCATTATCCTTTTCGGTATCCTCGATGTTATGATCTGATTTCGCTCTTTTTTGAACAGATGGCTCAGAATAAACCGTTTGCGCGCTATCATTTCTTTGCCTCTTACGCCCAGATATAATACATTTTTGTTGTTGGTCTACAATTGATTTCGAACACGAATGAGATGAAAACGATCCACCTACATTTGATACACCACATTCAGTGTTGCTTGCTGATTCTGAAAACAAAATACGATTACACTATTCTTTGTAGGCACCTTTAAATTTACATTGTTTAGTCAAAAAAGTTAGATTAGTACCTTTCACTTGTGCTTCGTCTTCTACTATTGCGTTATTCTTCTCGGTACACAATACTTGACTTGCTTCTGCTTCCATCATTGCATTGTTGTCGCATTGAATTGAACGCTCAACGTCGTCTTTGTTCAGTACAATTTTAGTCCCATCTTGAAATTTGATTATATTCTGTTCATTATCGACTATATTACGGCCACCGTCTTCATCGCTATCAAAGTTTAATTCGCCGTAAAGGGAAAAATGTTTCGACCCTTCGATATTTTTCTTTTCACCTCCATAGTCTCGTGAGTTCCTATTCTTATCGGTATCCAAATCTGAAAAGCCGTCTCTGTCCGACTTGCCTCCAGCATTACGTACATCCTTATCTTGTTCAAGATTTGTCACAGCATCGCTGATTTTTACCGACGAGCCCTTCCTAAATTTTAAATGATCCAAACTAGCCAAGACATCTTGATATCTTTTGGCTATTCTAAAGTATGTTTCATCTTTCTCTTGTAATCTGGGATCCAGCATTATAACTTGCTCAGGTATTTGAATATCAAAATCCATTTGATTTCGCACCACACAGTCGTGTATTGTGGCAATTAGACCACCTATAACTGGCAACAGTTCGATGCCATTAAAGTGATCTGGGGGCTTCTTTTCAGCATCCGCTTGATTTTGACAGTACCAACTACTAAGTTTGAAGAAAACATCGTACGCTTCTTTGAATATATCGTACGGCCATTTGGTATGAAATTTATATACATAGTTACTGCTCAATTGGTATTGAGAGCTACTCATTGGCATGTAGTTACCGTACTTTCTTATAGTGGTCAAGTGATTCTTTTTAATTGTTACCATTTGGTCGCTACGAATTTTTGCCATAGCGTTCCTTAGCAAGATCTCCGGGTACTGCTGATATATTTTAAATAATTGATATGCCCACGATCGTCTATCCTTCCCGCAACACATTGAACTATGAATCACACAATTTATAACTGCATAATGTATATCATTGACACTTCGAATATCTTTCGTGAAACCACGATTATAAAACGGTCTCGTGGGATGTATAACTTTGTAAAATAAATTGAACTCTTGCACTGTCATTGGTATGGGAAGTGGTTCCTTCGAACCGGTTTCGGAAATTTCGTAGTATTTCTTCGCTACATAAGTAACAAGAGACTTAAATGTCTCTATAACTTTTTTTTCATATTCGTGATAATTTTTGTGTTCCTCTTTGAGCTTCTCCAAGATGCCACCGAAACGTGTTCTAAGAAAGAAGTTTTGCTTGAGCTCCTCAACGCCTAAAGCAACGGTATTAATGTTTCGTTGCTGCCTAAGCATGTATAATAACCGTCGTTGGCAAGCTTTCGAAGTTTTATTATACGAAGTGTACGAGTATATCCGTAATACATCTCTTACCGCAGAAAAGGGTATTATTTGTTTACGTGGATTTGGACAAATATATACCATAGCTACCTTACAAACAAGTAGAATCTTATCTTCATGCGATTCCCAGTCCACTCGTAACTTGTGCATCCGTTGCAAAGCACGATAATCAACCTCGTCGTACTTAGTCCTCCTTCTCCTGGGGCATTTACGAGGCAATACTCTCCGAACGTACGATTTCTGCTTTGTAGTTCGTTCGTAAGTCAACGCTTCATACTTGCTCGATAGGCCTGTATTATCGTCGTTTTTAGTTTGCACCTTCTTTCTCAGTTCGGCTGCACTCAAAGAAGGAGGACCGGATACGGTTTTCAAACCAGAGAACTCGGTAAATTTGATAGGCTTTGCCTTGATTTTAGACAAATACGAGTCTCTTTCGTTCGCCACATTCTTTAGATTCTTTATTGGTTGAATACCATAGCTACCGAAACCCCAGTTCCAGTTTCTTTTAAGATGAGCAAAGCATGCTGAATCGATACCAGCAGCACCTTTACGGTCCCCGGGAACATTACCAATGTCCAATTTTACAGCTTCATCTGGTGTGCGGGCTAACAATGCTTGGATCATATCGCTTTTCTTCGTCAAATCTTCCAGCACTATATCTTTCCCTTGAACAACAAGTCGGCCGCCTAATGGTGTATTAATGCACGTACTCCACATATCGTACCAATATTTCTCGACAACCTGAATCTCATCGAAATAATATTTCATCAGGGGATAGGGTTTATCTTCAATCCTGTGGTAATTAGGGGCAGAAGATGTCGTATCCATTAATTCGGCGTGACGATTTACATAAATAAATACTTGGTCCTTCTCTTTTAATCTCTGGGGACCAAATTGTACCAATCCAATGTAACATAATCTGGTCACAGTTTCGTGAATGTGAAATATGTATTTTCGCGCATACAGCAAAGAATTGCGAATGTCGACTGGTAAATCTCTGACTAAATAATGTTTTCGAATAGGATGATTTAAATATTTCTCCACTTCTGGAATTATATATGAAATGTAATGAATTTTGACAAACGTCGACAAAGGTAGTCGTAATAGGATATCGCATATTAATGTCCATCCACGAGGCCAACCTGAGAAAGAATTTTTTACGTTAGCCATATTGTTTAAACAAATGGAACATCATGTTTGCAAGCGCGCGTGTTGAAGTAAATACATATGTACGTATTTAATAATAGAAGGCTTATGTATTGTTTACTAAAATTTCCGTTCCCATCGTGTGTGAAAATGTAAATATCATACTTGTCGAGGGAAATAAACCATTATAAACAATATTTACCTGTGTATTTTGGCAAGGGTGGTACAAACATTCTCCAACTAATATCGTTGGTATAAATGGTACTGAATTCCGCAGCTAACTCTTCTGTTATATTAAAGTCATTATTTCGCAAAACGTTTATTTGTTCTGCTTTTGAACGGATTTGTTCTCCAGGATGTTCATAAACCAAATAAAACATGAAAATGTGTAACGTTTGCATACGAACAAATTTTGGACTATATCCATACTGCCTTGATATTCTCTGAAATAAAATTGAATTTTGTACATAGTTTGCGAGGAAAGAAAAATATGAACGAAAAATGGTATAGTTATAGTTTATAAATTATGTTGTTATTTTCGCAAAATTATAAATCAGATAAATTGCGAAACTCACAGGGCCACACTTTGAACTTTTTGCTAGTATTTTTGAGTTATTGGATGAAGATACATTGGATTCAGGATTGTTTTCCATATCTTCATTACTATTCTTTTTGGTATCCAATTTTTCCGAATTCTCTGTAGTCTTCTTTGCAGATGATTTACATTTTTGTGAGTTTGAAATGTAAAATTTTAGTTTTGCTTGCTCTACAGCTGACTGAATAATAGAACTGTTAATATCAATGTTGGGATCACATATAAACGTTAAATGTTTTTCTTTTCCATTTCCAGTTATTGATATTCTCATATTTTTTACTAATTTATCTTTCGAAAGCTTTTGCAATAATCTTACTAAAGATTTTTTGTCAATTTTCACATCATATCCTTCTTTATCCTCCTCTTCGTTTATCATCTAAAACCAAATAAGATATAATTATTAAAAACTCATCAAAAATAATCGTCGTATTTTATCATAATATCGGACAAATATGTTTCAGCAACACATTTATGTTACCTTCATTAACTTTGTCATATCATCAATCATTTGATGTTCTTTAACTGATTCTATAATCATGTTTGCTCTTCGCAATAATCTATACGTAATATTTGTACCATTTTTCTTCTCGCTATTTTCTACATCTTCGATAAATCCGTATATTTCGTTTTCTGGTTTCTTTGTTTTCATAGGCTGTAGAACTGTTATATCCACGTTTATATTTTTATATGCCGCAGATGCCTTTTCTCTGTTTGTTAAAGTAGGCACGTCCAGTGATGCATTATTAGTGTTTGCACCTCCTTCTGTAGTCTGACTTTTGTTCATTTTACTTGACACGTAATTAAAGAAAGTACGTTTGTATCTGTTCGGACGTTTTGTTATACGATATTTACATAATATTCGATTGGCAACGTAAAATAGTTTTTGTAACTTCACAGTTGTGTTGTTCGTTTCCTGCTCTATTTCGGTACTAGATTTTTCGTTAACCGTATTTATTGTATTAAATTTAATCACCTCGTCCGCATTCCCTTTATCATCGGTAGTAACAGTACTCTTTTCATGTTCTATAGTCGTTGCACATTTTTCTGCCTTAACGTTTTCAGTTGCCATTTGTTTCGTAAATTCTTTGATTTTATGTATCTCCTTCTTAAACTGTTTGCTTAGTTTACTACCTTTTTCATACTTCTTTGATACATATTTGGTAAGCCTTTGTCTACCAATGTCATTCATATAAGTAGCAACAATATTAGTTTTAACTATATTCCGTAAAATTGTCCGCGATTGCAATTTTGTCAATCCCATTATCTTAGACAAATTTCCCTGATATACACCGTCACTTCTATGGGATTCGATTATTGTGTATGCTTGTTTTAAATAAGGTACACAATATTTGTGATTGGAAATGTTTAAGTCTAAAAAATAAATATAATGAAACACTGTTGAATAACAAAACTTGATTTCTCAAAAATTAAATCAAGAAGAGTTGTAATATAATAATGTAATATCAAATAACGAGCGATATACCTTGGAGTTCATCCTCTTCTGGTACTTCATCTTTATTCCATGCCTCAAAAACATCGATGTTTGGAGATAACAACTGAACTACTCTAATATTCTTCTCTTTTGTTGGATTATTTTTCTGTTGCCATTCTGTGGGCGTTGCATTAGGATATAAAGTCCTATATGGCACTCTCTAATTAAAGATATACAAGTTTGCAGATATTAAAAACAACTCAAATTATATAATTAGAAAACAAACTGAAGAAAATTATATAAGTACTTACAATATCAGCTTTTACAACTTTCTGGAAAAATGAAGTTTTGAACAATTTCTTTATTGCATTTTCAATTTGTAATTTGCGCTTTATTTCATCATACTCTGCAACGCAATTAGGTTTGGACTTAAGAATTCTGATAACTTCCTCAGCCAAGAAAATGATTTTTGGTTTTCTTTCGATAAAGAACCTTGGGAGATGTAAGAGGCTTCCATTACAGCTATGACCGCCACTTTTCTGATGATGCATCTGTTTCGTGATTAGCTTGTGGCGTAACAAAAATTTCCGATAATAAAACAAACTTTTAGGGTCTTCTTTTAACGCGTTAAGACTAAGTTTTCCCTGTGTAACTTCTCCATGATATCGTGATCTTCCTACCCTTTCCAAAAAACAGTATTGCGTTACATTTAATTCAAGTGTTGGAGGCACATCATCACCCATTAAGGCATGATTTCTAGCAAACTGTGATGCAACGATAACTAATTTTTGCCCATATTTTTTTATAGCTTCATCTAAGCTAAGTCGTCTTACAAGATCTGTCACATCTTTACGAGTATGGTACGTTGAACAAGATCCTTTAATACCATTCTCAATATCGTGTATTGGAAAATGAGGATATATGTCTAATGGTACATTGTCCTATAAATTTCAAACAGTTTTTTTACATTTTGTAATCTAACGATATAATTTTATATTTCATATAATACTTACTGGTTCCAATATAATACCCAAATCAGGATCTACAAATTGATAACGATCAAATATTACCAATGGCTCCCTCGCAGTTTCTAGTTCTAAAAATACAATCTCCCTGATCTGTACACATATTGACCATATCTGAACCATAAACGGTTTTGCCAATGGTAAAGGATTGCGTAGTCGATAAGCTAAACGTAACCATAGCGCTGAAAAAGAAACAGAATACTCATTGATGAACTTAATATTTGTGAAATACGCAAGAATTATTACAAATGTATACTTGTGAACAAATCAAACTAGAAATATTGTCTTATTTAAAATAAAATCGTTTTCAAAATTTATCAATTACAGAATGATACTAATGCTAGTATTTGAATACATCTTTTGCAATTTATATCCACATATTAGAACCTAAAACATAATTACCAAAAATTTTGCTAAATATTGAAACGTAATTGCCTGTTCAATTATCCAATGAATAATATTTGCACAAAAACAATTTGGTCATAATAAATTGTAATTTGTTAAAAGTTTTCTGGATTAAAAAAATTAATATTACTTCATAAGTTATAAGCTACAATTGTATATTTGTAATGAATTTATTTAAGTTTATCACTAGTATACAATACACTATTGTTAAGCACAACAAATATGTACTAGTGAATAATGGAAACCGATCTATGCAGGACAATTATGTGTGTTAAATTGTTAAGAACGAAGTAGAACGAAAACAATCGACTAATAAATATTAACAACAATCGATGTAATAATCATGAAACAAAACACTTATTCAAATTTTTACTAACCTTCGATGGTAATCCCATCCAAACCTTCTAATGCTATTTCGTCGAGTACAGAATCGACTAAGTTAATTGATGGATACGATACCATATTTAATCATATTTTCAAATACAGCAAACAAATATAAAATACTTATGACATTTATCTTGCCATCTAACGCTTTGGAGTGCATAAGTTCGGCATTATTATTTTGCGGCTCACACGACGCACGTGGTTCATTTGACGTACGTGGCAGAGGGCACCACTATCTAATTGTATGTATACAATCTGCTATTTGAAACGTCAAATAAACATCGACGAGAACCTATTGCAAAAATATTTCTTGTTGGTGAGCATTTTCTTAAAATAACCATTTGCAATTGATTTACCATGCATTATTACAGAATTGAAATGATTTACCTGTGATTTTGTGATTTCTGACTTCAGTTTTAGCAACAGTATGTACGCAGATAGCCATCGGGTGACAGACTCGTAAAAGAATCGCAACAAATGAGAACAGAGCCTGCCACCAAACCCATATGCAGCAGTATCCGTGGATCGACGGTGAACTCGAGCCAAAACGTGCCACCATCGGAAAAAGCAAGGCGGCGGCAGAAAAGCCTTAATTTTAAATGGAAGCGCTTATACTGGGGCATTTAAATGAACACTACAAAATTGTTATTATGTAGTTTTATTTACTTATATGTGTTTATAAATTTTAAATACATACAAGTATATATATGTATATACTATTAATAAAATGCATGTAAACGAAATGCTATCAATTAAATGTTTGAAATGAAGATTTCTTATAGGTTCTTATACGTTCACATAAATGCAGATTGACTTCCCCGTCTCCATCCGCATCGCAGAGGACTCCCACCCGTGAGGGTTTTAATCGGTAGGAGTCCGACACTACCCCGGTTTACCAGGGTGTTATGCAAGATTTCCCTCACGTTAAAAAAAAAATAACGTCTTAAAAACGCGAGGAAACATAAAACATTAATTAATGCCTTCATGCTAAATATCTGTCTATCTAATTTTAAATTTCAAGAACTGAGTAAAACATTATATGTTTATAACCTAATTGATTCTCACAAAATATTTAGAACTGTTAATTTTTAAGTGCCGAATTAAAATAGTTTATGACAAATTGAAATATTACTAATTGGTTAAATAAGAAACTTGATTCATATTTCTGAAATTCTAATTATGAACTAATAAATTTACAAAAAGTAAATCGCTAATTGCCAAAAGAAGGGGTGACGCGTAAATAACCCCATTAACTTTTTTTTATCTGGAAGAAGGGACGCAGAAACCAGTTTCCAACCTGGGCGCAAATGGTGTTTAGCTTCGCTTTAAGCCCTTATTCTTCCCGAAAGAAGAATCAATTTCGCTTCGGCTATGGTTAGGTTAGGTTAAGGCCAACGAGAACTTCATAAGCACCTTCGAGGTACTGTAGTTCCCAGCACGTCACCCGCTATTTATGTCTGATTTTAATTCCTATATAAAGCAGTACCTATAAATCGAGAACTAACGAGAAATTATAACGAGCCGCAACCCTCTGTCGGGTAATAATTCAACTAATGCCGAGCGTATCCATTTTATTGTTAAGATACACCGTATATAGAATTCAATTACCTGACAATGAGATGCAGTATAATCATTTTAAAATCAAACGCAGTACATTATTGAAAAATCTCTAATTATATTTGTTACAATTTGAAAAGCGACACTTGTCGTTTGTCGCACAGGTGGATCGCGAGAGGGGGCAGTTGCAGATAGAGAGCCGTACCGCACAGACGACTTAGAGATTGAGAGTGTTATTGTATCCGTGTTTCATCATTTAATAAACATTATAGTTTGCAACATATTGTATGATGATTTTCCGTATACCTACGAATTATCAATATTATCTACGGACCCACGAATTTTTAGCCGTGCTCGCATTTTCTTTTCTTTCTTTTCGTGCGAAATTTGAATGCTTCTACCCAGCTAGCCATCTGTCTATTGTTGCGAATTTGTCCTTAGGCAAATTCTTTGATTGTGGGTTCGTGTGCCCATGGAGCGCTAAAGCGCTTTGTTGTAGTTGAAAATTATTAATAAGATGAAAAATAAACTCTAAACAATTAAAACTTTTTCCTATAGAGGCGCGGAGGTAGCGATATACAGTATGTATATCGTGTATGTAGTCACTCTCCCATGCAAAATTTAAATGGCTAGAGTTGGAGGATCTGCTGCATTTCTGCGATCGCCGACTCTTTTTCCCCTTCTACTGCCAATCTACTGCCAGAGCGGGGTTGAACAAATTCTGCATCAAATCTATGGCTATTCTGTCTAACCAACTTGCTAGCAAAATCTGCTCTGACAGGTTTGGCCGACTGGGCACATGCTTTCAAATTGGCGGCATGAACCGAGCAGATCCTGGTAACATAACACGTTGCCAAAAGGGAAGCAAGAACGAAACAGAGTCGGCACGCAAACTCCGATGCCAAATTGGCAGCAAAAACTAAGCAGTCCCCACAATTTCCATATAAATTTTAAATGGAAGCGCATATACTTCGACAATCTGGACTGTACGTCGCCAACATAAATTGTAATCGTCCGCAGTGATAAATAACTTTTAGGAGCGAAATTCAAAACCGGATGAGCGTACGCGATACATAAAGCCGTATATGTATTATTCAAGTACCAGCCATGTGTGGCCGAGCAAAGGGTAAGTCGGAGCATTCAAGTCCAATTTCAATTTCAAGAACAATTCGATTTTGAAATTCTAAGGCTTACCTATTGCAGACCGTAAAAATGTACCTATGTCCAAAAAGTCACGTACGGCCTTTAAAGAAAATCAGGTCCTACGACATCCTTGGTTGGCTCTGCATATTATACCTCGAAACAATCGAGCCTCTCGACTCTTTGGCGCGCTTTCTCTGACTTTCGCGCGTTTTTCTCTGCTTTTCCCACACTTCCCCTTTGCGCGCGCGTGCACGCACCCTGCTCCCCACTCGAAAACGGAACGGTTACCACCTCCACACGCCCAAGGACGAGCCAAAGCTCGACAAGACTCAACCCCATTGGGCCAAGCAAAGTCAGAGGGAGGATCAAGGAAATCGGGAAGAGGAATTATAGCCGAAATGGAAAAAAGCGGAAGCTTCCCAGATCAGATCTATATTATTTCTTGAGCTGTCAACATTTTATTACTTGAGCAGTGAATAAACAATAGATCTTTTCCAACCTGCAACTTGTCTTTGAATTGTCCGAGTTTCTCCAAACGGATACAGTAAAGTGAATTGACAAGAATGAATCCAAATGTAAGTATGACTTTTAATCATTGCAATTACGTGTATCGCGGATGTGAATGTATAAATATTTTAAAATCTTCTACAAATATTCCTTTATTACAGATCGAAATGGAACAACGGCCCAAGCGGGTTGTCGTCAAACGTGAACGATTAGAAACCACGTCCTCCGACGAGGACGGCAGTGCGGAATATAAAAATCCACAAATAAGGTAAGTTGCATGTTCATTCTTCTCCCACAAAATACTGGGACTAAAGAATGTATTCCTCGATTTGTTACAAGGCTAAGGACATTTTCTTACAAATATGAATGTTTACAGGGATCTATATCAGAAGCTGAATAGCTTGGAGGGCATAATGATGTACGTATTGATTGCATTATTGTTATTAAAACATATAATTATAATTTACCTTTATAGGAAAGGGCATGGAGAATGTGTTGCATTTTTCGAAAAGATGCTGCAACAGCAGCAACAGATGCTGCAACAGCAAGAACAGATGCTGCAACTGCAACAGCAGATACTGCAACAGCAGAAGGAGGTGCTACAACAGCACCATGAAATTCCGTCGAGGCCAGCTATCTTGCCGATTTCTTCCATGTCTGGTATGAATGAATTCGAAAATATTGATGATGGCGGCTACAAGGAAACTGTAAGTGAAACATAAGTCTGATTTTATTCATCGTTTGTGTAATAAATGTTGGCGTCCATCAGTACTTACTTTGTTTAGGTAAACTATTTAGAATATGTGGGCGGCTTGAACCTGAAGGAAGCAGTCACGTTATGTTTTAAAGAGACATTTAGTGACTGCTTATTAACATCGTATTCCTGGTTGGGTCGCGAGGAGAACAATTCCCCTCTATGCGAAACCAGAGCTGTTCGTGCCATTCATGGTAAGAATCACTGTTCATATCATTATGATACTATTACTTTATATGGTATTCAGTATTCATACTACACAGGTTTTGTTTACATTTTATTTTCAGAAGCCGTACTGCAAAATAGGCACTTCCCAAGGCCGTCCCGCAAGGAAATTGGGGAACAGATTAAAGCAGCGCTTCGCACTGCTAAGGAGAGGGTGCGAAGCAAAAGATGTGGCCCCCGGAATACTCAGCATGCAACAGTGGATAACTTTTGGACTGCTGAGGAAGAATCCAGTTGAAACAGGAAGGGGTTAGTTTTGTATTATATATATAATCATAACATTAAAACACATATACTTACATATGTACAACTGGCTTCATGCCTTTTTTTTAATTTATTGTTACAAACTCACTTGTTGGGCAAATAACTCAAATGCAACAACATCTTTCTCAATCTCTCTTTTCTCTTTTGCGTTCTCATAATGTCTCTTCGTTGGAAACTGTGTACTGTTCCAAACAGTGCTCCAAATCTTTCCCTTTCCCTATGGCACACGGTGTGGTTTTAATGTACTCCACTAATAAGAATGCTCGTTATAGGATAACACGAATGAAAATATGTATTTAAACTCTTTGGATACAGCTTGAAATAAACCTACAAAACAATCAGTGTTTTACGCAGTTCGAGAACGCGTGGAACAACTCCCGATTTTCTACAGTAATTGCATCGAGAAAATCCGAGAGGACAATGAACATGTACAAGAGATTTAGTCTGTGGAAATTAGTCACTGAGATTGCAAATTATAATTTGTTTAAATAAAATATGGAACTATTTGCACGTTTTCAGTCTTTTCAGGTAAACGAATAATTGTTACAAATGTCAGTTTACCAATTTACCAACATTAAATTCCTTATACCGAGTTCAGTGCACTGGTATATGGTTGTGCGCCAAAATCACGGACACTGCTTATACATATGTATATACATAAATATTTATAATTTGCAGCAGGCGGGGGTCTAGCCATAGAGACGAGCCGAAGAAGAGGTAAAGAGGGGCATCGGAGCTTCCCCGCAGCGCCCGAAGTTTATGACCGTGGTGGTTTTAGCCGGTAGAAATCCGGCACTACCTCCTGTCATCCCTCAGGGATCAGGAGGCGTCTTGTCGAAGATTTCCACCACGTAAAAAAAAAAAAAAAAAAAAAAAGAAGAAGGACCTGCAGAGCATCTGAAGAGGAGCTGTAAATGTACATATATTGTATAGATAATAAATGTTTAATGCTAACTTTTATTTCTTCTATTGAATAAAGTAGAAGCATTATTACTATCACATTTATACATAAAGTTCTTCTTACTCCTAAACACTCGCACTTCAGAAAAAGTTAGATTTTAAATACCGCTTATAAGTGAAATAGTCACTATTCCCTAAAAAATTTAAATGGCCAAGTTGCAGGATCTGCCTTGTTTCTGCTCAGCAGGTTTGGTTGGATTTTTTCTGCCAATCGGCTACAATACCTGAATTTGACTGATCCTGCTTCAAATCTGTAGCCATTCTGTTTGTAAAACCTGCTAACAAGAACTGAGCAGTATCTGCTACAGCAGGTTTGACTGACTGGGTAAATTAATAAAGAAAAAACAGTATCCACTCTTTCTTCTATACGACAATAATTTTAGCATGTTATTATTAGAACTTTTTTTTATTTACGTAAATACAGTACAAAATATATAAAACATATATTATTGCAATGCCATAAATTATGAAACATTTTCCTAAATATATTTGAAAATTATACGAAAACGTACTTTAAGCGCGTTGTAATATTTATAGAAGAAAATAAAAGTTAAAGGAAAAAATGTTTACACAGCTTATTCTTTCAATTGCCGAAAAAATGTCCAACTTATTTATTTATATATTAACGTAAAAGGAATCTTTTATTTATATCTGCAACAGTAAAATTCTATAAAATGTAACTCTCATTAAACGTATTTTATTATTTATGATAATAATTTCTAATAACGACCTTACAATCAGAAATATTAAATTGTTTTTAATATTTTGCTCAATATAAAAACAAGAAATAGTTTCTGTCTATTAACAGAATTATTATATCTTCCATATTCAAATCATAAATTGCATACTAATACAAAAAAATGTGGTCTTAACATGTATATACATTTTATTAGAAAGTTAGTGTTCATAAATTGTCTTTTGCGATGCTATTTCTTTTTTTTGTATTTCAACTGAATCTTTTCAGTGGTATATCCACGGGATCCTTCAAAATTTTCCTCTTCCTCAAAGCTCTTGTATGTTGCGTTGATCGGTGCACATTATCAATCTTTTTCTCTATAGTACTAGGACTCGACAACGAAAGACAAAATTTATTCGATCTTGCACACTGTAATCCTTCCGTTTTTTTTGACTTTGTTATATTATTCTGCAAACTCCCAGAAACACAGCATGTATTTTCTACCGAGTTCGTGCATTCCGAATTTTTAGAAGTGGGGTCTTTAATATTTACAAGATCATGTTTATCATTGTCATTCTTTAATTTGTCTAAAATTGTTGATGGTACAGGAATGGGAATAGGAATTGGAATTGGTATAGGTAGAGGTATAGGATATGGCACGAGAACTGTTACAGGTGGTAAAGTTGTTGCAGACGATGAATAAAAAGATTCAGTTTGACCGTTTTCCTTAGATGGTGAAATTACAGAAGAAATATCAGTTTGCTTGTGAGGTTTCATTTGATCAGGTTCAACTGCACAAGATTTAGACAAGAATGGAATCCCTGGATGCATTACAGACGTATCTGAAGTATCAATCCAGGGTGACGAATGCACCATATCTTCAGAGAAATTATGATGTTCCTCCTGTAGCAAATTTCTTAGTTGCCTTGCATGTATGTTCCTTTCCAAAAATTTCTTTCTGTTTGGATTGCTATCTGAATTATGGTATGAAGTAGTATCCATTGTAGCGCATTCCTCTTTCAAATTCTTACAACTCAAGTCATTCTTCAATAATTTTTCTTCAGTACAATTTATGCTACAATGAGTTTGTTTATTCACAAAATGACAGAACTTGGATTCTTCCTTTCCTAAAGTTTGTTTCTTAATAGATTCATTAACATCGCCTTCATTCTTTTCTGTATAATAATTCTTTTTTTCACTGCAATTGCTAGTTTTTGTATATTTTCGGATACAAAGTGACGTTTTCTTTCTAGACACTTTGCGACTCGGTTCTACTGATTTCTTAAAATACTTTTTATCCCTTTCTGCCACTTCATTATCACCAAGAGGTGATTGTAAATTCGAAGTCAAATGCTTTTCAACTAAATACGTATCCTCTTTAGAACTATTCAATGGTGATTGACAACTTCGCAACCATAGTTCTGGAGTTATCAAACCATCTCCTCCCTCTGCATCATGGAACGAAACATTATTTATACCCTGAAGCATTAAATGAGTTTGTGTTTCATGGCAAAAAATATGCATTTTATACTGGTTCAAGCACTGGTCACTACAAAATTGAAGTTGACTTTCTTCGTCCTGAAAAACAATATATTTAGAAGATAAGAGATAAATTAATTATATTTTGTTTATCATGTAACATACATGATTTTGATAAATTACTTCAACTATCTCCAAATTTCATTTATATTTCTCTAACAGTTAGTATTTTGTAATCAATTTACATACCTGGAAGTCAAAACAACTAGTGGGATTTCGTAAATGCTTACACCAATGACATGTTTTTGCTCGTTTAAAACTTGCTCTCCTACCAGCCACAAAGCAAGCTTCACTACAAAAGTGTCTCGAAGGATTTACCATATTAAAAGAGAAGGAGTTTGTTTTTTCCGATTCACATATATGAATAATTCTACCACACCAAGAGCAAGACATTTTATCTGTAACATATACGAAAGTCCTCAAAATTTTGTAACAGAGATACTTGAATTGTTTAAACTCGGAATGGGTACGTATTAATCTAATATTTAATGCATATTTCATAATGCGTGGAAAAGTATAGAATAAAATAAAAAGTGGTATGGAATAAAAAATGAATAGTGATAATACTTTGGAAAGGTAAAGGATTTCCAATCATTTTCAATTTAAGGTATAATTATTTTTGTTTGCGAAATGTACTTTTGCAGAGTCAGAGTGTGTTACGACCAGTTTTTTTAAAAAAAACACATTTTATGTTTCCCGCGTCAAATTTTGTACCGTTTCCGATAGTAAAAATAATTTCGTTTTTAATGTAGTAGTGTAAAAATGATATTAAGTCCACACCCAGTCAGCCAAAGCTGCAACAGCAGACTCTGTCCAGGTTCTGTCGGCACGTTTTGTAAACAGGATGTCTACAGATTTGACGCAGACCCTGTTAAACAGAATCCGATGGCACATGGGCAGCAGAAACCGAGCAGATCTAGCATTTAAATGGCTCGAGTTGCAGGATCTACTCGGCTTCTGCTGTCAATCTGCCATCAGATACTGTTTAGCAGATTCTGTTGGCAGAACCCAAACCAAATGCGGACGGGGATGGCTACGGATTTGTAGACAGATTCTGTCAGTTCTATTGCCAATCTGCTGCCAATCTGCACGCAGATGCCAGTTAGGGTATCTTATTACAAGCGTTTTTACGTTCGTTTGTCTTTTCTCTAATGTTCGAAAAGTCTTACTTAATACACTCTAGCTCTGGGAGTCAGATAAATGTACTTATTTCTCTTTTTCTTTACCTAAACATGTAGTATTTGAATAATTTTCATATTGGTATTTTGATGTAGAATTAAGCGATACTTTCTTCAATGGTACAGGGGGCAATACTAATTGCCTATTCATAGAGATTAAATTATTAGTGGAATATGACAGTGGTATACTGGAAACTTCGAAAAGTGAATTAGATGGATTCACTGTTGTTGTACTGCTCGATGTTAGCTTGCTTGAAGCAATGTCTTTTTCCATTTGTACAAGTATTTGAGTATTTTCTGTAGTCGGTCTAGATGTAAAATGATCCAAGTTTAAACTTCTTGTACAACCAGTATCTACTTTGTCATATCCATACCACCCCAATAATTCACTCATTGTTGTTGCTGCATATTCCTGTAATAACATATTCAATAATGATTAATAATTCGATGTTTTAGAATATATATACATTGTTTTCCATATGATTTTTTGTGAGCTCCATTTATACAGGGTGTCCACGTAATAAACGATTAAACTGCACCAGTATATTCTATGAGTAAAAATAAGAAAAAAACGAAATAAGAAAGACATAGGCGCGCAAATGCTTTGTAAAAAAGTTATTTGTTGGGAACAGTGAAAGCGATTGTGTATCGTTCAAACGTCAATTCGCGGCAAGAACTAATAGGAAGGACTCATAGTGCATTCATGGAACTAAAACGAGACAAAGAGGAAATTCGGAGCGTGATAAATTCAGTTTCCCAATGATGCATCGCGATGTCAAGCCTGCATTCGTAACGGGAGGCGGCATTTTGAAATGGAAATATAAACTTCTTTTCAAAGTAATAAAGCATAATAACAAAGCGTTTGTGGACCCATGTTCATACAAAAAAAAAATGTTTTCCTCATAGAACATATTGCTGCAGTTTGATTGTTTAATCCGGGGATACTCTGTATAAATGGAGCACGAGTATCAAAAAATTGCAAATCAACATATTATTTCAGCACGATATTCTTTCAACAACATAAAATATTTAATTCATAGACCGCAACTAAGGACATTATTTAATAAAAGAAAGTATTTTAATTATAGATATAAAACTTGTAAATAATATTAATAATATTAATGTATACTTAATAATATGCTATCGAACATTATTTTGAATATTTTAACAAAATGCTCTTTTTAATGTTTGATATACTGCGTAGATTGATGAAATTATAATGCTTAAATGCATATATTACAAATGAAAAGTCATCTAATAGTGTTGTGTTGCAGCCTATTATGAATCTAAATAAATCGCACGCGGAAGAGTAATACGACACCCGTTGCTCTTCGTAGATTATATGGAATAAGGAAACTATAGAAAATTACATGGGAAAATTCTTTTATTATCAACAATTATGCTAAGGCAGTGAACAGCTAAGAATACCTATTTGTTTAGTATGTTATAATAGTACTAAATTCTGCCAAAATAATATAAATTATTTTTTAATAAAATTAAGTATTATTAACATATGTTTTATCATATAATATTGCAAGCAATTAGAAGTAATCTATAATCTGAATCCTAAAATAAAATGCAAAAAAACAAATAACAGACTAAAGAATTGTAATTAAAAAGTTCTTATTATTCCGAATAATGTGCATGATATTGCGCGAAAAAGTACGACCATGTACATTTAATATTTTATATGGTTTACTGTTGCGTTTCCAGTAACAAACAAAAAATATTAGTTTTTAAACAAAAAATTTGTAATGAACGAAATTGGATATTCACGTTAATTATAATGGAATATGGATCGATGGATTATGTTACATTTTAATAGTATATGGATTATGTTGCTCTCGGTTTACTCCTACTTGCACGAACCTCTTACAATGTGGTGAACTTCTGACTTCAACCTACTGCTTATTGAAATTGCATCATTTATTTGCCTTCAATTACTTTTGTGCAAAAATATAAGTTAACTTATTTGAAACTTAGACATTTGTTTTTAATTAATGAATTATTACGAATAATGCATCTCTTGCACAAGCTCAAAAATAATCGACGTAATTATATAATATAGTATTTCTTACGATACATTCAACTCTTGGAAAATTAGTTGTAATTAATAACGATCTTTGTTGCATTCAAATTTTGAAATAACAGTCAAAATAGTTTGTTAAATTAACAATATTCGTGCAAATTTATCGTGCCATAAAAATAAATACGATTGTTTTACCATAATTGTCATGATTATTATTTTTATTACTATAAGAGAATGCAAAATGTATTTAATTTGCCTAAAATCAATGAAAAATATTCAATGAAAGCTGTTCTAAAATACGGGTCAAGGTTCATGTATGTAATAGGTTGTACTTTCGTACGAATGATGTTTTTCTACGTATTACAAATTTTTTTTCTGGAGGTGAATGATTGTGTTATACAGAGTATAAAAATGTTACGGACTCAATAAATATTGCGTTCTGTTAGATATCGATTTGTTATCGGAATAAAAACAAATTCCCAGAAAATTAAGAGTAAGTGTAGGAATAGCATTTTACCTGAATTTCATCGGTGGTTTCTTCCTTAATTTTAACCGGTGTACAATTTTTTCGGTGCGAACGATTAGCCCCATTATCCTTTGGCAACGATGAAAGTACTTTTCTCGTGTTTTCCTCAATCTTCTGTTGGGACGAGTTAACAGGCCCATTGTCCATCACGAAATATCGCACAACTTCGAAACTAAACGGTTCAGAAAATTAATATTACTTTCATCTTGTACAATATATTATACAATATTATTATAAAGCGATTAATGCTAATTAAATAAATTATTGTATATCACGATCAGTCATCAAAATGATATGATTTTAATGCGATTTTTAATATATTTAATATCCTCCTCACACATCTACCGTTTTGTCAAATATTTCTTTGTTGATATTGTATTTTGAATTTTATATTTTTCTGTTAATATTACACACCTAAGTTTCGAGAGATAGGGGAGTGTTTTATATTCGCCCAAATTCTTATATACATACATGCTCTAAATATGATTTTCCCTTGAATTAAACCACTCCTCAGAAATGGAAGACCACCAATTGCGAAATAAAAAAAAGCGAGAATCACTCTAGTGCAAAAATGTCACGTGCACATCATTCTACTTCAATGTTATGTTACATGTGGTGTTGCATGTATGTATAATTACACTGTACAATGTAAAAAATATAATAAAAGACAAAGTATAAAGAAATGAATTATATATACAACATGTACTGAGTTTTTCCGACAAACCGTAAGGATTTAATCTATAGGCAAAAGTAAGAAAAAAATGTTATATAAAGTTTGGCAATAAACATTTGGTTATAAAGTTATGAACAAATGTACACATGAAATATGTAACAACGCATTTTCCATCAAAGCACACAGAAATTGGCTGCGATATTTTGGCAGTGTTGTTACGTGATTTCTGTCATCTGGTAGCAATTCCGTGTCATCAACAGTTAGTACAACGAAAAATGATTACGTAGTATTTTAGTTCAAACATTACGAAGGTTCTGCAAATTTTTCCGAATATCAGTAACTACGTTTTTAATTCTTTGCGCGAGTTCTTTGTGCCAAGTCACTTCTACGCAATAAACCCTTTGTTCTGTAGTTCCCCATTGGCAAAAATCAAGTGGAAAGTGCGTTGCAACCTATTCCATGCTTACGATATGTTTATAACTCTATAAAAAATTGTTTATTGTAAAACTTTATTCGGCGTCTTTTTCTTATTTTTGTCTATAGATTAAATCCTCGAACTTTGTCCAGAGGAATCCGGGACACCTTGTATATCTGAAAGTGCCGAACTATTTCGTTCAATATAAATAAGATTGCTATAAAAAATAGGGACAGGTGCAATTGAAATTTTCAAAAATATATTTTTCTTGAACTATTCATTACTCTATGAATACTCTATAGCACTCTCTAGTTGCCGCGTTTTCGAATTGCATTATTAAAGGTAATATTCGCACTAAAAAAATCATGTAATGAAAATAATTGGGTAATTATTTGTAAAATATAATACTAATAACTCGCAAATTTGTTGTGGTAATATTATCGCAATAGTTCATAGAAGTAGCAATTGAGTTTTCACGAAAACTCATACTCAGACAGGTATGATATACATACATACATATTCGAATAGGTAATGCTAAAGCATCAAGCTGTGCCTAATCAAATTTCACTGATATTTTTAGGCCACTAAGGTAACACAACTTGCGTGAAAATAGATCGCATAAATAACTCGTCCAGTATCTTCTCCTTCTCGCCGACTTCACAGAAAATTTCTTCTCGCTTCTCAAATACTTATTTTTACACGATCTGTGCGATTAGTCATTTTCACTCGAAGTAATTTTATATAATAAACGATTTAACATTAGATTCACCGTTTCGTAATTGAGTTTGCCTAATATATGTATAAATACTACGCGTGTAAATTAAAGAAATATATATCCATAATCGGAAATTGTTTTTCAAAGGCGCACATTATCGATTTACCAATCACGTGACACGATTTCCCCACGTTCTTTAGGCCATTTATTATTCTTTTGAATTGCAATGTGTTCTGTCAAACAACCTTTCAGATCGGGCTTCGATTCTACTACTACAACAATCGACATGAACCAATTTCGGAAAACCAAAAGTAAAGACGAAGTAAAACAAAACGAGATGTGTAAAGTTTAATTTCGAGCACCCACTTTTTAACTTTCACAAGTATACGTGACGCTGACTTTTTTTCAAGCCTTGAAGATGAAATCTTGCGAATGACTGGTGGATAGGCGGGCATAAAAATACACGCGGTATTACTTCGTTACAAACCGTTCGAGTTCGTTCAAAGTCGGTCTTGATAACATCCATGTTGCACCTACGACAGCTGAGCGTCGACTAAACGCAGATTTTCGCGTTTCGTTAAACAACGCCGTACCTGTGCGGCAGAACGTGCTCGTTCATTCGTTTTTTCATAGGATTAGATGTTATAGATATTGATTGAGCTATGGTAAAGGAAATATTGGATGTAGAAGCTGTTAGAATTAGTTTTCATCTGCCGCGAAATTTCTAAACAAGAAAGTTATAATATAAAGAAGTTAATTGATCGTTTTGTAGTTTAACGAAACCATTAGCAGCTTTCAATATCATAGGTGCTGATTATATCGATAACCCATGTTGAGTATCACAGTTCAATTGTTTGCCAAATACAAACTTATATACATATAATAGAATTAAATAATGGGTTCGTTTTAATATAAGAGAAGATGCTACGCATTTTATTTTACATACAGGTAACCCTCCTATAACACGGCATCCAGCAACACAATTTCCCTCTAACACGATCAAAAATTTGCTGAAACCTCGTACAATAAGGTTATTTACACCGCGGTTTTTTATATGTATGTATACTTACAAATTTTTGTTTAATTTTTTCAGTTTTTGAAGGATAACAATATTAGATTGTCGAATCTCCGCGCTTAGCCATCGGCCTTTTGTCTGCGCTCCCCTTTTTGTACTGGCTCTGGGTCTCATATAACACGGTTTTACGACATTTTCTAGGAACCTATCTACCGTGTTATAGGAGGGTTACCTGTACTTAAAAAAGCACAACAATTTTCTTCATTATATGCACACAATAACTTAAAAGGGCAGATATAAAAATGAAATCTAACTCTTGTTAGAATCGTTTATAATTGAATTTTACCGACATCGTTTATTAAGCGATAATGTAGTTTTTTTCGTTGGTTAAATTTCCTTCAGCTTTAGACATCGTAAGCTTTTTATTTACAAAACAGTTACAAATATTTACAGATATTTAGTAACATAAATATTTTAACCCGGCGTTAGTAAGGTGGGAAAATGTAACAAAAATGGTAAGGTGGGGTCTCACAGACCCCATCAAATAATCTAGTGTATTATAGAAATCCATATCTTTTTATTCAATATTAGATTACGTATTGCTTAGGGGTCCTGTCCTTTAACAAAATAAAAACGCAGATCCTCAAAATTAAATTTTGATTACCCAAAAATACTTGATTAACTAAACATCTTTATATTTCAACGTAAATATACTTTTCTTAGCTTATATAATTAGTGAACTAAATAAATCAGTATATTTTAGGCACTTTAGTATTGGCGTACAAAAGGAACTAATGCAATAATAAACATTTGGCTTTAGATTCCAATTAAAAATTTTTTTTTCTGTAATTGCACCTTGAGATTATGTCTTCGAGGCACACATATTTTGAGCATTTTTGGCAACAGTAACTGGTTTTTCTATCCCGTTTTGGGAGACAAATTTGACATCTGCCTTTTGCGCTTCTTTTTGTGGTGGTTCGGCCGTGATCCTGCTTGGTTCAAGAGTGTCAGCCAGGTGCTTGATGCTATCACGCAGCGAAGTTGCCAGTCTAGGATCGCTACTTCTTTTATTTATATGACTTGCCGTAAGCTATTTATTTATTTCTTTTAGAAAGTTCCTTCGTTTTATTGTAGAATTATTATTATTTTTATCCGTTCGTTGGGTAGGTGCGCTGTCGGGTCCCGCGGTAGCATAAGCCAGATGCCCGCCTAGAGCGCACGGAGATCGAAAACTGTTACATAAATATAGTCACACTGTTGATAACGACCTGTGGCCTATGGCGTTAAATAGCAGGCTAAAAAAGGAGAAGCTACCCTGAGGCACGACACACTGCAACGCTTTATTAAAAAGTTACAGTAAATTTAAAATCGTTGGGGTCTGTGATACCCCACCTTACTAACGCCGGGTTAAAGGAAGTTATACGGGCCCTAATATATTTTCGTAGAGTATTCAAATAGAAAATATGCTATTTGGATAATAGAACATTCACGTGAGAGAATCGTACACTACAATTCCGATAACCGGTATGCTCTAGATTTTGGCAGTGCTGGATTATTTAACTATGCCTTGAATGCGGTAAAAACGAGAACAAAAATTTGAAAAGAGACCATGGACAATATAAAAATACAAATTGAATTGTTGAAGCAATGTCTTGTATCGTATTTAACAATAGAGAGTTGTTAGGTTCATCAGATTTTTCGCTTTCTGCAATAGAAATGTCTTCTATAATCTATAACAATGGACAATCTAAATTTTTAACTTTTTTTAGTATATACTTTTATTCGCATAGTCGATATATAAGGATCGGATGCTAACAGTAATCTATACAGTATATGAAATCCGAATAGCAAAAGAGGTAATGTTAAATGCAGGAAAAAATTCGTAAGGTAAACTTTTAAATGTTTTCATACTTGCCAAATAAAAGTACAATGAAATATATCAGAAATGTAAAAAAAACATAAAGTAATGTATACAATAAAGAAACCTCAAACTAACCAAAATAACTACAACTAAGAAGAAAAACTATAACAAAAGAAAACTCAAAATGAACGAAACCAAATTAAAACTTAACTACAATTATCACATAACTTAAAAATTGCTCTCGATTTCTCACTATGTTCACTCAAACGGTTCTGTTTTATCTGAATACTGCCAGAACGCCGAATGCCTAGTCGACAATTTCTCTACATCATAGCATTAAACATTACCAATTTTTACTATATGGCATATAGAACAATTTCTCCAAAGAATTTCTTATCTCCGCCGAGATGTGACGATGGGTGCGAACCGTACGTGTACGTGAAACTATACGGCCTGACTGAACGTTGGCAACTTTAAACACTAATAATTTGAAAAGGTGTACGTGGAGGGAAACGGTTCTTGTGCCATTTTGGAGGGAAAAGTATGCTGAAAAGAATGCAATTTGTCTGGTTGTGGAACTCGGTGGATCTTTTAAGATATCCCTTGTCAATTGTGAAGAATATTGACAATTTTCAATAGTCCATTAGGCATGATAAATATATTAAATTAGGAATAATATTTCTCAACACAAAAGGGTGATTCTTATCAAAAAGTATGCCGTAAATTTACAAAAAAACACGAAGCGAAAATATTAAATAGGATCGTCAGCGCATCGTATTAAAGAGAAGCACTTTTTGTCGTGTAAAATACTGTCCTTAAAATGTCCAGCTTTCAATGTTTATTACAACAACAATATTTATTAAGTTGGACTAATCTTTCCATATTCGAGGACCATGGACATTAAGGAATTCATTGATTAGATATCGATACGAGAAAGTTCGATTTTTGGCAAAATGGCACGTACTTTCTTGATCCGGACCACTCGAGTGCGTGGATCTCAACCGCGCTCGGTAGCATTATTTATTTCGTCTGTTTGCTAACAAGGAAACCCCGGTGCCTGATACACGCTGATTTTGATGAAACTTTGCACAAGTGTTCATTTTACCTACCTAAGAATTTAGCTATAATTTGTTCGTGTGCGTTTTTTAATTGAATGATTGTTCAACGGTATAAATTGACTACTACGACATGTTAAATACTTACAGAATCTACAGTATGAAAGATTACATTTAACCGCCTATCTTTTCATGTTATTACTTACCTAATACACACCTGTATATCATACAAGATTGATGCGTGGTATCGATAATAATTTAATACGGATATGTCACTAGTACCCATGCAATTCGACATACTTATGTCAATAAGAAATTTGAGAAATCCTTACCTGTCAGAGAGATCGTTTATCACTGCGGCAACATGATGCTACTGCGCATTCCCGCCAGCCAGCATCGCCGCAATCGATATTCGATTCTTGCGATTCTCGAAGCAAACGAAAGTGACGCTATCGAAAAGAATAAATTTGAAAAAGGTAAATGTATTAAAAAACGCCATCAATGGAGAATATATTAAAAGAAAATCAAATTTAGGGTTGAAATATGTATATGCATAAATAAAAATTAGAGATTATTAAAAAATGTGCAGCGGCTGATTCTACGTAATATTTTCTCAATTTCTACTACAATATAAATTAATGTTAACAAAGAGAGTACAGAAAACTCAGAACCCTGAGAAATGAACACCGTCTACACATATAATTTCTTGTCTTCAGGAATATATTAGACTTTGCCACATACATGCAGGGTTTCCCGTAGGGGGGGTCGAATCTGGAAATGGGGGATTGCTAAGGTGATTCTAAACGTTTCCGTTACAAAAAGGTTGTTCTTTAGCTTCGTTTTTTAATTAATAACGAAAAACACTCCTCAATCAGAGCGCTCGTAAAGCGCTCAAAAAGAAAAAAAGAAAATACAGCTCGAGGATTGTACTTCGAGGATGTTCCGAATTTTGCCCTACTCATTTATTTTGTGTTGCGTTGTTTTGGAAATGATGATTATTGAAGAAAACTATCTACTTCAACATTTCTTTCCCCAAAAAAACGTAACAACGGTGCTCGAGAAGCACCAAACACGAGGTGAAATCACTGCCTTCTTTAAAAATTGCAGTAATCTCAGCTCCCGATAGTTATTTTTTTATTGCGTGGCAGCTCAATTTGAAGCTGCAAATATATGCATATATTTAACGCTCCTCATACTTCTTATATCATGAAAGTAATTGCTTAATACTTAGGGTCTGTCTTAGAATAATATCAAGTACACCGTTGGCATGATATCTATTTTTTATTGTCATTTGATATTCTTTAAATATACATAAATTGATGATTCTAAGTACAAAAATAATATAATATATTCAAGGACTTCCGGTATATATTAAAAATGATACAGAATTATATCCATAATTATTTAAATACGCTAGAACAAATATACATATAGAAATAAAGAAATGTTTTAAATTTGCTTAATTTCCCCGCTACAATGAGGACAACACGTTATATGTGAATCACTTCGTGGAAGAAATATTTGGCCACCAATTGCAACAGCTGCTCCCATTACTGCGCTGCAAGCTACATCTTGCCTTCCGGACATAAGTAATTTAGGCGTCATGAGTAACTGTAAATGAATAAAAAAAATACATCTACATAAAACAATGTAATTAACACAATTGTTCAAACGACTAATAATGTTAATGGATATGTACTTACTTGCTCTGCAGTTTTTTCGGCGAGTGTTTTCATATCTAGACCAGTTGTATTAATTTCCCTTTGTAAATGAATATTTTCTACGCCACTTAATAATTGAACTTTTAGAATTTCTGCAAGTTGGCAGCAGCCTTGCGCCAGGTCTATTATATTTGTACTTGGTAATTCATGCCTTTTGTATGAAGCAGCCCCAACAGGATCGAAATTTTCACGCAAGATACTAAGTGTTCTAAAACACAAAAAATGTAATACAGAAATAGCACTTTCATTTGCATATACCACTTTATAAAAGTGCACGTGATGGAAATATCTATAATTAACATACCTATACGTTTTAAGAGATATATCTCGTATATGATTTCTATCCTCTAAAAGCCTTTTTATTGCTTCTTGAAGATCTGTTGTCCTTTGACAAAGACCTGCTTTCCATTTTGCTAGTTCTTCAACCATTAGACTACAAAAGTATTATCAATAAATAATTGTAAGTAACTTTCGAAAAAACAAACATATCGAAATAAATATGAATGATGGTCCCAAAATTTTGGCTTTTATGTTATGTTAACTTATGGTCAATAATGAAGTGCAAATATCTATTCGAATCGACCTAGTTTCATTTACCTACTGGCTAAGAATTTACTTCTCCAGACTTCGCACTGTCCAGCTAACCACTCTGTTTGTTCTTGATGACTCGAGAGATGTTGTGCGGAATTCAAGAGGGCCCGGGAAAGTTGCAATTTATCTTCGGTCAACAAATGAACCTTTGTTTCAAGATCTTCGCCGACAGCAGCCACTAGTAAATTTTTCAGCTCCCCGTTAACCTATATAGATAAAATGAAAGATCATAAATAAAAAGGGTTAATATTGTAAGATAAAAATATAGTCTGGAATAATATGGAAAAACATAACGCTTGGCCTTCTTTTGCCTTTCAAAATAATTATTACATATTAATATTTTTATTATCTTCCAAAAAATATATATGCCCTCCGTCGCAAATTTCAATCAATTCAGATACAAAATGCATAACTACCTGTGCCTGAAATTTCAACTGATTTTCAAGTTGAGAGTTCTCCTCCTTCAGCCTTTGTATTTCTGTGTCATAGGCCTTTTTTTCTTTTACCCATTCCCCGTCAATACTCTTCTCGGCATCTACTTTTTTCACATCGTTAGGCGTTACTGGTTTTTCGTGAATTTTCATTACAGCAACTTGAGACACTGTCATATTCATATTTATATTACTTTTGTGTAACTTCCTAGTCTTCTTTTCATACGGAATGATCGGATTAACTGCAGCTTTATATGGTTCATAAGGAACAAACTTTGGTTCTTTTGATCGTAAGGAATTTAAAATATGCTTTTCGTCTTTTACGCTAGTAACATGTTTTGGTACTAAATTTACTATTGGTCCATTTGGCATGACTGGAGGTATTGAACTTAACTGTTTTAAATTCGTCGGATGATAAATGAGTGTTTTGCCGAGGCGGCATTTTGTTTGTTTAATTTCAGCTTTCTCCGCTATCACATTTTCCATACCATCACCTTGCGTACGTTTAACGCAACCCATTTCTTTAACATCTGAAATGTTAAATACAACGTATAAAAATTAAGCGACAAGTTCAGTGCTGACAGACACAAGTAAATATTATTATTGACATTCGATATTACAGTTATTTTATCATATATCATACATATGTAATTGTCATGATGCAAAATAAAATAAACATTATTGCATTATATTGATTTCATGTGTAAGGTATGTTATTATATTGCATTAATAAAACTTAATATAATAAAGTAAATAATGGAAAAGGTAATCTAACCTTGCAATTTAGTTTTTTTATCTTTCGTGGAATTTGATATAGTAGCCATTGTTATATTGATTTGGCTCTATTTAAGAAAAATTTAATAGTACTTCCAGTTGGAATGATGTAACAAACTATACACTACTTTCTACTGATCATCCTTATATATTGCTATTTAGCAATGCGATGAAACCAATACAACTACACGACAGGCGGAGCATCACTGTGCAAGAAAATATGTATACACGGAAGTATAAAAGTGGGAGAAAATTAAAGTGTATGAAACACGGGCGTAGACATACTATGTTCACATCAGCTAATATTAATTTTTACATTTTTAAAATATTTTACAGTCCTATATTATTTCAATGCTTTAAAAACAATTTCGGTAAATCTATCGAAAGAGGCCCACCTCACCGATTTCAATGAATTTTGAATATGTTGTACAACTCGGTATTCTGAACAACTTTTTCCTATGGCTATATGCGCCGCTCGCCCTTAGTTTGCGAGATATTTGCCAAAAACTATAGCTACTACTGCATAGAATTTGGTCTATACGTGCACGCTCGCGGCCGCCTGTGTGGCCGCGCTCACCCGACCGCCGGCGAAGAATCTTTATACCGGGTGGGCTCATAAGAATTCAACCACTGTATAACATATCAACAAAAAGTTACAAAAGAACCTACAAAAAGTTTGCAGCGGTTTATGAGTCCGACACTTTGCCGCGGGACTATTGACGCCGTTGAAAATATTGTGAATACTTTAGGATATAAAGCGACTGATACGACCTCCATCACTACGTATTATTTATCCTCTTCGATATCTATGGTGGTCTGCTGAATATAAAAACATTAAACATAACATAATACACTTATTTCGCAAAGACTAGACAAAAGTTCGCCGTATAAGTTACTCTGACACGCAAAAAACGACGAAAAAATCGGTTTTTAATTTTTTTGACTGCGGCGCACCAAATTATAGCCAAATTATAAAATTATATAATATAGCCAAATTATAACCAAATTACATAAAAGTGTGTCTCCAATTCCTTCAATACAAAATCGGCGTTTTTCAGCATTTTTTTCCGTTTTTCATTTTTTACAGCTCGGGTTTGTAATTTGAAAAGCTGTAAAAATTCTACAATATGTGCCTCCATAACTGCAATGTCTCAGATTTTTTTCAAAATTTTGTATGCGCTAAAATGGAAGATATTGCGGAAAAACTGTATTTTGCTTTTTTCCCTGTAACTACCCTCCCAGTCGAGCTGCAGGGTTGAAAGTTGGTACGAATTGGTTTTTCTTGATAAGCTATCGAATGACACCTCACAAGTTGAATTTGGTTTAAGGGCACATTTGACTACCTTACCCGGCTATAGCCTTTGGTATTCGCGGGTGAGGGGCTCTGCCCCTCCCCCTGCACCCCCTTCCCGTAAATTTCTAACCCAAACCTAACCCGAATCTAATTTTTAAATAAAACTAGTTTTTAAATTAAGGATTAGCTGGGGATAATAAATAAAGAAACCACTAAATTGAACTTTATAATGAATTTTTATTCACATTCAATGGAAATATTTCAGCCATAACGTCAAAAAATCCAATAAGACGGCTGTCGTAGTCGTGGTAGCGTCTAAATAAAAATTCGGCAATATACCCAGCACAATGTTCCTTCCGGGTTCCAAACCGTGGAATATTCGCTCTGGTTTCCCGCCAAGCACGTTCTATGATCTGCGTGTGTGCTCCACTATCAGGATCAACGAAATTTATTTTGTGGTTCACTGCTAGGTGTTTATAACCTTCGTCACTTAAACAATTGTAGGAGCGCCAACAATCGGACATAATTGTAGTGCCCGGTTTGATCCACTTTTTTATCACGGAAAGCAGTGTTTCAGTGGATCTGTTTGGCACTGTTTCAATGAATAGTCTTTTGGATGACCGCTCGAAGCCCGCAAAAACCCAGTGTCCAGTAATTAGACGTCCTTTGTTATACTTCCTTCTGCCAATTTTCGCTTCGTCTATTTCCACCACCTCGTTTTCGCCACCAATCTGGACAGCTCTTTTCTCCATCCATAAGATACACAGTTCCCGGCAGAAACTGGCCCAATCGACTACTGCATTGTGGCCCATGCCTAGCTCATTTTTTATGAAATTATGCCGTGGTGGTTTCAACATTATGTGGTAACCCACATAGCGACATATCGTTTGCAGGGGAAGGTGCGCGTATTCAAACCAAGTGCCAGCATAGGCACTATTCCTTCCATTGCACTTCACTTTTACGCGTTTCTTATTTCTATTCACAGTGTAAGTCACTTTATAGCACTTAAATGTTAGTCTTTCCCGATGAAATTTCATCCCTTTTCCACATTTTGGACAATCCATAACACTATGTAGCACTTTTCGCTCAATTAAAAAGTCAACTAGTTGATCGTAGTCATTGCAAATAATTAGAAATTCGTACAATTTCATTATTACTTTTTACTATGTGATGCGGAAGAAAGTGCGACGTTTACTAAAGGTTGACGTAAACCTAGTGAATGAAGTGACTTTTGCGAAAATACTATTGCCCATTGCTATTTAGCGAAGGAGTGGAAATGGGATTTTTGGGGAAGGTGGTAATTTATGATTTCCAGAGTCTTTGAGAGTGGGGCATGTAAAATTCCGTGCAGTAATTTAAAAAAGGGACGAAGGATTACTACGGTTGTTTTTGCCAGATGTGTGCGGAGTTAGGGATTCGCGCAGTACTGCAGGTATGACGGTCTGCGGACGTGCAGGGTGTCAGGTCAGGTATCTAACCCTGTACTAAAAAATCATTGCTTTTTGCGAAAAGTTGACTGGGTATACAGTTTCTCATCTAAAAAGAAAAATCTGACCCAAACTCATATTTGATTAAATAAAAATTAGAATCGGGTTAGGTTTGGGTTAGAAATTTACGGGGAGGGGGTGCAGGGGGAGGGGCAGAGCTCCTCCCCCGCGAATACCGAATTTGATATGATATATCTAGTCATAAAAGTTAAATTTTTATGAGTCCACCCGGTATAAAGATCCTTCGCCAGCTGTTGGGTGAGCGCGGCCACACAGGCGGCCGCGCGCGTGCACGTATATACAAAATTCTATGTAGTAGTAGCTATAGTTTTTGGGAAATATCTCGCAAACTAACTAAAAAGTTGTTCAGAATACCGACTTTTACAACATATTCAAAATTCATCGAAATCGGTGAGGTCGGCCTCTTTCGATATATTTACCACAATTTTCTTTCAAATAACGTATCCAAAATATTCTTTAAAATTATTGTTGTAAAACATATAATGCGTGATAATAATAAAATAAATATATAGAATTTACATAGATATAGATATAGATTTTTATATAGATTTATAGATTTATACAATATATAGATTTTACATAATTCATATAATAGTTTAGAATCTTTTAATTATAATAATCAAGGCAATATTTCACTTATAAGTATTAACTTTAGGGTCTTCATTAGTAAATAAATGTTCAATGAAAAGTCTTTCAACAAAAGAACTTTATTTTCCCACCTCAATAACCTAAAGATATTCAAAAACTTTTGACTAGCAAAGCGTTGATACTTTGTCTTTATCGATTAATCGAAAATCGATTTGCACATCCCTTCAACTCCGTTTGCACTCCCAGCGCCCTTTGAGCAATTACCAAAATGTTTTTAACCGAGAAAGTAACAGTTTTAGCTGATAGAAAATGAATTAAAATCTATTCATAATTCAGTGATTAATATCCAAGAATATATGAAAAAATTAAATAATAGATACAGTGTAGCAAATTCGTGCCAAATAAAAAACATCTTTTAACAATGTAACAGTAGTTCGTTGGAACTACGCACATCGTTTCTTTTTAAACTTTAAACTCTATTTACAACCACTCTAAACCCCAATTGATAATTGTTTATTTTGTACGATCTTTTTAACGCTGTATCGAAGGAACAATAAACTGAACTGAACGAAACAAAAGATGATAATTATGGACACTTATATTCAAGAAACTATCCTCTACCATGTAAGACCAATTTGAAGTTTCTAACGTTCCTGGTTTTTACATGTTACATATTCTTACACAGATATTCTTGCCCAAAATTGAGCGCTTTTGCAAAAGTTCGTTTTCGTTTAACTGATGGCGATAGAGCAGTTCTGGGTTCGAATTTATGACGTTTAAGGGGGAAAACTCTACATATTAGAACCACCTAGTAGCTATTGCAAAACAAAATTCGTGTTGAGCAGTATAATACGTGTTATTAAAGTATGGAGTAAGAAATCATTTTTAAGAAGTATTATATTGTATAGCAATTAAATACACTTTTGTTAAAAATATCATGTAAACAGTATAAAATAAATATGTATATTTAAAATGTAAAGTATTACATTTTGCCAGCAACTGATTGGTATTGGTCACTTGATACAAATACCATATTTATATTTGATCTAATAGCAATTTTTTACTTCGATTCTGTTTCTATTAAAAAATATTACAGGGATATTGGAATTGTATTGTAGAAATTTTTTACTTAAACTTATCTTCGATTACATAGAATAATAGCGAGGTATTGCATTTTCCTATTTTATTTCAAGTTTATTGAGAATTTGTAATTTAAACAAAACCTTTTATATTTATATCTTGTATTGGGTTATCTTGTATTGGGCGTTATTAATAATCATCAAATTATTAATGCAATTATTTCCAATAAAAGTTTCATTTGTACAATATCGATATACCTATTGTTATAAATCATCGGTAAATACATAGTTTCAAATTTCCATAGTCAATGTCGTGATCAGAAATGAATAGTATAACATCAAAAATATTTAAAAAACATCATCGTTAATTAAAACAAAAAAAATTAAAATTGCAAGTTGCATTTTTCAGTAATCACTACTAAAATTACGTAATATGACACGCCCATTAAAGTTTAATATAGATTGTAACCTCTCAAGGAATTTTTAATTAAGGAAAAATGTTGTGTTAGCGGATTAAAAGAAACGAAAACAGAATAATATAATTAAATTAAAATTAATAAGAATTCCAATACCAAACCCAACATGGACAAAAAAACGTACAAAAAATATAAACGAGAAATCGCTAATGCTGCATGTAAAGTTGATAACAAAGCCCCAAAATTTGAAGTGTCCGCTTACTATAATAAGCGTCACTTAATGATATTCACGAATCGACTGGAAGAAATAGATCGACAAAACTTGAAATTATTGCGACAAATGAACATAATTACCCGAATGGGTGTAAGTATGAATATTTGATCTCCAAAACCTATTTTTTTCTTTTATTATTCTAAATTTATGTTCCTTTTAATGCTTTAACATTTCTTTGATAATACATCAGCATCTTCTGCTATTTTCGAGTATTATCCGTCTTTATTATATTATGAGAACACCTCGCCTATTTTGAATAAAAAAACTAAGTATATTGAGCAAAAATTTGTGAACATTTTTATGCACAGTTTTTATGTAGCAATATGTGATGAAAAAAAGGTGTTTCTTTAAAACTTGTGTAGCATAGGTATACAGAAACCCGATTTATGTATATTTAGCTTCTTTATATTCGAATTGTAGAGTAAAATCGATTGTTGGTTGCCAAAGATCCATTACACATCGAACAGTGAAGACTCAACCGTGAAGAATAATCATATTATAGCCGAAAACAAAGTGCTTTTGAACATGATTAATAACGCCCGTAGTGTATATAGTACTACTGAAATGATACAAAGTTGGAAAGAAATGAAAAAGAAGGCACTCAAGAACATGAGGCAAATTATTTTTCTTTAACGGCATAATACGGATTTATTTATGTGTATATATTATTTATATAGTTTTATTCAAAAAATTCTGTCGGCTTGTCGACTCAAAAAGTGAAATTGAAATGCTTTTTTTCCTTTTACATAAATTATTTGAAATTAATATACATGTTAGGCATAGTACACATAAACGGGATGAAACGCTTGTGGGTTGTACCATTTTTAAGGAATAAGCAAAGGAAATTAATAGGCAATTCAATTTTCAATAACTTCTTATCTAATTCGATTAAAATTTTGAAAAAGTAATTGACTTAACAATAACTGAAAGAAGGCAAAATTTCTAAACGAATTTGTCGAATAATAGTAATGGTCACCACTGTTGCCTAATGTGGCAAAAAATGATTTGTTTATTGAGAATCTATGAATCTTAATTTTGGGACTAAACAAATTTTGGTTGCGGAAAATTCTCACATTGTGAAGAGAAAACGAATTCCATTAATTTATACGTGTGCTATTCAAATTTGGTCTTCCTGGGGATTTAATGCGTCCAAATATTCGTTGTATATTTCTATTTGCTTTCATAGAAGAAACAAATCTCTTGCACTAATAGAATTAAGGGAGAAAAATGAAAAGTTTCCACCAGTAAAACGACAACGCAAACATGCAAAATCAAAATGTATATTATTACATTTTAACTACATTACACATATATTAAATATTATTGCACAATCGTTCAATAGTGTTAATGCTTGTAAATATAATATTCTTTGCACCCCTGCAGATTTCCCGAGAAATCTGCAACTCCAATCATAGGTCTCCAATCTCTCCAAGATCATTGTATGGTAAAAGATGTGTCGTTGCTTAAAGAAATGAATCCCTCCGTTCGAACGAAATGCTTTTTTGAAATTGAAACTCAAGAAGGGGATCAAAAATTAGGATACATCCAATTTGAACTGTACGACGATATCGTACCCCGGACGTGTACAAATTTTGTTGAATTGTGTCGTGGATATAACGGTTTATCATACAAGTAAATGTTAAACAATTCTGTTTACGAAGTTATAGTTGCAGGGAAAATTTCGTAATACATATTAGGCATATACACATATCACATAATAAAATAAACAGCTGTTAATTATAAAGAAATAACTCGAAGCGAACAAACTTTGAATCATGTTCTTTCATACTCGAAAAAATCGTATGTGAAAGTGTAATTACCTTCATATATTTGTCCGGGACATGCTATTCATATTGAATATCAGTTTGATAAACTTAAAAGAGCAATTCAAACTGTCGCCGTAAACACACGTATATACATATTCGCACAATAAATTTGTTTAATTGCCTTTCTCATATAATCCAAGGTCCTTGCAAAGAGCTCATGTTTTAATACACTATTAACGATATCTTTGAAAAAAATGAACACTTATTTTTATTGTATTAATACGCTTACTGTACAAAACATTCGAAAATTACTTAATGTTAACAAAGTCAAATCAAAGGAGGATGTTAAAAAATGATCATTTTCGGAATTCGTTGGGAACGAAAAATTCTTGTTGGATATTGAGGAGCATCTTTTGAGGAACAAAAGATATTATTAGCATTTGCCGGAAGTGTGATCTTAAGCTTGAAAAAAATGAGCGTGAAAATGGAAAGAGTTGCAGCGACCGAACTTAACTGAGCGTTACATTTAATCTTTATTTTCTTCAAATTCTGATCCAACTTCAGAATAATTATTCATCGTATTGACTTAATCCTCCAGAGATCCTACTAATAAATCAATGGAGACTCTTCTCCGTTATAGCTCTCAGCTCGTATGATGAGTGTTATAATACGTTGCCCTTTCTCGTGATCAGTTTACTTTTCTTCGCACTGGTCTTTCTTTGCAGTGTTTCAGATTTTTTCAATATTTACTCGTGTATATGTATTCTGATTGAACGCAATAATGGAGAAGATTGGGGCAATGTGTGAGAAGTCTGAAAAGGGTGGCTCGTAAAAATTGATATTGTGAAAACTGTTATGAAATCGTAAAGCGAAATAAAATTACCATTTTTTAACATGCTCTTTTAACTTTGAATAAAATGTTAAGGTAGATAATAGCAATAATTGAAACGATATTTATTTCTTAACAGAAACACACCGTTCCATCGAATTGTTTCTGGTTACTGGTGTCAAGGGGGAGATGTTACAAAATTCAATGGAAGTGGAGGTGCCTCCATATATGGGGAATCATTTGAAAATGAGAATTACAATTTACGTCATGCTGGTCCGGGGATTTTATCTATGTATAGCGAAGATGGAAATAAATGTAATTCTAAATTTAATCTCACCTTAAGACAATTAGAAACAGTGGACGGAAAACACGTAGTTTTTGGAAAAGTTATTGCAGGTCTTGCAAATATATACAAGGTAAATGTATTTCAATAACGGTAATAAATATGCTATTTCCTTTTTATTATGTTTTGAACGATTACTTTCTCTTCAAAAAAACCTTTGTTCTTATAATTTTAACTAGTAATCCGTTATACCTTCTCTCGTGTCTCACTTTAATTTATTCACTTCCCTTAAAATAGTAATAGTTTAACAAAATATAACTAATCAAATAGTCGATCATAACTTTCAGTATCTTCACGATATTTTGTATTAATAAATTTTCTGTTAATTACTAGATTGAAGAATTTGGTACGCAAACGGGAAAACCGTACAAAACAATAATTGTATCAAATTGTGGTATTATATCACAATATATAGACAAAACTCGTAAAAAATCGGCCAGAACTTAAACTGTTCAGATGTCTATCAAATTAAAAATTTATAGGCGGAAATATTATACATATTTTGATAATCTGAACGATCGAAACCAACAGCAATTTAAATGGTTCGGTAACGTTCATTTATACGGCATGGTATAATCACGCATATAACTCAGCCCATTTTTCTTCAATATATAAAATATAGCAATTTACACAGTATATAAAAATGTAATACATTTGCAACAAATGTACATACATACATTGCATACTGTGTAATAATAAAATACGGCTCATTATTCGCGTATTTATGTAACAATTCTCATTTAATTATTCATAAGTACAGCAATACATTAGTTGCTTTATAATATTGTTCATACAACTGAACATTAATATCGTATCATGTATATCACATTTTATTATATACCTGTAAGAGTAAAAATGATTTTGAAGTATTGGTAGAAACAAGCAGAGACATCGTAAATTAATTGCGCTTTATTTTTCTTTCAAGTTTTTTCACATAAAAAAACGTTACAAGTTTCGTTATGTACAAGGTCGTATTAATTGATTTTTGTATACTAATGCTATAAGTACAGCAGCATAACAACATAAATATCTTCATGTTACGAATAACAATTCAAAAAATATGTTCCTATACTGTAAATATTCAATATGTTTATAAAAAGTGAGGCACTTTAGGGTATCCACAAGAAATAAATGAGTTTCATATTTATAAAAATGCATTAAAACACTTAGCATGATTAGGACGAATAGCATAAAAATAATTACAAAATATAAAGTAATGTTATTAATCATGATATAGATCGAACGTTACACGTATAATATAATAACTTTGACTTCCATTAAATGAACTAGAAATGACTTCACTTTTCATCTGCGTAATAATCTAAATATGATTACGGACCAGTGCAGAAACCCTTTATGCTGGCAACCTTTTGGGATTTAAATCGTACATACGACGCATACGTTTCTTCAATTCTTGCGGAAATTTGTCATAACATTTTTTACAGGCTGGCTTTAAATCAAATTCAAAGAATTTCGTTTTTTGATTCATCTTTTGATCGCAAAACGCACACGCAAAATGATGCACGCACCAAGCTTTATTTAAAGCCGTGAAAACTGAAAAATTAAAAACACGTATGATATGGTCATAGTATTCTAGCTATAATTATCACATTTTCTTATTTAGAAACCCAGCCGTCTACTTACCATCACCGGAAATTACTTGATTGCATACAAAACACAAATTGCCAAAAAGTTGATGGTAATGTGTTTCACAGTAGGCTAAACCTTTCTTTTCATAATGACGATGACCTAAGAATGGCTTCTCGCATTTTGCGCAAACAAAATGTTCAACGTGCCAATGTTTGCCCAAAGCAGTTACCACACGCTCTTCTATTGGACGTCGACACGCGCCACATATTGGAATTCCCATTTTATCATGGCATCTCAGACAATATAATTCATTCTAGAAGCATCAATACGAAGAGTAGTCAGTCAGATATAATATTTATAAAGATACAACTATGCTGCGATACATAATAGATCGAAAATAATGTACTGATAAATAATTACCATTTCATTGGCGGCATATCCTGGTCTAGAATTGACTTCTCTAGCATCGGAATTTAGTTCTGTACCGCAAGCAGTACAATTAAAATGATACGGGTGATAGACCTCTCCACGAAAACGTAACGGCTTATCATCAATTACTCCACTGAAATCAATGATTGAGAAATACAATCAAAAATAGAAATGAGATTTGTTTGCATAATGTTAACACATCACCGATGGGAAACAAGAAATCTAGTTTCCAGACATGTTCGCAAATTTCAGTCTACTAAAAAGTAGCTATACATAAAGAAAGTTTGCTTCAAAGATTAAATAAACAAAAACATGTTTCAGGTTTCTTACAATACAAGGGTATATTAAATCACTATTAAATCATGGAGAAGTACCTGCCATGAATTACAATTTCCACAACAGTTTACCCATCATTAATGTGCTCAAATGCATTATAAGAAAGTAATTAAAAAGATTCATACTGGCACTGATGGCAAATATATTTGCCCAACGCTCCTGCTTTAACACGTGCGTTACACGTGTGACACAAAGCTCTACCCTGGCATTTAATAAATCCTGCATCAGCCAATTCACCATTGCATTCTTCGCAGCGAAAGCATCCTGGATGCCAATTGGCATTCATCGCCTTTATAACACGACCAATAACAAATTCCCCTATATATGAATTAGAAATATAATGTTTAAAAATCTGCAGATTTGCCATAAAGTAACGTATAATATTATTTAACTATAATTAGTTGAATTATTCGAAAACTAACTTACCGCATTTCTCGCAACAAGGTGCGAATAAAACGTGGAAATCATGTTCGCAATATTTGTACCCTTCGAATTCATAAAATATTCCATCCGGGAATGGACGGAAACATTGTGCGCATCTGTATAATTTATTAAATGTTAATTTCATATCAATTTATCAAATTAAATGAAGAAATATCGGTAATAATTTGAGATTCTTACACAAAACATTGAGGATGCCATAATTCTCCATTCGAATTGACAATCTTTTCATGAGGTATAAAACCTTCTCTGCATCGTGAACAAAACATATTATCCAAAGACATCTCTGTAACACTTTTTAAAGTTTACATTGTTACTAACAATAATCATCACCTTATAATAAATTTATGATATAATACCAAATTATAGAATCAAGTACTTTTTTTCTATGGGAATTGGTAATGCAAAGTACTTACTTTACTTCATAAATAATAAGACAAACAAAATTTACACTCCAATCCAAATTGTTTGCAAGTATATATACTATACAGTATCATATATTTTGTTCGAACTCTGTATGTTAACACTGTAGAAAATATAGTTTGAAAAGTGAAAAAAATATATAAAAAATAAAGAATCGGGCAAATGTACAATTGCTTATATAAAAATTAAATTCACGGTAAAATAATGCGAACGAAGTTTCATTGTCAAGACTCCCGACCCTAGAGTATATATATCCATATATGACGTTTCTGCTAAATTAATAAAACGTTTGTCACATCTCAGAGGTTCGTTAAAGGGGAAATGATTGACGCTGAATATGTCAAAAGTCGTAGAAATATTGAAAAAATCAAATAGATATATATATATATACATTGAAGCTACATCGTTTTCAGTATTCCACAATATCTCATAATAGCGAATTTAAAATGATATACCTTGAAATTACTTTTGATGACGGATGTGATATCCTATAACAGTATGTTTCTCAAGAGAAATAATTGTGCTTACCCTGGCATTCTTTAATGATAAAGAAGAACTAATTAAATCTCACGATTTTTATAGATAATGGTTACTCAATTTTTATACGAAAGTTTCAAAAGTTTGACAACATTATACAGTAGAGATTATTTCAAAAAGAACCCAATATTTATTAAAACTATGAAGCAAAGTTATATATTATTATTATATGATATATAGTTGTTTACACTAATTCGTCACACTTTTTAACAAACTTTTGTACGGAATATATAAACACTGTTCAAGTATGGCTGAACTTTAAGTCAATTATATATTTAGAATTAAAATTACGTCATCAAATAATGCACCGCCTTTTCTGCAATGATCATTGAACTGCAATAGCCAATCAGATGTTAGAAATATGGAATTGCCTTTTCTGAAGTATTTCAAACAACGAATTAAGTATATATAGATAGGAAACTTGATAGATATTTATTAGTGTAAAATATTGTTAGAAATGTTGTAATATAATTATTTCCTCCGCTCATTTAGTCAATATATAAGCATAAATATGTATTTTGTTCTGCAAATGATATACAATAATTGTTGTTGATACTTTGTTACAAGTCGTTTAATTAACTACGCATATTTTGTCTTACTCGTTTATTTACTGAAACATAATTCGAATTGTGATAAGCATTATAGGAAAGGACTCAATAAATTATAAATTATTTCAAAATCATGTATACATATAGTGACATAAGAAATTTAAAATTTATTCATAATCTTTTAGTTATAGAACACTCGTTATAACATAACTGTTATTTAACTTTGCTTACAATATTTAGCATTAGCCGTATTAATTGTTAAAAAAGCGTAGGCGCATGTATACAATCCAAACGTTCAAAATATAACACATACTTATGTTTTAGTCAAACAAAAATTACAATTATTCTGCATAGCACGGATTTTCAAGTTCCTACATATAAATGGCAAAGTTTGTAATAAAAATTAAAAAAAAAATTGTAATCCATAGATTTTGTGCCTATCTCGATGGCATGGCGCTGTGAACAACCAACTAATCGATCGAAGAGTATGACTGAGGTTGACACTCTCTAGCCGCTTTCGTGCAAATTGTTTTCTGCTGTGAGGAAACGTTCTCTTTCAACGAAGGATCGTTGTAATCTGAAAAATGGCATGGTTATGTAGCCGTGTTACTTTCCAAACATGTCGACGAACATTTTTCTGCGACACCATTAAATATGGGAAAAAGGGTAACGCGAATATTAATTTTCTACGTCGTACCAAAAATATTACTCAAGTTAATCTTTTCGCCCTTTCGTATTACGTAATGTTACAGAAATTTGTTGATCATTCATTATTTCTACTTTCTCTTAATTGCAATATTGATTCTTGCGAAAAATTTTGGTTACAGAATTTGCGGATCCTTTGGACCATGCCACCGGTCTCGAGAAACGAGAATTACTCGCCGCAGCTGCGGGCAATTTCGTAAGTCATACAGTTATTTTATGAGTTAATGTCACACTTATCGGTTATGTCATTTACAGTATTCCATTAACCGCATAAAATAATGTGCAATTTCGAAAAATAGTTATACGTTGTATCATAATTATTTCAAAGTTGATGTACCATTAATCGCGCAACTGATCGCCTGCGAATTACATATCAGGATTCCATGATTTTGTTTGAAAATAAATTATATTTGATTATTCAAGGCATACAAACATATTATTTTTTGCGAGGGCAGTGTAATAAAATGCAGACAATTTAGATATGTGAAATACAATATATTTGAGACAATACAAATGAGACCTGGCATATTGGTCTTCTTGGTTTCGTATAACAAATCACTCACAGACCAATTCTGACCAACTGTAAGAAATTACAGAGTTTCATTGAGCTCAGCCTCTTTGTGACAATGTACAGTGGTGACCCATTTGCAAGTGGATGCAAAAGTATTGCAACCAAATATCTGCCGTGATCTACAGTCTTCACATTAGGATGCCATAAGAAGTCAATATCCTATCTGTAATAGATCACAAGTACAAATATAGAGAGGGTGTAGAGAGGGTGTAGAAACGTGAAGAATGTTCAAACTATGCAGATAGATTCTTGCCAATAGCTTTGACATACTTTTTTAGTTTGATATGATTGTGTTCTATATATTGATAATATGATTATTGCTGTGATCTTTATCATGTCGAATAGATTTATTCTTTTTTTATGTAAGTTAAGAGAATGAGTGTTAAAAGAAATCTGTATGGAGATTTGATATATACAATTTATTTCATCTTTTCTTTTTAGTTAGTTTAAAAGTTTTTTTTGCCCATTGTTAAATTAAAATGTTATGAATTAAAATAATCAATAAATGAAAATTAATCGTTATCTATCATGATCTATTCTGGATGTAGGATCTGAGAACCTTAGTATTTTATACATTATATATTAAATTTCTAATTAGCACCTTATCGTTTAATTTTGTTTCAGGATCCATATCACATGAAAGCCCTGGAAATATCAAGAGACAGCACAAAAGACTCTCCAAATTTAGTACCTAGCGCATTTAAAAGTCGTATTGTTGGATGTGTATGTGAACCAGATTCCGCGCACATAAATTGGATGTGGTTACACGACGGATATCCACGCCGCTGTGAGTGCGGTCACTGGTTTAAGCTTATCCAAAAAGCTCCGCTTTAATTTAATGTCATTTCTTGTTAAATAGTCATTTGTTTAAAACATAGAATTAATGTTATATAATACCAAAGATTGTTTTTATTTCTTACCCTTGCGTATCCCACTTTTAATGATTCACATATACTATTCCTATTCAAAATAATTGTTGGGATCATTGCCTCCTATCGTTCACAAAAATACATAGTGTATACATATATTCATTGCTTACCATCTGTTTCGGAGCTCTACTGTATTTTATTTTATTTATGAATAATGTGATTTTTGTATAGAATTGGAATAAAAATAAAACTTCTTTTTATAATCACATAACACGAACCAAAGAGCAGATTTAAAATTTCATTTCTACAACCGAACAAGCAGATTTTCAACAGTATAACTACAGCTAGTTGATACAATAGGTAAATTTAAAAAAATGTATGTTAGAAAATACATACTCATTCTTTTATATTACATGTAATTCTTTTTGTTCGAACAAAAATTACATATTACATATAGCTAATAATAATAATAATGGAAGACAGGTATGCAACTATGTGTCAATTCCGAGTTTTGTGCGGGACACAATTATCTTTACTACCATAAATTTAAAAGAACTTAAATACTTAATGATATAAATAATTTTATTATTGAAATATAGATTCTCTTTATAATAATATGGATTTAAATAAATCGATATGTAAACACATTCTTTTTATTACGTATAAATTGTTCAAAATGGAAACAATTTATTTCACTTGTAAAATTCAAACAAACAATATATCTGAATTACAAAAAGCGGAGAGCCTATTCACAATTTAATACACATTTCAAACATTTAAAGTATGACAGAAACGTTACTTAAATGTTTTGCTTACAACTTGTTCGTTATTTCTATGTTATCATGTTGCCAATGTATAGAGTATAATGATAGCCAGTACCTATGTTAATTTTTATTTTCTTCGTATGAATCCTAATAATTTTTCTCGACTCTAACAGTTTTAAGTAATGTTACGTATTTATTGTAAATGTAGTTTTCTATTCAATGATTTCGTTTCATGAAAAGTATTATTTTCTTTAAGAACATTTCTTCGATCTATTATGAACCTTGTGAGGTTTCGTAAAAATTACAACATGCTAATAATATAAGCATTCTTCAATCACTATTTTGTTTCATAATTTAGTTTTATAAATTATCTTCAACATGCTTGCAATATTTCTTTCACGTATCGGATTATAAGTACCAGACGAAAGAAATGTATTAGAAAATAATATACGTGTATAATTGCATACTATGTGCGTCCATCTATTAGATCGGCTGATAAATTTATACTATAGTGCGTTTGTACATATTAAAAATATTATACATTTATAGTGTTGCAGACTTAACTAAGAAAAATCAGCCGCAGGTAGGAAAGCGACGGTTTGATCTAAGTTTTAATACTAAATAACAAATCCATGAGAGACCTAATAAATTATATAATCCATTATCTTCCGCAGGGGCGTTTGTGAATATAAATTAATGTTTTTACTGTGGAAATGTATAAATTATACATACATTAAGTTGTTCCCTTATATTACAGCTACAGTGAATTTTAGTACGTACGCATTCATTACAGTTTAGTTTGATGTATATTTTATTTTCAAATCCACATTAGTAAAAATAACTATCTTCTATAGCAAACATAGCAACTAATAACTGTTACTGACAAGTCAATTTGTTTTCTATGTTTTGTACAGCAATTAAACAACTATATATTTTTATAATGCATTGCAGTCTTACAATTGATCAATTGTACATATACGTAGTATACAAGATTTTATAGATTTGAACTTTATGCACAAAATTATGCTATGTGACAATGATATGTTTCATCTTCTATACTTCAATATCCAGAATATATTCCTCAAAAAACTCTTATCAGACTAATTTTTCCTAATAATTCTAACAAAAACATGATTGTAACGGAAAGACTGTTATTGTCCCTTAGACTATAACTTTGATGGCTAACATTAATTTATTATGCTTCGTATTCATTATTAGCTAAGTTAAGTAACATTGGAATTTCCTAAAAAATTGTTTTAAATGCAATACACATTTTGATATTCTCTTTGAAAAGATCCACTTCTTGCATTTGTCAGGATGTCTGTCCTTGGTCTACGAAACAGTAACACATGGGGTTCTAAAATGAAAAGTTACTTAAAGTTAGGATAATTATTAATATTTTATTTGGTGCCTATTGGCTTGGTGTAGTATTATTGTTTCGTATAATCAAATTAAGCTATATAAAACACGAAACATAGCAGTTATTCAAAATGTATCTCTCATTTGTTATGGCTATATTTTATTGCCACTGTGTTAAACTAAACAAGCGAATAATGTACTTCATTTAAGTTTTAAGTACATGTATCAACAATATTTCTACGTTAGGCACGATTATTGATTATTGATTCAAGAAGTCGTTCCACCAGCTGTAAACAAGACAGACATTCAGGTACTAAAACATGCAAGAGAGACAGTAACCACAGCCATTGGTTAAATTTAATTATTAAATGTTAGTCGTAATAATTGTTGATATCCAGAACGAACAATTTACATAATTTAGGCAAAACTGTTACGGCGATTATAGCCAGTTATACTATTCGCATGAAATGTATTACAGTATCTGAGAACTGTGTATATGCCTCGGTTTCAATTTGTTGAAAGGATTATAAACATGTATCACTTAATTTGAAATATAGTATGTTTATATTCCAAATTACAGATGTTTTTCCAGAGGATCCGAAGGGATAGAACAAAATTCTAATCTTGTAGAGATTCGAATTACCCAATTTCTACTGTATATTGAACTTCATACCTGGAACGTGCATCATGTAATGTACCCAGCCTGGACTTTGCTGAACTCCCAAGTTTCTCCACTCTGTTTCCGACATGAGATGTGTTTTTGGAACGTGTCTAGCTAAGTCAGCGGGCAAAATGACATGCCTAGAACAAATGCATGCATGCCTTAAATTACAAAAATTGTAACTCTAAAACGAGTAACGTATCATTAATGTTACTAATTGCTCTGAGAAGCTTGAAAAATGTGGAGAGACTACATGTAGATCATGTATAAGAAAATAGTTTAGGTGCACGACATTTGTACACTGTGTTAATAAAAATTTGTTTGTAAATGTACGTTGAGCGTTTCGGTTCATAGATCGGTAATGGGATAACTATAATTTGGTACAAACCTATATTCATATTTATCGTCGTTATATTTTTCCGAATATTGTATCTGATCAGCTGGCATTTTGAACATTAAAATCTAAATATATTCGTTTCCTTTATGGAACTCGTTTTCATAATCACATATACACAATAATAAATTTCACCTTGTTTTCGTTGACGTCCGGCACGTTCTAATTCTATAGATAAATCTAATGTTGCATTTTTTTTCAAAACCCATAACAGGTAGTAACAGGCAATTATATATACACGCGCCTCGAAGAAGCTATCGCGCCCTCTGGGTTCATTTAAATTTAAACTAGGGATGGCAAAAAAATGCAAACACCTCGATATATCGATACTAAGTGCCATCGATGTACGATTATCATCGATGTATCGGTAGTTAAACATCGATGTTTACAATATGAATGTTTTCTGAAATTCAATTAAAGGAGCCTTGTTTAGGAGCCTTGTTTTTTAGGAGTTTTAATTGAACTTTTATAAAGTTCGTAGAAAGCTTTTATTCAGCAAACCAATATTTCTCTCTGCTCTTCGGAAATTAGGGATTTATGATATCTACAATTGCTATTGCGGGCGAGATAAACTTTCGACGAAAAGCGAATTTAATTCTTCAGTATGTATTGCTGAATAGGACCAAAAACAATGACTTTCTCAAAAATAGTTTTGTTGACGCTGGTGTCATAAGTCCTTGGTCCATTTGCACTATCCGACCAAAGCTATGTATACCTGGTTTTGAACGTGAATATGTATGTACATCCTCGAGAATGTACTGTAAGATATTCAGTTGCTTATATTGCATATTGACGTGGATGCATTCACGTTGAGAGTAACATAATATCGAAGCAGATATAGTTAGCGCTAATCAAATTTTATCGCTTGAAGTTTAAAAATGTGCTGCTAAATCGAACAGACCTGATTGTTAATTATGTATACATATGAAAATATCGAAACCATAAAAAACTATCGATGGTTTTCATACTTGTATATGAGCCGCTCATTAGCGAAATCGGGAAACTCCAACTTTTTCAATTTTTTAAAATTTTATTATCAAAACGCTTGATCGACTCCTAACTTTTTATATTTAAAGTAAATTTCCTTATTGTTACGTTAAATATCACGAAATAACAAAAATTTGTTTGGCCACAAAGCAGTAGAAAATATTTATTTCAGAAGCAAATAAATGTGATTAATTTCATACGCTTATATAAATCATTTAAAAGGGATAATATTTGTCTACAATAATAATAATAATACATGTTTATTTTATTTGCTATTTAAAGCGGAACTTTAATAATCAATGTATACTGCTATTGAATCACTTTTTCCGCTTTTTGTTTTGTGGAGCTCATGTGCGGCTCATATCGAACTCTACATATCGATGGTAAAAACATCGATATATCGCGAGAAAATGTCGATGGTTGCCATCCCTGGTTTGAACACGATAAACAAAATATCGGCATATTTTATTTGAAACAAACGTGACACAATGCGAGATCAGGTACTTGCTCAGTAGTTTTAATATATCTTAATGTATCTTAAGATTAGTGAATTTAGATTTTGTTAGTTATTTATCGTTACAAAAATGCAAGACTTTTGTCCATTGTGTTTAAAGAACGGCATAAAGAATAAAGTAACATTATTGCAAATTAATTTACAAGAAGGTGTATGGGTATGCCCGGAAGAAAAGGTAGGCTTTTTTCAACATTACAGTTTTGTATACTAGATTACATCTTGTTTATGAAACCGTAATATTTTAATGTTCAAGAAATTAACCTATGGCATGATAAAGATTACTTCGAAGGAAAAATATGTACACCGTGGGCCACAATTCGTGGAACAAACGAGGTCAGAGAGTTAATATGGTTCAAAATATGATGAAAATCAAGAATAAAAAATGTGTGAAATATGATGAAAATCAATCGAATACGTTCACGTGTAACTGATGAGTAGTTTTACAGATTTCACTACAGACTGCTGCTGTGTATTTTTGTACACGATACACAGCTACAAAGCCTCCAATGCACGTTTATTATTTTTGATTATCATCTTATTTTGAGCCATACTGTCTCCTTGCCTCTGTTTGTACCACAAATTTTAGGCCACAGTTTATATCTTTATGTTATAATCTTGTCCTTATACAACATGTGTTAAAATGTGTATAAAAGAACTTGGGTACATTATGTGGTACATATCAGGTTGCTCCGTAAGTAATATCTCTCTCTTGATTATTTAAGATAATGTATTTGGTTTAGAAATAATGCACTTTGAATTTCTAGGATAGAATAGTACTTAATTGATTGCGATCTTTAAACTTAACGCTATAGATTTTAGTTTATTTAAAGCACTACTGTGTTGCAAGGAGTATAAAGCAAATAAAAGAAAAAAAGGAGGATACAATAAAGAAGGTTCACAGCAGCAGCCTAATATTTGATGCCAAAACTTTAGAAAAACATAAGAGAAACAATCAAATATTTTTGGACACAGGGAATATATTTGCTGAACGCTGTGGGCAATGAAATTACTAATTAAATACAACAGGTTCCAGTTTCTAGCATTCTACAGTTATGAGGGCTGTATAGTCAGAATTGGAGGTAAAAAGAAATTATGCGTCTAAGTTGGGAATTTTGATTACCGACCCTTCAGCACAGAAAGTTATATGAATAAAAATGACATTACTTATGGAATGACCTGATAAATATATGTCATACATCATGCAATACAAATATGATTCCCATTTTCTATACTTCTAAGAATTTTAAATATTTTGGTTGGAATAATAATATCCCAAGTTTGGTACGTTGATTAACTCGCAACTGGTGACACAGAGTCTGGGAGACTACTGGAGAATAATTCTTTTGTGTAACCCTTAAATGTGTGAAATATTCACTACGTGAATTCCAGTACCTTCCTAGATGTAAAAGTTAATTTGTACCTTATAAGTAGCAGTGTTTGTGCAACAGTTTTTTTGTTAATACCGTGGTGGAGTTTGGCGTGTTCCACAGATTAATTTGTACTAATAGCTATATTTAACCTTTAACGGTAGAACTATTTAAATATTCAAAGTTGACTTTAATCAATAAGACTGTTACTCAGAATAATCCTTTAAACCATCTATCGAACTCTTTTTAGCACTTTATATGTATATGCTTTATATTATAGTGCGTTTGGCCTTTCGGGTATGAAGACTTTGCATTATGTCCAAGAGCTGTGGGAAAAATTTGGTCCTGTTACTGGGATGACTATAAGTCAACAATGCCAAGAGCAAAAGAAAATGGAACCATATCAATAAAACCAATATCATGCAGTGAACCTGCACCATTGAATCAAAATATGCTGAAAGAATTCACAGTTAATGGAGATACATATTGTTCGAATGATATTAATGATGCATGCAACAATTTTAAAGAACTACAAACAGAAACTGGTTTAAACAATTTATGTATTTCTGGTGAGGGAGAACCAAGTATTTTTTCAGATATCGATAGTGAAAAACAGTGTCATAAGGACCAACCGATTTTAAGTAAAGAATCTATTGCTAGTGAAAGCAATTTAAATAATAGTAGTTTGCAATTGGTTGAAAATAATATGAAGGATATAATATTAGAAAATAAATGCGCAAGTCCACTAAATAAACATATAAAAGAGAAAGATAGTGGGTGTGTACAAAATGTAAGAAATGTAAATACTGTAAGAGGAATTCCCATAATAACGAGTATTGAAAAAACAAATATTAACATTTCCAATGTTAAGATTGGAAATCATATCTCGCTTTATCAAGATATAGACAATAAAATAAAAAGTCTTAATAAGGCTACAGGCAATATGGAAACTAAGTTAGTATCCGAAGTTGAGGGGAAATCAAACTCTGAACGTACTGAAAGTGACAAAGCTGTACCAAAGTCAAACTTAAGTGTTACAAAGGTGGAAATAGATAGATTGCCGCCTATAACTTTGCCTTTTGAAATCCCAGGATGTGTAACAAAACCAGAAACAATAATTTCCAACACTCAATGGGCTGGCACCAAGAATAGTGTGCAACCAAATACTCCAGAAATAAAAAACAATGTTATAAAACGAAGTATAACTCGTGCTAAACAATATGAAAAGTTTAGCTTTAGTGCTATAAAGAAAAAAATTGAAACAAGCAATTGCAATAACACCAAGAGTAACAATAATTTGTTGGATGTAAAAACAGAGGCGCAAATTGGAACAGTGAAAAGTGATTCGAAAGATAATATTAAGAAAAACGAATATGGTCGAAATGTTAATAATCTAAATACTGTAAATATTAGTAGTAATAGTAAGCAAACAATGCCTACTGTAAGTAGTAATACTTCGAGATTGAATCAACTCGATAATTCTATAACACGTCTATCGAGTCAAGAAGATATATCATCTGATACATTAGCGGTGAATACTAGTATGAATTTGGACACTGTATTAGAGGACCTTTTAAGTAATGATTATAGTGTTTCCGAAGATTTAAATGATGAATGGTTAAATTCGTTATTGAGCTAGCATAAAATTAATAATGTAAACCATTGCAATTAGTTGTTGTACCCTGACAGTATTGTTTTCTTTATTGTTTTATTAGTATATAAACATAGTATATAATAATAAATATGTACTTACTATCAGTTTATTAACATGAAAATTAATGAAACTATTTTATACAAATGTTTCACGGAACTTTTACATTCATAGCACGAGTAAACTGTAATAATTAGAATCTGTCTCATTTTTTCCTGAAAAAATATTTTATGTACGCAGCCGATATATAGAACATTATTTATTCCTAATATAGCGACCAACTTTATTCTAGAATACATTGTATATAAAGTCCGAATTACAAATTTGTCAATTCATATTATACATTTGATATTAATATATAATTAGTACGCACACTTATTATCTATTTGAAAGAAATACATTATTTCAGTGATTTGAAAATTCATGTACAAAAATAATTTGTACGATTCTGAAATGAAACGGAGTGCATCCCTATTAAAAAATATAGCTAGATTTATGTCGTAAGGTGTTAAAGCTTATCAAGCTCTGAGGTGCTAGAGCTTATCAAGCCATACAAAAATTTCTTTTATCGTTTCTTTCTATCTTCGGTTATAACACAGCTATAGCCTGTCCTAGTTAATAGATTTGCTCTGTATATTATCCATTAACACTAGAGCTGGTATGGGTTTTGGTATGTTTAGGTATATGTTAGACAGATAATAAAAATGAAAGTTGTTCAATAGAAATTAAATAGTGATATGCAACTACCGTGATATACGTCTACCTTATTAAAAATCATAAATTCCTACAACAATACTTGCATGAAGTTAATTTTAAAGCAAGAAGTCCGTAATCTATCATTCCGATCGGCTTGATAGTCTCGCTTATGAATGTATATTTTTTATAACTGTACTAGAATGATGGTTTTTAATGATACCCTTTACGAATAAAATGTGCTCATATTTCTAATCGTTTTATATATATCTTATATATTACAGTATAATACAGCTTATGCATATATTGCCAGGACTATATCTCCCATAAAAATTGTGTTTTTTAATACAAAGAGTACTATTACGATCGTTATTGATTACGATATAGTGAACATACAATTGTATACAACATTTTTTAAGAAATACAATTTTGTATATATAAATCCTTCAATTGAAATTACAATCAACATAGTTAATGCACGTAACATATGGGTGAATATTATCGAAATTGTGCAAAGAATAGGTTTCAATGTTCACAATTTTAAAGTGACAAGAAATTCCACTTTGAATTCATGTTCTGCTGATAATGAATATTTAAGAATTTTTAATCTTGTTAAGCTATGAATGTTATACAATATAATATATATTTCTTTAAGAAATTAATTATTAGGTATTCAAATCTTTTTGAACGGATATATAATAAAAACAAAGTGATTGTGAAAGTAAATTATGCAGAAAATAATTGCGAAAAATATATTTATATTGTACAATTACAGTAATTTATTAAACAAAATGATCGTTTATTTATGAATAAAAAAGGATTTACAATTATGTGCATTCAGCTCTCTTGTTTATCTTTTACAAGTTTTATTTCTCGACCTAAAAGATCATATTTAGTATTACTTGGTTCCGGATCTTGATCTGTATCTGAACTACAATCACTACCACTAGAATCTTCGTAAGAGCCAAGCCCGGGCAAAATTCCAATACACTTCATGCCCCCCGTTTCCTTTCCTACGCTTTTGTTCAAGCAATCATTTTTGAACACATTTGGTTTGCATTCTATATTTTCGGTAACTGTCTTTTCATTCACTTCGCCGTCTGCTTTCTTTTCTGCATCATTGTTTCCATCGCATAATTTTCTCTTAACACCTCGTGTAACATCTACAAAAATATCATGCGGAAGCGTTAGATGTGGAAAAAATTTACGTTTTTCATGCTTACTGTTTAAATATAGTTTAAATATAAAAATCATCCTTAGCTATTTCTGGTTTTGTTTTTTCCAGTAATACATGTTCTACTATTACTGGTGTTTTAAATTATTTTAAACGTTCTCACTTACCCTGTTTTTGTTTCTCAGGTCGTTTAACTACAACACCTGCTAATAATTTTAATTGCGAGCTGCGACTGCTACAAAAGAAATAGAAATCAACAAACTTCATCTTCGAAAATCAGGCACTATTAATTACAATCGAAATATTTATCCCATATTATTGTTATAAATTTATCCAGAATATAAATATGAATAATACTTGTTAGAATGCACAGAAATGCAGTATATTACCTTCCAGAAGAAGCATTTTTATTTATGGTTTGGGGATTCTTCAATTCTTGTTTCAATTTTTCATTTAAAGACTTTTCTTGTAACGAAGCAACGGCTGCTTTAAAATCACGCATTTCCTTTTCTTCTTCAATATTCTTCTTTCGCTCTTCTTCTAATTTAGTTCTATCTACTAAATCCAAGAATTCCACTTCATCGTCGTCTAAGCCTTTTATCATATTCTCTGTAATTAAAGATAAAATTTTCCTTAAGCAAATATGTTTTATATTTCGTGAATACTATATATCTAATAGAGTTATAAAACCATTTCATATTTATTATAAAATTCTTATTTATAAATGATTTCTAAGCTTTCGACCCACTCAGCTTGTGTGCTTCTTCATATTCGGAATCCCTTTTGTTTTTCTGTTCTTGTAGCCGTTCGTACAAAGACCTTGAATCATATGTTTCCTCTGGAGCTTCTACAAAATTTGGGAAATACCTAATTATATCTCTATTATAACCGATATAGATAAAAAAGCAAACAGTATCATACAAAGTTTTATTTCGACTTATAAATATATATCGTTTGTAGGAGCATTTACAGTGCTTATACTACTTTTATGCAAGATTTGAGTAAACATATATGCTTTCTGTAGGACATATTATCATGTATTTTATATAATAATTTCGGAGAAAGTTATATACGGGGTGAGGTTGGATGGGTAGTGCAATGGGGCAGGGAATGATTCTAGGTGTAAACATAAGTAGCAAAAGGAATACAATTTTTGCTTATGAGACCTCGTTTTCGAGAAAATTGGATTTGGAAATTCAAACAAATATTCGTACACTTGACTATCTCTAGTCTTAAGTATATACTAATAAATTAACATTACATTGTTGAATGAACTGTTCAAAGTGACGTTCTGATTAGCGAATACAAATCCTGTCTCTCTCCGAACTAAAGAGTCATGAATTGATACCACATAATTTTATGGTTTAATTGATCGAAAGTTTGTATTGTTTCTGTCTTTTAGCTGTCGAGGACTTACATTGCTTTCTGCGTATACTGTTTCTTTAACACGACTCCACAAGAAGTAGTCCAATTTTCAAACTCCATTTTCTCAAAACGAGGTCTCAAAGGAAAATATTCCTTTTTTTCTACTTATTTTTATGTAGAATAACCTCCCACCTGGTTGTACCATCCATCCAGGCCGAATCTGTATATTAGAGTTTTATGTAATATCTTATTGTAAAATGTTCCATATACATATGAAAGAAGATATACTTTATAATAAATGCATTTAGTAAGAATTGATTGTGATTTAGTTAATTTAACATTTATTACAGCTTTTTATATAGAGCAGCCTATGTAAAATCGACCTTCTTTAAAGAATGATCTAATGTTTCCAACTAGAGCGTGGTCCGATTGGTTTAACCCTTGTGTAAGCAGGTACCTGGGTATCAATTTCAATATTTCCTTTAATAATTTTGGTATGTTCTTGATTAGATATTGCAAAACCACTCTGGATCTCTTTTTTGGACACTCTTACATAAATTTATGTTGTGTGTAGAAAATTTATGCAACATATTTCGAGTTCATTTGATATTGACCATTTTGGTTGCTCACACAAGGGATAAAAGAATTTCTGTATCATGGGACGCACAGCGAGCGGAATTGGTTTTATATTGGACATTCTGTGTATCAACATACTTTAGGCTACGTGCTTGAAATGTATTATCAAAATAGAATCTTAAAGAAGAGCGATAATCACCTAGTGGTTGATCAGCAGTTCGCACACGTTCCCATTCCTGTTGCCGTATTTTCCGCTGTTCTGCGATCTCTGCTTCTGATATAAATCCTGAACTCATCGCGAACTAAAACGAGATGTAACTATGGAAAATGTTGTTTTAAACCTTATGCGTTACTTGGCATTTGGATTTCATATATTCATTCTAAAATATTTGTATTCATACAGAAACTTACCACTTTTATTTATGACAAATTCTAACACATTGACTGGCGGTTAATAAATACAAGAAATATATCTTGTCACACACTTTTTTTTGTTTTTAACTTTAGAAACATTCAATATTTCGTGGATTAGACCTCCACCATAATATAAATGTATAAAGTGGTTTTAATACGTTTATTGTTCAATACTTAAAATTAGAAGTTTTAAACATTAGATCGAATATTTACAACTATAGGTACGTATGTATATTTGGCACTCGATAATTTATCCACTAAATTTCCTTTGTTTACAAATGTATTAAACAGCAAAAATTTGCCACTTAATAGTATTTATATACATCAATGTATTAATGTTTGTGTCAGTGCTCGACAGACAAATACGTGATTTTTTTTGAAGGATATGAAGGTTAATTTTCAGATATAAATTTGAACACTTTCAATTGTAAATTTGAAAATTAAATGCTTTATTATAAATAGGCCACCTTTTTTCTACAATCGAATGTAGAATGAATAATTTTTGTCATTATGCTATGAACTTATATCACAAAAACGATGCTTGAGACACCTTGTAACATAATTGTTTGTAGTTACCAAATTATACTGCTTTATACGCATGCGCACAGAGCTACATATATAACTTACGGATAGTATGAATTTATATGCGTATATGACATATTAGTTTTCTTATAGTCAAATAAAAACATCGTGTTTTTTACTACACACTAATTTGTCAACAGTTTTATATGGCACCACAAAAGTAATGCCTTACTTAATTAATTTTTACTAGGCCTTTTTGTTCACATATAATAAATCATACAAAAGTTATTCTCCCTACGATATATTAATTTGCAATATTCTAATAATTTGAATTCATTACAGTAATTTATATTATTTATAAAAAAATGTTCAGTAAGGATAGGCAAGAAAACTGGTAAAAAAAGTGGTTTCAAATATTTTTATTTTTTAAAACAAATTATACGTAAGTTTCTGGGAATTCAAATGTTACATCTCGACCAGTCAACTTCTTGTACACAGCAGCAAAGGTGTCAACCTAGTAAACAAAATTTTCTTCAGTATTTTTTACATTTTACATTCATTCTTAGCAGAAAATACAATTCATTTATATGTATTTATTTATTACACGAATATACATGCAAGAATTTTTAACAAAGCTTTGAAATATGGTACGATGAAAGAATAGATATTACTTAAAATTATATTTACCTTGTGTTCAATGTTCGTTTGTTCATTTTTATCTAAATGGACTTTAATGAGCTGTGTACCGTCCAATTTAATCCTGATGCGTTTGCCAACAATCTCTACAGGATATACTAAATCTTCTAATAACGCATCGTATACAGCGGTCAAAGTGCGGCTGAAATTTGTTTATATCCATTATATACATATTATCAACTTACATAGGGTTATGTATACTTAAATATACAAAAGCTTTTAATAGGTTTTATAATGATGTAGCGCATACCTTCTTGGCCTCTTTTGCTTGTTCTTAGTGCGTGTTTTCCTTGTTGGCTTAGGCAAGATTTTACGTTCCCCAACGAACATAACATGTTTTCCAGAGAATTTCTTTTCCAATTCTCGTACAAGTCTGGTTTGAATTTTTTGAAATGCCTTCAACTTTGGCATAGGTACATAAATGATGATGCACTAAAAGAAACACAACTTTATTCGACATACGTATCTCCTTCAAATATGAAGTTTTTAATCGAGCGTACTGGCACTAAGTAGAAATTTCTATCCCGTTAACATAAATACTCCGGCAAGAATTAATAGGAATCGTAAAATCAAAGTAAAGTATTTAAAGTAGTATCGAAATCGATATTAGATTGTAAAAGTGATGGTAAGAAAAAGTTGAATGCCAAAGAGGCTGTGACACTTTACCTTCTTATTGTTGGTTTCTATTTCACGGGCTTTAGTGATATATAGCTCCCTTAGCTGCGATTTTAAATCGCTGTTCATCTCCAGCTCCAGTAGAGCTTGAGAAATGCTAGCTTCGAACGCATCAGGTTCGACTGCGCCGCTCTTGATTATTTTAGCGTTTGCTGTGAACATCTGCAAAATATTTAGAGGTTAGGATGTATTATTGTTTATACGTAGTTTCGAGAAATAATCGACAATTTTTCTATTTCATAGCGATCTTATATGGAATAAAAATTGTGCCTTTAATTTATGAAACGACCAGAGAACTATTTCTAAGCTAAATACTAGCTGTTACAATATGCTGTCAAATATAGTGTGTACATTGCATCGAATAAAATCCGGTTTTATCAAATTTTATATAGGCGATCCGAAAAAAAATCTTAGTTCATATAACAAATTGCAATGTTACGAATAACATGCAAAATTGCATTTATTGTTTTCTAATTCATTTTAACTTTGTTTTTAGTTAAAAACGAAACTGCTATTCGCGTGTACCTTGACGATATCCGCACCGCGTGAAAAGGATCCAAGAATCACATCAATAGAAATACCAACTGTTTCACGCACAAAATGTCTCTATATCTGCAGCCGTATAGATATGCGTTCATAATTATTAGTTAAGCGGCAGATGAATAAAATATTTCAGACATCATTTATCTTTTTAATAATTCTTAGTAGTTAATTTTCATAATACGAAGTATTTTATGAATTTATTTTCATGTTGAAAATTCTTTAAGCTGCTTTGAAATAAGGTTTTCTTTATGAAACTGTAACGTATTAATACATACATATTAACATGTCGACTTTTGTTTTAACGAAGAAATGGGTTAAATTAATTGGCATGGAATTCGTTTCGTCTCCTATTTTTTTAATAAACTCACTGGAGTCTAGTTATTTTATGCCGAATACGTAAGTTACACGATTGTGTAGTGGCGCTCAAAGCACATGGTTTTCAAGTAGTCTGCAATGTATGACTTAGTGAGGTTAAGTGAGAATTTATCGGCATAAATAAGAAATCCTTGTCAAAAAATATGGGAGATCAAGAAAATGAAGAAGAGCAAAAGCCAAAGAAAGGAACGCTTACTTTTTTTGGGGAACCAATAATTAAAACGAACTGTCAAAGGAATGCACTCATAACTGCTATCAGTGGAGGCATTTTCGGTGGATTAATAGCATTTTTATTTACAAGTAGCCCAAGAAAGTCTACTCGTATAGGAGCAGCCACTTATTTCACAATAGGCGTTACTTACGCATGCTATTGTACATACGATGAAATCCAGACAAGATATCAGCGGAGGTTACTCAAGCAAATAATATATGAAAATAAAAAGCACCATAAGTCAAATGATGGAAAATCAAATGATGCTCCAGTAAGACTTGAAAGTGCTTGAAAGGTTCTTTGAGAAAAAGTACTTCATACACTTATATAGATCCTATTAGATGTAAAGAATGTATAAAAATATGTAATTAGTATGAGAGGAATATTTAAATGTTATTATTCACATGAATTGGTTCACAATTTTACAAGTGTAACATAAGTATAATGTACAACAATAAAAATTTGAATGATATATAGCTATTATCATTTCCTTATGATCTTATTATTACACGACAGTGAATGGTAAAAGCTAAAATAATATTGTCCTTTGCAATGGGCATTATAATATTCTTCACATTGAACGATAATATCCATCAAGGATAAGAAAATATTTTTGTATTTGATACAGGAGTATTCCTTGGAATTATTGTAAATTTAAATAACATTGCAAAGTATTCAATTAATATAATTCTTCTAATATATTTATATATCATTACATGGGTTGCAACTAACATACCGACTTAATATATAGTATAATTAGCAATCTGTAAAACGGACAGAAACTTTCATCTAATGTATAATATAGAATCTTAGAATTTACATATGTATGCAAATATTACTAACGTATGTATATACGTAAGTTACGAGAACATTTTTTCTTCAATTATTCCATACAACTATTTTTGTCCCAGCTAGTTGTATAACAATTTCAACAATTAACTATTCATATACTAAATTAAAGTATTTGCAAAATACTTCGGATGTCATTGATGCATATAACATATTTAATTGACAATTTTATGAAAATTTAAAAGGATATTATGGATATATTAATAACTTTTCAGAATTGTTGTGTGAGTAAATGTTCTGATAGTGTACGCTAGAGGGTACTGTACGGGGCGTGATATGAAACGAAGGTCTGCTGCTGTGCGCTGATTGGTGTTTGGTGGTTGGTGGGGGTGTGCAATGACATCACGACGCATGTTTCATACTATCGAATATGCCGAGTGACAGGTGGTGTAGTAGTTCTGTTACGTACTGTGTACCGAGGATAGAAGTCGTATCCTCGCGTCACGCGATCGGCACGTTGTTACTCGTAGGTGTCAGTGTTAAGTTTTGTGATGCATACCACGATCTCACGCAAACTACCTGAGAGATTCGACTCTGCAAGAAGAGGTAAGTTTATATTCAACACTGTACCCGAAATTTCCCTTCGCCTACAATGGTAATATTACGTATCCGTCCAAGCACGATCATCAACCAAATTTTATTGAATTAAAAGAGAATCTCTATAATATCTCGCGTTATCTGTTAATGGCATTCACGAATTTCCGTAGACAATAGATTTTTCAATTTCCACTTAATTCTAACAATTATATATGAATTCAAAGTATATTTTCGAGTAGCTTGATTATTTCTCATTTCTTGTCATTCACCTTGATCATTGATTAGTTTCAATATGATTTTCGTTATTTTGTGAATAGAATGTTGTTTTATAAAAGGGTATAAGCCTAGCGCTTATGCACAGTGGGAGTTGGAAGACGATTAAATTCACTTAGGCTTTCACGATTTTCCATATGTAAACAATGAACGTAGTCTATTAAATGTTACGTACATATGCAATGTACGTAATTTTGTGCCCGGTATTTACCGCAAATCGTTACGATATCGAAAAAAAGAGACTCGTTATAGTTTTGAGCAAGGTTTGATGACGTTTGCGTCAAGATTTTTGGTATGAAAAAGGACGATTTATTTTTTCCAGTGTTTTTGAGACAGCTATACAACAGGCCAGGAATAGGGCTGCAGGGAATTTTGTTTCTGTGAGTAAATACGAGTGTATTGCAATCAAATTTCCAAGTACTTTTGGCAAGGAGGTGTTTACGAAAGGTTAAGGTGCATGCGCAACGCATCCGGGTATTTCTTTATCCTTTCAACGATTAACTAACAAAAATTCTTCATTTTCATTTCTATGCTTTGCCTTTCTTTTTCTTCTTTTCCCCTCTAATCTATCCTGAGATTCGGGCGAATAATGTTACGTCTAGTGTGATCATTTTATTTCAGGTTTCATATAAGTTTTTGCAATGTATTTTCATGTGTGACTTCCAATGAGATAACGCTTATGTTAAACGATATGCATCGTGGTCATAGTAATTATAACTGGAGTAATTTTAGTGGAAAATTGTACAATTAAAATACACGGCTGACGTGAACGTACAGTACCGATCAAAAGTTTGGGTACACCTATTGCATTTGTCTTCGACACTTCAAATGCAAATTGTAGGGTTTAACATTTCGCCATATTTTAATACGTGTATATTTTGCTGTGTGACTGTAATGTTATAAAAATGCACAGTTTTCCTACAACTTAGATAATACATTTCTTAATTACATGTTAAAGTTTGTCGTTGTTTATTAGGTGAGACCTTTTATATATGAAACTAATCGAATTATTGATTACTGAACAGATTGCATAGCTCTGGTACGATTAGTTATAAAAATTAGTTTAAAGAATATCGAAATTGTGTAAAGTGTTAACAAAAACGAACGAAATCAATTCCTTTCAAAGATCATAACTATTATAAGTTATTTTGGTAATTGTCGAACGTATATATGTAAACAAAGAGAAATAAAACATTTACGTTACATTAATAATAAAGGTTTTGGAATATTTCACACACTAGTTACGTGTATCCAAACTTTTGACCGGTAGTGTATGTTGGTTTTAGTACTTATTATATAAGGTTAAATAATTCAGAATAAGAAACTTGGTAATGCACGCTATTTATTGATGGTAATTTATTCCTCGATAATACATATTTTAATGCACTTCGTGCAAACCAGCGGGTCTTCAATATTTCGGTCAGTATCGATTGCAGGATATGAAATAGAAACTGGGTAGGGTCCTTTATCGTGAGACATCTCAACGTGGATTCTGGTACCATGTGTTGTTTCCCTTTGAAAGGTTTCCAAAATGTTGTGTGTTAATCATTCTAAAGAAATAATTAGTATAAATCGATCAATAAAACATTATCAATTCCTGAATTATTATTCGATTCTCATGTTATATTTTGAAAGGTTTTACCAGATTTTAGAAACGTTACATGTTCTTAATTCTGTGGAAACAAATAGTACAGTAATAATAATATAGTAATAATTCCTACAATTTCCTCAATACGTTTGTAATGAAAGTGTTTCAAGATATGTGAGAGGTCATTTATTAATAGTAGGTACATTATGTTAAGAATTTAATAGGATAAATGTTTTCCACGATTTATTTATTACGAAAGAATCAATCAAAATAATATTTGTATATATTTTAAAGGTAATACATAACGTATAGATAAAACTTTTATTGTGATTTAATGTTAATACATTGATTGATAATCGATATAGTAATAATTTGTTAAAATAATTTTTATTACGCTCCCGTAGTACATAATTCTGGATCCTTTAATGTTTGGGTCAATGGTGCACCTCTATAATAAGAAGTGAATGCATCTTTACCATATGCTTTTATACATAAAAGCAACATTATAGCTCTACAGCTTGAGCAAAGCAGTCGTGTAAATTAATTTTTTCTTGCCGGCTTAGAATGTTGTGAAATGTTTCCCACGTGTAAAAGATCGGTACCATTTCTCAAACAAACGGAGTCGATGAATTCAGGGTGCACCGAATGTGGTGAATTGGGCCAGTGGCATTTATCGTCCTACATCTCGGAATCACTACATACCGCTGCCTTTCACCATTAATTTCATGTACTTAAGGTTGAATTCCGAGCTAAAGTTCTACCTCTTACCTGGATCTTTTCACCCATTTGCGAATAACGTTACAATATCGTAACACCCACTATCGGATCTCATTTGGTAATAAACTTTTGCAGCATAGAGAATTGAGATATGAACGGCTGATTATGAAAACGGGCTTTTCCGTTTCGAGATATTTTAACATTTGAATTTATATTAATAAAAAGATTATACGACCGCCAAATACTATTTTAAAAATGGAATTTTGTATCGATTAAATTAAAATTCTTGTAAAACAATGCTTGTATAAGAATTTGCTTTTCCATGTTTCAACTGACTCGGACGACTATTGTAATTACTCCCACATCTGTTCTTGAATGGCTGTTAACAATAATTGCCTTCGTATTTATAGTTCTATGGAGGCACAGTACCTGTTCTTTTTTTTTTAGCACGTCGTGACTCCTACATGTGAAGTAAACTTTTGTAAGTTTACAGCTGTTATGAATCAAAGAGATTGTAATGTATCGAAGGCTGAATAATTTATGTGTACTTGCGTTCGAAAACAGTTGTTATATACATATTATTTACAGTGGTCTTAATTACTTACACCGCAAACCACTACGGCTGATAATGTCGCAAAGTCATTGGACGATTATTTAAGAAATTTATGTCATCGCGTTGTGGTGATTTCCTGGCGTTTAACGTGTTACGAAGTTGTATGAATTAACATCATCTAAATTTTTTTATAAAAAAATGATAAATACACAGTATTGTTATATAATATATTAACAGGAATTTGAGACAGTGTACGTTTCAGAAAAAAATGATTTATTATTATGCAAATGTAAAAAATGTGAGAATGGCACCGAAACAGCTATTTGTTCTCATAAATGAGCGGAAAAGTCGTAGAAATGTTAGGTGACAGAAAGATAGGTCGAAAAATACTTTTTTCTATTGTAGCAACAGCGACAATAATAGCTGTTTAATACAGCGCTCTTAAATCGTATTATAACTCTCTCATTAATATCATAATAAGTCGCCAATAAAATAGTACTTCAGCATAATTGTCTTTGCAGCATTTTAATTTTCTGTGAAATTCTCATTTAATCTCGCTAAATTTTACACTCGACAACAAATAAACAAGTCTTGCATCGTCCCACTAACAACAGAATAATCTAAACTGTTCACGTTTCGTGGTTCATCATGTCTAATAAAGAAAGATGTTATGTTTTGCAATGTATTTCGAAATATTATATCGTCATAAATATCCACTATTTATTTATTATTGGTCTTAATAGGGACAGGGTATTTTAAAGGATTCGAATATTCTTCCATATGATTTTATTTCCGGATGCAAATTGATGAGGAAGTAAATAGTACCCCGGCATTGGCGTGAGGAGTATTTTGTTTTATATTAATGGTGTTTCTTGCAAAGCAACATTCACTTGGACGATGTGCACGCGTAGATACACAACGTCGTCGTTTGGGAACTTCCGTCCCTCCTAATGAAAGTATATGTATACTCATTCAATTGTCCAACGACATCTGCAGTCGACCATTAATCTGTATTGAGATCTCGTATACGTTTGGTGAATTTTACCTAATTTTTGTCTTGGCATCGATATTAAGATTATTATACTGATACTGTTTCGTCCAACTTGTGTTAATAAACTAATTAATTTTTAGGATTAGCGAGCTTTTGAATCTGTCTGGTGTGGCGGGATTGGTACAATTGCTTCGTACAATATAATAGACTTGTATAATTATAGCGTGCTTTCCAATAACCAACCAGTGAACAAAGTAGTAAATAATAAGTAAATATTTATTGAGAAATTTCACGTGACAAAATTCTCACTAATATGGCTTCATCTGTTTCCATTAATGAACTACATATATTTAGGTTGAATTGCAACATTTTTAAATAATGGTACGTCAATTGAAATGATCGATTGGTTTAATTTAGAAGCATACCGTTTTAACCCTTTGCGGTTCAGCACTTTTGGCGAAATAAACTAACAACAGTTCCGATTATTTAAAAAAAAGATAATTTGCAATGTAATTCACTTTGCAGCCGAATCATTAGAAGCGATTTTCGCGTCTAATGGAACGTGTTACTTTCGCCACATCCGAGATAGTGAACAGCATTGAAGCGTTTTATTGCATTACGATTGAATTCGAATGACTGTTGCTATTTTTCATAAAGTCGAACATGAGATTATGATCCTTTATGTCCAAGGAGAAAAACTCTAATTTATTATCAGTTTTAATTCTGAAATCAAAGTGAAAGGTTTTGAACATAATTTATTACAATTTACTTACTATTTATTGATTAAACATCCTCTGACTAACATTCTCTATATTGTTTTGCGTTCATGTGTACAAAGTTAACACAAATATGTGCTTTAATAGAAAATCATTAACAGATGTGTAATAGAATTTGCAAATTGCCGTAGAATGGAGTTTTGTGGTACAAATATTTTACTTATACATTTGTTGTGTGCGTATTTGTATTTCGCATGGAATTCAGTATATATGTAAGTATATACTTACGTTATTTGGAAATATATATTATATTTATTATTATACTTCTTATTTTTCTTATTATTATTAATATTATTTGTACGTTCCCCTATTAAATATTTATTCATTATTTGTTTATGTACTGAATGATACATTAATTAAGATTTTTTCTTGAATTGACATTACGAAGTTAATATGTGAAAGTGAAGAGTTTGCTAATTAGTCTGCTTTTATAAATATCTAGAAAATAATTATGTACATTCATTTTCTAATGCATCAAGGTGTCTGAAAGGTACTTTTTAAGAAACAAACGCTGATAACATTTCATTGATTCCCTGAACGAATAAACTGACAATGAGCCGTGTAAAAGAAGTCCAAAACTTATAGTAGCACTTTAAAATTACTAAATTAAATTGAATGAATTACAAATCCTTCGTATCCCTATCTAATTTAGATACCCTTCTCTAATTTATCTTCACAAGAAAGTAACAGCTTTTTTTTGCTACGTCCATCCAGTAAGCTATACATAATACTAAATTCTAAGCTATGTTGCCAAAAATTGTACGCATATTACTGTCCCGTGGTCATAAAATTTACGCTTCTTAAATCGCAAAGGGTTAAACTGAACAGTGTTAAATATAAGACCGCAATACAGCTACATGTTGTACATATTATTTTAAAGATGCTTCATAAAACTCCTACTATTAGATTATAAAGGGTGCCGTTTAACAGTCAGAGGCATGGTTTGGCGATGCATCTGCATCAGAGTGAAAAATATACATACTACCTACTAGCGGCTAAAAGTCTGGGATAAAAGGGAAAACAAAAGGGAAAGAAATTTTCAAAAAGACTGACAATATTAACTGAAACACTAAAAACCTTTCCCAAGTACGTATATCGTATACGTATATCGTTGTGAACTAACAATAAGCCAGCCACTATTAGCCTCTACAATATTAATATCAAATTAGTGACAAATTGTCGAAAGATTTAACAATTTTAAAACGAGGCAAAGCTATTCCAAATATTTTTAGCCGGCAGTATGTGTATTTATTTATATTCTAGATATACATGGTTTACATATACCTGTCTTGAACACCTTGAATAAACTTCTAAATTATTCGTCTACTAAAAAATTACTAAATACAAAAGTATTAATATAAGTGGTAGTGTTTGGAGGTTTGAAGGTCCCATTGTTTATTTAAACGGAATGCTCTATCTATTTAGAGTTAATATCTCGATAATTATTAGCTTTAGGACAAACAATGTTTAATACTTTTTTACCTGGAAATTAATGCTCTTCCGAACTGCCTTCAAAAAGATAGGGTATTACATTTGAAAAAACAAAGTTGATCTTCAAATCTCCTAAACACTTATGAAAAAAGTCGTGTACCCCAACTTTTGTATTTACCAATTTCTTAGCAGGCGCATAATTGAGAAATTATTCCAGGTGATCGAGTTAGGTGCCTCTCCCTGTATAGTATTTGGGACTTATAATAATTATCTACCATGAATTAACGATTGTCTGGTTTTATACAGATTGTGCTGGGACAAGGTTGGGGAATCTATATGGGGCAATGCGTGTCTCGTAAGGCGGGCGCCGTCATCGCAACTGGGCATCGCGACTCGCTCACCTATCGTATTATGGACAAACCCGCCAAGGTAAATTACTCGAAAATATTGATATTAATTCCTTAAACACGCTGATTATCGAATACGACTTATTACGTACAGCGGGAAATACGAATGATTCAATTCGTAAACAGCAAAAACTAAACTAATACATAGAAATGTATAAAATATATAAAATAATCGAGTAGTTTTAGATAATAGAGTTTGTTTGGTTTGATCTGTATAATCGTGAGTATCTGAAGTGAGAACGAAAAATCACGCTGGTTCCACAGAACAGTATTTTATTGATGGAAAAATGAGAAAGAATTTATTCAAAATTTAGCGGTAGCTATCAAAGAGTTAATGCATGGAATTATTTAATTTTGAATGTGTCGATAACGGGAAAAGATGAAATGGGTAACTATTGAGGTGAGTGTTACGGAATTTTCGGATTGCATTTATATTAAAGCTTTTTAAGGAATTTAATTTCTCTGTTTCAATTCTGAAACATTTTAATATTTCCCAGCAGATTATATTTGAAACAGGCGTCGTAGAAATAGCACTTCGAATAAAGAAATTTTTAATAAGGTGTCTTGAACAGTATTAAATTAATTATATTTGATACTTGTTACTAATTGTAGAACCAAAGTAGAGCAAACTTGGTTTTAATTTTTTAGAAACGTTTGCGAAATAGCCTATAGTATTTAAAAAGAACGGGGACCATTGTCTACTGTTGTTTTTGAGCATTATTGTGCGTATTTCATTAACCCTCGTGCAGAAATTTGACAATGTTATGTGACAAAGTGTTAGAATAATAAACCGACATTTTCCAATAAGCTATATTTTTTAGTTTATGCTCGTTTCTCGTAAATATGTGAGGTATTTCATAAATACGTATTTAATGAAGCAAATTACATATGTACTAGGTGTCGCAAAAAGTAATCTGCTATAACTTGGCCACTTTCGCGGCTAATTATAAATTCTAAAACATTCCGAAACAATATAAATTCGTAAAACTAATTACAATTTTGTTTACATCTTTCTCTATGTGGTTCTGGAATGTTAGAAATTTCGAAATGTGTTGTTATTACACGATAAAATTAGCAAGGAAACACTCATTTGGAACGTTGAATATGTATTTCTGTGGAGGAAATGATGCGTTGCGTAATTTTTCTTTTGTAGATTAAATTACAATTGCCCTCGATTTCCTGGGTATACGTTTCATTAGTTTTTCCCTCATTTCTATGCGTATACAATAGTGTACAATACCGGCAGGAAGTCATCGTGCACAGCGTGGTTCGTTATTTTTTTGCAGTTGAACGATAAGATCGCATAGAAAGCATCCCATTCATACTAATTGTTCTCATCGCTTTTCAAATGAACTACAATTCCCATCATTGTATGATACTTTACACACGAATGTATCTTTTGCACTAACTATCGGAGCAATTTCGTGAATTTGAATACTTGTCGATGTTGAACCATATTTGTCTGCTGACAAAAATTGTGGCCCGTCATATGTTTCGTTGGTAAACACCTTGTATATTATACTGAAATTTATTATTAATCTATGCAACGAATAGATACGAGATAAGAATGTTCTGCGAGTATGGCAAGTTTGTGTATTCATAATTACCGTGAAGGTATAGTAATTTTGTGGCATTAATCAGAGTAAACAGAAGATTATTAGTCAATTCAAATTGTTATGGAGGCCCAAATATTTTGGTTACACTTTCTCTGTTATTCTATTAGACAGTCTATTTCTTCTCTTCATGCCCTAAGCTAATATTGTGTCTCGATTTTATTGACTAATAAATGCCTGATAATACTTCTCCTCCAGAAATAAGGGGGACATAATAATCTGCGTGTGGAAGTTTACGTGACGTAAGTCTTTAAAACACACAGAGATTATATTTACATTATCTTAATTAATTTTATCCACGTGTAAACCGTGTTGGCAGTATGAAATAGTGAATGTTCTTGTACGTGTTCTTAAACGATTATCGCAGAGAACCGCATGAATGAGATTTTGTAAGAATAATATATTGTAAAAGACAGGATTAGATTACCTTGATTTTGGAGGAATATGCCGTCATAATAGATTTATATAGGGAACATGAATTTCAACTGATGTGTATCGATTAAGTTGATCTAATCACAGGGAAAATAATGTAATGAAAGGTTTCCAATAATCAATAAAAACAGAGTTCTTTACACACACAGGAAGATCTTTGGTTCTTTTGTTGTAGGAATAAAATTGTGTGCGGACGAACGTGAATGAATTGGTGAAAGCGAGGAAGTTTTTAAGTAAAAAAAGAGAATGAATGAGCACAACGATACGTGTTCCCGATAGATTTCAATCACAGAACTGGCATTTTGCAAGGCGTACAGTGGAGAATTTCATTCATTTGCAATTTAAAGACAAGTTGAACAAGCTTACTTCGACATATCGAGCTTGCAAAAAATTGGAAAACAGGAAGCTAGTATTTCTTCAGATGAATGCAAGTGTATTCTGGTGCGAGTAATGTCTCCTTAAAATGTTCAGTAAACATTGATACAATTGAATATATTGATATCAACTAGAATTAGAATTTATTTTAAACTGTTCCATAGTATACTAAGTATTATGTATAGTCAATACTAAATGTCAAATAGAGAATAAAATTCCCGTTCTCGTGTGTAACATTAATGCCACAGAAAAGAGATTACAAAACGGAGAGATTCTTAGACAGTTATATTAAATGTCATGTCGCAATTATTGAATAATAGTCAAAGTAATTAGAGCAATTAGAGTGATCAAATATCTGCAAAACCACAACACTTTATATAAGTTAAGTTGGGAGAAGTACATAGAATAATACAGAAAGTATTTTAATCAATTAATGAAATTATGTTAAATCTCTAAATAATGTTTTTTTGCAAATCGCGCGTAATATATTAATGTTTCAAGAAATATCAGTTTGTTGTATCTATTATTGTTAACTATCACACACGCATTCCTTTTTTTTGGGGGTGCTTTTTGTTCTTTGTTATACACACAATGCTTTAAATCCTTTCGATGTTTCACTTGTGCCAGTATACGAAATCATCTTGTACAGAACGTCTTGTTTAGTGTCACAATCTTGATTTCTATTTTCTTCTATAATTTATAACAGGCCCAATCGTTTTAATATTTACAAAATTTTTAGAAAGTCCTCAACGTTAGAATCGTACACGTATTCGAGGATGGCGAATAACTACTCTAACTGCATACCCACCTACTTTTCAGTACATTCCACATAGCAATTCTATGCAATAGCGTAGTCAACTGAATGTTCCTTTGTCAAGAACATTTTGGTTTCCATGTTTTTTTTAAAACATTGAATTTTTATTTCAAGCAGTCATCTAATCTTATATCATAAGGAAATATATGGTCAAGTTTAAATTTATTGGTACAACCATAGTACTGAATTTGGTGCTTTAACGTTTCATATTTGAATCAAAAATGTTTTTTTGAGTTCGTGCAGGTTTCGCAATATAGAAAGAATAAAGTAGGAACACGAGAATGTCTTGTTTGTTAATCAAAATTCGTGTAAATTTCCCGTCTTTTTCATTTGCTGCGATGAATATTTGCGTTGTGGGCCAATATATTAAACAATTTCGAGAATAAAAATAATACGGTATACTAAATATGACGAAGCAATAAGTTCTTCTGGATTGTTATTAGTGTTCACGCCACTGCTCCGATAAAATATACATCACTCGCTTTCTTGTTCCCCTCTGTCCTTTCACTCGACCATTTGTTAATATTTCAATATACGTGTCTCACTTTTTTCGCACCGCTTCCTGCATTGAAAACACTTTGTGGCTCTTCTTTTTATGCATTACGCGTTCAAAAACTTGTTCCAATGATTTAGACCAGGCTGTAGAAATACAGACGAAACTTTCAGTTGGTGAAACAATTTACGAAATGTTTCCTTTACTGCCGCCTTTGCAAGCTAGTTAAATTTCAGTCTTTATGCAGAATTTACGGTGCCGTAATCGGATCGATTTGAATTGCAAATGGTCTATTTGAACGAATAATTGCCTCTTCCAATTAATTAAATTGCAATTTCTATGATATCGTTGCATTCTTAAAGTATCCTTTCTTCACTCTAGTATTTAATAATTAATTAGCAAGATCCAAATGTATTTGATCCAAAATATATTTGTTACAATTGCTTAGCCTTACATATCGTAGGTAATATTTCAGCATTCGTGCTACTTGAAGTTAAGAACTAGTTTTTATCAGTGAATATGTGAATGACGATAAGGAAATTTCCTTATACTTGGATACAACATTTCTGTTACTTCCTGTCATTATTTAATTTATAATATAAGATCACCTAAAGATTTTAAATGTGAAGAATTTAAATATAAAGCTGTTGATGCTAATTTACAATATTTATAATTATTTTTTATCGAATAATTAAAAACAGTGTGATTTATATTCGAGAGTTATCCATTTAACCATTGAAGAAAGGGTTCATAGCTTCTAAGGTAGATACTTGTACTTGATAGTGATGGGACGCCAAATGATGGGAAAAAGGTCCTAATAACCATGGATGGAAAAGTGCATATTCCCTAAAGGTACACAAAATTTTTTTGTTTCGGTTCAACCGAGTGACTTGCTCCATCCGGGAGCTATAATTGCGTGAATTTATTCACTTACTCGGAGCTAGTTGCAGCACGATAACTAGAAGTGAACGTGCAACTTGTACTTCGAATCGGTACTTTGATACACTTAGGTTACTGCAATACTATACCCGTACCTTACAACTTTATGTAGCGGAAAAGCCAGCTGATTCTATGAGATACGAGTTGAAGGCCATGCTCTCAAAGTTCAATGTCCTCGGAATCATTTCCATTGGTCCCTGAATCCACTAACAATCTATTCCATTTTAATTGTGTTCAGTGATATAATAGGATAACACGAAAGTTTTATCGATGGTCATTTACCAATAATTTTCATACTGAGTATGCTTGTGAAAACTGGGATTGTAATACGATCTAATACTTTGCCAATCACCTTTGTAAATGTTTTGTAGGAAAAAGGGATATGTTTTGTTCACAACCATTTATATCGTTTGCTGTTGATACATAGATCTCGTTTGTCGTAATATATATTTTGTAATAAACTTGAGTGAAATGATTTATAGAGAGAATTTGATTATGGAGGGTGATAAAGAAAGGGGTACAACAACTTTATGCTAGATAGCACTCGTCAAATGAAGGGAAGAAGTTCTAATAAACAGGAGTTGAAAAAGTAGTCATTTCGAATTTATAAATCATTTTTCGTTTTGTTTAAAGCGAGTTTGGTTGTCTTGCTCACTTCTGGAGCAATAATTATCCAGGAAAATATTAACTTCAGTGCGAAATTGTATTCATTTTTTAATTAGTTCGAGATCTGTGACAATATTATATTATTAGTAACGCTGTGCTGTGCTATGAACTAGCGTTTAGTTATATTTTCGAATACATAGCTTGGGAGTATACAGTCTCGAGTATCTTGAAATATTGGGGTAAGAGTTTTTAATGCAATATACACTGGCTTCGTCGCGTTGCAATATAAACGGTTTTCGCAATTCCGCTACTTCGTCGAGGTTTATCCATCCATAAAGTATTGAGCTCGAACTACTGTATTCACACTAAATAGTGTATTACTACACGATAATGGTATTCAATTTATTTGTGTTCTACAATTTAATTGCAAATTCATATGTGTCCAAATCGTTCGACTAATTTAGGATTCACCTTAAACCATGCTTTTAATGCATTCAATAAGGATGTTACTCTTGATAGATACAATAAGTTGACAAGGAATCGATGTCTACGACCATTTCCGGCAGTATGAGGCTCGCATATTTAATACAGAATATTTGTATTATGTATGTACATTGTACATTGCTGGTCAAAAGTTTGGTAACCCTAGACATTTCAGGCTATACAGAAATTTCATAAGAGATTAATAATTTTGTAGTTGAGAATTTGAGGACATATCCATGATAGACCATATCGAAACATTTCAACAATTAATTACACGTTAACAATCTTTTCAATTTAGCTCATTGGCTGCAACAATGACATAGTACACAATTTACAATTCTTGTGTTATTGGCGTAGAAAAAACAATTTCTACTGGTACTTTTTTACCGGTTGATCTTGTAACTAAGTTTTTAGAAATGATCACGTGAGAACAGATCAAAATATTCAAACTCGTTTTCCTTATTATCGGGATTTTTTGGTTTTGTCATCGTTGCAGCGAATGAGCGATTTGTACAATTAAGGAAGTGGTTCCAAACTTTTATGAGATCACATTGGCACGTTATGCAGGTATAAACATATCCGGGTTTGTCTAAAATCGCATACCTGGATCTAGTCGAAAAATATGTGTTGGGAATGTACATGATATCAGACGAAAAAACCAATGATGAAAGGCCTTCCTTTTGCGGTAACTCTACCGTTATTTTACGCTTACTGATCATACGTTACATCCATTCACGTTCCAGGGAACTTTCAATAATTAATATGTATTGTTTTCGACCGTGCAATACCTCTCGTATTCTTATTACACGAATGAATTAGACGAGCACTGTAGATGTGTTACATTGATATCAGAGCTTCTGTTATTCGTATCATGTCTGTACATTATCACGTAACTTGATCAACTACTAATTAATCAACATCGTACATACTTTTTTTCCTATTGTAACAATTACTTGGTTTGTGGTTAAAATAGATTGAGATTGTCCCCTGTTTTTCTATAAATATTTTTCATGGAATGTTCCTCGAAGGTTCCTGGATTTTGTATACGATATGCTTCACCTATTCTGAACAGTCTTAATAAGAAAAGTGATTCATGAGAAAATACGAAGGGTACTAATTTGGGGGAATTTTTTAAATATAATTTACTGTACAGTGATTTGATAGGAAATATCGTTTTTCTGTAAGAAAATGCATGTGTGCGCACTTTCTCATTAAACATATAGTTACATAGTATCGCATTATAAATATATATTTCTTTAATGGCAGGTAATATTGAAAGATATCTGACTTTTATATGATGTCTAATAGTGCAATGAAATACAATGTGTTGCACATCGGACATGGATAACGAGGGATTAAATTGTGTGCAGAAATAGTAAAAATGGTTGTCAAATTTTATCGAAGCATTTCCATTGCTGTTAACTTGAATTTTGTTCCTGGTATAACATGTCTCGATAGTACATAGATAATTCGTACGAAATTCCCAGAATAAAATTAAAGTATTAGGTACTGGAAAAAATCATTTTCGTTTATAGCGCGCAACTTGAACAGATTTGGAATATTATATAAGAATCCTCACTTTTAGAGGCAAGAAAACGATCAAATGTTTTTCACTTCCTCTTTCGAATTGAACTGTTTATTACATTAAGAAGTAGACAGTGACAAAAACAAATAATTGTCTGGGCTATGTAACTAGGAAAGCTTTCCACCCAATGCTTTGCAGCTTTCGTTGTGTCTATAATACTGTACGAGGTCGTGCAGTATCATGAAGCAATAAAACACCCTTCGTGTGTGATTGGACGGTAAACGATTTAACCTGGCAACCGTACATATCAACAGAAAAAGTAAAAAGTAAGTTTTCACATGATGTACATACCTTTGCAGAAACTGTTCAATGCAAACGAAAAAAAAGTATTTGAATCGAACACAAGCAGAATGGTGTTGCCTTGACTAAACTTGAATATACTATTTTCGCTGCATGTCAACTTAATTTTATCTCTGACTGTACAATTACATTGCTTGACTGCGTGTGACGTATTGAGCACGTAAGATTACGGATTTTGCATACCACAGCAAATACTTGCATACTGTGCTTCCTTTAGATACTGTGATTCTTGGGAAACGTTTTCAATTTTAAATTGCCGACTGCAAACCGGCCATTAATAAAGACAAGTTACTTAGGACATATTGATGTTTCACTGAAATAACGTCCAAAATACTTTTTTTTAATGAAACATAATCATAGTTTGGAACTGACCATACCGTTTAGAGCCTGTAGTACCATTGCAATGGGCAACTGCTAATTAATACATTTTTGAGATGTTATTAACATGCAATCTTTAAAATGGACAAAAATGATGGAATATAGAAAATTAATATGAAAAATTTAAGATGGACCAGGACCAAAAGATAATTATATATAATTGTGTCATATCTTATTTCAATTTTATACGCAAGATGAGGTCATATTTATCTAGGTGGATTTAAGGCATAGCTTCTTTTTGATGCTGTAGTAGACTTTTTCAATTGTCTTTATGGACAGCACTCGGGACGATTACCTTGGGCTTCAATGCAAGTTTTTAAGTATATTGTGTCCTCCTGATCTGCTTGGCATTCAATGGAGCTTCTTAATTTATCGCTGCAGACTTCAGCTGACACTGCAAAAACAGATCCATACATTTGAAACGAGGCAAACGAATTTTCTACGTAATACGTGCATGAAAAGTTGTCTTTTCAGGCGAAAATAGCGCTTGAAAATTATTTGGGATAACGTAAAAATCTTGTGTAACTTTTTTGCGTGGTAACATAATCCATGATCTATAGTTTCGATAAGATAACATAAATTATTTTAATACGTGCAAAGTAAATAGTAGGAAATAATTGATATATCAAAAACAACCTATTGAACGTAACAAAAATAACAGTAATGCCTTTTGAATTTTCGAAATGGTAATTTTGATAAATCTGAAAAACTGAAAGTAGTACCAATGATTCTTAATTTGAACGCCGCAACAATGAAAGTTTCAAAACTAAACTGGGTCAAAATAATTATGGAGATAAAACAACAAGAAGACTGACAGGCAACTCTAGTCCGTACCAGTATTACCTCGTCATTTAAAACAACTTAGAAATAAAATGTTCTCCATGATACGTTAAAAATCAAATAGACGAAGGTATAGATAATATGTTTTGTAAATTTCTCGCATCCGTATTATACATCATAAAGAGTCATGTAACTTTTAATTAAACTCGTGTCCTGTATCTTAAACAGTTTCTTAATTATACACGATAATGTGGAAAGTCGCGATTCTTTTGGAGGAGTGTTTTCACCTCTAGGACCGTTTTTCAGCAGGGAATAAAAATTGTTCCGTTGTTAGGATAATATCAACTACATTTGTGCAAAGTTTAAAATATTCCTGAACTTTCGAGTTGCCGAACTTCTCTTGTTAGAAATACTTAGTAATAGAAAAGTTCGTAAATCTAATTGAACAAAAATTGTTCGAAAACATTTGCAATTGAATTGTTACAAATTTTCTCGCATGCATCTTTTCTCTGCTACGACATGAAATATTGTATAAAAAAGATTATATGTTTTGCTATAGAGAAATGTCGATGACTTTAAGAAAGGCTTGGAAGAATTTCCATACCACTGCATTCCTCCTTCAAAGCCATTCCAATTGTACCATAAACATTCTACATGTCTTTAAGAATGAAAGAGATTTTTAGGTGGCCTCTGTCAGCCCTGACACCCTGTATACTAAAGTTTAAATTTCTACGACTGTGCATCTTTATAATATCGTTGAAAATAGACACTGTGCATTTCTGAGGAATATAATGCCAATATCTATGGAGGATGTTCTTTGTTTTATGGTGCACAGTGTTATTTAAGCATGGCTGACAGCTGTGCAAGATTATCTGATTGACAGGGGATGCGTTAATTATGGTTCAAAGAATGTTTCCTTCGACTGTGCGTTCTCACACAGATATCCGTTCGCATGACGTGGTTGTGATATGTGAAAGTAATTAATTGTTAAATTCATCACCGATGCTAATTCACTCGAGTGTAGTTCTTGTTCTTTCCTTTCATTATATCCGCTTTCCATTGTTCTTCGTTATGCTAGTTGGTTTCATGGCGGTATCCGCTAACCGGAAACAATATGGAAAAAAAACACGAATCCAGGAGGATCAACACCTACGCTCGAGATACGAAGAAGAAGCAGAAGTTTCTCTGTTTTTTCGTCGGGACTTTTTGTGATGATTTTATAAATGTTGCCATGTTTTCTTCATCGCGTTCGCTTCTTCCTTATGGGGAAGTTACACGCGCGTGTCTCGTTGAAAGGAATCCGTAACATGAATGTTAAAGTTAGTGAAAGATAAGTTTACTACAGTTATTAGTTAGGAGATTTACGGATACGGGATAGAAATTACCGTGATCTAATTGCAGCATGTACAACAAGGAAAGGTATTAATTTCGTTTTCTATGAAAACGGCAACCTAAGAAAATGTATAAGAAAAAGTTAGCACTTGTATTTGTACATTTAGGGCTACACTTAGGCGCAGAAGTTAATGTATTAACTGTTTTTATGCCTCGGATTTAATTAAGATTAGTGTAATTATTATTATCGTTACTTAAGTCTTTTTTGTCTATGTTCCATCAGAATATATTATATTGTAATATTAGATAAATACTTAAATCTCTAATTAAGCTTTAATTATCACGGAAAAGGACATAGGGGATAGAAAATATGGAGATTTTTCAATTAATTTACGTGAGTGTTAATATAATAGAATATTTAAATGTAGTAGCAACTGTGGTATCCAACATCTGCATTATCTACGAAAATTTTCTTGATTTCAAACGTTTCACGTTTAAGTGTACGACAAAATTGTTTTAAAAGACGATATTTTAATTATTTTGAATGATTTATTTTTACCTATAAACTCTTCTTTTCACTTAAAAAAATGTATAACTCTTTAAATGTGACAAATATTTGATCGAATTTATCTTGTGCGTTTGCTGTTCAATTCATTCCCTGCTTTTACGCCAGATGGCATAACGCTGTAGAATAAGAATTACGTATTTTCACCGCTTGTAATTAGTGTATTTCATTAATATCGTTTTGTATTTTGTATATTATTTGTAGTATTCAATTACAATATTACGGCAGTATTAATTTACATTAAACTTATAAGACACATTTATTAGCGTTCAAAATATGTAAAAAGGATACATATTTAAATTATTTTATTAATTTTTGATGACATTTCTTATTATAGTACCCTGCGAAATTTTAAAAGAAATACTAAGATTTTTATACGATCAATTTCTTTAATTGTATAAGTAATCTTTCATATTAGATGAATATTTAGTTTGATACACTTTCGCTCATCTACTACAGTAATAGTTAAAATATTTAAAATATTTTAGTTAAAATGTTTATAAATATAAATATTAATGTCCACATATAATTTTGATTAATACTTTCATTGCATTCAATTAATACATAAACGCAGTTGTTCTATTTGCATGATAGTGCTCGAGCATACGTAGCTAATGAAAACGAAAAACACTGTTGATCGTAACATAAATTTTACGGTCCGTTAAAAAGTCGTATATGTACGCAGTGCGCGGTGTAATTATGAAATGTATACCTTAATATAAGCACCACTTTCACGGGCTACTAGTATCTCAAATTATTCTGCATTATTTCAGCAAAAAAGCTGACAAACATTTTCTGACTCACGCTGGCACGAAACTTTAATTAAATCAGAAGACCCTTGAAATATCAAAGGGATTAATTTCCGGGCTAAGCTAGTTCTAAGTGAACAAAAGCAATATAGTACTACAGGTCCTATAGCGAAGTACTTTATTCATTTCAAAGCCCACAAAATTTATCAAAGTATTCCATAGTCGCTTTCAATGTTTTTAACGTGGAAATGATATTTACTACTAAAAGTACTGTACCCCCTCGCGTACTGTTATGAATTTAATTTCGTAGATTCCCATCTACATTATGAATGTGACATATATGTACTTTGCGCAATATTTTTATTGTATTAGCATCCAGTATTTCCTCCTCTCGATTCTGTTCTTTATTCCAATTAATTTTGCAATGAAGCAATGCATTTCACTGTTACAATATTGTAAATTATTTGTGCATAATTTTTCTATAATTTTTTGTAGTGGTCAATGGCTACTAATTCGATGCGATATAAAATACATAAACTATAACGATATACTACTAGGCATCTCTGTCCGCAAGAGAATGGATACTCGTACATTTTGAAAATACGTGATATTTTAGTAACGAGGCTGTGACATGGAAATAAAGCTAGTTGACCTATGTTAAGAAAAATGCTGACATCGTGAAGCACGGGACTTGGGACGGGTGGATTGAAAAATAAGGAGAGCATACGGCTCGTATTAAAGTGTGATGACTCATCGCACTTACATTAAATGTTGAAGAGAATCTGATCGACGTCACGCTAATTGTCAGCGTTATCTGCACTCCTCTTGCATGCGCCAAGTTCAACGAGAAAGTTCACTTTTCAATGCACATCCATCGCACAGCATAAAGTCTGCATCATCCGATCGAAAATTGTATATCCTCCATTTTTAAATTCTACGACCGTATCTGTGAACCATCACTTCGATATTCAATACTTAACCCATGTCTAGGCAGCCGAATTGTTCAATAAGTTCGAAGCAGGTTATATAAAGTACTTTAAAGTACTAGTAAGTAGCAAAATTTTGTTTCAGAAAATGCGAATCGACGTAGAAGTGCCCAAAAGTTTTACGATATTTTGTAAAGATCAATAATTACCAATTATTCGAATATTTATAGTAGGTATATTCTTATAAATTAGCGAGCCAGTGTTAAGCCCTATTAACGAGTCAGCTGTGGATGACGACTACATATATCCGTCATGCAGAAATGGCAGAATTTCGCGTTACGACGACTATATCTGTCATGCGTAAAAGATAGTTACCATTTGCTATTTAAATTGTAATTTTAGTTAAAACTGAAATATATTCGTAAATTTCAATATGTTTAGAATCTTTTAAGGTCAAACCGAAATGAAACAAACAAATAAAAAGTATAAATAATTTGAGATGAATTCATGCATCCCCGTATGTACTAGCTGGAACTGCCTATCAGTTTGTATAACCAATTTATACATGTGCGACGATAATGTTTTTTAGATGTTAGTGTATAGTTTGATATAAAAAAAAGATTGCGATAGAATCGCGGTATTGACGTTCGACGTGCAAAGGTCCACTATGTGTCGTTCCTTGCTTTCATGAATACCATTCGAAGGCAGCAGTTTCAATTTTTAACTTTTATAGATATTTGATTTTTCCTGAGTTTTTGGTTTATTATGTGTGTAGTATATGTTTATGTGAAGTGTATGAGTAAATATTAGTATTGAAATTATTCATTTTATAAAATAAAGCCGTCTTTTTGATATTTTAATACCGAGATTTACTCTGTGTTTGACGACTCGTCATCGCTTAATTCTCGCGACACACGTAGGTGCGCGCTCTGAAGAGAGGTCGCCACAGCTGACTGGTTAAAGAACCATCGATAGCCTTTCTCAATTCACTGAAATTGTGATTTCAATTATTAAATAAATTATAATCGCTTCATTGCCACGGTCGTTGTCAAGGGGAATGTACGCTGCTTAAAATGCTACATCTACCATTAGACGAAGCTTCTTCTGAACGCACAATTGTGAAATTACGAAATGCACATTTGTTGAAGCCGAGACAGTTCTTTCAGTACATTTTCTAACCGAGGGTTGTAGCTCGTGCGTGAGAGTGATATATTAATGGGGAATGGGGAAAGGGTGCGCGAGGGAAGAGTATTCAAGTAGCAGTGCTAGATCTCTGAGAAGGACTATAGAATATAAGACTTAGACCAGACTTCTAGTTGTAAAGTTAAAGAACATGGAGGTGCTTATCGTGCTGTCTGAAAGGGATATTGTGTGAAGTTCCCTGTACATGTTCTTTACATCCCCTTCTTGAAGTCGACTCGGTGATAAGACCAAAGCCTGATTCGCAGTTTCGTGCTCCTTTTGTCCAGCGTACATTGCTCTGAATAAAGCCGAGTAGTTCAGCATGCGACGAAGTTATTGCGATGCAAGAAATCATATGCGGTCTATGTAAAGGGTATGTGTTATGCAATACCGGAAACTCGAATAGTATTTACTATTAGATGCAATAAGGGCGTCAATGACGAAATTGAATTTCGAGAAAACTGTGACTAAACATTATACAGCTCAATATTTCTTATACGCAGTGCCGCTGCTTCGAAGCTCTCTGAGATATTTAAAATTTCAATATTTTCCTTTTGACTTTCATTAGTATACCGCGAATTACGTCACGAATGAGTTAGTGGAATTAATTTTTATTATCACTATCTCACGCCCTTCTTGCATAAAATACAGAGATATAGAGTAAAATATGTTTCTTAATTATATTCCAATTTTTATTGCTGGTTTAGTATTTATATAATACTTGAAGATACATGCAATGTTGAGAAAAATGTAATTTACAAAGGAAAGTGGACAAAAAAGTGCTTCCTGGTTTCACACTTCAACTGATTCTGTTCCATCGATGATGTCTTCAACATCACTAGGCTCGTTCAAAACTAAATCGATACAATTGCGACAGATTGCGTCCAAACTGTCCTTCCATCCGAGAGTACAATTTGTTTTCGACTATTGCACGAATGTTTTGTTATTAGAATCGTGTCAATATACGAATAATTGTTATTTACTTATTCTAAAGTGTTACGTGCGATTTTGTTTTTAGTTAGTTTATTACGAAACTTGTAAAATAACTTTTCAACTGCTTCGACGACAATCTCTACAGTGATTTTCCGAAGAGTCAATTCTTGAATAAATTTGCATATTAAATCGTTTGATCGGCGTAGGATAGTACACTTGAAATAATTTTAGAGCTTGCGTGCTATCACGAGGCACCGGTAGCTCCTAAATCGAAGTAACATGATCGTAAATCAACTTGCATGAGCGACGCCCTTGATGGCCGGTGTAGTTAATTGTACGAATCGACCACTACGAACCCGACAATTTTTCTCTGCATTCCCCTTTTCCAGGGAAAGATGTCGCCTAAGATAGTTGGACTATAATGCATCTCGATACAAACAAGAGTTATTGTTGAAGATGTCGAAAATGCAACTTGTTTTGTTGCGAACACGATATTACTTAACCAGTCGATTTAGCCCTATTGTATGTAGATTATTTTCAAACTTTGCTTTCCCTTTGCTTTTAAATTCAAGTTTATTAAAAGTTCATATTAATAATTTAGAATATGTTTGAATATTTTGTGATGCAAATGGTTAATGCGATTGGAATTCTTGGCAATAACAAACGACGGTATGTTTTGAATAACGCTAATCGATAGACACACAAGTCAGAATTTGTAATTAGCAATAGGAGTCGCTAATAAACTGTTATAATTCAAACATAAAGCCACGCACTTACTTGGGTCTGTGTCAATGAGTCGTCTCTAATCCAAACTGTCGATGGTCAGTACGACATGCTTTATAATTGGCACACAGTTTGCTTTGGCAAATTGGCAAGTGCGATTAATATTTTACTCTTCCATGCATCGAACGTTGTAGCTGGGTAAAAACGAACAAAAAGTATGTAGCACAGTCAGGGGATAGTCTGAGTCGGAAAAGTTGGTATTATCAGAAAATTGCAGATTATACTTTCTTATGTGATATTAAAACTAAAGCAATTGATAAGATACGGCCGAGGCAATGTTTTTAATAGCACGATAGAACAATCATTTCTATCAAACAACACTTCAAGACTAATTCAGGATAAAACAATATTGATAAAAACTAAGATATTCGATTGAACTGAACGCACTGCAAAATAGTAATACTGCAAATTTATAAAAAACAAGTAGGAACATATATTATAGAAAAAAATGTGTAATAAGATTCGTTACCAAACTGCTCAAAAATACTAAACTAATTTTCGAAATTATAAAGTTCCGTCTACGTAAAGATAATTGAATATTTCCCAGTCTACACTAAGCTAAGAAGTTGTGTCACAGAAGTTGAGTAACAAAAAATGAAATTGAATAATATTACAACTTTTTGTTTTATACATAATGCGAAACGTGCATAGTTGACTATACTTTAAAAATATAGTTTTAATTACCCCCATTAAATAATCTTAAATCCACTATAAATTGCTTATATATTCTTTGAGTAAATGTTTAACTGGAGTCTAAGCAAATTGTTTCCAACATAGTATGAAGGATGAAAAATAATTCCATGCTACAAAATTGTATCACTTTGCTACACAAAATTGCTACACAAGTATCACAGGAAAATTGTCGAAGCTATCTCCGAATTTTGATTTTCGTAAAGATCAAGATATCGCATACACACATTATCGTGTGCATGTGACAATATGGTCTGACTTCCTTCTTTATGAATGGAGGTCTCGTGTGTCGAGTGTGGTGTGCTCAGTGGACCGTTCAAGAGTGCAGCTTAATCGTCAAAAGCATAAGATCTCGGTAGAAGGATTAATTCGGGCATACAAATTCTTTGACGTTTAATTTTCCAGTCGCAGCGTGTCTCGTCACGCGTGTACATTCGCATAGTATTCACGTAAGTCAAAATGCACGCGTTCATGCAATTACACGTACGCTCGTTGACACGGAGGAGACGTGGCTGTACAGTGATTTTCACGAATGGCAGGCGTTTCTGAAACCGTTCAATCGTTTCCACAGTTATGTAATTCTGTTCGTGCTGACTACTGTGCGATGATAAAGTGTACACAAACTGAATAATTAATTTGAACGATGCAAGGGAGGCAAATCAAAGGCGGTTCTGAAAATAAAATAAGGAATTTTTGTTATCTATTATTCGTTTAATCTGCGCACATATGTATCTACAGGTAAATAAGATTATTATTGTTTATAATCAATCTCTTTGTAAGATTCAGTGTATTATCTGTGGAAAAATTAACAGAAGAAATTAGCTCATTGATATAAGTATATACAGCGGCGTTGAACCGTTCTACGTGTACGAGATCACAAAGTTCATCGTGTTATATCGTGTTAGCACAGAGAAAGTGATAAGAGAATATTTCATGGATAAATAATGAAACATTTTCGTTTGCTTAGAATTCGTAAATGGCTGTAGTATTTTTAAGTGCAGGTTAAACATGTAAAACTATACGTACCTGTACCATTTCTCGGATTAACAATGTCTTCTGGATTCAGTAAAAAAAGAATGTATATTTTTATTCAAAATAGCAGCTTGAATGTGTATCACCAAATAGGCCAACACTTGCTAGGGAAACGAGCAGTATATTAATAGATGTTTAGGGCGATGAAGAACATGCACTTTTACTCCAAATATTTGATTCAAAAATAGAGGTCCCAATTCATTACGCTATTACGCTCAACCGGGCGAGAAGAAATATTAAACAGATTATCGAATCTGAGAACAGCGTAAGATATCAAGGAAAAAAGAGTGAAAGATATAATACTTACTGGAGATACATAATCAATGCCGATAGCTAAAATAAAACTCATTATCAGAGCAAGCAGAATACCCTGAACAGTGGAATTTCGTGGAACAGAACAAGCCTGGCGCAGAAAGAAATAAGTGAGCATGGAGAAGTCTTCGATTAGAAACAAAGAAATCAAACGAATTAACCATAAGTCCCATATACTACGCAAATGTGCTCCGGGCTAAAGATTTCTGAAAAATTGCACAAGAAGCGTTGACCGTCGACGAACAGGGATCAGCATATCCCTCCCGAGACATTCGAAGATATAAGAGCAACGGGCAATAAGATTAGCGTTCAGTTAACAAGACTTGACGCCGCGTCTCTGAGCAACGCGTGTGCCACGATTAAACGGGGCGGTCGAACCCTTGTCACACGAGCCTCAACTTTCTTGGCCCGCTTTTTGTGCACGCTGCTGTACACACAGAGAGACAGCGCGGAGGAAGAAGACCGACAAACAGAGCGCAGATATAGGGACACATCGAAAGGCAGGCGCGGGCGCACTCGTGACATCAGTTGTTCGCAGCTACGCGAGTGGCACGGCGGTGTGCGGTGGCGTCGCGACGCCGGCGCATTTTCGTCGATCGATTCCACGTTTCGCCAGCCCCGTGTGCTCGCCGTCGGTGGCGAGGAAAGCCGAGTGTCGGACAGAGACGAGGCAGCTAGAAAGAAGACACCCCCAGGTACGACAAGGTAGGAGCGAAAGGGTGAAGAAGCAGATAGAGAAAGAGGGGGCGTAATCGCGGGAAGAAAGAGAGCGACGGAGGGACTTCGTCGGCGGAGAGACGAAAGGGGAGAGAGAGTCGGACTAGGTGTTCGTGCGCGTGTCTGTTTTGGCGACAACGCGTACAAACTGAACGTGTGCAGGATCTCTATAAGAGGTGACAGATTACGGGGAAGGTTTGCTCGGGCCGAAAAAACTGCTCGGCACTTTCGGCACCGTGTCCCCCTCGGTTAAAAATATTCACGCACAGCGGTGCAGGATGACGGCGTTGCGGATTTAGAAGAGACAAACGTAACGTTCCCGCAAGCTGGACGCCGGGATCGATCGTAATACAGTCTTCTTAATAGCCGGCTGACACTGGCACGAAGACATGGATTACCGGTCTGCTGGCACCAGGTGCGAGGATGATCCCCTGGAGAACGAGAAAGGAATCGGTGGTGCGGTAAGGGATGTGATCATTCTAAGTGTATTTCGATACCGATTCGTCTCGTCTAGCTTTTTAGGCTACGACCGTGAACGCCGATACCAACTTCGCGCGACAACTGTTACCCTATCCTAGAGCCGTCCTTTTTCCGTGCTGTCGCAACGGAGCTGCGGTTTCACCTGCTTCGTGATTTTTCATTCACCGTTTTCTGCGTGAAGCAGAGGGCTTTCCTGCCGCAGCACTTCAGCTGATAAGTAGTACGACGAAGGCTGGTGCCAACTGTGACGACACATTGCGAGATTCGTGCGCCGAAACAGTATGATAAACGGCCAGTGTGCATCGTTAATGCAAGAATGTGCAACGAAAGTGTGGCGTCGAAGCACCGATCGGGAAGGGAGTTATCTAGAGGAGGAATTGTGACAAAGAAAACGAATTACACGTCGTCGAGTGGAAGTCACGTGTCGAAATTGTTTTAACGAGACAGAACGGCCCTTCAGCTGTGCTGTCGTTCGATCTGGAACGGTATTTTTAACATATCGAATGGGAAATTACCTAAGACTCTACGGAAAATTTCATCTGAATTCTGCTTTACCGAGGTTTTCTTGTATCTGGTGCGAGAGAATTTGCATACACAATATATAACACATATGTGTGCTATTTTAATTGGTAATTTACTTGAACGTGACATTTGGGCCTCGTTGAACGAGTATACGAAAAGCATAGAGACGTTCGTTAATTTGGGGACGCAGTTGCTCTATTTCTGGAGTTTGAATCGGGTTACTTCATGTTTTTCAACTTCTACCTTGCCGTGATATTATCTACTACGTGTGGTCACCGATAGATCAGATTGTTACGATACGTATCGATATGTAGTTTCAATCGAACCTGTGCGATATTATTTCTTCATATCCCGCGTATGTACGTATCTGGATTTACCGTCGTTTATTCTTCTGCAATTCGTATTTAGTATTTTATAATCTAATCAGGATCATTGATTCATTGGTAATTTATCAAGTTATTTATCTACAAGGTGTAAAATGCGACGAACGCGTTGACAGATGTCGGAATGAAAAATGCTACTACGATTGTTAAAATATCCGAATCGAACTTTTACTTGATAGTGAGTTAACTCTAAAGGAAATTGAAGAATTTTTACAAAACGAACAATCTTGCTCCTCAAAGAAAAATACACATTATCGTATATTTGCTTCTTATTGATTGTATCAGATACATTTCTTTGTGAACATAATGTTCGCATTAAATGATATTATTCATACTGTTATAAGATATTTGGTAGACAATTTTCAGTCCACGAATCTCTGTACTAATGAGTAAATGTGATTCTTGATTTTTGCAATTAAGTATAAGCAAATAAATAAGATTACTATTAAATTAGCCATTTATTTATATGTTGTTATATGCTCTTTTATTGCAAACGAATTGTCAGTTTCGTAGCATTGACTCGTACTTAATAATCGCATTAGATTGGGGAACATAAAACTCGAGACAGTACACCTAATTGCTATTGTAAAGGATGTAGAACGCTAACATTACAATTGCATTCGCCTTTCATGAGACAAAATTACGTTGAGGGTAAACGTAGTGTTGTCACATAAATGTTAATCGTACTCGCCCCGCATACACTGCTCTAATAATTCCAAAAGTACTACAGTCTCGACCAGAAATTTGATTAACATTCAACTGCAACATTTACGTTCCTCATTGGAAGAGCACTCATTTCCCGATTTCAGCACAAAAGATACGCGGACTATCGATTCAAAGTTACCCAATCTTCCGTACAAATTCCGCTTACTTAAAATAGCAATCCTAGCTATCGTGTGCTCCGCCTTTTTCTATCCCCCGCGGTCTCGTTCGATCGCATAACGGTGCAACACGACAATAAAGATAACAATTATAAAAAAAGAACCCGTGCCGACCTTAGACCACGATAAAGCTTTCGTAATCGCGGTCTCTTCGTATAATCTCTGACAACGCGGTTAATGTACCTTCCGCGCTGCCTGCAAAAGGTAAAAATAACAACAACGATAAAAACGGCTGCGTAAAAGGAGTGCACGTCCGTTTTATTGATCTTCAGATGGTGCACGAGAAAGTGAATCCGACATACGACGAGCACGCGTAACTGAAAGATCCTCCGAATTCTCAGCGTTCTTACTCTTCAGTGATTTTCTTTGATGATGTTTCAGAACGAGCATAAGGGTGCGTCGAAACGTGGCGGCTCGCATACGCGCGGCACGGCAATGTCCTTTGGTTTTCGACGCAGACCGGCCTCCGGGATACCGATGCCTGTAACAGCCTATTCCACGGAGTCGACAATGCTGCATCCACGATCGAAATCGGCTGGCCCGGAGCAGAATCGTAGACGTGAGGACGACACCACTAATACGATTCACAATTCGTCCTCCGGTCGATCGACGCCACGGCTGGCGCCACCGAAGAAAGAATCCAGCGGGGTTGCCGTGAGGACGAATCGCTTCGGTTACCGGCAGCCGCAGGCAAAGTTCACCAATAAAGTTGGCGACATATGCAGCAGTCATAGTGTAAGTCATTACAATCAGGAGAAGCTGCAACAACCGCAGCAACAGCAGCAACAACAAGACGGCTTCATGAAGCAGCCGCACAGGGTAAACCAAGTGTACAACATGGCGCCGGGGTCAAAAGTTAAACCGCCAACCGTGCACAGCACAGTCTCCTATAACAATGCCAATATTATGCATACGGATGGGAATCGAAGAGTATCGGGCATTCCAGAGCCAATCGGCAGGTACACTCTGCACACCAGTCACCTGCCGCAACCTCAGTTCGCTGTGAGAATGACCGATGTGAACTCGAAGATAGCGAAAACCGCGGCCAATCAAAGCAGAAAGGTGTCAGCCGCGTCGAAGAGCTCCACGAGCTCGAAGGAGGGCTCGAGCACGGAAGATTCCGGCGTTGGAAGCCAGCAAGGCTGTCCAGGTGAATGCGATTCGAGGGGTATGGACTATACGGATGGATCGTTAACGCGACGGCGTGGCACGGGCAAACCTAGAAATCTAAGGATGGTCGTAAACGGGAAAAGCTTCGACGTCCGGGATGTTAGGGACGACGATAGCACGGTCACTGAAATATCTGTAATACCTTTGCCAAAAACGTTCACCGCGGCCACTACTGGATTGGTGCGAGAGAGAACCACGCAGTATCAAAGAATCGTGAATAAGGACAACAGGTATACCGAGTCCACGACGTCCATGTCCACCACATCCTCGGAGGGCTACGACGAAGGATTGGGCGAGGAGAAGGTTTACAAAGACAGATCACATTCCGAAAAAATTCCTTCTATTAAGTCAGACTTCAGTCCACCGAATTCTGACGATCCTGAATACGGTCACGGGGAAGCTATGGCTGATGAGTATTCCTTGAGCTCCAGTGACGAATGCCACCGCTCCAACCCTGCTCAACATATGCAAACTTCGTTGACCACGTCGAAGAATGGAACGTTACCAAAAGCTGCGTTACGTTCTGTGCTTCTTACCATCGAAGATCCAGCTTTCGCCGCGGCTGCTGCCACGTCGACCACGCTGATAGACGATGAAACCTCCCCTGTTGATAGTCTTTTCGACAGTCTTACAGCCAGTATTACCCAGTCTGACACGAAACCTCCGAAGAAAGAGAACCCGATGGAACAGTCTGGGAACACTATCGACGACGAGGGTCCTGGAACCCCGACGAATGCATCGAACTCGTTGAGCTTGTCAGAGGGCAGAGAATTTTTCGATGATGAGATCGCTGATCAGCCTGGGCTTGTTTTTGACGACAATTCGAGGGCTGGTGCTGAGACTCAATCCGCTATAGCTAGTCAAGTTGTCACAGAGAACAGCCACACTTTGGTCGAAGCCAGTCCTAAAACAGGTAATTGCTGTTGAATGAATTTGTAGAAATAAATAGTTGCTAGTATCTCTTTCGTTATTTCTATTTCTTTTGATAATGCACGACAACGATGGTTTTATTCTTTGCCTGAAAAAGTTTTGCTTTGTTACTTTAAGTGGTTTCGTTCGCAAAACTGGTAATTGCAGTTGAATGAATTTTTAGAAATACGTAGTTGCTAGTATCTCTTTCGTTATTTCTATTTCTTTTGATAATGCACGACAACGATGGTTTTATTTTTTCCCTAAAAAACTTTTGCTTTGTTATTTTAAATGGATTCGTTCGCAAAACAGGTAATTGCTGTTGAATGAATTTGTAGAAATGAATAATTGCTAGTATCCCTTTTGTTATTTCTATTTTTTTTGATAATGCACGACAACGATAGTTTTATTTTTTGCCTGAAGAAGTTTTGCTTTGTTATTTTAAGGTTTCGTTCGTATGCAGGATATCATGACTGATATTTATTAATTATCGTTTCAGGTGTTGTACATGGAAAAAACATGACTAACAGCCCGTATCATGGAAAACGAATAAGTCGAGCTGGCAGTGTCGACACTTTATCTCCTTGTGAATCTATTGCTTCTGATGATTTGATATTGGATTATGAACAAAGCGATGCAAGTTCCTACGATGAACATCAGCATCGGTTGGTATCTTGTTTAAATTTATTTTTTACGTCCACACACTTGTCGCATACATACGTATGTATAGGGTATTTTATCATAATACATGTTTTTTCACTACCTTCCTTATTATTAGTAGCATAAAAACACGTTTAATAAACAGTGTTTACAGTTTAAAGAAATATAATCCACGAATGTGGAAAATATATAATACATTGCACAATACTGATCAACTTTCAGCATTATGCTATTTACGTAAAATATAGTTGATCTCCATTCGGTTACACTAAAAATGAACTCTGAAATATTTGTTATACTATCAATACTAACACAAATGTTGGAAATTTGAAACTGTATTATAATAATACGACCCGTACGTTTTTTTACACTTTATCCATACATAAAATAATATTTAATAAACGAAAGATCATGTACAATTTATTTCATTATATTTTGTACATTTTAGAGTGGAGCCAAGCACAGCATTGCAAGATATGGACAATACTACCATTCTTTCCGAACTGGAGGCCCAAGGTGAAGAAGTGATGAGGCAATGGACCTCTTTATTGGGCACATGTCAAACGCTACAACAAAGTAATAACTCGAACACAATTAACAACAACGTGAACGGTGGAACAGCCAATAATAATAATCAGCCGACGAAGGAAATAGGGTGTGTATTTCAAGCTTTTATACTGCTTTTCAGATTCTTAATTGCTTTGAACTGTTCGTGGTTTAAGATAACGCATGGCTGGATCATAGACATGATCGCATTAAAAATATGATATATCGAAATAATTTTTTAGGTAATCTTTAAATAATAACATTTTTTTCAAATTCTTTTTCAATTATAGAGCAGTGTCCCTGTCGTTACTGATAATACTGTATTTCAAGCAAGTCTTAATTTTCTTGTAGCTTTAAAAGTGCCTCTTTTTGTTCTGTTTTATATATTTTCGTTATATGTTGCTTCGCTATATGTTATTTTTCGTGCCTTAATATGGTTGTACTGTAAGATACGCAAGTAGGATATATCGCGTTTCTTCATTATCTCAATATATGGTCTTCTATATTCAATTAAGTCTGTGATAATTAAGGAAACTGACTGTGGGGGTATATTCTACACATTTTACCAGATATTATATTTGAAACATAAGATGGGGTGGTAGAGTTGTTATAAATCTATTTAGAAATCTCTTCTAATACGACTAAACCTGTTAACAATACGTCGCGGCATAACAAAGATATTAATTCTATTTTAAAATCAATTCAATTCTATAGTATTTATAGACGAAACAAAAATTTATTACAATTACCTCTGTCTTTTCACGCAAAGGCAAATATTTTAAACGACAATCCCTTGAAAACATTTTTTTATGAAATATGTATGTGCAAATGAACATTTAGTTTCATTTATTTGTGAGAAAAATAACGAGTGCGAATAGTGTAGTGTAAGTTGTTCCTATTAGCAGGTTTTCTTTTTTTTTATTTTTAGGGTATGCAAGGTAAGTCATGTAACATTGTACATGAGTGTAAATAGTCTGTGAACATTTATTGTTTTTGTTTTCATAAATATATCGTTAAAAGTTAATGTTACCATAATTTTTGTGAGCATTTCATTTGCTTCGAAAATTGATTAAAACTCCGTTTTACTACCATTTGTTTACAATTCATTCTTCATACCTACTGCAATGCAATCCACGAAGTTTACTTAGGAAGATTCTCTATTTTTGTCGTATATCATCAAGTTTTACTTAGAGATACGTACTGGGTTCTCAGAAAGATAGCGCTACTGATCGTGCATAATTACTTCTGAACTCAACTTTGAAGAAGGAGATACTTTAATATTTAAAATAATTTGTGTAATATTGAGAACCGATCCTGTATGCAAATACATAACATATAGGTATGCAAAACATTCTATAGTACAAATTCAGAATAGGAAGTGGGATACTTGAGTGTGAATTATGAGAACTGTGTCGCGATATATAATAATTAACAATGATAATTCGAGAAACAATATTCATATACGTTCAGGATTCTTTAAATTTCTACAGTGAGATTATTGGCCGACAACAAATTTGAATAAAAGTCAGAGTTATACAATTTTGATAGGGTTTAAAAGAGAATAAGTAAAGAAAAGATTTCTGTAAAACTGAGATGTAAGGGTTTCTATGTCGTAGAGAGAAGAGTACATAATCCAATATAATCAGTGAAATGGTAGAGGAACCTGCAATCACGTTTTATGTTATGAAAATTACAAGAATTCTCTGGGATGTCGAATAATAAAATCGTATAAGGTATTACAGCAAGTGGTACCTCGCAAAATTCACGGTGAAATTTTTTAAGTATTAAACTACATTCGAAAAAATAATAAATACCATTATTTTGAATTAGGAAGTAAGTAAGAAAGATTTGAGTAAATAGAGTCCTTGTAGATAAAGGTTGTAATTTCTCTCTTCTATTTTTGTTACGTGTTCCACCAAGATTTCGTATTTTGCAAACCTGAAAATGGCGTTACTGAAAGTTATTGCGATCTCTTCTGATCAATTATTCTGAAATTTGATATGAAAGGGTCATATTTAATATTTTTTTTTTGTATATTTATTGCAATGAATATAGAAGATATTTTAAATTTGTTTTATTTTTGTAAAAGGTTAATAATGCAACAGAAGTAAGGAATTAGCATTCTTGATCAACTAATATTTCAATTACTTGCAAGCATTATCTATATTTTATAGTAATTTAAATATTAAATAAAGACTCATTGTTTCATTAATTTATAAATGCGATTTAATGTAGAAAGTAATTGAGTATCTTTTACGTTATTGACTGTTTCACTTTTAATGCATGTTACATTTTAAGCATGCGTTGAACTTTGTAGTACGTATCCTTTGAGACTAACAATAAGTGCCCAGAATAATTTATAAGTATTTTTCACGATTTTTGTATTTTTATATTGATACATCAAGTGCCAAAGTGTTAAAATACTAGTCTTAAACAATATCGTTATGAAACTAAACGATACAGAATATCTACTGTGTTTAGAAATCAATAGTTAAATTTTACGTACAAAGAGTTAAATTAAATTTAATGTTCTTTATTTGTTTATGACGAGGTATATGCAAGTACATATAAGCACTAAACAACGTAGGTATATGAAATTAAAAACGATTATTAATTGCACGTAACCATGCAATTAATGCACACTTTTTCGACCGTTTTATTGCACTTTTCAAATTATCGTATTCAAAACATAAATATATTATTTGTAGATATAAATGATTAAGAAGCTCAAACAAAATATAGAAGAAATATACATAAAATGTACCGATTAGAAATCTATTCTATCTTTACATGTTTCAAAAATATTATCTTTGAATGTAGGTATGTTTAGAAAAGGTTTAACCAGCCCGAAATTCAGTCCCTTCTAATATCTATTAATGAACCTTCATAAAAACAGTGTCAATTCATGAGAAACATTCCTAAGAGTGCGTATTAAGCGTTAATTATTGCACGTGTACGTTTTTTTCCAGTCGTGGAAGTATTAGTTTGTTTAAATAAAGTGAGGCATCGTTTTGACGAAAACATTTCTAAAATACATCAGAATTTATTCTGTGATGGATACAGCTATATATCTCCTCTATTGCAAATTACTTCTTCATTCCGAAATACAGACTTGTCTTGAAGCAAGGTATCACACTCGTCAGAACGTTCATTCCAAACTCAATAACCCCATAGACATTACTTGTACATATCTATATGAAGTAAATTTCCCAGATATGTATCTTCTTATAAACGCTAAAATACTATACTTCTATTAAGATACACTTTTCCACGTTATGTTTAGTAGTATTATTTATTGCTGGAAAATATTTGTTGAAGGTCACTGTTGGTACTGTGCTCTGGTAATATTATATGATATTTTGTTCTTATACAGGTAGATATTAGTTTAGTATATTTAGGCGTCTGTAGTTTTCTATGTTTTTACGATGCGGTTGCACCCAAATTTCTAAGAAATCGCACATATTAGTTAAGCGTTAGGATAGGGGTGTATTCATCCTCTTAAAGTTCACGACACTCCGTTTTAAATGACCAAATATCATAGGATATCATAAATCTTTGAATACTGTTATCCGATAGGAAAATATAAAAATCAAAGAAAAGACATAAAAATCTAAAAAATAAGGTAATGCTAAACATTTTGTATCTCTTTTTGCACTTATATGTACTTTAACAAATGGTGGTACCCATATAATAAACATTGTTTTATATTACTATTATAATAAACTTACAATAAGATCGTTGAATACTGCAGCCTACAAAAACCACAAAATTCTACAGAATGCACAGAAACACACTTGTACAACCAATGTCAATTATCGACTTTGTGAATTCTAGGATGCGTTTGCCAAAATTCAAATGAATCCCATGGTACGGTTGTATATTGGCGGAATTTCTTTACGAATCTACGAACCATAAATATCCGAATTTACCGCGCGTCTGCGCGTGACTCATCTTTCATCCCCACCACTCAGTTTACCTTCTCCCCCATTCGCTGACTCAGACGGGTGTCATGGCGCCGCCGGCAACTCGAGCTTGAAACGCGGAACTCGATTGTTACTACTGTTAGTAACGCGTGTGCGCTCGTGCCGTTTGTACTGTTTGTAGTGAATTTTATACTCGTGTCGTGTTTATCGCGTGCCTTTATTGTTTGGTGCGACTTTGAAAGCGAGACAGAAGTGAAGTGTTCAAAATAGTAGTGATTTATACGAAGTGCAAATTGAAAAAAGCCTACATAGGATACATGTTTATCACGATTTACAAAGAAGAACGCATAGTGCTGTCAACAAAAAAAAGTGGTCTGTGATAATAGTGATTGATGGGTAATTTATTTCGCGGAGTAGTACACTGTTTTGCGGTTTTCTTCATTTCCCCCTTTTCTTTATTGTGGCGCGTTCGAAGATAGGTTGAAATGGAAAGATTAAATAAAACACTATCAGCGTTAGCGTTACTGCTATTACACTATCAGTATAATCTGCAGATAAAAGTTTTTATGCTTTCATAGATTGTAATAATGTACTGTTTTTTTTATCGGACTTAATTTTTAAACAAATATCTAAGGTGAAAATTATTTTTGCACAGCCGAGTTTCTTTCTATGCGTATCTTTTTAATGCGGTTACAAAGTTATGCGGCGCGTACTTCGCGCAATTTTTTTGGATTTCGCGTTGTACATACATATTGCCCGAAATAGTCAGATAGCTACGATAATTTTGATGAAGAAATGTGAAAAAAAATTGCTACTTTTCAATCACATTCATGAAACAACATTTATTTTAAGTTTTATATCAATTTTTTCAGATTTTCGGAGGAATTTTTTTAGGCATTCTTATCTTTCCGAAATTTGATAAACTATTTTCATACGATTGTAGATTTATTTTAACTTTTTGCTTTGGATTAATACGATCTTCGAACATTATGGAACGTATCCATAGTTTTTCAACGTACGTTCTTTTTTGTGCGCTTTTTTGTAGAACGTATCTACCACATAAAAAGAGACTCGACAATATATTAATTCGTTGGTTAGTATTTCTTTGTATCCAGTAATATAAACTGGTGTAATTATTCAAAGAATACGCTACATAATAATTTTAAAGAATCTGACAAAATTATGCAAAGAAGGTTCGTTAACATATTTTTTAAGCTAGAAGATATATGAACTTTCTTAGAAATTTTTAGAAGATCATGAAGATAAACCAATTATATTTAGTTGTGCATTTAAACATACTAACTGTTCTTACTTTACAAACTTAACTGCATTATTTCAATAGTTTCGTCCATCTTATTTAATGTTTTTAAACGCAGGACCAATTATTTGTATTTACATTGAAAATAACTTGTTGTGTCAGAATTTTATTAAAATTTCTACTAGCATAGCAATACTAATATCCCTCAATACTGTTGTGTCTACCTGGTATCGTTTTTAATTGTGTTCAAGTTCACGGTGCATCGTTCTAAATGATCCATTAAGATTTCTGCAATCGAATTAAATTTAATATCTATGTGGTGAAATATTAATACATTCAGCGAATTTCATTTTCCGTGTAGTACGTATGGATATTTTATAAAGTAACGAATAATCGGAGTAGTTAACGTTAATAATTTTTTTAAATTGTTATAATCACAGTACATACACGCTTTTTCGTCAAAGAAAATAGTGTGAAAATCAGAATTTATGACACTTTAATCATTTTCAAGAACATAAATTTTTCCTTGGAACCTAATATAATATCATTTTTATGTTTCTTGGATTTTTGTTGCTTAAAAAAATTAGTTATATAGAAAAGTATTTATGTGCAATTAAAAGTTATTGCCTTGACTTTTTCACTGCCTTGTTGAAAGTCATTAGCTCATCAGAAAGAAAAGAAATAGATCATCCACGCAATGATTACGTTACAAGAAGATATATCATCTGCTGGGTTAAGTTACAGGAAAATTCATCTTTTGTGGTTACAAAAATTGCGTAAATAATTCCATGTAATAAGCTACTTTATTTGTAATACACTTTATTCGCATTATGTATGCCTCATAATATTAGTTTCTGCAGTATATGCCATTTAATTTCTACTGAATTATCTTACTAACCCATTTATTACATGCATATTATATCTGTTATAATATGCCAAAAAAAATGCAAACTGAATTAACTGCAGTGTTTATTGCCGCGATATGAAATGTACTCCAGGATTTATCTTAAAAGGCATTCGCCTTTCACTTACACGTAAATTGAATATTATGGACAGCTTTTGTGGTATGTGAATAATACTTGATACCACTATTTTTCCTTGCAGCATCAATAACAAAATCTGGGAAAGACGTAAAGTAATAGTATCAATAATGTGTACCCACGCAAAAAATATAAATGTAGTTCTGCGACTCCTTCAATAGAAAATCGGCATTTTTTTGGGGGGGGGGGGATTAATTTCCTTAACAGAAGTGTCTCAGATTTCTTTCAAAATTTGTCATACTTAAAAATGGGAGATATTCAGCGTAAACCATGAATTGCTTTTTCCCCGTAACCACCCCCTTAGTCGAGGTACAAGCTTTCGATAGACCCCTCATAAGTCGATTTTGGTTCAGGGCACATTTGACCCCTTCATCAGGGTTTGGATACCCTTTATCGGACCACCATACGCTGGTGTTTTAAGTAACCATATCTTCTACAATTGTGCATGATCTTAATTAGTGTTGCAATAGTTGTCCGCGATTATTTATATATGAACTTTCGTAAATTAGCATCGCACATCTTCATTTCTGATGAGCAAGATAAACTTTTACATAATACTACGTAAATGTTAGTAAAAATGTAAGTCACTAAAGTATTTTCTTTCCTTTTAATTTAATTTAATAGTTACAAATAATAATTCAAATAAAGTCAGAATTTATCTTTAAATACTTGACCAGATTTTCTGTTAAGAAAACAGATTTTTCTTCGTTAATAATAAAAAAAGTGTAGAAGTCGTAAAGCACGTTTAATAATTAGGGGTTGCGCAATGCTCGTTAAGTAACGCTTATATATTGTATCAAATCTAATACGAACCTTTTTCGCAATCTGTATCAACAGATAGCACAATATGTACACCTAAGAGAGAGATTTACATACGTAGTTTGCATCGTACTTGAAGTATCATTTTAATTACTACACGTATCTATTACTACCTTTTTGGTGTAGCTCCCTCGTAAGTAATAATTTAATTACGCTTTTCGTCGTGTATGCTGCATGGACAATTAACTATATTACGCGATGGCAATTTGAAGGATACGCCAATCTCTTTCCTTCGTCGTCCATAGAATTCTCCGGTTTGTCATGTACTTACTTACTTAGAATTATAGTAAAGTGACATCGTAGACAGTACTTTGGGCATTGCATATTTCTATGTGAATGACAATTGTGCCTTGACAGCGTATCCCTTTTACATCGTGAACGTAGAATCACATTCGCGAAAGCGTCAAATGGTCCAAAGACTATCCGCAGTGAAAAAACGATTGTGTCCTAGTGTTTGTATTAATCTTGTGCTAAATCGAAAAAGTTACGCTGTCTAAAATAGGATAATGTTAATAGGATAATTGTATCCGAGAAGATTGCATTTGTGTTTTACGCTTTATTCGATCACGTATTTTGTTTAAATGTCACCCGAGTTCGAACTCTGTTCCGCGCTCAACTTTTACGTTTCGTCCCGTTAGAAAACGATTTACGTTGCTTCTGTATCTAGATCATTTATTGTTTCGTACGACGAATATTCTTGCCGCTTTCAATAATTACCTTTCGGCCTGCTTGACTTGACATTATCTGTAAGACACTCTTCAACGTGCAATTAAATGTTAACGGATGAGAGTCGTCGCAAACAGTACGTATAATGTAGAAAATTGCGCACCGACATAGTCGTCACACGAGACAATGGGCAAGGGAAGTTTGCGAAAGGCAGCGCTGTCCTTGAAAATAAAAACAAACCGCTGGGAAAGCCAAGTCGCTTTATTAGCAGTAACAACAGAGTATGTACCACCATCACACGGTCATTGCATTGAACCTTTTTCGCTCACAAAGTACTCTCTGCTTGTCATTTATTCGTGGCGTGTATGCGTTTTATTTACGATTTGTATTCGTGTAAGGGAATCGTGTTGTCGCCTGAGCCTGCAAAGCTTGTACATAGACGCGTTGTGGTCGAGAAACCCGGTCTCACGGTCCAACATCTTCGTTCGACCCCCATCTTGCGAATTCTATTTAACTTTCTCGATTTTGGCGGGTATGGCTCGATCTCAATACCTCGTCAGAATAATATACGCAGAATCGCTTCGTCTAGAATATGCGCAATTACTTGTTTGCCATTGCTCGAACGAATACACTTGTTACACTCGCGCGTTTACAACAAATCGTTACGTATTGCACGATGCGAGAGCCACCGTCCGTTTGGAGGTAAAGTCATAACGATATATAGATCCGGATGGAAATATAAATTCGGTTAGAAATAATTTATAGAAAAAGGAAAAAAAAAAAGAATGAATACAAAGACGTAAGAAATGAGAAGGAGGTCAATTCAGCGATAGTATTTTGTGTTCTAGCGCGCTAATAAAGCGAGTGAAGCAATTGCAAAGCCCCGATGAGGACTCCGCGGGTGGGGACTACTACCAGCTGACATATCCTAACTAGCGACCACAACCCGCCGGCCCTTCTCTGTCGACTAGCGAAACCACACTAATCGCAGCGACTAAGTCGGCATAACGTTGAGCACACGGACATACACTTAGGCAGGGACAGAAATCAGGCATACGAGATGAAACTCTCCGACAGAGGAGAGACGAAAAGAGCGAAACAGAAACGACACAAAAAAAGAAAAGACGAATGAAAATGTAAAAGGAAAGATTCAGCGGAAACAGTGTCAATACACGTATGAATTATTACCCCCCTTGTCACGAAATGTCCGGATCAAATCTTCTCCCGATAAGCACACGTATATATTCACTTAACACACGGTGTATAATCGTTGGATAGCAGAACAAGCTAGCACAAGCAGATGACGATAATTAACTATTGACGATGATGACGATGAGGATGAACACGATAATGACAAGTAGAATGAACGATAAAGATTATTTTTCCAATTTCATACGAGTCTCCGTCACGTCCGATAACTTTCGTCCTTGTCGAAGTTCCAAATCTGAGCCGTTTTTTCTTTTGGTTCGATTGTCCCTTTTGCAATGTGTTCCCCGGCCCCCTAGCCGATCCAGTTAATCGTCGCTTAATTGATATACATGTACGAAAAAATTGCGTAGCCATGTCGTCGTATCGATACTCGATTTCCAATGTTATTACCTATATTAAATATTCTGGTAGACTGCTGGTAAACGTAGCGATTATCCCTTGCAAAGGTGTTAACGAAGTGCGGTACTATTCGACCGCCATAATTCTATTTCGAATTGTCCAAGAAAACAAAGCATGCTGCGAAGGATATTGCCGCACGATTGCTTCTTTTCATTTGCCTTCTTTCTTTGTGATTTCGTTCCGTTTATTTGCGTGAATTACTATTCATGGATCACTTTCATAGCACTGGGTATACATCCAAGGTAATGCCAAATGTTAATTCTTTTTTACCTTCTTTGTGCGTTGCTGTCACAGTAGTTCTCCTTTGAAAGGTTCGTTTCCAGTATACAAGTTAGAATATCATTGTGATAGAACGTAATTGTATAATTATTTTATATATGAATTCCTTATACTCGTCGAGCGCAACGCTTTGAATTCCTATCGTTCTGCATTTATAGATATTTTTCTTACACATATATATATATTATATAGAATTTTTATTTGATTAGGTGTACATAAATAATTATTCTGTGTATATTTCATAATACGCAATACTAATGCTCTCAAATCTTCCTTATCGAACACTATATGCAATAGTAAAAGTTAGTGTTCTTATTAAAGAGTATAATATACATTGCTATATGTCCCCCCTACGTGCATTCTCATTGAAATTTCCATTGCACTGGTATCGCTGTGTAGCTGAGAGTTGCAAGTGCATTCACAGAGACTTACAGATAATTAAAAATCGACGCCGACGTCGCCCCTTTGTACTTCCAGCAGAAGTGCACGAATGCTTCCAGTAGGCTAACTTGATACGTTAAAATCCTCCAAGGGTTGAAGCGTGTGGCCCCTGGTCAGGTCTTTAATTACCTCGATAATCGACTTGAAAACTCGTTCCATCCAAATTGGAAGGGCTACCACGTGAATTAGTTTCTCTCGTGGCCGTGGGCGACTACTGGCCTCGTCATTTTATTCCAGCCAAATATTCTCAATTCCTCGTTGGCATTTTCCAATGTTCATTTAATGAGCATCGTAACTGTGAATACTTCGAACATTATTTATTCCTATTACTAAATTGGACACTGCAATTGCTTTTACGAACGGTGAAATCAATTGAAATCTAAATTGAGCAACTATGAACTTCAAGTTGCAACTTTAAGTCCTTTGCCAGATTTCGACGAGTTGTCGCTTCTACAGTTAACATTGGTTCTGGAATATTTCCATTGCATTGTGACCATTATCAAATAAATCCGTCGGGTCTACGACAAAGCGAGAACTTGCTACCTAGTACTTCCATTGTACAAGGGAGCTTCCCTTTCATCGGAGGGAAAGCACCCCTATCTCAGATGTTGCTAATCCTAAAGCGTTGGCCGTCAAATGAACCCAAACAATCCATTTTCCTCCGCCAGAGTACTCCTATTACGGTAAGTTAGGTTTAATACTTCCGGGGTAGGTCGACGGCAACCCTATACCTCCTGAACGCCTAGAGTATTCTTGAAGGGGTTCTCCGTAATTACCGCTCGACCTGTACCCCCGCGTCAACTGTAAAATGTGAATCCGACCCCAGCTCTCAGTCGGTGTACCTCGAGGGGATATTATATTAATGTATGCTGAAATTTAGCGCTAGTTTACGCGGTAGTTAATTAAACACTTTACATAAAACGTAGCGTAAAAGATGCATTTAAACATTGCTAGAGACCTCGTAGCGTATATTTCGTAGTACGTGTAGAGTTTTCTATCGATATCCGTAGGAAGAAAAACGTAATACATAAATGGAGTACATTTCGATATACAGTGAGTAACAGAAGCACCCGAATGCCAGGGACGGCGAGGTGATCGTATACCGACTGTATAAAAATTGTGCGAAATACATATTGCGGTTCAGTTACATCAATTATACAGGGCGTCCCAGGTTTTAATGTTCAAACTTTGTCAGTATATTCTATGAGGCTTTATTAAAAAGTTAGGACGAAAATACGGAATAGTATTTCGCCAAGATCTGTGGGGAACTTTGACAGATAAAGTATATCAAACACGAATAAATTCACGTAATGAATAAAAAAGATTAGTAATGCATTCAATGAAATGAAACAGAATAGAAACGAAATTTGCACAGCAATAAATTCGATCTTCGATCGCTATTAATCCTGCATAGTCAAGAACGGTGGACATTTCGAAGTATTAATTAATTCTGGAAGTGAGGATGTCAAGTAGTAAATACATTGATCTATTCGAGCCAATGCTCGCAGTAACAGCACGTCGGTTACTATTCCGTATTGTTGTTGTAACTCTTTAATAAAGCTCTATGTGACCTATGTTTACATAACATTTTTCTTTATTTAATGCCACAATATTTACTGACATAGCTTGAACATTAAAACCTGCGACACCCTGTATACAAACATCTATCAATATATACTTAACATATATACTTTGTATGTGTTAATAGACGTGTGTGCATAATTTATTGAAATGAATCGCAATACATATTTATATCATTTCCTCCCAGTCGATATTAGAATACCACGTTCTATCTGCCGTTCAAATACTTTCGCTACTCACTGTACATACGTAACAGTATTCAGGATGATTCAAAAACGTCGTGAAAATTGCAGGGAAATATAATAATATACGTCGAGTCACGAATCTATAATCCGTTCAACGAGTCGAGTCAGCAGCTGCAAGAAAAGCACGTGGCTGCACTTTCAATTCGGTGTGACAGGGGTGTACTCGTAGTCACTCGTAGGGGTGTACTCGGGTGTAGGGTACTTGCGATATTCTTAAGATGGCTATAATCGCCACAAAATTTTTCCTGTACGACTGTATACGTCAACCATTCTCGTCATAAACGATTGACCGGCGTTTAATAATTAACTTTGGCCAATAGCACGTGAATGTTTTGTTTACAGCTGGTAGCTCGACTTCGTTCAACGGAAGTATAAAAGCACGAAGCATCCACGGTACTATGACATGCTGAGGGCATGCGCTGTTAAGTGCCTCAAGCATCTGTCGAACAAATTCACGTGGACAATAAACGGAGTAAATCGGTGTGCAGCGCGTTTCGTGAATCATACATGCTGCCGTTTCAGCGGTGCACCCTAAAGCTACCATGGGGTGTCTCCTGGGGTCGCTTTATAGAAAGAGGAAGGGACATAGTTAAACAATGTAGACAAAGGAGCTTGGAAATTCTATGGTCTGAGCCCTCGCACCTATGGTGCTGATTCAGGCTGCATTTATGATTCACCAGGTACGAGTCAACCGCCTTGTATCCACGAACTCGTGTATCTTTCTTTCCTTGTTTGAGATTCGAAGGAACATAGCCTGTTTTGAAGATGACAATTTCCTGCTGTTTTATACATATATACATTTCTGACAGTTTTGCGCGGAAATGCTCGATATATATACATATATTTTCTTCTCTCTTTTTTCTTTTCTGTTATATTTGATCGTGTGCGAGATTTCATTCAATTTTTCAGGAATGTTAGGCTCGTAGATGAACTATAACTACTTAACCGCGAGTTCTTCCAAACGTGTCACTCACGGTTTTTTAAACGTTTCGTTATATGTACGTGGATCGTTGTTCCACTTCGTACAAGAGAGCAAAGTAAATTACTGAGGGTGCAGTGCATCTACTTCCATTGTTTTGTTTGTTTTGTTAAATTATCTCTTAAGGTGTAAATTGTATGTAAGTTGTTCAAGCATCTTGTCGACGAATCGGTTGAAATTTTCCGCTCAAGGTATTTGAAAGTTATTATTGCCGGTCAATTGTAATCGTTTGAACCGCATACGTCCGTTTTAATCGCAGTTTCATTTCTTCCTGTTCTTTGCGATTTTTCCAGTCACGAGTGTGACGTGATACCTTTCGCGAACGCTGACTAATCATAAATAGTCTCGATGATTCATATAAAGAGTATAACACGTATATATTGCAATAAATAATCTTATACGATATGATTATAATTTTCTGCCATTCAGAAACTAAGTAAGAATTATTATCGTCCTTGTATGCATAGCAAAGAAAATGACTTACATCAACTATCTATCTATTCAACTTAATTTATTCGACGATATAGCCAGATGGTGAATAGTTTTATGTAAGTGTGTATGCCGCTTCGTGGCAACTATTCGTTTCAAGCGATACACGAGAATACGTATCTACGTAAGAGTATTGGTAAAAAGAAAAAAAACCGGAAAAAATGCCGCCAGAAAGGTGCTAACACGATTTAGTTTGAACGAACGGTAATATTAGTGTTAATTGTGTGTCCAATTTTAGCATTAGTTTTAAATCTAACGATAATACGAAATCGCGGTCCAAATTATTATGGAAAAATGACTAGTCATGGTGTGTAACGTTTAGTTAAGTAGCCTGCATACGAATTGAATTTACGAACGTGGTACAATTAGGCTTTTTGGCAACACAATTGATTCATTCGATGTGTAAATTGTATTTTGAATATCGAATACTCGTCTGAAAGTGAACAAATTTATATTTTCTGTCGAACTCGTGTGCTATGTATTTCGAATAGGTCCCCACTGAACGTTAATGTTTAAAGATTGTTCTATTTAGTTGGAGATATATTTAATTTCGTAATAGCTGTTGCAATTGTATTGATGAGATGTATTTATGTACGAAACAAATAAAGGCTGCATTCCAAAAACTCGATAGATTCTTAAACCGGCGTCAACATTATAAACTTATTCCTTGACACGTTGGAATGATTGTGAGGAAAGAGTAATTTATTTATTAATCAATTACTTTGTTCTGTTTTGTGTAAACGATACGATGCATTACGCGACAATATGCTTAATTAATATTTCCCTCGAATAATATTGAAACGCTTGTAAACTTATTGCAACGAGATTATTAGAGTTGCTATGCTGGTCGTAAAATTTCGCGTTACGCCGAAGTGAAATGCAAATTGGAAATAAGAAAGAAGCATTCGTTGAATAATGCATGAAGTTTTTTAATAGGTGAAATCTGATTTCATACGTTTCCTAGGACTTCGGTGTAACTTGCCCTGGAAAAATTTCTGTGCGGTGCACCAACGCTGATACGTGTTTTATTTGTGAGAAGTACTGGAAGTTATACTTCTAGGGAAAGTTCGAACAGAATAGAACGCGGCTTATCTAGACCACTGATATTTCCTGAATGTCGTAATTACAATTTCACAATCCCCGTGATTATGGAAATCGTCGATCAACAATTTCAGGAGGCTCTGCTTCGATCCTTACGTTTCGAACAGCGACCACAAATTTACTGTTCTGCAAATTATTTCTCCCCCCTCTCACCAATCGGAAAAAATCCTCACGTGAAATTTCTTTCAATTTATTCCAGCTTAAAGTGCCTGCAAAATATCTATTTTTCGTTCGTCGAATGCGCGGTTTCCTGCGCCAGGGGATCATTGACATTAATGAGCCGTTCTCGCAAGATAAATTTCGTAAAACGATAGAAGAGAACATTATTCGCGCACGCACAGTCTGCGTAACGAAAGGGTTAGCCGCGAAAGGGCTTGAGACCTGGAACGGTTACGCAAAGTAGCTGACGTTTGGTCCCCACGTGAAGTATAATCGTGAACTCGTGAAGGCGTGCCGGGTTATAATTTAAAAGGATTTAAAGGGAACCGAAAGCGATTTAAATGGAACTCGACGGAGTGTAGAGGTAGAGAGTGGCAATCGTGCTGGCGAATCCTTCTACGTCCCTCGTTTCGCGGGTCCCAGAGCGGATCGGGAACCGTGGGTGGAAGAAAACGAAGGTGAAAAAAGGAAAGAGGAACGGTGCGGCGAGGAGGAAGAAGAAAATCTCTAGAACGGAAGGGAACGTCGTAAACAGGCGGCGCTGACGGTGAGAAAGCGAGAGGCAAACGAGCTGAATACTAGTTAGAATCTGGAGAATCACTGGCTGCGGATCAAACAGTGCCAGGAACGAACGATTATAACCCCTTTGTGAAAATTAACAGGAACAACCATGCCATTCCGCGTGTTGTATTGCGTGATCTGCGACGATGCCCGCTCGAGGGCTTCCTAAATTGGCGGTACACGTGTGCGGTGCTCATTAAGGGGGGACTTCATTAGGCGAAGTGGTGTGTCGATGGTTAGAGTGCACATTTTCTGGGAAAATTCAAACAGAAACGCAAGAATCGTACGGTGTGCGCGAAAGACAATTAGTCTCCGGTGTGCTCCGCGGTACACCTGTAGAAGGATCGCGAGCCGGAGGACATTGTGGAGGGTGGTTGTTGGGAAAGGTTTCCGAGGATCGAAGGGACAATGAAGGAGCCATCCGTCACGAAGAACACCGTTCCACGACAGAGTATTTCTACGACGAATGGGTAAATAATTGCAGCGTATCATTCACCCTAGTCTTGTGCTATTTATTTTTTTTATAAGAGATCCAATGTCGTCGAGCAATTGCTCGAGAAATTCAATGAGCCGAAATCAGCATGAACCGTAAAATATATTGGGCGATATTTTTTTCAGCTAACAATAAGTGCGGAAATTTTGCAAAATCATTTGTATATTAATTTTGCAATGCTGCATTTATGTTAGATTTATATTTCAATGCGGCCTTAATATTATGTTTTAATAATATAGTGACTCTAATATTCTCTACCTTTTTTTTTGAACATTCTTAAACTAATTAATTATTGAAGTAACAGATTCCTTAGTTTAAAGGGTACAGAAATATATACGGGATTTTCCAAAAAACCGTTCAATATTTGTATGGCATACAAAAATGTTTATACTTCAGAAACGGTTGACCTTTCGACCTATGTTTACTAAGGCTTTTTACTCAGCACAGTGTGTTCTATGTACCATATAAATATTGAATGGTTTTTTTGAACACCCTGTACAAGTTGGTACGCTTATACGTAACCTGAACATTATGGAGTTACTATTACTATTGCGCTGTATAATAAGAGAAACTTCGTGATTCAGACGATAGCGTTGCAGGTTGCAAGGTGGATAAACAAAGTTGGCGAAATATTTGCTTACAGTTTGCACGTGAAACAATAATACCATCATATTTTTGCACTCCTCTAATACCTACTTTATTTTAACGAGTTAATAATCAAGCGTATCTTAGATAGAGGCACCGATAAAATAACAATTAATTTGAATAACTCGTATTTAATATTTGCATATAATGTAAAATGAACTTTATGATTATAATATGCTGTGAAAAGCAGCCTTGAAATCGCATATTGTTACCTTCATGTGGGCAAGAATAATGAGGGTAAAGATACGGTAAGCTTGGTAGTCGTTGAGAGCATCCTCTTAATGTTTATTTTGCAGCAATATCTGATCGAAATATTATTCCGTTCCATTACAACAAGTAAATAAAAATCGAAGATAACAGTGCACAGTGCCTGGGACGAAATATGCACAGTTTCTAATTAATCTGCAATTGTATCAAGTTAAATAAGCTTCCCAATAGAAAGCTTCAATATTAAATTATGAAACTACATATCATTTTTATTTGACCGCGAAACCGGTTTTACACGTTCCTATCTTTTTTCAAGGGTCTGCAGTCTCGTAATATAACAAAGATACGTTAACATTGCCTTGAAATACGAAAAGCTTCGTGGTACATATGTATTTACCCTGAATCACTGATGCCTCAATGAAGTTCCGATGGTTCTCTGTTCGTGAAAAAATATTAATAAATATCCAATTGTTAAAAGATTAAACTGCGTCAATAGGAATGAAACTTTTTATTATCGAAATTATGGCAGTAATTCTACAAGATAATACGGTATTTACCGAATGAGCTTTATTATTAACGCGTATATACCTACTTGTTTTTTTAATTTTACGCATAAAGATAGCGCTATCAAGAAATAATTATAAACATTCAGCTGGTCGAAATTAACAATTGAGTACAATTTTTATGATACCACGTATTAATGATTTAACAAACACTTTGGATGTTCAGAAATTTATGTCGCGGTAATTAGGTTGTCAAGTTTCTAATTCGATGTATGCATATACATATATCTTATTCATTAATTCGCAGGAAAGTAATTATCGCTGGAAATTAAATTGCCAGGCGAGACGTGATTCAGATTCGTGATTGATTTCCTGCAGGTAATTTCGAGTCACTTAATGCCACGATTGCCAGGCAGGTAATCTTACGGTGCGCATCAACGCGCATTAGGGTTTGTTAAATTTGATACAGCTCTCGATTGGATAATTGTGTTCCCATTACTAACAATAGATTATCAATAAAGCAGTGTGAAACTGAAATCATAAAAAAGTTTTTCTTATCTTTATAAATATTATACAATTGCGACATTTATTTTATTGTTTATGTTACGGCGTTTCGTACCTATATTAATTCAGTTCTAAGCACAATGAACAGAATCTAAAACGTATCTGTTTCATTGTATTATACATTTGAAGAACTATAATGAATTGTCAAAATGGTGAAATAAGTCTTTTCTTTCACAAAAGATGATATATTTTTCCAAATAAAACGAAGTTATACCGTCGAAAAATGGACAAAATACGTAATTATTTAACTTTATTTTTAATTCTATCTTGTGTTTCTCTTAAATCGGTGTACCAGGAAATTAAAAGTGGTAAAAGAAAGTCTGCGCGAGATAAAGAAATCGGACATGGTCTAATTGACTGATTAACGGTGTTTCAAAATATAAAAGAGTCTGTGCAAGCGGTTGCCAATAAAAAACATGCGGACAGCTTACAGTTCAAACTGTTGCGTTAAATTTACTTTTCAGCGTTTCAACTATAATATTTCAGGAGATCGTTCATTTAGAAAATTTTCGTTCACCTGTACAAAATATCGAATCTGTTGCAATATTCCCTATTAAACTAAATCGGTCCCTCCAACTAAGCAAAATATTTCTACTCATTTTCACTCGAGTAATAAGGATGCACCTGTCTATAACATCGTCGAAAGGCCTAACGATTCTTATACTCTAACAATACTGTAGCTAGTTTAATGACTAATCAGCGTGACGTAATACCGAAAAATAGCAACTGTTCTCCTTAATATTTGAAATATTTTTATTTACAACTAGTGCAGTCAGTTATTGCAAAGACGAGCGGCTGCAGCGTTATTTATTATAAACAATTAATGTGTGATATGATCCCATAAGCTGTAGAAACGTCTCGGAATACAGACACGCAGTAGTACTTGTTTTTTTTTCACGGACGGTGTATTTAAAGCGTTTTGAAAGTACATTCTTCAGTTGCAGCGTGTACTTGCCGTGTCTCAGCTGGGCAAAGTATCTTTGTCCAGTTCTCCGTGGCATTCTGCATTAAAATATCTCGGGTAAATAACCCGTCCCTGGTGAAAATAACCGTGCCCAGCGCCAAGACGGCATCAAAGTAACCGAGCATTTCTTTAATGCGTATGAATTAGTGCGGTAATATGTCAAAGGGATAATAGAATGCTGGGATGGCACGTAATTATTGAATGAAAGATGTATCATGCTGCTCTGATCATTGAAATATGTAATCCTGGTGCGTCCTCCAAATAGGGCTGAACTATCTTCCCCATGAATCTCACTCAGTAACGAAGCCTGATAATTGAAGCTTATTAACGAGTAACAGCGATTAGTCTATGGAATTTGTTTTAACACTGGTATACTGAATATTGTGTAGAATTATACTGTAGCGTAGTAATTCGTGTTACCTATTTTGGTTTTATTCGAGAGAACTAAATTCATATTGGTCTATGTTCTGTTTGTATTATTTCTGAAAATTCGGCAATTATTTATTACCATCTTTCGAATATTTCGTACTTTAAGTAAATGAATGATAGTTGTTTTCGAAATTATAATTTGGGATAAAGAATAATTCACGTTCGGTGTTTTACAATGATACATTAAAATTTGTAATTATTAATTATAAAATTGCGTGATACTACTCGCGTGAATACCTGTATGCTATATCGTTAAGTGATTAAGGGAACTTTTAATTAAAACTGAATGGTATAATATTTTTCAGTCAATAGTCAGTGTTTTATCAACTTGCTTATACTACAGTAGCAGAATTTTGAATGAGGAAAGGAAATAGTATTTTTTGAACCGTTAGATCGATCGAAGCGAAATTGAAATACCTGAGATACTATGAGTATGAGTAACTATCACGAACGCAGCAATTTATGCTAAGCAGAACGGTTTCAACATTAATCAGAGCGTTACTAGTTAACCGAGTTTTTCTGTATACTCTTCCCTTGTCCTTTCTTCTCCTTTTTTTCATTCGCGGCTTTGCTTTTCTCAATCAGATCGAACTTCGTATTTCTCGCAGTCAAGTGGAAGATCGATAAAAAAAGCAAAAACGGGGTCGATTTCATTTGTAACTGAAAATTTAATTATTGGTATCACTAATGTTGCTCAAAATTTAAACAGTGTATGTAAGACTAAAGAAAAAAAGTCAAGGCTGAATATCGTTAATAAAAACTGACGTATCCTAACGTAATTATAGTTGTCTTATTAACAGATGTTTATCTCTTCTGAATTTTAAATATTTATTTAAACATTATGTGACAGGTAACATTAATTTAGTGTTTAACACTAGAACTACCGATAGGTTTTGGTGATATTTAGACAGTATACGTTAGACAGATTATGAACACGAAAGAGGTTGAATGGACATTAAATACAGATATATAATTGTCATTTTGCCTTATTGAAAGTCATCATGAATTGCTGCAACAATATCTATATGTTAATAACTTTAAAGCAAGAAATCTAAAACCACTCATTTCGACTGGCTTGGTAGTTCTAGTGTTAATATTGCCATGCTTCATAATACGAGTACGATATAAATACTATGTGCAGATATTAATTTCAGTTACGGAAGTGTTGAAGTAATTTTACGTAACTCTCTTATTACATTTCTGCAAAGATCTACCAAGGGTTACAGTGCATCAATTTTCTGTCTGCAACTTTCTATATTCCGCGAAAGATTTCAACTTTTCGGCGGTTCCATTATATTTTCCAGTATGTATATAAACGTTCATTAATTGTGATCGAAATTCTATGATTTTCTGGAAAGAAAATTTTGGGTAATGTCATACGACAATAGTTGTGTCAATTAACTACAATATTCATACTCTACAAACATGTCGGGTATGAATAGTTTTATTAAACTATCCAGATAAATATTTAAAGGGAACTAGATAAAATAAGTTCAATGGATTCAGTGCTTTCGCAGGAATGTGTTATACGCAATAAGGCACCTATAAGCTAGGTAATATTGACTTCTCTATTAAAAGACACAGTATAAAGCACTTCTCCATTTTCCCTCCTTCTCTTTTCCCGCTGATTCTCTCGACAATATCTGTCAAAAACTTTTCCACGTTACGGAAGCCGACAGCTGCAACTCTCGTACCCTTTTCAATGATAAATGTATACATAGGAGTCTGTCACTGGTTAGGATAATTCAATGAACAGAGCAGTCGCTGGATAATAAATGAAAACTCAAAGCTGAGCTTTTTAATCACATTACTCTTCATAAGATTTATCCCGTTGTGTCTGTGTGAATCTCTTTCCTGCAAATTCTTTGCATAATCTTCTCAAAATATAAAAAATTGATGTTTCTCATAACTTCTGTCAAACATTTTCAAAATTTAAACTCGTATACAAAAAATCGTACGAATGTTTCCTTAATAGTATTTCTTTACTATCATTTAATACTATTACTACTGAAGGCGAGCACTGTGACAAATTTCACCCTGTCCACCGTGATTTGCAGGTGCTTAATAGTAAGGCAAAATTTTAAAGCTTGAATATAAAACATGTATTTTAAAATAAAAAATTCACGCCGCATATATCTTCGAATAAATAAATAAATAAAAAAATGAACTAAGCACGCAATATGACTGAAAACTATACAAATAACATAATGCAGACTTTGCGCATATAGAAGCAACACAAAAACCCACAAATAAAAGCACCACAGAGTATACGCAAATGGTTTCAACAGAGTCAAAAGTATCCTTTCGTACGTTAAATGCATTTGGAAAGTATCGGGAAACTACCATACTATCTCAGCCGGATGTTCAGGGGTGAAAATTCATCTCTGTGGATGATGGAAGGTTAGCATAGAAAGCGGGTGGATCTTTTTCCCGTTTCAACGGCCGTAGCTTCAGTAGGGATGTATGATATGCTAATGGACGGTCGTAAAACGAAAATGCTCTGTGCTTTTGTTGCCCATCGAATATCCTCTAGAGTCGACGGATTCTGGCAACAGCGGCGGTTTCAGCAGTCTACGCCGGAAAGGGCATTGGCAAGCTGAAGTTTCGACACCGGGGAAGGGAATGACTTCTGAACCAGCACTCTCGAGAGATCGATCGAGTGCGCCAGGGGCATTAATTGCTAATTATTCGCTATTCTGGGATGCGCCCCGTGATTTTTCGTTTGGACTCTTGCCACGATTCTATCGACCCTTCAATTAGCACTCTAAAACGATAGCCTTGGGAGATCCGGTCGGAACATCGGGATAAATTACGCGCGGAGTGATTAAAGGAAAAAAAGGGAAGGGAAAGTCGGAGGAAAAGTTGTGGAAAAAGAAGAACACAAGTTAGGAAAGACGACACGTGGTAAACAGTTTGTTTCATTTTTTATTTTTTTTTAATACGGTATTTCTGCTAATAATAACAGTTACTGTTAGATCGTAAGCTGTTAATACGTTTTGCAATTAATAATTGCCGGAACTTTGTTCGGAGCGACCTCTGCTTTTTCTGGAATATTAAATGTTTCCGTTCAATTGAAGCATTGTTTGCAATGCTTGTTTGACAACACCTGTTTGCAACGAAGTGGTCAAAAACCATTTATCATTACGCCGATAGTTTTCAGATGTTTCTTGTTTGTTGCATTACACTTCTAAACCGTTGCATTACAGAATGAAACGCCTCTTGATAATCTCTTTATTAACAAATCATTCTGTCCGACGAAATGCGAAAGAACCGCAAAAAATTCCAACGACATAACAGCAATTGCTATAAAATACTCGACATTCTTTGAGAACGTCTTGCTATTAAATGAAGAAATAGTGGATTATCCGTTGGTACACCTAACGCATAACTGCTTTTATATTTAGATTCCGTTTACGAAATATAAAAGTGACTCACGCGGACTATTTACTAAAGTCAAATATCGCAAATAAAAAATTAGAAGGCAGGTACATCGACTTATTACTTTCATGTAAACGATTTTAACGGCAAATGTTTGGGACAACCCGAATTCTCCACATTTCAGTTTCCTCGCTACATTTCATTACATTACCGTGCTACTTCCATATACTGTAATTAAAAGAACAATATTACCACATAAACTTCTAATACCATTTGTCTCTAACTGAAACGCATATAAACGTCAGCATTTAAATGCTGCACAGCCGCGTGCACGCACAGCCGCGTATAGATTGTGAAATACTCGCAAACATCGACAGAAATACTGACAAAGTGGAAAACCAAAATACAGTAAGGCTCGAACAAGCGATTTACGGATTCCTGCGGATCGATATCAGGGAGAATTGGGGTTACTGACTTATGAAGCGTTTAACACGGCGCGGCGCGAGGTTGTTCAGTCTCGACAGGAAGCGAAAATTGAGTCGGCATAAATTCACGAACTTGGCAGCAAAGTGGCGGCCAAGGGAGAGAATCGTCGCTATGGGGTAGAAAGGAGAATCGCTAGAGCAGACGCCAAACGCAACGTAGTCAAGGGTCGAAAGAGCGGAAGAGAAAGTATTGATCGTTGGCTCCATTGCCAACTATGTGCTTCTCGAGTTGAGCGTGGAATTGTGTTGTTTTATTGTTTGCACAAACAACTTTCGCTAAGACCGTTTATATTTACTAAATTGACAGATTTCAGAGTCTGCGTTTCGAAAAAATGAAAAATGTATGTATAGGATACCAACTGCTTAAATGTGTCTGAGAGAGTAATTAAGTTAATAACACGTATTTTCTTACCACAAATGGAGTTGAGCCATTTTCAAAATTAACAACTTGTTTTGTTGTCAAATTTGAAAGAGCCCAAGTCCTTTCGACATAATTTAAAATGCTTCAAATTGAAATAACAACACTCAATTTGTTGTATATTTCTTTGCAACACTTCAAAAGCACAATTGCAATTCAGGAAATCTTCTAAGTATATAAATTGAGCTGTTTATTTTGAAAATGGCTTAAGTCCACTTGTTTTGACGCCGAGATATTTAAGAGGCTGCCTTTAAATCATATTAAAATTGTTGGTTACTAATAACATGACAGTATAATGTTTTTTGTTTTTCATTAAAGTTTAACGTCGCATCGACACCAGGGTCATTAGCGACAATATCAAATTATTATCCTCTGGTTATATTTTGTCTTATAGCTGGTTTTCGTTTTTCTGAAAATGTGTAATTTACCAACCCAAACAGCTTAATAAACATAATTTCAGAAGTAAGACGGTTTCGGTGGTAATTAATGAACTTAAGCCACTTTCAAAATAATTTTTTTTATAATTTCGTTAGTTAGCTAATATTCTGTTAACCAAATTTCAGTGAATTTGAACATATTTGCTGTAAATTGTCTAAAAATGAAAAAATTACGTAGAATTGTAACTATTATAAATGCTAACTGGATTTTCTTTGAAAAATGGACTTAGGCCACTTTCAAAGTAAACGGCTCATATCGTCGATCATCTCGACACATCATAAACGTTATAGAAAAGCTACGTATACTATTTATGGAAAGTTTGGTGCGGAGAGAAAATTCATTTTGTGTGTCCAGAAGTTTATGTTACGTTTACTTTTTGCAATCTTTAAATTCCGATATTAGTTGTTGCGATATTATGTTAAGATATTTAATAAAAATCTTCCTTAATATTTCGAGAGCCAAAGGTCATTTAGTGGATGAAATTACTTGTCTGTATTTGTAACAATAAATTACCATAAAGTGTTCTATGCATATTTACTTGTGTATATTAAAGTTTATTAGGCATTTTAGCTTTTTTTCGATACTTTCGATCTTTTATATATTTTTGTCATTCTTTTACGTTAGGAGGGAGATTGTTATTCTTCTTGCATATTTTTAATGGTTGATATAACGAGGATGGTTGTATTTTTCGCTGTTGTTAATTCCGTACATATAGTGTGTCGTCTTCTGGTCAGTGGGAATAGCTAGATTTGGTGAACAATATTTTATCTCTTATATTGTGGAAGCCATGGAATCGTGACGTGATTACTTATTCCTTTCGATTCCATTTTTTATAAATTCTTTGGAGATACAAAGCTTATCTTGTAATACGATGAAATAATTCTTTCGTTTGCAGTATCATATGTTGTCTTCGAAGCATAATTTTATACACGTGCCATATGTATTATTATCATATGATCCTAATATTAACTGTTATTATTCATTCATTTAAAAATCTCCTGCTTCATTGGTAATAAACCACTTTTTTTTCATGCACCACATAGATATTTCCATGACATTTTATGCGTGTTTAAAGGTTTAAAGATTTCTCTTCATTCCGATCATTTTTCATTTGCGTATATACGCTACAACGAGTATTCGAATTTATTTCACATTATGCCTGAAGGTCTTACGATTATCTTATGAACGGGAAATATGTTGAAAAGAATGCAAAAGTAATACTTTGAAAAGAAGGAGATATGCATGAAAAAACTTTGTGAAAAGAAAACCTCTCACATTCTCACGTGTAGCTTCTAAGGGGTTACAGTTAGAAGACACGTACAAAAAACTTGAACAACGCGAAGCTGGTATTCCGGGTAGAGGACGAAGGAAAATAAATACAGGGAAGACGCTTTTTACGTTTTTACACCTGCGAATAGGAAATGTCTCAGTTTTTTAATCATACGACACCCATCATACTCCACTCTTGCTAGCAGCAGAGGTATATGATAATACTTGACTCGACACGTACCGTATTCTTTTGTGTAGCGACTGCTTTAAAGATAATTATGTAACACTTGCTTATGTCACAGACATTTAATACCACGAACACTTTCTAACCATAATGAACGCTCTTCCTATATCAGATTAATATTACCAACGATATTTCACGTAGAACAAAATTGTCAACGTGTAAAAGAAATCAAATTACATATATCAAAAAGTAAAATTTCGGATTTATTTATTCTGGAAAGTTCAAATGAATAAGAGGAATAAATAATAATTATTTTACTGTTTTAACTACAATTAAATAAGGAGTATACATTTCCAGTGCAAATACTAGAAATTCTATTCTAAAACGTATGGCAAAATAATAAGTGCAATTATAGTTTGTCCATTAATTTAATATTATAAATATAAAATTGTATGGAATGTACATAGTAAGTGTTTTTTTTCGGAAAATATTTCTTTTCAACTCTATGAAGCTTTTCCGCGATATTTAATTCTTTTTTTTATTTTACCGTACAAACATTTTCTGCGCGACTTTTATCAAATATAGTATTAGGGATATTTGTGTCTCTTCTCTCCAGGAACCGATTTTTGATTACTCAATACGAACTACACTTTAATTACAACCTTTAGCGTATTTTCTTCGTAACGTCATTTACATTGATGCAACGAACACATTGAATTTTATTCTTGAACAGCAAACTTAAGCTTTTTTTTTAAATATATCGACTAAACGACCCGAAACTATATTTATCCACAACCGCTTCAGGGGATTTTCTGCTCGGTATTTTAAGTATTTCCCTCAGGGGTATAGAATGGACAAAAATGTACGTTTCACGAGTTACAATATGTTTTAAGACCTATATAGATAATAATCATTTATAATTATTTCTTATTCAAGCACGGTAAGTTAACAAAAAATGACCATAACGGTATAAGTAATTATTTACGTCCCTTTAAGTGGAAAGAGACTTCTTAAATCAGCTGTGATTTTATTTGAGAGATGTAATAGCTTGAATTAAAGTAAAATTGAAATGACCGTAAATCTATTCGAAATTCGAACAAGGTTCCTACCACAATAAGTTCAAAAATTAATAAAAATGAATTTATTACCTCGTTTCTGATTTACCCATTTACATTACAATAATGTGGAACCATTTTTGAAAAAAAATCAGAAATTTAACCATTAAATTATGTCGGTAATTGTGTCGTCAACCAAAATACTTAGTATATGAACTAATACTTACTTAGTTCATGTTTATTTTTAAGATCCTAAATGTCTTGAGGAAAAAAAGTACGGTTTAGACCGCTTTCATAATCACCCTCGTGTACAAAAGTTTTAAGACGTTTTCTTAAATTCCACAAAGATATTTGTTTAAATATTACTTTTTCTATTCTCGAATTAATCGTTAAGAATTGTATAAAAACAGATATCAACAAAAATTCATCTAAAACGTAATTAAGTTTTATGAAAATCTCTATAATAGAAGCGCTTTATATTTTCCATAAGAGACTTACGCAAAATTTAAATCTAGCTTTCCGTAAATACGTACAGGTACAAAATACAAAACAAACTAGGTATGTAAGTACTTATCATCGTATTCCATTGCCAAATTTTGACTTCCAAACAACCGTGCATTCATTTCTTTCCCCGCTACAAAATACAAAACGTTCCATCAGTAAAAAGAAACCATGCTACCCCTAAAATTCATCCCCCAGTGGAAACCATTTTTCCCTTTTTAACCGCGTTGTTCCAGTGTAATTTTCCAAGGCTGTTGCACAGGGGGGCGTTCGTACTCGTGATTCGTCAACAACCCGTTCAACTAATCCCATCCATTACCAGGAAACACCAATTTCTTCCCATCCTCTTCGCTCTTATTAATCAAGGGTGATAACCCCCTTCGCAGACATATCCTGACCCCAACCATACTCGGTCCTCCGCACCCCGAAGACACCCTTACTCTCTCGTCACACGCTCGACAACTAATTCCTCCGATGTCTCGAGTGATTTTCCCTCGTTTCCTTCGCCGGTCGTCCACGTTGGTCCCCTGGTTTGGCGCAATTCGCCGTAATATCGAACGGAACGACGCAATCCAGTTTGCGCAGGTGCGAGAGGCGTCGGTGTCCCGAGGATGATGTGCCGGCTTGCGACGTTCACACCGGAGATCGCGGAACACCGCTCGCGTTTGCGGTTCAAAACGGCAGCGAGTGGTGACCCGGTGTACCGTAAACGACGGGATTTCGCACGCGTGTCACGTGGCTCTTCCGACAGGTTCGCCAGATCTCCCGCCCGAATGGCGAACTCGGGGATCGCCCGCGAACACCGGAAACGTACGCCAAGGGCGCCGCATTGCGCAACCGACAGTGGGGATCGAATGAATTATTTAGACTGAAATCTGTGCCGGAACTATGTGCTCGTGCCAGGGACCCATGTTTCGTGCACGCCTGACACCGATGACGTTTCGATGGATCAACCCTTTCCCGAGTCCGACCCGAGTTCTGGACTCGGCAGCTTGATAAGCGTTCATTGGGGGAATGGACACTGGTTGATTGCTTTGTTTTTGTAGTCCGACGAGGCTTGGAGGATAAAAGTGGTCGGCTGTTTTGATGTCGGTTTTGTGATTGTAATGCGGGCACTGTAATGAGGACATTGTCTGTGTTTCGGGGGGGTTGGATTGAGACTGGTTCTATATTTTGCTTTTCTGCTTTTCGTTTGGCGAACGTAGGATTTCGTGAAGCTCTTACGTGGTAATGAAGTGGCGATTGAGTAGGTAACTGTTGTGTTGTGTACTTGGGCGGAATCTTGGGTTAATTGGAGGAGGAGATGTTGCAATATTTATCGTTAGGTGACTGGATTTGTTAGTGTTGCTTCCGTATTGGCGGTTTGGAATGTACATTGGTGGCAAGTGGAGGGTTCAGAAGCTGATCGCTGTAAGTCCATTAGCATTCAACCCGAGATAAATAAGGTTTTTACAAATCACTTGGGAAAATATGACAATGTTAGTACCGTAATCTATTACTTACGTATGAAAATATTGGCTTAATTGATTCACCAACTGAAAGTGTTAACAATAAAGAGCTTTTTCAACTACGTAACTCATGTTCAGGGAAAGTTAGACTTACACTGATTGGCTTCTGAGCCCTCCATCTATCACTAGTAACTGATTCGTGATTTAGGTTTGGGATAGGTGTACATGGATTAATAGAAATTGGGAAAAAGTTAAATTTGTTGGTAAATGTTATTCAAAGCGTACTGTGTTCCCTTCAAATTATATAAAAGCCACAAGTAATATAAGTAACAATTGCAGGTTTATGCGAATGCGCGCGATTTTGGTAAATGAATATTATGACACATCTGTAGTGTTTTTAAAGCTATTCAAGTGCGTTGAGTTTGTTGATTCAATCCTTTCCGGCAACATCTTTCTGATTGTTTCACTTACTGAAAATAGAAAAGTGGTGTGGCCCTCGTGTGAAGTAAGGAAGAAGTGTTTAAAATTAGCGTTGGTAACGTCAGTAAGTTTACACAAGGGCAGTGGGGGGTGTACTTCCAAACAGTAAAAGAAGGCAATAGATTTATTTGAACGTTAACTATATCATTGGAACTTAAACTTCTGCCATAAAAATTGATATATTTAAATATCAATTTCCTAGTTTACATCTTTGCCAGTTTTCACTAATACTAGAAGCAGGACAAGCGAAAGTTAAAATATCTGTTACTGCACTCTGTTTATCATGACATACAATATAATATAAAATATTTATATTTAATTATTATTCTGTTTTTTAGTGCAAGAAGCATATTAGAAGCAACTTTACCTTTTCCACTTCTATGCACAGAACATTTACTTAAACAAAGAAAGTACAATTTGTTAGTCGTTCAATATCTTTATTATTATATAACTATTATTATCCAGAGAGATTAACATATGTTTACCGATATTTACCGATAACGAGGAATCATTGTTATCAAAATTTTCAGAGTACCAGTAGAAATGTTCATTTCACCGTGGCACATTTGTTATAAACTTCTCTGTTACAACAATGGTTACAAAATTTTCCAGTTGCACCGGCCGTAGTACGAGTTGGTAACCATGTTTTAATTAAAAAGCGGGGAAATTACATACTTTCTGCCGCTGTAAACGTACCAGTGCACGCAATTTTTTTGAAAGACACTCACCGTTCCATTCATGGAAATTTATAGAAAAGTTAACCGCGCAGACCTCTAGAAAAATCTCAATAAATGAATCAACTAGATAGTCTTAATTGAAAAAGTTCGTTTGATTTTTCTACTTTTAATACATTCGTCTACTCAATATTTCAACTTGGAAGCATTTAAATAAAATTTTTATTGGAGGAATATTGACCATAAAAAAATCAGGTGAACTACAATGTAAGTTTTTTTTTTATCGACGTTATATCTCTATACTCTGTACAGCTTACTGGTCTGTATGTAGACATGTAACTCTTTGAAAATCAATGGACTCTGTATGGGTTAACCATGTTCATGTTTCAAGGAAAATACATAATTTCACACGGATCTCCAATATCTGATAACTTGAGTGAAAATACGCTGGAAAACACGAGTGGAAAATATTATTAAACACAAAAAGGCCATTGAAATAATTTGAACGAGCATGTACTACAATCATTGAATCATTAAATCGTTTATTTTGTTGTTTATATCTATATTAATTAGTTTACCCGAAGTAAATTTATGCTTGGAATAAAAATCAATCTAACTGTGTGTTAATTTCCAAAATGTCATTCAGTTATGTAAATGATTAATTGAAACTCATTTTGGCATTACTATAATAAAATCTTTGGTAAGAATTTTTAGCTTTTATTACCCATTGTGAAAATTAAAATGGTCCCAACGTTACACTACGCAAAGGTGTCCAGAAATGTTTATTTAATTTTTCTGATAACGGTGATCTCGAAAAATTTGTAGTTACTTGAGAGCATTAAAATATTTTATAGGTCGATAGAGTCGGCGATTGTAAAAATTTAGTGCACGTTAGAAAGATTGCAGTCACGCAGATTTGTCTAGAAAAATTGAGAACATAGGAAAAGGTTACACGTAAAGGGTGAACCGGATAGATTTATGCTTCAAATACAATGACACGATCTTATACATAAGTTGTATTGAAGGCAATAGTTGCCACGATAGAACAGATCTTCATGTTTAGAGACATGAATGTTTCATTATTTTATTTCTCTTTAATCACTTTATGCTCTAATAATCATTCTTTCTACTCAATATTTGCAATTTTACGAAAACTATCTACATTTGGAGGGCTCAGAAGCCAATCAGTGTAAGTCCAACTTTCCTGAATATGAGTTACGTAGTTCGAAAACCTCTTTATTATTAAAATCATCAGTTGATAAATCAATTATGTCACTATTTTCATACGTAAGCAATAGATGACGGTACTAACATTGTCATCTTTTTCCAAGTAATTTGTAAAACTCTTGGTCACCTCGGTCTGAATGCTAGTGAACTTACACTGATTGTCATCATCGATTACACTTCAACGATTAAAAAATATATAAAGGGTACTCACCAGCCTGTAAAAATTGACATTTACAATTCGAATATACATACATATGTAAATCAGATAATCCTGCCAAACTTGGTGGTGATTTTTTGTATAGTCTTATAATTTTCTCATTATTAATTCGTTGTAATAGTAAACATTGTTTCCGACTGTCGCAAAACTTGAATTGAGCAGAAGTACAACGTCCAAACTTCTCAAATACAATTTTTGTAACACCTGACTATTGCTACTTTCATAAAAACACATATCGTCTCTTTATCCAAAAACCACGAATGCACGTGTTTGCACCTGTTCTTAATAAACAATTATTTTATAATTAATTACAAATCCAAAGTAGGGGTTGATATGTGCAAGAAAATTTCGAAAAAATGCAATCACCAGGATTACCTGATCACACTTTACATTCAATTGTGAATTTCCACGCTCTACGAATCTGACATTCATAGTGATCGCACAAACTTGACGACATACGTTAATTCTGTTTAGCAATCCGTCCAAATAGATCACCTTAACGAAATAATTAATATAACTAGGAAGGTAAAATCGATGGAAAGCAACATTCTTAATTTCCGCTCGAGGTGGTTGAACGAGTGTAATGGCTTCTTCGACGTCCGAAGCGTCGAGGGGCGCCAAAAAACGAACAGTTTTAACCGGAAGTGCTATCGCCGCGAGTGCCCGCATGAGCATTGTGAACGAAAACGGAATTTCGTCGAGTCGAAACGGCGAGGATGGTCGTGACTCCGGTTTGTCTTCGGAGAGTTCGACGCCTACTGTTGGATCACCGGTACCAAGGCAACGAAAAGTTACAAGCAATCCGATTAATATCGTCAACCCTTCGGGGAAGGCACGCGCAACGGTTCAGACTGGAAGGTAGTTCTGTATTCTTAGAACAGTGATCGATTATTCCTTTTTAGGGAAGTTTGGCGAACGATGCTTTATTCGCGTCGAATACAATTATTCACATAATAATTATAATAGGCTCAGATTTTTACGTTTTCTGTGTTGGTTCGACGCGCACTTTATTTTCATTTTGATTAAATTAGTGAGCAAGTATTATCGTTATACAGAACGTGTATGTATCAGTAAAAAATTCTGAAATTGTATATCTGTGTTATTCAGATGTGGCAGGACAGTAAGATACAATAGGCGTAATAGGGGAAAAGTTTTCATATCCAGAAGTAACAGTTATAATAACGAAACTGTATAAATAATATGCATAGATCTCCATAATCAGATAATAATTATTTAAAATTATTTTTCGACTAGCAAGGGTCCTCAGTTAAATGTAGCATGCCGATTTTCATGTATGTGTGAGATGGTTCTCAAAACAATATTTGACACGTGCTTTTTGTTATTTTTAATGATCAATATCTAGAGGCTGATAACAGCCCTCTGAGTTGGGGATGAAAAACGTATCTTCTTAAATATTTCGTAAACCATTAGGTCTACAAAAAAAGTAGTTAAAACTGTAGATAAAAACTGTCTATTTTTGAATGACAAATTTAACTACGTGCCAAGTACTTTTTTAAATAACTTCTTTGTGTATAAATATAAATCATTAAAATCGCCGTGTTACAGTTAAGTGATGCTCCTTGTAAGTATACAGGGTAATTCTGCAGAATAAAGAACATGTTTCAAGTAAATGTTATTCAGTTTGATAAGATCTGTCCGAGTAAATAAAAATTGATATCTACTTCCATTTAAAAAAAAAGAAAAAGTTTATCCCCATTTGTCTCCCTACCTATTCTCTGGGAAAAATTTGTTGCGCGCCAAATAATTTGCCCTCGTTGTCAGTGCCATTTAATTAGAAAAAATCAGGTCGATAGCTGTAGTACTTTTTCAGAAACCAGCTTGTAACGCTTTAATTGTCCCACCTTGAATATTCTAATATTTTTTAATATACATATTGTACTTGACCCTCAAACAACGCGGGTGAAAAATAGCTGACGATTTTTGACTCTCCAAAAACTGAGCTATAATAACCAATTGATGAGTGGAAGATTTATTTTGCACGCTATATACGTTATTACTACATATATTCTTATAACAAAGTCTCTTTACCCTCTCACTCCACGCTATAAGGAATAAGGGCAAGCTGGATAGACTAATTTGAAAGTAATTCGCGTTGTTCGTGGGTTAATTCTATTTTATTGTTGGTGATATGAGTTATCACAAGTTTTAACGTTACAATATGTAAGGTACTTGAGTATTTTGGTATACATTTCTAATTGTTCCAGCTGTTGCAACCAAATTTCTCAATGAATAAATTATATACTATTATTATAATACTTAGGTTTTGTTTTATCACGAAGTAATTATTATTGACTAATTACAAGAAAATTGAAACGACGTATTCTAATTCCTCCAAAAAATATGCAACGCGATGGAGAGATTTATTTTGATTGTATACTGCGTTAGGGTTATAGCCATTGGGATAATGAATAATTACAAAATTATTATACTTCTTTTCCACCTTTTTTGTTTCAGAAACGAGTCTGATAAAACGACAAAGGTATGGCGAACTAGATCCGTGACGGATTCACCGCGTTCCATAGATGGTTCACGCAGTCGCCAATTTTCCAGCCCTTTAAGAACACCAAGAAACGTAAGTGGTTTCCGGAATGCTTAATATGTATTCTTTTTACCAGCTTTCCTTTATAAATGTATTTAATATTCGTAACCGAAATTGTCACAATAAAAACTAATATAGGAGGTTAGTATCTTCTTAACAAATTTAAACAACAAATAGTACTAGACAGCAGGAGCATGTTTCGAATCTGTAAATTTATCACACCTCTCCAATTTCTAAGAATAATTTTATTTTCATTTTTCCCAAAAACTTCACTAATATCGTGTTCATAACGTATTTAAATTTGCGTTCATTTATTGCAAGAATTATAACTGTAATAAATATAAGCTCAACAAATTAACTGTAATATGCTTTTCAATTACATTTGTTGGATTAGTTTTTTATATTTCAGTTTCACACATACATAAAGTACATTCTACATTTGAATATACGTACATATGTATGTACTTAGATAGCCTTTTAAACATACTCATTATGTCATATGCTATATGTTTATTTTAATTATGACGAATTATGAGATTTTAAAAACGTGACTAAAATTGCGTGACTAAAATTTGCATTTTAACTTGAAAGACACGTTTAATTTTAGGTTTATTCGCCGAGTCTCGACTCCGGAGATGAAGGAAGCCTCCGCGTCGATCGTGATACGTATCAGCACATGTTTCAGGACATTGTTTCTATAAAAACAATGCTCCTGAAGCTGAAACGAGTACTTCAGGAGGTATATTGCACAAACCTAGAGATTGCATTGAATTTAAACAGCTTCTTCTTATAATTATTAGCAAGTGTTGTCATGCTAACGACACGCAAACTTTCTCGTTCGCATCGTACACGTGTCCATGATGTGTTTTCTGTATTAACACGCAATTTTTTATTTTTTTCATTATTGTCACCAACCATGATTTTACCTTCCAAGTCAGAAGAGAACGGTTTGACGAGGGTACGTTTGTATTTATGTTTTTTTTTCATATGCACATACTATTGTTTAATATTGTCGCTTTATCTCATACCACGTCTGATGTATCGTGTACACTTACACTTACAATGCGATTAATTGTGCTTCGATGCTTGTAAAATGTTGAATACTATAAATACTTTGCGTTATGTTTATAGGCAGAAACTCTCAACCCATTCGAGAATTCCATGAAGGTTAGTCTAATTCGTGACCAATATTTTTGTTTGCATTTATTTCAACTTACGAGCCACAGATTTCATTCGTAAAACGCACTCAGAAATTCAGCGAATACATTTAAAAAAGATACGCGTGTATTCAATATAAAACAGCAATCCAGCCCCAAAATATTTCACGGTTCTTTGTCATCGATAACGAACAAATGTCATCGCCAGCTGTTATTAAAGAAACTTTTACTGAGCCAACCCGCTATATTTATCCGTTCGCAAATTGATGTTTCCACGCGAAGCGTGAAATAAAAGAACGTAGAAGAGAGCTACACGAAATTGTATATATTAAGAAATGTAGAACACCATGAAATATCGTTGTGAAATCGGATGTGTTCTGTCACGAACGAGTTACAATGATTTAATCTATGTAAATTTTAGAATGGTCTCTTCTACAACCTGAACGAAGGTGGCACCGCGGACGTTGGTACCTCTCCCGGAAGTGGAGGTAGTAGTATTGCGGACGAATTGGCCGATTTACGTAGGCAGGTGGTCTTTTTGCAAGGCCAAGTGGAGGATCGGGATCGTACGATACAAGTATTACAGGTGAGGTTTTTAAGAAGCACCGTTTTAAAGCTGTGGCAAAATATGTTATTTCTTTAGAGTGCAGGGGAGAATTAATTTTTACTATTAGAAAATTTCCTACTTAAACGTTTTTCTACACTGTTATGTAAAATATAACATCTTAATCGAAGTAGAGGACAAGTTGTGCATTTATCTATAAATTTTCAAGTGAAACTTGCAAAGGCTTTCTGATGTAATTATATATTTATGTAAATTGAGAGTCGAACGAATCTTATTCCGATCGTTCCAGTTTCCAAAAAAGGTCAACACGATTCTGAATTTTGTAGTTCCAGGTATCGAAACTTCAAGGACCTAACGGCGATGGCCAAACATGTACTTTAACTTCTAATCACAATAATCTTTCATCCATGAACGCTTGCAATGCTGCTACACAAACAGAAAAGGTAAAGCTGTCCTCCATTTTTTCATATCGCGAAAACTCAGCAAGAAAAGATTATTGACCAACAATATCGCGAATTGCCACGTTTGCTTTGGAAAACTTTCGAACGACAATCGTGAAATAAGCGGCAGCTTTTGCTTCACTCGTAGGAACGTAAAAAAAAGGTTTTTGAGAAACAGCAATAATCCGTTACACAAGTGGGCAAATTTTTAAGAGCCACAAGATTTTTGTCATGCACTTTGGCTGAACGTTTTACAATGTTCACATTATTATTCACATTACACGTATTTATAGTACTTATACATAGTACGCATAGTTATAAATTGTTTTTAATAGTTGTTCAATATAATCATTAGGAAGTTGCATACACATATACATTGCTAGCATTGTGTACCTATTTCTAAAAGTTTTAACTTCACCATTATCATATATCACGTTTCAATTGTAAAAAAGGATTTATATTCAGCACGGTGCTGCATAAATGTATAAACTGATACCGTCACGTATAAAACTACTCAGAAACAATTTAAAATAACAACGTGTACATTTCATTCTTTATGATACAATTCCTCTAAGACGAACGATGTAATATTTAATTCATTATTCATACCCTACACACGTATTGTTAGTGTTTCCATATGTACAGATGTTAATATTTTAATATACATACATATATCCATCTGTACGCTGCACTTTGTTAAATTTTTCTGAAGTTAATATTAGTGTGTGTTCAAATATTTCACACTGAATGTATACTACCACATATTTATGATTATTATTATTATTTTATTGTTACCTTTGCTTTTGTTCTTTTTATAAATATTGTTAATATAATGAATTACATAAATATCGTAGCGTATATGAGTCTGCAGTTTTGCAGATATCGAAATTGTTTTCCCAAGTAATGCTATTGTCTGCTATTTTTTGTATTATTTGTATTACGTTATTTATTTATTATGTGTTTAATTATGGGCACAGACACGACCAGTGTCGGCAGGACCTTCACTCCTGCAAACACTTCCACAGGAAGACGTTATGGGGCCTCTAGTTAGGTGAGATTTTGTTTCTATTTATTTTACATGCGAAACCTATTCGAATGTTTAAACAAACAAGCGACACAAATGTCTATTGGCCGAGGAACCTTAGGAAAATGTTTCTTAAATAAAATATTCCACTTCAACTCATGTTTTGAAGAAAAATTTTGATGAAATTTTTGAAAGCAATGTTATCTTTGCGCAGATCCTAAGGTTCTTGGTGAAACCTTTTCGTACAGAATTCATTGTTCAAATAATGAAATACTTAAAGAAATACATAAATCATAAAATAAAGTGATATTTAAGACTACTTTAGTACTATCCATAAAAGATAGGACACTTTTCCATGAAAAATTACATTGCTCAAACAGCTCTATTTCTAAAGTAATATCGAGATACCGAAACGGTTGCTACAATGCACACGTGTGATATATATGTTTAACGACTACAAATACAATCACGACACAAGTTATTATCGAAGAACCGATACAATAGCATATTTGCAGTCAATAAGAAAACGATCATCTTCCACACGTATAAAAGAAATGGTATACCGCAAAACTTGTGGTACAACTGGCTGAAAAGTTTACGCAACAATATAATTTAAAACATAGAATAAAATATATTTGATAAATGTCCTTCGAATATCATTTTCGTTATCATTCATTGCTCTTTAATATCATTACGTCTTCATACTATTGCATACCGCGAGTAATAACTTTTAACAAATCTACAAAGAAGGAAGTTAATCGAATTGAATAATGTACACTTGCCGAAAGTATTTCAACTAAATATTCACCTCAGTTCCGATTGTACCACAAAATGTTCACGCTTACACAAAGGTTCAAACGTTGTGCTGTATCGAGAAATCAGGTATCCATAGACACAGCGCTTGCGAACAACATACAAACATTTCTCATATGTAACATCATGAAGTATTGTCATAAATAACGTGTTGTTCTTGCTGCTCTGGTCCTTACCTTACTCCGGTGGTTCCATGTGAGACAGCTTCAGGATCGGGAAGGTAGAGTCGGTCAGTTTGTGTGACTATTTATTGGGATATTTGCTCCTCTCTGCATTAAACGTCCTTATATTCATGCATCTTTTCTACGTCAGGATTACTTGTCTGATCGTTTGACTCTAACACTTTCTCAGGCTCTTTTGCATGCGAATATTGTAAAACCTTCTGCTTTTACTTTCCTTTCGTGCTGTTCTATTCAGTCGTGTCTACTGTGTATAAATGTAGACCAAACGTTAACTGTATTCTACTACGTTTAATACTGTCTCATCTTGCATTAGGGTTTGTGACCGAATCGCGTGGAATCAATACTTTAATAGCTTACGGTTTATTTTAGCGATAATAGAAATCGTTGATTTAATGTTTTCAGTTATGTAGTTAAGGATTTTGAATACTTGCGTTGCCTCGCATCGCCTAGAATTTTGTATTTAATAATATTTGTAATTTATAATGCAACCCAATTGCATTGCCTAAATAAAGGTACTATTGTTTACAATTGAAGTGCTGTTGAAGGGCGCTTTAACTTGCAAAACGTTAAGCAAATAAAAGTTAGTTTTAATGAGGAGCACTGTGGCTTCGTCTACTTGTGATATTTAAATTTTGTATACAATTTTGAATTACTAATTTTCAAGAACTAATGTGCAATCGGGAGAAAGTATATTTTTATAGTAAAATACGAACGTGTACAAATTAATTGTTAAAGGATTGATTGATTAGCCATGTATTATTTGCAGCACTTTTAGTTGCAAAAACCTTGTATACATTTGCGAAACGAATGAGCAGCAAAGGCTATAAGCCGGATAAGGGGGTCAAATGTGCCCCTAAACCAAATTCAACTTGTGAGGTGTCATTCGATAGCGTATAATTACAATGTCTCAGATTTTTTTCAAAATTTGTTATGCGCTAAAATGGGAGATATTGAGCAAAAACTATATTTTCATTTTTTCGCTGTAACTACCCTCCCAGTCGAGCTATAGTGTTGAAACTTGGTACAAATTGGTTCTTGATAAGCTATCGAATGATACCTCACAAGTCGAATTTGGTTTAGGGGCACATTTGCCCCCTTATCTGTCTATAGCCTATGAAGAAATGTCTTAATATTTCGATTCGGTTTGCAAGCCCTAGTTAACTCTGAATTATCATCAACTAACGAAATTTACTGTTCCAAGAGTTCGAAATGTAATTTCAATGGTTAATCATATAAAATGTGTGAGTTGTTTTCAGAGTGTTTCTGTAATACTTTACCAATCTGAACAAACTAATCCTCCTAGCATGTAATGTAAATAGATAAATATACGATCATTTGCAAAATGTAATTAAATAACTCTTCTTCTTAAGACACTGTTTTGAGAGGGTAATAGATTTACAATTAATAATGTTTCATGCTGCATTCGATAGCTGTGTCGGGTAAGTTCCTGGCTTGCATTTTTAGTCAATAATAGTTTTTATAGATTATATTGCAATGGCTTTTCAAAACTTGCACTTAAATGATAGTTTAAAGAAACCTAAAATTTATCAAACAAATTTGATCATAATACAAAATTACGAAACAGATATTGAATTGTTGGCTGTTGCTAAGTATTGTTGCTAACTGTTATTCCGAAACTAAACTCAACATTCTCTACCCTTACATTAACGGATATTGTATTATTTAATTAATATGTAATAAGTTCGGGTTTAATTTCCACGAACAGTTCAAATATGATATCCGCAGTCGTTTAAAATATCAATCTAATCGCACTTCTTACAAAAAATAAGATGATTGCTAAATGGGTAACTTTCTGGATAAAATAATTGCACTAATTTTCTGTACTACCACTACTAATTTGATTGTTCCTTTCTGTACTACTCATAAATAATAACCATTGAAATAATCGAAGACGCATATAAGATTCTAATTTTATTGTTATAAGCAGACATGTAACAAGTTTTATAATAGAGTTTCTCTAACATTGTACAGGATACAGCCAAATGTTGAGCACTTCTGAAAGTTTACTGCAATTGTTTAATTTTTTTTAGAAAACACTTCCCTCGATACTCCATGATCGAACCTTTGGAATTTTCGTAAATTAAGACAAAGTATTGAAATTCAGCACGTCCGGGTTTCAGTTTTCGCATAGCTCTTTCACTCGCTTGATCTTAGGTTAAACTTCAGTATCTATACTAGAAATGTACATCCTAACACTATTTGTTACTGCATCTTGCTATTGCGTACTTTGATCGAGACTAGCATTTAGTTAAATAAAACGAATGATCAAGCTTAAAAATATTAAGTTATTTTACCGTTTAAAGTTTCCTCCCAATCGAAATATCGATAAAAATAGTAATACATATGTATAATAATTCGAATTACAAACACCTTTGTGATTGTACCATATCTTTGGCTTCATCCTGTGCAGGCTATAGCCAACAATAATTTTTAACTTTTAGCTTTTTTATATTATATAACATGTACAGTGGGACTTCGATAAGCTGAATCGTGATTACCCGAGGTCACGAACTTGCTAATAATATATGCACGATCTTTTTACTCGAGAAATTGTCGTAAAAAAGTACTTTAGATTTGAATTACGTTCTTCAATATTTCGTGGAAAGTATATGTACATACTTAAGAACCTCTCAATTTATCTAACTCATTTATCTTCAGAGTTGGCCGATTAATCGAGCTCTTACTGTATAGCTATTCTAAATATACAGGGTGGTTAAAAAAGGATTAAACATTTGGCGGATGCATGATGTTTATGTAGTTTACGTAGTACTCTTTAAACTGAGTAAAAAATTCTATTAACAAACGCAGTAAATATATACAAATGTAAACGAGACGTTAATATTTCTGAAGATAGAAAAGATTTCTGTTTTGGTAATGCGAATGGTTTGCTCGTGTCCCCCAAACGAATAAAGTTTGTAATTGCAGTTTATATTACAGTAATCTTTTCATCGGCGATTAGAGAAGAAGGTGTTTCAATTCTGAATATCGTCATTCCGAGTCCACATACATATAGAATGCTCCATTTTTAATATTAATTAAATGTGTATTCAACACTTTTTGCAACATCTAACAACTTCCAAGTTTGTCAAAGGCCTCCCATAAAAATGAAAAAGAAGATCACGCTATTATAAACTCGAGTAACAAGCTTGTACAAACGAAACAGAAAGTCGGTTCCACCTCCAGAAAAATGTTCATTCTTTGATCCATTCTTACGAAGAATTTTTTCTCTAGCAGAATCATTATTGCACTGTGTATACAACACAAACTGCCTATCTCTATTTTTTTAACCACCCTGTCTGTTTTCACGCGTGCAGTTTAACCCATTACTGTTTGATTTGGTATTGTCAACATATGTATATGTACTGCCATGGCCATCGAATTAGGACCACTCGAAATTTTTAACAGTTTCTCACGTCTTTCAGATATTGGTGTTGCTATTGCATTTTGCGTTCCTCTCTCTTGCCCTTATATCTTAATTATTTCGCCGGGTATCTACCATTTCTGTTTTCAAATATGGTAACCAATGATTTCCAAACATTTCCAACGGCGTTAAAGTCGAACGATTTGCCTGTCCATGGGGTAGTTTTGTAGACCTTCAAAGTATCTCGAAGAAGTTTATACGTGAGAAGAAATGATTAAATGCAAATGTTCACGAAATATTAAATACTTGACGCAAAACAGTACCATCTCTTTTTCGAAGTTATTATATATTCAAGGCTATTTGAACGTCGACGTATCATACCTGTCTGAAATCTATTCCTCGTCAGCTATAATAACACGATGATTAAATGGTATCATTCCTAATGAGGAATCATTTATGACCTTGGGAACGAACATAAAAAGTACCTAGAAAGAAAAAGTCAAACAACTTTGTCCTCAAATAATTTTCTGTTTCTATAAAAGTAACAAAGATATTACGTCATAGATGAGACACACTGTATTACATTAATACATTCGACACCTCAGTTAATCGAGGTTCTATTAATAAAACCTCGCAGATTCGAAAAACGATCCAAGATATATACGTATTTTTTTTAGCTGCAGTAACTCAAGTTTAAGGGGTGGAACCACCCTCCAAAGTTGAACCCCCAGGGTGCCATCTCGGAAACGGTTCGATATAAAAAGAATATTTGCACAAAAATGACTTGTGGTGTTCAATGTTTCGTAAGAAACTACTAAATGAAAAATCTCAAACCGTTCCCGTGGACAGCACTTTAGGAGGATGACCCCTTGAACTTGAGTTACCGCAGCTAAAGAAAAAAGTGCGCATCTAAAATTTTGTACAGCTTCTCGAACCCGAAATTTTTTATTAAAATCGGAGTCCGACCGTTCCCTGTTAGAAAAATGAAACTCTTGCATCTGGTCTTAATTCGATGGTCAGGTGGGTGGGGTGGGGTGGGGGGTCTGTAGATATAAGCGAGGTACCCGAAAAACTATATTTACTGCTATATTCGATGAAATTCGATTTGCAGATGGAGTGACTCCTGGGATCGACACCGTCCACCATCGCTCGCAGAGCTTAATGGTAACAGAAGCCCTCGTAAGTCGACGGACCGTATACCGCGTACAATAAAGTCTCGTCAAGAGGAAGCCTCGCAGCGTCAGAATGGGCACACAGATAAATTGCCGGTGGAAAGCCCCGCCAGCAAGAGGACCGTGAAATCGAAGGATCTGAAGAGCATCGACACGAACGGCAGTGAACGACAGGAGACGAAACGGGAGGAAAGTCAAGGAAAATCGTGTATACCAACGGTTCGAAGACTCACGACACCGACTTTGATACCACGAACAGCGAGGGCCGTGGCCTCGACAGGCCGATCGCACAATACGTAATTTATCTTTCCACTACGAATCATAGTTGAATTTTAGTTTGTGCCTGTCAACATCGCGGAAACACTGCTCAGATAGTTTGTTAAGCTTATTTCCATAGAAGCAGCATCGAATTGTTGCCTTTCATTCGTAGCTGGCGAACCGATGTGATAACGCTACTATACTTTCTGGGTTCTTGTTTTGTTTTCTTTTTCAAATTAGTACACCAGATATCACTATTCCGACATGTTTCTAGTTGGAGCGGATCGAATTTATGAAAGCACACATGCAACAGTGTTCTTGATGTTTGGTACGCGTAAATTTGCAAATGTAATTGTACAAATTTTATGTTCAGAGTTAAGGGCAATTCATAAGTTCCTATCATTGAAGGTATACCTTTTCATTTCGATTAATCATTTCGCGTGTAGAAAATGTCGCGGTCATTCTACAACATTCGAACAGGATCGGTGAATTCGTTTTCGCGGTAGGTCTGTATCGATTCGTTTTGTAATTATAAATTATTACTCGAGTTCTAACTGGCCCTGTTTAAATGTATACATTCACCGCATGAATGTATAGTTTAAACTTTGATCTGAAAGAGACTTTGAGTAATGTTTGTGATATAGTAAAGAATCTCCTATTATCTTGTTTTCTGCGAATCTATGAACGCTTCGTCGCGTTCATTCGACTACGAATGGCGCGGGGCGCAAGGCAAATTATTTATTTGTATTTCTAATAATCGACAACATTTGCCAAATCAAACACACTTCTGTTTAATGATGGCTCGGCTGTAAAATTTATCACTCCTTTTCTTTTCTTCGTAATTTCAAAAAAAGACAACAAAAACGATATTTAAAGTACACTTAAATGCAGCAAGTACATAAAAGAAAGCATATGATATAAGTTATATGATACAATCGTAATTACACTACATACGATGTATGCTATGGTACGATACACTGTACGCGAGTACATTGCATGTACATCGCATACATTGTGCACTATATGTATAGTGTAATACTGTTGTCATCACAGTACATATGTATAACCGCATAACAGTGTAACATTGTAGCGTAATATTTTTAAAATGTACATTGTATTCTTTTACAGCTATTGTACTTAGATTAGAAACACAAGATAGAGAGTTGATCATTGGAAAAAATGAAAGGGAAAAGAAAAGAAATGAATGTTCCATAGAACGAACAGAAATTCTTCTGGAGAAGTATCGCAATTTGATTCCCCTATATGTTGTTAAATATCGCAAACATTAATCTTGATTTCGAAATTTTTAACGAACGAATTTTAATTCACTGCATTATTCTTTTATTTGATGTACAAATCTTCGATGTTAAATGATAACACCTTTTAACCGACCCTGGTCTCAACAGTGAACCGTCGCTGCTGATATCGGGGTATTCTTTTGTAAATTTTTTTTATAATTTATGTTACTTACAATTTATTCCATGGCTGATTTGTAAGATTATATTTGGTGCTATTAAATCTTTTTAGTTTATCGTATTTAGAGTCTCCTGAATCATTGGACACCACTAATAGAACTGGTTTATCTTCGAAACAAAACTATGCGTATAATTACAATGTTGCTATACAGATAAAATAACTGAGACAATAAGCAATGCTGTGAGGCGATTGGTACAAAATAAACGTTTCGCGCAATTTGCTTCAACGGTGCAACAGTAGAGAGTAATTGTTTTAAAACACAAAATAGAGTATCGCGCTTTCAGTACTGTTTAATCGATATCAGGGGATACTAAATATCTTATATATATTGTACATTTTTTTTTACTCATACTTTAATTTGTAAAGTGGTATAATAATAAAAAGAATTAATGAGCATAAAGCAATTTTTTATATGCATACGATAATACTTTAATGGTTGTCACCTTCATAATGATCGACGGGGCTAATATGCTTTTGCGCATATAGACAGACTGCACAAAATCTCTTTGAAAAGACCGACTGAACTCGTATGAAGTAACGCTGGTATCGGAAAAATTAGAACGTCTTTCATTCCTATCAATTATTTATGTGCTTGTTAAAACGACATAGCAGAGTGTCGTGACAAGTCATTAGCCAAATGCTTTTGGCTTGCAGATTAAGTATTTTTGGATTTTGAAGAAAGAAATTTATTAATTGATCAAAATTAACATTCTTCAACGATAGATAAGACGAGTGACATTACTAAATTTAACGTTATTCGCTCTGTTTCCTGTCTTTTGAATACTAATACTGGACGCAATGTTCCAGTAGCTTGAATATTTTATATTTTTTTTGTTTTTATATAGCAAAATCGTGTTTCTGTTTACGGAATAATCGATGGATTTGTTTACGCTGCCTTTTCTTTGCTTTAAAATTTACTTATTTTTCATCTACATATTTAATTCGATAACTGGAGATTCAGGTGAAACAGGTGGAAGCTTGCGTTTATATATTTCTACCAAATTTTGTCTAAAGCATCATTGCTAACTTATGTGCAATTGCATTTTATAGATTCATAGAATTGTTAAATAGCGTATTTGTTTATGCTTTAATGTTACAGTGTTTCTTGCAGACATATTTTTAACATATTAATCTGTGCATCTTCCACTTGAAGACATTCCTAAAATATTTGATAAGGCGTGATGTATTTCGAAATGAAATAAACTATTAGCCTTTTAGACTGACGATAACTATACATGTAACAAACAAACAGGTATTGTACCGGCAGTGTATCCTACTTTCCTCAAGTTCAAAACAAGATTTTGAACATCGCTTTCGAGAGGCGCATTGAACATTGAATTGGGCAAATATTTAATAGTTTACGATGTGTTGAAACTGTGTTTTGAAGCTGGATCCAAACCAAGCACGGAACATTGCCACTAACAATTTATCTTTTTGCGTCTGTTCCTGTTTGTCTTAATTTGCTATACATTTTTAACGACTGTTCGTACAAGTGAAGGCCAAATGGATACTCTGACAACTTAGTGAGCTGGCATTTTTTAATCAGATTATGCACGAAAGAGGAAACAAGTATGCTACCCATATTAACACGAATAGCCTCTACTCGAGCATTCAATAGTAAAAATTATAATTACTAGGTTTTTCATGAAATCTTGAAAATGCTAGATATAAAATAAATTAAAATATTGATATATGACATATTAAATAAAGTGAACCTAACTTTACAAAATTTTGAACAAATTTTGAACTAACTACTCTGTAATTTACGAGCACAAGAGTGATTAATAATGGTGTGCAATATACAAAAGGAAGTTGCGTTTAGTGTGAACACTTTCTGCAGAGTTGCATTTCATACCGGCACGATGTACTATGAAAGAACAGTGAATAAGAGGAGCTCTTTGTACAGATGTGTGCAAATTCGTTACGATTTCGCAGCGTTCCGTGCATACATGGATCCGCCTGGACACGTAATAAAATTAGTTGATCAGCAAATTACCTATAGCTTGTCAATTTGTACACAAATGTAACTGTTTTTTATATTGAGTGTAACGTATCAGACTCGCTTCATTTTCGTCAACTTTTTAAATGCCTTGCCATTTCTGTTCAATTTGCAATCGCTATATCTTTCAGAAATAAATGTGGCAAGCCACAAAATTGATAACAAAAGTTTGCTATGTATGTGCAATTGTTTTTTCGCGTTCTTTTTATCGAACGAATGAACTAGATTTTAGCAGACAAGTGAGTATGCATATATTTCTCGAAGCAATGATTTAAACGTAACGATATGAAATCGTTATAAATGCTGCTGTTCCTTGAACACGAGTAGTATTGTATTTACGAAATATAAAGTTTAAGGGTAAGCATCGTCGAAACGTTTAATATAAACGAAACTGCAGGCGCAAAACAGACCTGTAACATCTTAATAAAGTACAACTAATATCTCAGTCTTACTAAACATTTGCATCTTAATATACATATATACACAAATGCTTTCACTTGCAATAGATAATACTGATTAGTTATGATCTGTAATTCATAAATATTATTTTAATTTGTATATTATATGTATAAATATGTTTTCTCTGTGGTCCTAAATGCGGTTGGATTAATAAATGAAATTACGTTTGACATTACTATTATTTTATATCCCGTCCGACCTAATACAAAGAACCCTTATTATTGCTTTTCCATATTGAAAGATAACGAACACAATCATTCCGATCTTTAACAAAAATTGAAACAAAACAGGAACAGGTGTAAACCCGGCAAAATAATATAAGATGTATCAGAATATTTATACATATATACATTGCAAGCATATTAAAAAGAATAAATTCCTGTTAGCAGGTTTTGTATACAGAATGGCTACAGATTCGAGGATCTGTTCAATTCAACTCATGTAGCAGATTGGCGGTATAAATATAACAAAACCTGCTGGAGCAGATTGGTGGCTGACACCAAGCAGATCCTGCAACTTGAACCATTTCAATTTTGCATGGAACAGTGACTATAAGTATTCTTTTTCTTACGTGGTGGAAATCTGGGGTCGGGGTCAGAGCCAGTGTCTGATTTTAATCGGCTAAAACCACCACGAACCTCGAACCTCGAAGTCGATAACTCGAAGTCGATAACTCGAACCTCGATAACTCGAACCTCGATAACTTGAACCTCGATAACTTTGCACTGCTTACATTCCTGATTTCAAACTTTTGACTGATAGTATATACGGAATTACTTCACTCAAATTGTTAATGTAAAACTGAATAGCAAAATTGTCAATATTGTAAGATGGCTGATACGGAAATACGTCTTTATTCAATCAAAAATACATACATATGTCGGTTATTATGTAAGTAGTGTAAGTCGAAATGTAAAAAACATTGAACTTGTCAGGTCTTATATACCCAGATAGCCATCGGGTGACAGACTGGTAAAGGAATCGCGACAAATGAGAAAAGAGCCTGCCACCAAACCCATATGCAGCAGGATCCATGGATCGACGGTGAACTCGAGACAAAACCTGCCACCATCGGAAAAAGCAGGTCGGCGACAGAAAAGGAGAGGGCTTTGTACGCACTTGAGGCATTTAAATTTTAAATGGAAGCGCTTATACTGGGGCCTTTAAATGAACTCTTTACAAAATTATTATTATGTGTTTTATTTACTTATTTGTGTTTATAAATTTTAAGTACATACAAGTATATATATACTATTAATAAAATGCATGTAAACGAAATGCTATCAATTAAATGTTTGAAATGAAGGTTTCTTATAGGTTCTTATAGGTTCACATAAATGCAGATTGACTTCCCCGTCTCCATCCGCATCGCAGAGGACTCCCACCGTGAGAGATTTACAAGTCGGTAGGAGTCCGACACAACCCCGGTTTACCAGGGTGTCTTATGCAAGATTACCCTTACCGTTAAAAAAAAAAATAAATAACGTCTTAAAAACGCGAGGAAACATAAAACATGAATTAATGCCTTCATGCTAAATATATGTCTATCTGATTTTAAATTTCAAGTTTTTAACCGGTTAAAGAGAAACTTGATCACCTTTTATATTTCTGAAATTTTAATTATGAACTAATAAATGTACAAAAAGTAAATCGCTAATGGCCAAAACAAGGGGTGACGCGTAGATTACCCAATAACTTTTTTGTCTGGAAGAAGGGCTGCAGAAACCAGTCTCCAACCTGGGCGCAAATGGTATTATAAACCAGCCGCTTAGCCCTTATTCTTCCCGAAGGAAGAATCAATTATGCTTTGGCTATGATTAGGTTAGGTTATAAGCCAATGGAAACTTTCATGAGCACCTTCGAGGTACTATAGTTCCCAGCACGTCACCCGCCATTTACAATACGTTTGATTTTAATTCCTATATAAACCTAATACCTATAAATCGAGAACTACTGAGAAGTTATAACGAGCCGCAACCTCGAAAAACTTTATTGAAAAATCTCTAATTATATTTTATGATGATTTTCCGTATACCTACGAATTATCAATATTATCTACGGACCCACGAATTTTTAGCCGTGCTCGCAATTTTCTTTTCTTTCTTTTCGTGCGAAATTTTGATGCTTTTACCCAGCTGGCCATCTATGTCTATTGTTGCGAGTTTGTCCTTAGGGAAATTCTGTGATTGTGGGTTCGTGTGCCCATGGAGCGCTAAAGCGCTCTGCTTGTGGTTGAAAATTATTAATGAGATAAAAAATAAACTCTAAACAATTGAAACAGGGATGGACCCAGTCAGCCAAACCTGTCAGAGCAGATTCTGCTAGCAAGTTGGTTAAACATAATAGCGACAGATTGGATGCAGAATCTGTTAAACCCGGCTCTGGCAGTAGATTGGCGGTAAAAGGGGAAAAAGATTCGGCGAATGCAGAAATGCAGCAGATACATACAAAATTTAAATGGCTAAAGTTGCCAGATCTGCTTCCAATCTGGCAAGTAAGTTCGGTTTACAGAATCTGTTTTCGAAGGGGACGCCAAATGCGGACACAGATGGAAACCGATTCCGCGCCAGTGTGACAGGCTCTGGCGCCAATCTGTAATCCATTTATAGACAGATGGCTAGCTGGGGACTTTCCGTTTAAATTCTTTCAAGTACAAAACGCAACAGCTGACAATTTCTTTCCACATTCAGAATAGAATATCGAAATAACAAGCAGCTCTCTCTCGCCTGTCGGTATTATCATTTCTGTGCAGGAAAAAACTGCTGTAATACCGACCTTCCAAATCGGAGAGGTCACGTGCCGTGTCTACCCCCATTGAAATTGATATAATTATATTTGAATGACAAAAAAAGGTGGAAGTAAAGAAACGCAAATACTGAGGCAAAAGTGCAGGTGAAATCTCAAGTACGATATAAAAATGTTATCAAGGTACAAACGAATTTTATTTATCCAAATTATTTGTCAGTAGGGTTCTGATATGATAACGAAATATAGGATGAAATTTGGAAAATATTTATAAGAGCCGAAATGGGAAGCTAAAATTTAGGAATATTTATTTAAAATATTGCAGTCCTTTTCTTTACATCAATTCAATTTTTAAACGCTTCTTCTGTAAGATTTCACGTATTGATGGTTCTTTTGTAGAATAAGAAATGTCGCTGATAAAAATGCCGTAACAAAGCATGTAAAGGTATAAACAAAAATCGTTTATGGTTTAAAATTTATTTTGTTCGTGTATCTCCTCGTACTTTGAAGTATCCCCTGCCAAGGAAATAATTTTACAATATTTCTGATTTTCATTTCACATAGATTATAGACGCCATTTATCGTTTCGTATTTATAAATTTATCCTTAACGCATTAGTGGTTTATGCAGTTGTCTACTAATAAACTACAAAAAGATTTCATTATAATTGATTATTATGTACAAAATAGTGTCCTTGGCATTGTGTGTTGTTTAATAATGGAACACATAACACAACAAGTATTAGAAAAGCACGTTTGTTTTTGTTTGTGTATTTTCTTTTTCTTTTACGAGTATTCAGGTCATATTTGTGTAATGAGCAATGTGTGTTCAAAGTGAGGGACATCAAGAGCAGTCATCTTTCTACCATATCGAGCAATCATCGTTAACATAGAGCTTTTCGTAAAAATTATGTTAAGTCAAATAATATCAACAGAGATGGCAGATTTGTGTATATAAAAGAAAACTGTACGTAACGCTATTTGTTTACAATTGTTTTTAAATAAATTACTGTACTTTATATATAAGTGTATGTATATTAGCGATATACTGACTTGGTACTAAATCGCCTACGGATACTTTGGTGTTCAAGTTACTCTTAGGTACCGTTCACAGAAAAGTATTTACAGCAGCTACAAGAAATATAAAACAGAGTAAAGTTTCATTTTGTACGTAAATCGAGAAAAACAATGCTAACGATATCCCATAAATTAATCATTACTGTGTACTTTACAGTTGGTGTCATACATATTGCGTACAAGTTTTATTTTGTCATAGTGTCTCCTGTGTACAAAGCAATAAATACACTTATAACATAATCAAAATTACATTGCTACCGACAAACGCATCATTCAATTGTTGCTTCGAGAAGAAACGAAACAGGATAACGTGTCTGCGGCAAAATAATATTTATCTGAAGTCACTTAAGGATTATAAACGTAATATAATCCATGCACGAAAACAACAATACTAACATTCCTCTAAACGTAACTCATCGAAGAAAATGAAAATTTGCATTATAAACGTGTTCAGAATAAATTACAAGTCCATTGAAGACAAATCGAAAGACAATAAAAGACGGCTAAACTGCAACACGTTGGTCGATAAATGTATTAATTTATCCAGAAATGTGCGGCCGACTTGAAATTATATCGATAATTATACGATGATATTGAATGTAAACTTATTCTGAAATTACGATATACAATTATCTATCAGTACCTGGCACTTTATGGCAAATCGGAATTGCATTAGTATTTCAATTATCCGTTAGAATTTTCTCCATTTGCATAAAGTTCGACGAATATATATGGAAAAAAACGGCTGTGTAATAATGACTCGTTATAATGTCTGGATTATTCAGCATCACTCATTTATGCTAGATGAACGCGCGATGCTCCTTACTTCTAACGTAAAATACGCACAGAAACAGGTTTACCACATATTGTCACCGAGTGAAAAAAGTTATAAAACAGAGTGTCTTTAGTTAATTTGACTTCCGTACAGGTGAAATTTCTCGTCGGATCAATTCTGCCTTTTTGTCACTTAGTACATCCGTAGTTCAACTTGTTACTAATGCAGTTAGAATTTGAGAAGAGTGCGTTCAGATCTGTTACAATAAATAAGAACGTGATTCCTTCTATTTTCTCTCTTTATCTGTTTCCATTATTTCCTTCTTTATCGAGACTTTTGTCACATTTCTTGTCTCTTTCACTCTCGCTGAATTCTTTTTTTATTGGAATTTTGTTGTCGCCCCATCTTGTATCAGTTTTAAATTTCGCTTCGAGCTCCGATCCGTTAACCTCGCCAACTTTTTCGTCCTGTATTTCTACAACTTCTACTTTCTTTGTGTCAGACTGCATCATCTTTGCCGCTATATGATACATACTTTTCACCGCTGTGACGTATGTATGGCATTCAGACTGTGAACAGAAGGAACGATGAAAAATATTAATATACCATTGCAATTCAGCTCCTTTATATCAATACGTTATAAAAGAGCATTACGTACCGATGCTTTCTTCAGTTTCTCATCGGTATTCCTTAATTTGTCTTTGTACATTTTCAAGTCTTCAGAAAGACCTTTAATATTACTCGTCTGTTTTGTCGATTTCTCATTTACGATCGACAGATCGTGTTGCAACTCCATCATACGTTCTTCCGTGTCCAATCGAGCCTTTTCTGATCTTTTTAATTGACTCACAAGTTTTCCAACGTCTAATAAAGAACCCTTGTATAAAACAAAACCTTCCGGTACATTCGATTCTTCCGATTGGTCTGTAATAGCATCTTCTCTTCGAGCCCTTTTTGACGGTGGGCCACTACCAACAAACACCGGCAACAATTTTTTATTCCCTGAAATAGAAAAAATGAGATGCAAACACGGTATACATATAATTGAGAGATATGCGGTCCGTAAGATAAATATGTTTAAAACGTACCAAGTGCCAATGAACGTAATAATTCCTCTTCGCCCTCTATCTTAGTACAATCACTCCTATCAAATTCTCTGTCGTCTTTTTTATCCTCCTTTACGTCATCATCTTTCGATTTATCTGTTAACTTACGATAATGTAAAGAATCCCGTGTTACAACCTTTTGTACTAACTTACGAACTTGAGCTCTAGACAAATTCAGTCCTAAAGTGTAAATAAGTTCCTCTATATCTTTGTCAAATATGTAACCACAGTGAGTTTGATCGAAATAAACGAAAGATAGCAAGAGGTACGGATCGTGTGTATACAATTTGGTTTTTCTTTTTCTTCCATCCTTTTCTTTATCTTTTCTACCCTCCTTCATCGAATCATCATCCTACAAATATACAAAAAGTAACGATTACGTTTGGCATAAAGTTAAGGTTGAAAGTTAGTTAGTTTGCAAAAGCAAATTCAGTAACGTCTGCAAAAGTACGTACATCGGATTCATCTTCTTCATCGTCGTCGTCGTCATCATTTTTCTCCTTCTCTCGATCTCTGTCATCGGTTTTACTTTTCGCATCTTTTTCATCTTTCTTATCTTTACTTCCCTCCCTTCTTTTGTCATCCTTCCTCTCATCTTTCCTACTGCACCTCTTGTCGTCGTCTTTTCTCTTATCGTCCTTCTTCTCATCCCTCTTATCGTCTTTTTTATCTTTTTTCTTGTCATCGTCCTTTTCCTTCAACTTTTCAGGAAGACTACACAACGCTCGGTAAATTCGAAAACCGAAATCTCGCATTAACATTTCGTTAAATAGTTCCGCGAACAATGATACTTCAAAGGAATGTTCCTGAATAAAGGGAAACATACAACAGCGTGTAAATTTATTTATACCATCATAAATTTCTGCACCAGTGAAGTATGATGTATAATAAGAACAAAGAAATACCTTTGTGTCTTCCGGCCTGTAGTCTAAAAGTACACTCAATGACATCACAGTGCAATCGAACTTTCCACTCTTCGCCATTCTCGAGGGATGGACTATAATATGAGACGATTCCGGCAAAGTATATCGTTTTTCAAGGGCAGCACGTTCGCGTTCACAAAGCTTTCTTCTATCTTCATCGTGCTACGCGTTAACGGTGACACAAAATTAATCTTTAAAATCGATATCTGCTGACATTAACATATTCCTTAAAATATTGAGGGTTGCACGGAAAAAAATGTTATATGTATATGTATAAAAATTGTACAAACGAATCTCACATCTTTATTGTCCCGAAACTTCTTATCATCCTCCTCTTTCGGCGGAGGCGAAACATCTTTTTCATTTTCTTCCGTGTCGTCCTGCCGACCTTCTTCTTTGGCTTGTTCCGACACAATTGTTTTCGTAAGTCTCGCAAGCAATTGCGACTTTAAGCCTTTGCAATTCATGGTACGCGCCGCTAACTCTTGACGCAGCTCGTTCACCTGCATCAAATCAATCGTGCATGAATACACGCATGCGACGATGCAAGTTAAAAAGATTTCTTTAATATATAATTGTACTTAATTGAACTAACGTTCATAGATTTTGGGTCCAATTCAGAATAATGAGTGGGGTCCTTTTTCTCGGGCACCGGTTCGTCCTGAAAAAAAAGAAATCGTACCATTATGTTATAGAATTCGAAGGAAGGGATAGAAAACTACAAAACAGAAGCAGCCCCTATATAACGAAACGAAACCACTCCCTCTTCATTCTTTCATCACTCTCTATTTTATCACCACTCTCGCACATTGTAATGATATACACGGTTCTCCATTCACGATGACCTTCAAGTATGACTCAAGTAACTGCTAGATTCTCATAGTGTCCTGGCTCTGGTGTCTGTGTGGTTGATAGGTAATGGATAATATCAATAATGTTGTATATAACGATTATCAAATGAAACTTTTTGAATGATTTATCAATGATCGGTGAAGGTCTCAGGAAAGGGAATGGCTCAGCTGCGCTCTTCTCCGAGCTAGGCTTGCTTGCTTCTCTTGTTAATGCAATGTGAGCGCCAGTGGCTAAGGGAATACTTGCAATACATTACTCATTGATCTTCTTTACGTTAATTTAGCTATCAAACGTTTGACAATCGAAAAACTATGCGACGATACACTGTAGCATTTACAACTGTTATATCATTTTTGTGCCATTAAGCATGTCGTATTAGTTTGCACAGATAATATAAAGGTATAATTATCCGAATTGCTATATACCGTGAAAGAATATGCATATATAACGTCACTGTTCGATTGATAATTTACCACAAGTTTACAACATTATTCATACGTTACCGAGTCACCTTCTAAAGAAAACCTATACCTATATGCGCTCAAATGAAAGTTCAAAGTATCGAAAAACAACGTTTTAACTACTCGTATACAATGTGACAGCATTCACTTCGAAAAAAAAAAGAAAGAAAAGGAAAATAAAATCATTTAACTGGTCTAAAGTTAACGGTAAACAGCGAAATGCTGAAAAAACGAAGAAATATTTATAGCGAATAGGATCAATGAGCAAGTAGAGCCTATATTGAAAAACCAGTTTAGTAATGGGGAAAACAGTTGCACGATTATATATAATGTAATAAAAAGGTAAAAGTAATATGGGATGATGTTGGCAGTGCCTTTTGATCAGCGACGGCAGCCTCATCAGTGTCATTGGCAGCATCCAAATCGTCGGGGCTAGATGCAGCACGCAGCAATTTTCGCTCCAGTTGTTTCTTATAGCTGAGTTGCAGGCCGTCCCATTCCAATTTGGTGGGCACACAGCTCCAAACATCTGGGAGAAATAGTATGACGGTTTCAACGCGAGAGGGTACCACTCGCCCCGACTTGTGGGTCGTTTCTGCACGTCTGTAGTAGAGTTCCAGGAAGCGGTACCTGTGCCGCAAGGAAAAACAATACCCAAACGTCAACTCAGGTTAATGCCGCTTAGCTTTGCCTTATATGCTAAGTGTTCGTTCGCTTGTTCGTAAAGCCCACCCACTGCATACAAAGCCAACACAACAGCGCACAATGTAGACCGTTCGATAAAGCACAATTGAGTGGGTTCACAAAACGATCATAGAACAATAGCGATGATCTGTCTGCCACGACTGCTCGTATATCATCATCATCATCATCATCAACATCATGTGGGTGCTCGATACAGGATCCAGTGCAGCATATCTCCATCGGTCAGTTGTTTACAATGCAAATACATACCTCCTCTGTAGATATTGAGCTACAACCTTAGTTATCAAGTCAGTACTCGCATTAGAAGTTACTTTCTCTTATGGATGGTACACACCTGCCAGGTCTTTCTTAAGAGCTATAACATTCTGTCTGATATCTTTAACGCAATTGAGTAATAACGCCGGTCGAAAACGTGTGAGTGAATCATATCATACATTTGTACAACATGGAGCGTTCCGTACGGAGCCGACCGTTCCAAACGTTTTAGAGGTCTTGTGATCTTTCGCATTAATATCCGTGTTTTTTTTACTTGATAATGTATCGACGAACAATGAAACGATAATGGCCAGCGAAACTAGATAGCATCACGTCGCTTTTACGGTGAAAGTGCATTAAATGCTATTCGATTGTAAAAATAATAAAGGAATATTAATTTTTCAAGAGCCGTACCATTGTGTGCAGCTGGACAGATCTATCCCGGTAAGTGCTTTACATGTCCTCACTGCTGTTCTGATCAAAACCGATGGATCCTTTTCAGGATTAGGACCGTCCAAAGAAGGACTCCAAGGCCCACCGATAGCCATTGTTTCGTTTTTACCTCGTAAGCCTACCAAGAAATTTATTAAACGTGTGGGATGCACGTAATCGCGATCGGGATCTCTGTCCTCGGATACACCACAACATCGTTTATATATTTCTTCCATGGCAGGCATAGTTATAAGCATGACCTACAAAAATAATTTACACAATTTAACAAAATTGTACAATATTAATCCATTTGCACCGCAGAGCAAAATATTCGACGAGTCATTTCTGCTCTGTATTGCTGTATTTCATTATAACCACTTGGTATTAACAGAGAATGGCAAATATTTAAATCGAGATAAATTATGAATGATTTATTTACTGTTGCAATTTAAATTTACAATTTAAGTAGTGATGCAAATGGGTTAAATAGGAATAAATGATCGTACAAAAATCGAAGGAATATCGACGAATGATAGATTTACGAGCAGATATTGCTAAATTATGAAATTTCCAAGAAATATATTCATCTCAACTACATACTACTCCTTTTTATAGATTGCTTTATAAAATTGCATTTAAAGAATAACAAACCTTTGCGGAGAAAAGATAGTCTGCGTCCGAGGGTTCTAGTACTGCTGTATTTTCGATACAAGGATCAACGTCCTTGTGCATAACATGGAAAGAGCACGATTTATTAAGAGCGAATGGCATGTGCGGAGGAAAAGCATCAACCCATCGGAAATTAGTGGAAAAGAAGTCGCTTGGAATATACATATTTTGATATCGTCTTCGTATCTCGAGTACATCTGCTTCTGGCCTAAAAAAATTAATAAATACGAAGAACTGTATTATACAGAGAGAAACTAATAAATTCTATTTCATTATATATACTTATATGTACGTACAAGTCGAGTGCTATTTTTGGTATTTGTACCATGTAACGCGGTACAACTCTAGTACGCCGTCTTGGTCGCGGAGATTTGCTCCGTCTAGTTCTCGATGGACTACGTTCTTCTTTTTTTTCGCGTTCTCTAATTCTTTCTTCGCGACGCCTCTTTCTTTCAATTTCCTCATCCTCGTTTTTCCGGTCTCGGGGAGACCTTTCCCTTATTCTGCCAACTTTGTTTCGGTTACTAGCTGTATTAGCACTCGTCGCACTAGATGTGAATCTATTAACAATTAGATTGTTCGTATAATATTACCATTGTATGGCATGTACCGCACTATAACACATGACACGAACCAAAATCTTGTATATAATTGTAATTAACTGTGTGAATATTATGTGAATGATACCGATTATGTTTTAGTACCTATTGTTAGCATTTTCGTTTGGTGGAGGTACAGCATTATAGGTTCCCGACGTTCGATTTTGCTGTGGCTGTGGTTGTTGCTGTTGCTGGCGATTAGCTTGATTATTTTGTTGCGTATTGGCATTACTATTATTATTTCCCATGGGGAGTACTTGTATTCTTGTGGCGCTCCATTTAAATGGCATGGATGGATTGTACGATGCTTCCACGAGTACACGGTCACCCACAATGGGATTGGATCCCTTAACGCATGCACTAGAAGAAAATTTTGATTATACGTGTGATAGACTTTCAATGAAAATCTAATAAAACCATCTTTATATTGTATTATTACTTTGTTTGAAAGAACACATCTTCATCTACAAAACCAAAATTGTCATATACTTGAGTAACCGTGCCAGTGAAAACTCTTTGCTTGGTCGAAGATGGGGGTACATTTTGCTGTACTTGCTGCGGTACACCAGCCACAGATGGTTGGAATGCATTGGTGTTCAATGCTCTTGGTGGTGGATAAGAAACAGTGGCAACTTGCGGGTACAATTGGCCAGCTATACCTGACGGCAAGTTAGATCCAAGCGTTGCCATCGAAGCCATTGTTATGTTGGGCTATTTTGTAAGATACATGTTCTTAAGTATATATTTATGTACCAGATAATAAATGTACGTGTTTATGCAGGCTCTATAAAATATTAAGACACATATTCACTAATTTAACCCCTTAACAGTGTAATATAAATTGGCTTTATGGTCAAAGACATGTGTCATTTTTTGATTATTTATAACGTTTCTATATGTGATAAAATGTGTTTTGCAAGTACTTGTTCAATAATCTTGTGATGTAGAACGAATTTTAAAACACAGAGTACACAGTCCCACACTACAATCCGGGAAGTGGTCTTAGACAGAAATAGAGCAGAAACGAGAAAGATAAAAACTAGAGATAACGTGTATGATAGAGTAAACTTAGATATATCTGTGTAACACTAAACAACTGGCTGTGAGTCACCATATCCCCGGACCCATTTGGGATAGCCTGTTCGGCACTTAACGCTCTGCCTTAATCTCACGCTGGATGCACTGTTAAGGGATTAACCTATAATTTATTACATGGAATCTGGCAGACTCCAGATTCTGTCATTTTATTGACAAAAAAATTGTTCCACGAACAATTCCTCGAAGCTGTCACTTCGAAAATACAAATAAACTTTCACTACTTTTAAGGAAGCACTGGAATCCACATGGTGGACGGTTCACAAATTTAAGTGTTCCATAAAAAAATAAATGTCTAAAAATATCCCAGACTCTGCATCAACAATTATCAGTCAATGGTGTTCTTTAAACGGACATTAGAAATTTAAAAGGGCGATTATATTTTTCCCAAAAACACGTAGCACTAATAATAAAAAAATAAATGTTGAGAAATAAAGAAATATTTACATGAAAATGCGTAAACATTGCAGATGAAAATATGTTTACATTTTTAAGTTCCAACTCGTTTATCGTTACTGACCTGCTGTAGTCCTAAACTTTGTTGATAAACTTGTTGAGTTTGTTGTTGATATTGTACCATAGGCTGTCCGCCTATACTACCCATTGCTTGCCCCAACATTTGTTGTTGAATATTTTGAATTCCTTGTCCTATGTATAGGCAAACAAAAAATGTACCCAATATATATATCTAGATATTATTTGGAATTCTTTGCGTAAATAGAGCGACTAGATCGTATTACAATTGCCTTGCATAAGTTACATCACAAGCCATCGAGTCTTACAATTTCTAAAACATTTTGTAAATACTATAAGTTTTTATAATTAATAGATGCAATAAGTCAAATAAGTTACTTTTTCATAAATATAAATTAAAATAGTAATTACAAGAGCATATGAACCAAAAAATGAATGCATGTGATATCTACATGTTTATATAACAAAAATGATTTCTCAGTTAAACAACTTGGATGAAACATATACAGATGCAAGTGAACTTTGTCAAAGAAGGATGATAACTTCTTTGGTGTCGAAATATTTTAATAAAAAATTCCGCTGTACAAAACATTTTCCCTTCGTTGTCTAGCATACGAATGTTTATCGTTTCGAAATATAAATTGAAATTAAGTTCTAATGTTTCAATAATGTACAAAATATTGACAGGAACCGGTTCATAAATGTGTATTCGTAGAGTCGTGAAAAATTATAACAAAAAGTTGGCAACGTTGTTGTCCTGCACACGGGGTAATAAGAAATATATTAATAATAAAATCGATTTACCTGCATTTCGAACCCACGGTGGGTTTTTCCCACCGCCGAATGGTGAAAGATTACTCATTTCTTAAGAAATATGTGATATCTTTAACAATATAAGTTTAACAATATCTTGACGATACTTAATTCAGCGTCCTTCATTCGGGCGCCATCTTTACAGCTGTAACTACTGAAATCAAATATATTCCTATATACAGGAAACGAATTAAATTCTAAATTTCTGGATGAATTTTGTTCCGGATGAAATGATTGTAGAATGTAAATGTTGCCTTAAGTTCCTCGCGGTTTATTTTCTTAATTTATCACCACCACATTATACATTGTACTTAAATAATCGTAAAAAAAACAGGAAAAATTTTAATTTGATTCTGGTGTATTTCTTACAATGAATGGTATACAAGTGCAGTCCTGTTCAAGTCGAGACTAGATAGAACTGCACGTTGTTTCCTCGACAATCGCCGGTATTTAATATCTTGTTGCATTTGAATTTGTGTACTTTGTGACAAATCCATGTAATCGTTAGATAACAATCAACTGTACAGGTATACCGCAAATTTAATAATATGTAAATGTGAAAATCCAGTGATGCTTTTATTTAACGATTATTGAAACAGTGACACCGAAACGTCATGTCCGGCGTATATGAACATTGAAATTAAACGGAATCATGATTGATCTGCAATCAAGATTATTAAGATTCAAGGCAATGCATGACATAACATCCTTTGGTTATGTCAAATCAGTTGCATTAGTATAATTGTATGCTCCCTTTCTATTAGCAAGAAAAACAAGTCTCCTAGGGGTATACGACTACAATTGAAAAAACGTTGTTTCAAAGTCATAAAGTGTGGGAATTTGATAGGAATAGAAATAGTTCAAATGCGTTATATACTATATATCGAAAATAAACGATCACCAATAATTGATATATTCAATAATGAAACAAAGCGTTTAGATTCATATAATGGAGGATATTTCTATAACACCAATATTAAAATTTTGTTGCACAAATAATGCGTTACTTACGATAAAACATACTTTAAGGCGCGATTACACGAGCGTGATGCAAAATACCATCGGTTTATGCAGCGATTATATTTAGTTCCTGCAAAAAGTTAGATATCTAGATTTAGCAAAATATTCTTTACACGTTCAATTTGTATTTAAATTGCGCTTATTCTGGTTTTTGCGAATGTATAACTGTACTAAAGTATGTAGCTTATTCTTTCCGTTACATGTGCTAAGAATAACGCACGCCATTGGCTACTTCGCGTAACCGTTGAAAGTCTTGCGCCGCATTGGTCAACAGTGGGAAGCATGCTCGTGTGAAATAATTATCGATACTAAACCGAAAATCACAATTTTATTACATAATAATTCTATGAAATAATAGTTGACTCTCTTTGAAAGGGGGCGGAAGTTATATTACAGATCAGTAGCGTGGGATCGAGTTGTTTAAAATTGATTTTAGAAGTAGCAGGCTTTGAACATGGCGTTACGATCGATCTGCCGGCTGCCAATTGATTCGACCTTCAGCCATTTGAGCCATTTGGGAGCCACCGCCCGGCCGAGACGATCGTCTTTTGTAGTGCTCGCAAGAACTTTTGCCGCTGAAGCTAAAAAAATGGCTTTGCCGCGTGTTTACTTTGACATGCAAGTGGACGGTGAGCCCGTTGGAAGAATCGTGATGGAAGTAAGTACAAAACGTTCACAATTAATATACTTTTTAAAAGTGAAACACGTTGTCGTTAGAATCCCGGTATGATTGGCCATCTTGGATTTTCTTGAAAGCCGGTTATGCGAGTTCGTTTTCTTTTTTTATTATAACAATTTATCCGAAATCTTGATTTATTATATCTCTGCATCGGAATTTGACATTCTGCATAAATGGTACGAATTGTTATCTCTGTTGGGGTGTAGCAGAGCGTGATAATGATCGTTGTTGCATGGTATCGCGTTACGTACTCCAATCCGTACTGAATTGTAAAATTTTCCATTCACTGATCTGTCGCTGACACATTTGATTACGTATTACACATATGCGAACCATTACGGCGTATTTGTGGAATGCATCTTTGAGTACTTATCTGAATTTTTGCGGTCACGCTTGTTTAAAATATACCTATTCTTTTGCATTACAAATTGTATACATATGTATAAGAACGGAATACAGATAACAATTTTATCTAAATTTACATATAGTCATTTAATTTTTACACATTGCTGTGTTAACTGTTGACACTGTGTAGATATTATGTGTATAAATGTAGGTCCTCCAGAGTTTATTCTCGAGGAAAATGAGCATTACACCATCTTATTGCACCTAAAGCTGTGTATTCCCTAAAGGTTTAGAGGGCTAGCAAATAGCATAGCATGTCAATAGATTTATTTCAAAACCAAATTTGTGATTATGGCTCGAATCACTAATAGTGGCTTTCAGGTTCTCATAGGGACAACAAAATCGCAATTTTTTCATTTTCGAAAACGTGGCACTTGCAAGGGGGTTTCAATGTGCCGTGTATGTTTGCCGAGTCAAATTTCGCAAATTTCCAATGGTTGCATTTATTGCAGACCAAATTTTAGCAGATGCGCGAATGCACGGAACTCTATCGTTATCCAGAGTTAACACGTGGACGTAGAAAATTTGTCTGGCTCTTTTTTACCTTTTGATGCTTCTTTTTTCGAATTTTTGTGTTTGTTATTTAGAATGAATTTTGTTATATCGAAGGCATTAAAATGGCTTTCCGAGCCTTTTTAAGGTTAAGCATGTGGCACCGAGCGAGCATGGCAAGAGCAATGGTTTGCTTGCGCAATGCTCATTCGGGACCGGTTGAGAATTCCAACTTCAGATGAGCACTCATCCAACAAGTGTCCGTATAAATACGGAATCCGGCTCGAACACTTATTTACATGAATTCCGTGAAATACATATGCCTCTTCATTTGATAATTCCGCCCGTAACGGGTTGTGAACGCGCGAAATGTGGAGGGCAATCAGACCGTGTGCTGATTCACCAAATGCAGTACACGTGATGCCGGGGTATTCAAATTATGATCGTTGCAATCGGTTCGGGTTCAAGGGAGTAAACTTTAGTTTTAGGCACCAAAAACTCTTGAATTTTGTTATTAATATGTTCTCATAGATTTTCACTAGTGGAGTCTAAGAATGCAAGTTTTAAATTTGGAACTTTAAGGTTAGAATTATGTGTATGGGAAGGTGGGTGTTTTTTAGCGTAATTTACAGGTTAGTTGGACGCCATATTGGGTTCTACCCATACTGCGATTGTTCCATGCTATGCTGTCTGTCCATTGTCCGAATGTAATCAAAATCTGGATCAAACCTAATTTAAATTTAATGTAAATCTAACCCACACGTAGTTCAAATTCAAAATAAAAAACTCTAAGCACCCAATTTTACATACGTATATTTTTTGATTTTCGAATACTACTAGAGGATTTAAATAAAAAAGCTAATACTTTATGCTGCCTCAAAGTAAAGTACAGGCATTCAATGCATCTGTGTTAAAGCAAAACTAGACTTTACACTTTGGATGTGCATCGCGGATGATTCATCCATAGTGAAAGGATTTCATGCATTTCATCCAAAGCAAACAGCGAGGAAACTGGAGCCAGTCTCTACTTTGGACGAATGCACGTTTACTATGGATGAATAACCGTGATGCACATTCTTCAACGTGTAAAAAGTGTAAATTCGTCGTTAGATATTTCGATAAGACCGTGCATAAATGCACTATCGGATGTAACGGACTCTGGGCGAGTTTCGAGTGAGTCTCGAAACAGTATAGAGCGTGAAAATCATCGTTCGTGCGATACTCATTCAGAACAGGATGTCAGGTGCATTTGCACCTAAAGAGTACCGTCGATCTTGTATTTCAAGAGCGAGAGATGTTATGAAACGCTGTTTAATGGCGATAATGCGTTACGGACGATTGAGACGTGCAAGGGGCCTTTCTCGCGAACAGTACTGATATAAATAGCAAAAATTTGATCGCTTCACTAAGCAAAATCAAAACGATGGTAGTATACCAGTGTTGTTCGACGAGATGAGCCCCGGAGACAGAAAAGCTTTTCCCTTACTCCCTGTCTCTCACAACTCGTGAGTAGCCAATGAAATCGTTTTTTTATGAGATTGAAGGTATTTTCATGTGTTTTAAAAATGGGGCGCGCGCAAGGAAGCGAAATCTGCGCAAGTAAACTCCTATGTTGGCAGTATTATACAGTTTACAGTATACATACTGTTATTATTTCGCGACAATTTGCGGGCAGTTTTTATATTCATCTAAATGAGTATAGTAGAATAGCATTTATCTAAGCTCCACTTATTGAAATGAAATTATAGGCAACATATAATGTATCAAACTCTTGTTGAGTTCTTATTATTTAAGCTATTATCGTGCATCACTCCACCTACACTGCCCTCTTTAGTTAAAATGTCCTAATGTAGCATTTTTTAAGATACGTCGAAATATTTTCAAGAAGTTCTACCCGTATTTTATCTTCTGAATGAAGTTAGAAAGTACCACGTGCTACGTAGAGTTATTATGTCCTATACATACATATATCGCTTTCTCACTTTTTTCTGAATTGCAGATGGGATATTGTATTGTAGTAGAGCAATATATGAATATTTACAGCACCTCGAATTAATTGCAATAGATACAAATAACTAATGATAAACAATTGCGATGTACAACTAATTTTGTGTTTTGAAATATGAATTACTAGAGGAATAAGCGACAGGATCTCTTTTTTTATTTATTTAGTATTTGCATTTAAATGGACAATATAATGTACTTTATCTAACTTATGTGAAATCTATGAAGTTGTACATATGTATATCAGTGTTTCTCAACCTTTCACTTGCGATTTCCTTTTATAACATTCAAATAACTTACGGACCCCCCCCCCCCCCCATGTAATGTAAGGTAAAAGAAACATTATGAACGGTCAAAGTACGTACTGTATTTCCTTCCTTTCATTTATAATCAGCATTACATTGGAATATGGTAATATAACCGTACTAAAATAATCGCGGCGAACCCCCAGGAAACATTCCGCGCCGCTCTTGGTGACCGCGGCTCACAGATTGGGAACCACTGTTGTAGACGATCAAAATCATTCTAGGCATATTGATTGTTATTTTTCTTTTAACAAATAATATATAAATTTAATTTTCAGTTGAGAAGCGACGTTGTCCCAAAAACCGCAAAGAACTTCCGAGCCCTCTGTACCGGTGAATGCGGCTTTGGCTACGAAGGAAGCACTCTTCATAGAGTGATTCCCAACTTCATGCTCCAAGGAGGTGATTTCACCAACCATAATGGCACTGGCGGAAAATCCATCTATGGTACCAGATTTGAAGATGAGAATTTCGCGTTGACGCACGACGAACCTGGTATACTTTCTATGGCAAATGCTGGCCCAAATACTAATGGTAGCCAGTTCTTCATTACCTGTGCCAAGACCGGTTGGCTCGATGGCAAGCATGTCGTTTTTGGAAAGGTTCATTCTGGAATGGACGTTGTTAGAAAAGTAGGTTTCACAATCTTTGTCTTCTGTTTAGTTTTAAACATTTGTTCAATACGTTCAGTACCAGCCATAAGAATTTGAAGCAATGACAATATAGAATTTTTGTATCGCTTTCAATACGTTTCAATGTTTGAAACTAGCAATTTCATAATTTATTGAAATTGTTGATAGTTATTTGTTAATGTACATGAACTATAAGGAACTTCAATTTCATTAAGAAATTTCTTTGTGACATGCGTTGAAAAATACTTGCATGCAATTCATTTTAGTCCAGTTCGAATATTTATGGCCGGTACTTCATGCAAAAATATATTTACATATAGTAACAGAAGTATATCTTAATAACAGCAGTATACCTACAAGGTCTGTTGTTTTAAACATTTTTTTAACAAATATTCTTTATACGTGTGCGTGCGCGCGGATATATATACATATATTGTTTTATTACTACAGTCCTATATTTATTTAAAATAGTAATAGTTTTATACGGTAAGGTTTACATTTAATTTAAGGAAATATATGAATATTGATATCTTTGTCATTTCAGTTGGAGAGCCTGGGATCCCAAAGTGGAAAGACTTCCAGAAAGATCACAATAGCTCAATCTGGAGTTCTGTAGATGGTTCACCTAGATACTCTAATGACTGCATTTTTATTTAGCTGTTGCATACAACTGTTGCTGTCTTTATTGTATGACACATTCATTCTAATCATCACCATTTTTCTTCTATACTGTCGATTTGATTCCATTTCAAGAGAAATGTACAACTATTTCAGTTTGGAGCCAATAAGTCACCTACATTGTACTATTTTTTATCACAAATAATTGAAGTTTGAATACACTATCAAATAGAATTCAACAGCAGCGTATCTATTTTTTTTTTTATTAAAAATTATTTAACTTCGTTTTTTCCTGCTGCTGAAAGCAACATATTTCTCCTTCACTAAAGAGAAATGTTTAAACAGGCGATACGATGTTTAGATCCAAACTCTTCCATGGAATATTGCTCCTTTGGTATTAAGTGGTATTAAGCACAGTCAAATATACAGATCTATATATGGGGCCTGTGCTTCATAAAATAATTGTTTCTGTGTCTATTATTCGTACTTTAGTATCGAATAAAAATGAAATTCTCGGGCGTTTAAATTTTTGAGCTCGTCAATTAGTGAGTGTTACATGGTTGCTGTACAATGCATTTATCAATGAAGTTACAATGTTTTAACTTTTCTATTGTGCTTTTATACTTAGATCCACGAAAATAATGCTTATGTTATCTAGGGCATTATTCGTTTTTATATGTGTGCACGATTCCTTTTCTATGCACAGAATGATCAATAAAAGTTTGATTAGTGTAATACTGTAATACCAGATAATGCCTTTAGATAATTCCACCTTACTCTGATGTAACATAGTAATTGGGATTTCCATAAAATAAAATTCTTTTCAGAAGTAATCATTCGATATTATTTTTTAAACTTAAGAATGAATATCTGTATTTCATTAAGATATGGTATATCTTAATTCCTGAATTTCCAAGCGTCCTCATCAGTCTCATCTTAAATGGGATGAAAATTATTGGATTACCTTTATTCGGACAGTTTATATTTATGTAACGTGGAGGAGCAGTCGGAGTGCAATGAAACATATAAGCGTGTCACACGATTTTTATAGAGGGTATATGTAATTTGTTTTAAAATAAATTCGTAAGAATGCTGACACCTTTTTACTTTTCCTTTCTGGGGCACGTACTTTATGTACATAGTTAAGTGCTTATTATACTATGAGTTTTCGTAAGGCCAGTAGGATGCCGAATAACAATTGTTCGGTATGGAAAGGGTGTAACTAGTAGAAATGATTGTTTTCCACGTACCGATGTTTTTATTCACATATACGAACACTATCGATAGTCTATTTTTACTATCGATAGTTATCGGAAACGTGGGTTCATATTCGTAATGCCGTGAATTTGAAAATGTTCGTAGCTAGAATTTGATGATAGGCATTTGTTCTACAGCTGACGATAGCGATAGTATTGTATCATTAAAGACTGACTTCCTGTGAGATCTTACCTACGAAAGAATCTGCAATTTAAATAACGTTATATCCTTATTATTCTTTATACATGTATACATATATCACATTCCATCACTACCGATAACTGTCGATGGTCCAAGCACCGACGAGATATAAGAATAGACAGGACATCTTATGGACTTTGGAGGCCCACCATGATTGTCATACCGACTCAGAAATCCTATGCTGATTTGAGCGTCCTCTGCTCGTGAACAGTGATAAGTTGAAGAACTATTATTTACTGAAGTAGTGTTGGGGACAGACTCATACGATTGAGTGAATATATGTATGTATATGTGAATGCTTTTGGGGGGATCAGGAAAGTTATTTATTGGTCAACGTTTCGGTAGAAAAATTGAGCTACGGTGCACAGTGGTGCCATTTCTCGAAAAGCTGAACAAAATTCAATTTTTGAAGTATATAGCAGCTTTTTTTTAGTATAGCAGATTTGTTGTTTATATATCAATGCATCAAATACCGCTTGAATTTTTTGAAACTATTGATTGGGTACTGAGATATAAGCCGTCAAAGTTGCCGAAATTTCATGCTCCTTCGTATCTTGAAAATTGGGGCTTGTTTAATGCGCCAGGGAAAGTTTATCTTAAAAAAATTGATATATGAAACATTTTACCAGTAAAGTAGGTGCTATAAATATAAATTTTCCACAGAAATGAAGTAACATATCTTTGAATTTACCCTTGTAATTCCGTTCTCAATATATCATAAATTTTAGCTATAACTTAATAAACCGGAAGGAAAATAAACATGTTATTCACTGAAATTCACGCTGCGACATGTTGCTTGATATAAAGTTGCATGGCAACTATGATATCCAGTTGAGAAACTTTGCGCCTTTTTGCGCCTTTTTAAGATATTTAAACTTAAAGTATCAAATAGGGGTATTTGCAGTCTGCCACTCTAGAACATAGTGGCGATATCTCGTGCAAAGGTTTGAATAGGGAAATTGAATATGAAATAAAAAAATCTACCGAAAACATTAATACAATAATAATAAATAAGTAAATAAAAAATAATTAATAATAATTAATAATAATAATGATGTGTCTAAGATTATAGCTGTCTAAGATTTTTCTCAGTTGTAAATAATCACGATAGTTGACTTCCAGCTAGATGGACATCAACCGGCGAATAAGTAGCTATGATTATTATTCACATATAAAAAAGGAAATTATAAATGCCATACTTTCACTTTAGTTCCATGCTAGTATATGTTTAATATACATAATATACGTATACATCTAATGTATCTAATGTATACATAAGGACTTACATATGTAAGTAGATAGGTATGTATCATACAATATGTACATGCATTATAGCTGTACACATGTACATACTTGGTAATGTTAACAGGATTGGCCACTTGAATTGTTTTATTAGAATTAACCTACTTCCTCGTCCGCCTGAATCTTGCAGTTTTCCATACAATATTTTTAAATTACTAATAACTGCACACATCTGTATCACTAGTTCGCTGAGCGATCAAAACCTGAGCGGCTGAACTCAACGACCAAACTTGACGACTACAAAGTTGTTAATATCGCGGGGACCTTCGAACATCATGGATGTCGAACTTATGAAGTTGGTCCTAGTGTTGGTTATAGTGTTATACTTATGAAGTTACAGTAAAATCTCGATTTGTATTCAAAATAGTGGCTACCGTTAGTGTTAATATCTACCACACCCACTTGGGGTGGTGGATGTAATCCGAACCCAGATCGAATATTGGTGAGAGCCAACACTAATGCAAGCGAGATGAAAAATTCAAACCTGTTCATTTTGCGTCCGTTTTAAATGAAACTTGTACCAAACTGTTTGTGACAACCCCCTGATTTAAATGACACCAAACACGATATCGTTTGAACAATTTTTACTTATCATGATAGTAATAATTTTGTTTCTCTTTATTATTGTTTCCGATGACAACTAGAATGTGTGCACATTAGCTGTTAGCAATAAGGTAATTAGTAGTGAGATTATAAATTTGGAATTATATATTTTCAGTAAAATCTCGATTAGTGCACTTCGCTCGGGACCGAATGCGAACACTAATCGTTTGCAAACACGTTTATCGCGGGTATTGTTTTATATTAGTAAATGAGTTACTTCGTTATTGTTATTATGTAGTTGAATATAAATAAGAAATTGCGTCTCTCGTTAACGATAAAATTGCTCCAATGAAAAAAATAATTAAAGAATTTGTCTAGTAACTATACAATTAACAATTGTAGTATAATTATCGTCAGTATCTTTTTCATTTTGGCAACTTTATTGTTTGGGTGTTAAAAAAATATACATCTCTTACAATTAGTTCAATTCTTTTTGTCATTTATCAGAAAATAATATAAAGTATAACTATAAAAATTATTTCATTTATTGATAGTACAATTGAAATATGGAAACTTTTTATCATGTCTTTCTTTAATTAAAAGATTTTAAATTAACATTAAATGTTTCATATCCTTTGTTGCCTTTCATTACGGCAAAGAACAAAAGAATTCTTTAAATTTATTTAATTTTCGCATCGTTTTCTATAATCTGTGGGTAACGTTGCGAGTGACACAGAAATGGTAATGAGTCCCCGGGACCCAGAAATCGTGGCCGAAAAAATACATTGCATGTCTTGTCTATTCCTATATCTCGTTGGTGGTCGAACAAAGCCCGTGATCGTTCACAAAAGCAAGGAATGGTTCGAACGCAACCGCAACATTTGGCGCTCCTTCCCATCGCGTCTACCTATCAATTCCCCAAAAGCATTTTATTCCCAATTTTGCAAGATCCGAAGTGATAAAATCGTTGATTATCGGCAGTATTTTCATGTATTCTACACGCATCTAGGTCCTGCCTTGCTGGGAGTCTTTCAAGAAATATCACAAAAAGTTTAGAGGACTCTTGCTGCTGGTTTACGTAATAAAATTATGCCATGCGGATTTTTTCTGCTTCTGGAGAAATTTTAATATTTTTTACTTCTACGATCATAATTAATGGGGTAGACACGGATAATGCAGCGAACTGTATATCGACATAATATGGCCCGAAACATGGGTGTCAAAAGGTTAGCTTTTCTTCCTTATATGAGAAAATTTTGAGCTGGGTGAGGGCTCATTCGAAAGAGGAAGGTTCAATGAGGAGCGCTGATTCAGGGTCCAGCGAAAAGGAATTTCAAGAGAAAGTGACGACTGATAAATAACGATGATAAAGGTTGAATTTATAACAACATATTCTTCGTAAATTTATATATTATTTATGATAATTTATGACAATATAATTCCTGCTCCCTCTCCCTCTGGCTCTCCCATATCTTAATTGTCGCAGCTCTTTCTTGAGCTTGCTGATCTGTAATATGAGAAATAAATATAAATCTTATGTTAATTACTGTACTAATGTCTAGACGTTTTTACACTTTCATGAGAATCTAAGAAATGTGTAAATCTAGTATGTTCGTTTTGCGTGAGATTGTCCACGTGCCTACATACCTCCTTCCTGTATTCTAGGGTCAGTTCATCATAGAAATTATGCAATTCCCTAAAACGATGGGCTTCTAGAGGCGGATTTCGTGGTCGGGACAGACTCCCTCTGCTGGTTGGACTCCGCCTTCTGACGAGACTCTGTCCCCGTGACGGACTCCACGCTCGTGACGGACTTCGCGCTCGTGATGGACTTCGCGCTCGTGACGGATTCCGCGCTCGTGACGGACTTCGCGCTCGTGACGGATTCCGCGTTCGTGACGGACTCTGCGCTCGTGACGGACTCCGCGCTCGTGACGAACCCCGCGCTCGTGACGAACCCCACGGTCCTGACAGTCTTCGCGTTCGTAACGGACTCCGCGCTCGTAACGGACTCCGCGCTCGTAACGGACTCCGCGCTCGTAACGGACTCCGCGCTCGTAACGGACTCCGCGCTCGAAACGCACCCCACGCTCGTGATGAACCCCACGGTCCTGACAGACTTCGCGTTCGTAACGGACATCGCGTTCGTGACGGACTCCGCACTAGTGACGGACTTCGCACTAGTGACGGACTTCGCACTAGTGACGGACTCCGCACTAGTGACCCACTCCGTCCTTGCGATGGAGTTGGTTCTCTTGGTCCTTCGACATTCCTGCTTGAGATATCTTCTTTGCAATCCATCTAAAAATGAGTCGATGAAAGAGTGAAATTATTGAACGTAATTAAAATGGATTTGAAAGTGCAGTAGAAGAGTAAACGTTTATCAAGATTGTACATTCGGATACCATATAGGCTTTCTTTAGCCAAGATTTAGCGCAAGAGAGGAATCTTCAGAATTCTAAATGCTGGAATTCCTAAACCCGAAGGCTCAGAAATTCAAATATTTCCAAAATATGTAACTGTGAGGTTATCCAGTTTCAAAATATATGTACAGTAATGTCTCGCACTGTGTTCAAAATCGTGATTCGATGGCTGTTCATTTTCTATCCCCACTACTTGGGGCCGCCACCCTTGGATTCGGGGAAGTGTCGTTCGGATCACTTTTGATGTTGTGATTTCCGAGAACCGAGGCAGCCCAGCGCAGAGTACGAGGAAGGGGCAAATTTAAATGCCCGTATACGTGTGAGGCAATACTAACGCAATCAAAATTTAATATTAAAACTTGCTTAGTTTTTGTCCGTTTTAAATGAAATTTTACAAACATATTTGTTACAATCTCCCGATTAAAATGACACCAAACACGACATAGTTTGGACAATTTTTACTTATCATGGTATTAATACAGTAATGGTTCGCACTGTGTTCATCGCTCGGGACCGAATGTGAACAGAGATCGTGTACAGACACGATTCTCGAGCGTCAGGTCACCTTCAATGTTGTGGCAACAGAGACTCGAGGTAGCGACCAGGAAAAAATCAGGCAAGTTTAAATACCCGTGTACGTGTGAGACAATGCTAACGCAATCAAAATTATCGTCTATACAAAATCGTAGTCTATACAAAAATGCATTTCCTTGGCAAAAGCGTCGGTCGTGAGGACGCCTACGTCACCATGGCCCTTTTTGACCATTTTATGCTTCGCCTTAAGGAAAATCTATGCTAGACAATGATAGTGTGCATCGAGGAAATGCACATGGCCTGTCTCAACCGTTCACGTACTTTCGTAGTTGACGCACTACAAAAATATTAAGTAAATATATAATGTAAACATAATAATTAAAAATACAATTTAGTGTAATTAGACATCGAATTATAATTTTTCCAAATTCATAATCTCACAATAATAAAGGGGAATACAATTATTAATACCATGATAAGTAAAAATTGCCCAAACTATGTCGTGTTTGGTGTCATTTTAATCGGGAGACTGTAACAAATATGTTGGTAAAATTTCATTCCAAACGGACCAAAAATGAAGAAGTTTTATTCTTAAATTTTGATCGCGTTAGTATTGTCTCACGTACACGGGTATTTAAACTTGCCTCTTATCTGGAACGCTGCCTCGAGTCTCTGTTACCAAAACATTGAAGGTGACCAGACGCTCGAGAATCGTGTCTGTACACGATCTCTGTTCACATTCGGTCCCGAGCGATGAACACAGTGCGAATCATTACTGTATTTCCAAATGTACAAACTTTTGTTATTTTAAAAATTCGAATTCCTCCACTTCTGAGGTTTAGAAATTGTTTAACACATTGAGCGCGGCGCCGAAATTGCTGTCTTTTCCGTTTAGCCGGCAGCGAGCGAGCGCTCAACTGATACAATGATACAGGGTGATCCGCGACTAAAAAGCACGACGCGACTTCACGCACTGGGTAGAGCTTATCTGTTGGTGACTGTGTCGGCTACCGACAAATAAGCCCTGCCTGTGCGTGACGAAGCTCGAGGTCGCGAAATTCTAATCCAAGTTGAGAGAAGAATTGTTCAAAAATTACACAAAAAGGAAAGAGACGTACATAAAGTCCGAAGATATTGTTCGGGATGTTATGATAACAATTCAAAACTACATGGACGTAAAATAGCCAAGAATTTAACCAAAAAAGTCGTCACGTTTTGTAATATGTGTAATTCCAAGCCACACTTTTGTTTAGACTGTTTTCATAAATTTCATTGAAATGACTATATTCATTTTTTAACTTGAATACTGTCGGTCCCAGGGTCCGACGCCGGCCAAACGGAAAGTTCACTGCCGGGGCCACGCTCAACGTGTTAATTTTCTTCACTTGGCATTAGTTTCATTGCCTTCAAAAACATTAAAGCAAAGCTATATTGCACCCGAATGTGTATGTATACAGTTTCTAAACATTCCGCCGGTAGATTATAAAATAACTTTCTTATTCTACGTGAGAATGAATACATGAATCTCTGAGCGTAAGAAACACGCGACACTCAAACAATCAGTTGACACAATCGATTTTGCACAAAAAATTGCAACAATACTATGACGGTCAGGGGTCAGTTAGTATGAAAGTGGCGTTAGTCGAAATTGAAAAAAAAGAAATGGATCTTTACGTTTATTATCTATCATGTTGATACAATACGTAAAAACAAAGTGAAATATAATAAACGAAAAATTTGGACTTTGACCACTTTCATAATAACCGGCACATAAAGTGAAAAAGACAGGGATAATAAGCGTAAAGGTGTACTTACGACCCGTTCTGCTCGACAGTCACTGTTTTACTGACGATCGAGCTTTCGCTAGCATCAGGGGTGAACGGAGCTCAAACTGTCTTTCTCACTCACTCAATATTGTGTATTTCACTTGCACCAAGGACCAAGCGACGCGTAAAAGATCGGTCGCGCAAAACGCTTGAAACGATTGAAAACGCGCATCGCGCCCGCGCATACTTGCGGGGTGTTCCTTCACCATAAGGCAAATGGGAAAGGATAATTGTAGAACGAAATATGAATTCTTCGTCAATACGTCAAAAGTATATGCACAGGATAATAAAAAATTCTTTTCTCTGCACATTTCTGCACCAAAAAGTATTCCCGGCAGTACATACTCTATGTAAATGTATCAGTATGCGGCAGTAACCTATGCATCACGGTGAAGACACGTAAAGCAACGTGGTTTTTATTTGCTGCGCAGATATTTATTGGAATATGGGTATAAATAAGAATCTAATCTTACATGCAACAGAATAATTTTACTAATTGATACGTCAAAGACACGTTGGTTGGAAAGCTTTGCAGTTTGAAAGGAAGGTCTCGAGTGAGAGTCGCACAAGTCAGGATCAAGTGAGCGACGGTCATAGGCCGGAGACATTGTAGATACAATGTATACATGTACGGGTGAAGAATAAAATAAATCGATCGATCCATATAAGGGTAATTATTTAGAAAAGGGGGGCCTCACCGATTTTGATGATTTTTAAATATGATGTAGAAATCAACATTTCGAGTAACTTTTTCCTGTACCTATAACCGCCGCTCGACCTTACTTTCCGAGATTTTTCCCAAAAAACATCGGTACTACTATATGTATAGCATTCGGTCTATACGTACGCGTCCGTTCTAGCGTATGCGTAAGCGTTCGATCAGCGATTGTCCACGGTTTCTTCAAACACATCAAGACGGCCGGCAATGGACGCGTATAACGGGTGCGAACTCGATTTGGCTTATGTTTAAAGGAATAAAAATCCTAACCGAACCTTACTCAAATCGAACTTTTCTACCTAGTAACTATTTTAATGGATTAAGTTCGGTTTAGGTTTGGGTTACAGTATTCATGCCACACATTCATTGTTGCATTTAATAAGGAGATCAATGCAGATCAAAATTTGCTTTACACATTGTATAATGTTCGTCGCTGGACGCTACGCTTGTTATATTGTACATAGAAACGATGGACAATTGCCGATCAAACGCTTACGCATACACTATCACGGACGCGTACGTATAGACCGAATTCAATGTAGAAGTACCGATCTTTTTTGGGAAAAATCTCGGAAACTGAGGCCGGGCGGCGGTTATATGTATGGGAAAAAGTTGTTCAAAATGTTGATTTCTATAACATACTCGAAAATCATCGAAATCGGTGAGACCCCCCCCCTTTTCTAAAAAATTACCTATTCGTAAATTGTGAATTGTTGCACTTCTGCGTGGTTCGCTACTGTAATAGTGAAAAATGTGTGTAATCATTCCACTGCCATGGGTGATTATTATAGCACGATACAAAAAGGAAGCAGCCTAAGTTTTTTGCAAAGCGTTTGTCGAAAAATAAAAAGGGGTTTTTGGTACAGATTTGTATAATGTTACAGTTCGTCATGTAGTAGTAGCACGGTATTTTGTTGTATACGTATAATATAGTATTATTCATATTCTTGAAATATGTGTATCAACACCTATCTTTGACACTTTACGTACATACATATTGTTAGATACCTGACTGTCCACCCTGCACCCCTATACCTGCAACATCACGAGAAAAACCCGATACCTGCATACATCTGGCGAAAAGAACTATAATACTCCTTCTCCTTTTTCTACAACATGGAATTTTCCGCAACCTCCTGCATATCATAAAAAACCTCCTTCCCTAAACATCCAATAAGAAGTCCTATTCCCACTCCCTCGCAAAATTCCAATAGCCAATGGAATTTTAGTTATAGTTTACATTTTTCCCTGCATCACACCATCAAATTAGAATAACTTCGGCAACCAACCAGTACACTTATAGAATAACTTCGGCAACCGAACAGTACACACTAGATTAAGTTCAATAGTCAACCAGTACACTTATAGAATAACTTCAAACAGTCGAACCATTTATTTCGATCAAGTTAATAAAGACGATATTTAGATACTTATAACGTAGAGTAAACTTCATTTCACGGGTTCACGACACAAAAATTGGCGCAGTCGGTAGGACCGTCAAAGGTGCAAGGATAACCAGACTTTCTTCAAAGTGTTCTTCGCCTGTGGATTCTTATCCTTTGTGACGGTGAAACAAGAAGTGTCACCCTGAAGTACGACTCCACGAGTATCTACATCGCAACGGAAGCCAAGCAGCAGGACGTTCAACGACTTCACCAGCATACAACAACGGAACTCAACCAGCAACACATCCAGCACGAGCCACAGACGACAACTTCAGTCGTCAACCGGATCATCGAATTCCAAGAAAAGGACAAATGCATACACACAGGAAATCATCGTGGTGAGTGCGATCCAAGGAAAGTTATTCTCACAATCCAACTAGTCGCTCCTATATCGTTTCCACTCCATCTTTAATCTTTTCCTTACTCGTAAATAATGGCAACCACACGAAACACAGATTCTCGTATCCCAAGCCTAAACCCACAACTATCATTAGATTCCTTACTTAAACTAGTACCAGATTCTTTCGACGGTGATCGATATAAATTTCGAAGATTTATAAAGCAAGTTGACGCCGCGTTTGAACAAGCTCACCCTAGTCAAATAACACCATTATTATTATATATAAAGAGTAGAATCACGAGACAAAAATTACAATCGCGAAACTGTCGCGAACTAACTAATGCTTCATCATATATCCTTAATCAGTTGTTCGGCAGTCCAGATGCCGACGACGCGCGATATTACTCCGATAGTATAAAAACCTTATTAAGTGATAGCAAACAAACCCAAATACAAGTGATTTCTAGTACAATAAAAACTTTAAATAATTCGGTAACCTGTTTACAACTAAACGAAAGTAGGTTAAACAAAAATATAGAAATAATAAATAGATTGTCATCGGAGACAAACATTAGACGAACAATATTTAGTCGAACTAAAATTGCATACTATGGTTACTCATCATGTAATGACTATCCTTGTTCACCAGTATATTAACTAGCAAAATATCAAAAATCGCAGATTCACCTAGACTATACCAATATCAAAAACAAAATACATAATATGAAATATTCCTTTGCAACATAAAGAAGCCTATCAATCATCTAATAATTTTATTAATTCGATATTTTAAATCACCAGATTGTAAAGAATTGCATATTTAGAATTTCATGATATATCTTAATATAAAGATATAGAGAATATGACACATTTAAACATTTATAAATTATGTCTTACATTGGTTGTGTAATTATGCATTAATTCGTATATCAAGGGAAAATATTAAATTTATATATCAGTATAATGCAGTTAAAATGCATTATGAAAAAGTCTTCAACTGTATGTCAGCATTTCTAATAACATAACACATGTATTGTGATATATTATACCATACTTAGAAATCCCAGTAAATTGAAATAGTATACATCAATGTTTTAGAGGATTTGTCAAGTCACACATTGTACTATAATTCCTATAATTATAATCTTTGTTGGTCACTTAAAATAACGTTTGTTCTATATAAAGTGAAACTCGAAATATGAATTTAACATATTTATTAATTATAATTTCGATAAATATACTTTCCTACTTAAAAATTTACTATCTTTAAAATTTGGAAATCTTAGTTTTCATTCTGCTATAGTATTGAACATAACGAGTAAAAATATATCCTTTTATAACAAAAAAATAAAATTTATAATATTTCGTATACCAAATAATGTGTATCGATACTCAAGAGCTTAACCAATATAAGAATTGTTGTTCAACATATTTATATATATAAATCACAATGATTTCAAGTCATTCTTTAATACTCAAATCATACTAAACGAAAATATTACATATTAATGTAAATAGAAACCCTCTTAATCTTTCGTAAATTGCTAATAAAAAATACAATTTGCAGTCTTAAAAAAACAAAAAACCAAAACAAAGAAAAAAAAGAAACAACAAGCTAAAATCTAACTTATAAGAATTAATCCCTTTTCCAGTGTAACATAATTCCCCTAGTATCTTCTTTTATATTGAACATAAACAATCCTTCCTCCTATTATCAAAAACTCGAAATCTATTCCAACTTCCTTAACGACTTGCCGGATTGTATTGAGTATTTGGATCAGCATTTAATCTGCCGTGAAGTACATACATACTTCAGAAGCCGATCACGGTAGCAGTGATCTGCGAAACCTCATCCGATCACATGAAGGACTTTATACTGGAACAAACCGGGATTCTCCAATTTGAACCGCCTTGTAAAGGGCACACCAATTTCTTTGTGAAATTCCAAATTCTGTTTCCTCTCTTTATCAAAACGCGTATAGCGCTCTCTAAATCAAAGCGCACGGACGCTCTCTAAATCAAAGCGCACAGACGCTCTCTTTATCAAAAAGCGCACAGACGCTCTCTTTATCGAAAAGCGCAAAGACGCTCTCTTTATCAAATAGCGCAAAGTCGCTCTCTAAATCAAAGCGCACGGACGCTCTCTCTAAATCAAAGCGCAAAGTCGCTCTCTAAATCAAAAAGCGCAAAGTCGCTCTCTAAATTAAAAAGCGCAAGGTCGCTCTCTAAATCAAAAAGCGCAAGGTCGCTATCTAAATCAAAAAGTGCAAAGTCGCTCTCTAAATCAAAGCGCAAGGTCGCTCTCTAAATCTAAAAGCGCAAAGTCGCTCTCTAAATCAAAAAGCGCAAGGTCGCTATCTAAATCAAAAAGCGCAAAGTCGCTCTCTAAATCAAAGCGCACGGACGCTCTCTCTAAATCAAAGCGCAAAGTCGCTCTCTAAATCAAAAAGCGCACGGACGCTCTCTAAATCAAAGCGCACGGACGCTCTCTAAATCAAAACACGCATAGCGCTCTCTAAATCGAAGCGCAAAGACGCTCTCTTTATCAAAACGCGCACAGCGCTCTCTAAATCGAAGCGCAAAGACGCTCTCTATTTCCTAAAGCGCGCAAAGACGCTCACTATTTTCTAAAGCGCAAAGACGCTCTCTATTTCGCCGTTTCTGCTATCTCGTCGAGTTCCAGAGATAAACAATTTCATCCACCCGGAATACCTAAATGGAGCAGGGATCATCTGTATTACAACCCCGCCGATCACATTCAAGAAATTATAGCCTACAACCACCGGGCCTGTAACAGGGGCTCAACTAAAAAACGACTTCTGGAAGAAGAGGAAAGATGCCAAGACGACACTCCAACATAAATATGGATTAATTTTAAGCTTAATTTTAATTTCAAATCATCGTTCACATTTTCAACTACCTATATCACTACAGTACCCGCTTAAGTATAATAAGTGTAGTATCCCATATAACTATAATTGTAAATGTAACTTTTCTCGTTCATTGTTTTTTCTCGTAGTTTTGTAAGAGCGAACAGACACCAACAGTCTAGAATTGTTCCTAGACATCATATTTAATTTACTTTTAAGAATGCGTAAATTAATCTAAAGGTGGGAGGTGTTAGATACCTGACTGTCCACCCTGCACCCCTATACCTGCAACATCACGAGAAAAACCCGATACCTGCATACATCTGGCGAAAAGAACTATAATACTCCTTCTCCTTTTTCTACAACATGGAATTTTCCGCAACCTCCTGCATATCATAAAAAACCTCCTTCCCTAAACATCCAATAAGAAGTCCTATTCCCACTCCCTCGCAAAATTCCAATAGCCAATGGAATTTTAGTTATAGTTTACATTTTTCCCTGCATCACACCATCAAATTAGAATAACTTCGGCAACCAACCAGTACACTTATAGAATAACTTCGGCAACCGAACAGTACACACTAGATTAAGTTCAATAGTCAACCAGTACACTTATAGAATAACTTCAAACAGTCGAACCATTTATTTCGATCAAGTTAATAAAGACGATATTTAGATACTTATAACGTAGAGTAAACTTCATTTCACGGGTTCACGACAATATGTATACAATGTACCATGTATTCTATGCTATGCGCACCGAAACAGATTTTATTATTTTACCCTTCTTGCACCACTGATTCTTTTCCCATTCGTATGCTCATCATTATTTAATTAATTAACCATATTAAATTAATATATACGTACATGTAAATATTTTTTATATGCAATATATTAAAGCAAACAACACATAAACAATCAATATTTAGTAATATTACTATATAAGATATATTAACTATTTTATACTACTGTAATACAGTAATAAGACTACAAATCCTGCATAACAGAATACAAATAACAGTTTACAAAACTATACTTTATATTGTATATAAACAATGCTATAGAAATTACAGTCTTCTGTCCGTCTAGGTTTAGGTTTTACGTTTATTGTTTAGGTATCAGCCATTATTTAGCCTATGAAATTTCAATAGAAATTGTAGGATTGGAAATACATGTACTTAAGTACATACATGTATGTACTGCGTGACTGTTTAGAATGGTTTCGAGGTGTGAAAGTGTGTGGAGCTGAGCACTTGAGATGATCTGAACTTAGGGCGCACGGCGACCCAAGGATTCGGGCAACGTGACCGACTGTCATGTCGCCAAGAATGGCTGTGGTGTGTAGTCTAAATGAGTGATAGCCAATGAGAAATATAATGGCAGAAGTAAGAGTAAAATATATACATAATGTATACATAGAGTGGGTGATGCGTACGCGAGGCAAATAGAAGTTTACAGAAAATAATCTCTACTATATGGTCCGAATTTGATTCCACGAGTCCGACACATGATATTCATGTTTGGTCCAAAATTCTTATCACGAGTCAGACTCGTCAAAGTACAAGGGCTCACTATTTAATACTCCGATGTACATATGTATACCGATTTATACAAACTGGAAAAACTGGATGTGAAAAGGTTGAACCTGTATTTTTAATGAAAAATTATTGTGCATTTGTGTTAACTGACCGATGCTCTGGCTCGGCTGGTACGACCCCTTTCTGTCCTTCTTTTTTACGACCCATCCAGCGGCAAATTCACCGCGAGGATCGGAGAATACTGATCGCTGAATATGTATACCTATATCGAACAAATTAGATTTCGAGCCGAGGGACGATGCGATAGGATTTACTGAATAGGTGTAACACCGTCCCCTTTTTAATCTTTTATTACTTGCGGATTACTCTGCAAGTAATAAATAAGTGAAAATTGTTTAATATATTCCTGTTGGATATTAATTGTGTCGGACATAATGGTACAAACGTTTTTTTATGAATGAGGTACTGGAAGCGTTGTCTAGGTTAGAGTTTCTCAAACTTTTCCTGCAACGGAACACCTCGCAATGTTTATTTTGTGGGGTACATTATAACACATAATCAATCAAATTTAAAAAAATGAGAAATAACATTCATTATCTATTTAGTAACTATTAAAATTTTAAAACATAACACATAAAATAGGTTTTCACGAAACACTATTACCTTTTTCGCGAAACGCTGGTGTTCCGCGGAAAATAGTTTGGAAAACACTGGTCTAGATCGAGTTAGTTTTTGTTAATAGAACGGAATATTCTTTTAATGAGGTGTCACAGGATTGTGTGTACATAGCTATTTTGCTTTTAAATATGTTCCACCAACCCGACCCACCTGAAACTTTTGCAGATGTTACTTAGACAATGAAGTATTATCCCCGATTTTTCTAGTGGGTATCACTCAAGGGGTTGCTTGCAAAAACAACCCCGTAGAAATTAATGTTTTTTTTGGCATTAATAATATACCTACAATTCTGAAAAAATTATGTGAGATAGAACTTGTGTAAAGCTACTTTTTCCCCAAGTTTCTTTAAATATTTTAAGTAGTAACTGAGAAAAATAATAACATAGTTTAGGGATTCAACCCTCATCAACGTGGGGTAGAGATCTGAAATTTCACAAATTGGTGTCTTGGGCAAAGGACATTGTTCAGCATCCATAACAACCAGATTTGTTATTAACAACAGAAATTGTCATGGGGGCCACTCGTGCATACTTACCCGGCTAGACCTTTTCCAATTCTTTCGTCCATCTGTATAAAAAGAACACACAGGTGATTACTCTTCGTCTAATAAGAAATAAACATAAAAGGAATAAACTTTTATTACAAAATTATTACTTCAAAAAAGATTTTAATCATACGTTTCACATTTCTAATAGTAGCACAAAATTGCTGGGCTCTGTGCTTTATGAATTTAAGCTTGTAATATAGAAATGGATATTGATATAGAATAGAATGAAGATGTACCCCAGAATCGACCAGGAACACCAGCATGATGTACATATAGTGTTTAGTATTGAAGTTATTAACATATGTATGTGCACGTATCGGTTGTAAATTTTCTTTTGACCAGTACTGTGTTACTGAATCTTTTTACGGTTGTAGCAATTTCCAGGACAGTTGACTATTGCTAAAAAGGACAAAAGGTTTCAGTGGATGGTAATGACCAAATGCCTTTACGATTGCAGGTCCGAGGTAACTAACAGGGTTATGGTTTTCAGATGTGTTAAAATGCAAAGTTAAAGACATCTGATAGTAATTAAACGCACTTCATAAGCCATCATCATAAAGTCGTTGGGTTCGCTAAACTATTTTAAGGTTTTTTTGTGAACCACTATTTCCTTCTACAGCTGCACGGCAGATATATACAAACTGTGCAGCTCATTTTGTGAGGATTGGCATGTTATTTTAAATTCAACCCGCTTTATGCCTTTATTACTTGCTAACCGTTAGCTGAACATGTGGACTTCGCGCGAGTCACCTCCAAGTCAGTGGCTACCTGAGGGTGACCGGTTCGCGAGCTTTCCGTGCAAGGATCCTTCCCCATTACATATAACATTACTAATTGTAAGTAAGTAAATATAAGCCAAATTCTATCGTAGTTGGTCTCATTTCAATCACAAAAATCTGAAATAATTTTAAAAATTGTTTATTTCTTTCCCTATTTAGTACTTCTTTAGCCGTTTCATATCGCGCATGTTTTTTTTTATCAATTTCTTTATATTTCTTCACATATTCATAATATGAAAAATAGATCTTTTTTTCAAGGAAAAGTTCCCGACAGAGGAAATTAATTTTTTAGTAGTTGAGAGCTGTTCGATACTATAGAAAACTAGGATATAACATTTAAATATGTAAGAAATGTACGAAATATCTTTCCCAAATGCCCTGCGCTCTCCAATGGTACTGTTGCGACAGATAGAGCAACAAACCGAAGAGATAAATACTTATAAATACTTCGGTCTATAATCTAAAATCTAAACAGTTCAATACGGGAGTTTCTAAACACTTAACGATCTTTCAATGATAGGTATAAATACAGTGAGACTAAATAAAGAAACCTCTAGTCCGTTCCTCATTTTTGTTAAATAAATGTTATTATCCAAATTATTTATATACATATTTACTCTAATCATCTCTTTAAATGTTATTGCAAATACGCATACATGAAAAATGAAACATATATTCGAAGGATAAGCAGTCATATGGTCTACTATACGTCTACAGTAAGACGCCATAGGATATGATTCTTGTGCCATTTTGTAGGGAAAAGTATGCTGAAAGGAATGCACTATGTCTGGTTGTGGAACTCTGTGGAACTTTTAAGATTTTCCCATGTTATTTGTGAAGGAAATTGAAAATTTGAATTAGTTCATTAAGCATCCTTTTTATATTAAATTCGGAACAATATTTCTTAAAACCAAGTGTGATTCTCATCAGAAAAGGATACCGAACATTTTAAAAAAAGAACCAAGCAAAAATGTTAAATAGGATCGTCAGGGCATTGCATTAAAGAGAAGCAATTTTTGTCGTGAAATATACTGTGCTTAAAATGTCCAACTTTCAATGCTTATAGTACAACTATAATATTTATTAAACTGGACTGATTTTTTCATTTCCGAGGTATGTGGACATTAAGGAAGCAAAGATCATTGTTTAGATATCTATGCGAGAAAGTTCGCTTTTGGACAAAATGTCACCAAATTTCCCGATCTGTGCGCCCCGACGATGTTCGAATGTCGACAAAAATTTCTTTCAATGTAATCTACAATAATGATACATTAAAACTCCACAATAGTAAAATATTAAACCCACTGGTTCAATGTTTGCAGTGCGGTCAAAGTACGACTTCTAGCAAACAATTTTTTGAGAATTTGTCGAGCACATTTCTATGGTCAACAGAAATGCTCTGCAAGGTTATTAAGATGCATTTAAGTTCTAAAGTCATGATGGATTTAGCATCTCAAAGCATTTATTTTACTTCAAATAACATGAAATTATTAATAACTTTTATGTATTGCTGTAAATCGCAGTTCTACTGAAGCAATTAATTCTTAGTAAAAATTTACATTATGTTATGATTCATCAGTTATGGAAATATATATATATATATCATAAATTAAGTGCACGAAAAGAAGAGACTTTAAGCGTTCATATAAAAAAAAAGTTCTACCTGCAAAAATTTGCAAAACGACAAACCTAACTTTTGCGTTTACGCCGGGCCATGAGCCGACCATAATCGAACACGCGCCACCGATCTTGCTTGCCGCTAAAAGACTTGTCGACCAGGTCCAATATGTACATACATATGTATATCCTATACTACAATACTTTACAAAGTAGTACATTCTAGACCAATTCTGGTTTATTGTTGCAATCGTAAAAGAGAGAAATTATGCGTAGCCAATTCTTGACTCTGTAAGCTGATAATTACCCCTGCAATAGAGGTAGGAAAGAAGAGGTTCTAACAAAAAATATTTGACATAGATATTTTGTATTGCCTCCCCTGGATTATGTAGTGCGACAAAATGAAAAGATACTATTGGACATAATTGTACGAGGTTAATAGTTTCTTGTCAATACATTCTTCTTACCCTTCCCAAAAAGGCGGTTACCAATTTGCAGAAGGGAAAAACCTTCAACGTTATGATACATTATGATACAACAAAAATGCAGACAAGAATTAGGCCTAATTATTGATAAGCCTAAGCCAGGATATGGATCGAGTAATGATGGCAATACGGCTCGTAAATTCTTTAAGTATCCGCAAAAAAGTGCCGAAATTACGGGAGTAGATTAATACAAAAATTACGAATTTTATTACAAACATTCTCATGTAGTCGTAATATTAATATACAAGAATTCATCTCATTCTGCCGCTTAGCGAGAAACTTATATTTACAATAATTTGTAGGAATATTTTTATGGAAATTGTAATCGACTCTGTTTATATTAACAATATGCTTTATTATCACTCGACTCTACTCTCTCCTGCACTCTCTACTTCCCAACTTCTCGACTTCTGCCCCTCTCAATATCATCTCAAATTCTGCCTCTTAAACTCTGATTCGCGCACGTATCATCCATTCCATATATGTACATATTCTCTAAGCCCGTAACGTTTTATTAAAAACTGAGCACGACCGTTCGCAAGCTTTTCTTGTAAGGATTCTTGCCCATTACAATATAATATTACTAAGTAAGTAAATATAATCCAAATTCTACCGTGTTTGGTCTCATTTTAATCACCACAATCTCAGCAATATTTCCAAAAAAAAGTTATAGCGATATATGTAACAATAAAAAAGTTTCTCATCAATACCAATGCATTTAATCTTTAAGTGGATACCGCGGCCGTCAGCCGCCGCGAAGCGTCGGCTAGTCAAAAGGTGACGGTTTCCTCAATGCACTCATAGCTAAGGTGGTCCCCCCAATGGTGGGGATGACTCGCGTGCGTCGTCGCTACAAATCGTGGAGAGCGTCAACCAAGAAATTACTGTATTCTTTCACGCAGATTTCCCTCTCATTCTATTCGTCGTTCGATCTCACTCATTAGGACACACACCGACGCACACATCCTTGCCACGTTCACAGTTCGACCACGGGCCACCATGCACTCAAGACTCCACGTGCATTCCCCGAAACCATTCACTCTTTCCACGAGATAAGCATTCACTCGATCCACATTCGACGTTTCCACTAACACTCTTTATTCACACCTCCGCTACATTCGATACTTTCCGTCACACGATTCATACAAAGTTCTTTCATACCATTCCTATGAATTCTTGCATCCCACATATATTCATGGTACAATATACCAGTCGCTATACATAAATTATTTTATCATGCCGAAAATGTAATTAAATTTTTCTTAATACCTATTGATACCGATTTTCGCGGGCATGGCGTCGTGCGAGAGAGAGACCCCCCCGTGGGCAGCGAGAGGTTCGCGAAACACACAATTTGCGACAGTCGTCGTCGAACCGCTGATAGAGAAAGTACCACAAAGTTTATTATACCATTATTAAGAGATATCTTATTATCAATAAAATATATTTCAAGACAACAAATATAACACTATTGGTTAACCCTTTTAGTGCCAGCGATGATATATGGTTGCGCATGCGATGGCGCGTAACTATTCGCATCGCGAGAGAACTGTATCCCAAAACGAATTTATAAAACGTTATATGTAAATGGTTTAATTTCGTTGCAAGCCAATTGAAAATATTTGTTTGTATATGCGTATATGTATATTACGTATATGTTACAGTGATAAGATAGAAACTTAGTACGGGGCACCGTCTTTGGATCGCAGAAATGTAGATACATACTGTAGTACATAGCTGTTAGAACAGAAATTTCTTTGTGTCACAAAAGAAAGAATCTTGCATCGACACGGCGAGAATAATATCTTTTTGTCTTTCCTTGGCTTTCGTGAAGAGCGTGTCTACAGTCCATAGTTCCATATGACATTTATTCGTAATGTTGGTTCATGTATAAAAAATAAGTAGGTTCTAATTATTGATGTTATATAAAGTTGACTGCAAAAACATTTAAATAGGTTCAAGGCAATACATCAAGTGATAAAAACATCAAGTAATTTAAAAAATATACATTTTTGATGTACGGATATGCAAAATTTCCATAGTTCCAATTAAAAAACAGTTTGTTTATTTTATAAAATCATAAGTCTTATTTAATAATTATGTTAGTATGGTATATTGCTACCATTATTCCGAATAACTTGAAAAATTCGGTTAGACATACTATTAGTTAAGGTTTGTAACGTCGATATTTCTATACTAGCCCACGCTTGCCTTATACTATCTTTAAGCTCTGCAATTGTAACAAATTGTTTTCCATTTGCGTACACCTTGCGAGCCAGTATACCCCAAAGGTTTTCTATGGGGTTGAGGTCAGGGGAACGAGCGGGCCACTTCATTAACTGGATATTCTTTTTGTGAAACCATTCCTTGCTTACTCTTGAAGTGTGAATGGCTGCGTTATCCTGTTGAAATATTAACTCATCCGAATCCACTTCTTCCATGAACGGAATCAAAACATCCTCCAGAAGTTCTCTATACTTTTCAGAATTCATTTTCGTCGATATCCAACATATCGGCGTTTTTGCGGAAAAGCAAAATGCGGACAGTCCCACCGCCAAAATTTCGACTCATAGCAATGTCATGTGGTTTACTTAGATCAGGGCTCGGAATTAAGTGAACTTTCGGGCCGATTTTCAGAGGCAACACCCCCTTTCTCCCACCGCGCGTCTTGGCCCCGCGATCGCCAATCGGCTCGAAGATCTTCAGGCGCGTAGCATATGAACCGCAGGATATGGAATATGGGACCATGTGGAATCCTATTGATACGAGTGTCGCCCTAATGTGACCCGCGCGGTTACGAGCCTGAGGACCCCCGAGCTGCATGGCGATCGCGGGGGCCAAGACGTGCGGCCGGAGAAAGGGGGCATTGCCTCTGAAAATCGGCCCGAAAGTTCACTTAATTCCGAGCCCTGACTTAGATCATGCCAATAATACTTAAAACCATCGGGTCCATCTAAATTCAATTTTTTTTCATCCGAAAAAATTACGTTTTTCCAGTTTTCGTTCCAGGACATGTGAGTTCTAGCAAACGCGAGTCTTGCTTCCCTGTGATCACACGTTAAAGGCGGTTTTGAAGCTTTTTTAGTCCACACGAAGCGTTTCCTTTTTGTAAAATTTTTTGAACTCTTCTTTTAGATACCGGGAGACCTAAATTCGCTTGTATTTGTCCTGCTGTTACATTTTGACTTCATGCAGCACGTAAAATTCATGAAGTATGCCTTCGACTCAGCTTCTTATTTCCGCCTTTCGGATGATTTTTGCTGATTTTTTGATTTTTGATTTTTGCAAAATTGTTTATCACATGATGGGACCTGCTTATTTTTACGGCAATTTATCTGTTTGACAATCCTACATCTTTATAAGCCAATATTTTAACCTGCTCCTCTTTATTCAATAATTTACCTCGTGGCATATTAAACAAATTGAAATAACCTAAAAATTTACCTTACCTTATACAAGAAAAAAGAAATAAATCACTACATTTTTATGTATACAGTTAAAAATTAAGGAACATACCAGCTGGAACTATGGTAATTTCGCTGGGATGTGCAATGCAGTATCAAATATGACTGTAATAATTAAACCTGTACGCAATAATGAAAAATACTAATGAAGAAAACAATTGAAGCCAAGAAACAATAACGAATCTACTACTCTTCCAATCGATAACAGTTAAAAACTTAATCGGTAATACTCAAAAACAGACAAATTTTTAGTGGAACTGTGGAAATTTCGCGGACTGTATTTCTTAGCAGTCAGTATTCGAAAAATGTCACCTTTGTAGTAGCTCTTGCCAATAATTCTTGTTTCTTATACAATATTTATAATAATACGAAACATTGTTTTTCAGTAACGTTATACTAGCAACACCAAGCGCGTGTTTTGTAGCAGATCCTTCTGACGCTTGCCGTGCAGCATGACATTATCCTTTAGTTTTGTGGTCCGATATCACTTATTTTGTTACAAACGATTAAAAATGTAATATTTATACTTCGTACTAGGTGATCTACATCTAAAAAAGAATTGATTCTGATTCTTTTTTTCATACTGTTTTATATTTATGTTATTCGTATGATTTTCAACATACGTAAACAATTAGCATTACTTTATTCTCCCTTTATTTCGTAATATGCTACTTCTTGAATTTTGTAAATATCATTGTTACTTCGGTTTTTATGAGCTGTTTCCCAAACCTTAGCAAATTCGTCAAATTGGTCCGGTATTTCTCGCATAGGTACGAAACTTTCGCTCGGCACTAAAAGGGTTAAATGTCGGAGGAAGGCCAGGAAGTACGCTACAAAGATTGTCGTAGGTTCAGAGAAAAGCATACTCGTAAAACGTCACGGATAGATACAAATGCTAAATACTTATCTATTAACAATGTTACTAGTTAGTTCGGGCTCATTAAATAATAGTTTTCGAGCAATTCCAAAAAAAAGAATGAATTCCTTAAACCCTCAAGTCATTGTTCTATTAGATGTAATTATTGATAATAGTGATGAAGATGAGCTCTCAGAATCTCCAGTATACACTTCGGATTCAAATGTTAAATAATTATAAGTTATTGATTATTCATTAATTATTTTCAAATAATACACACTTCCTTTTCAGTTTTTGCAGCGTGTTTTGTCAATTCCACTACTTCTGCCGCCAAATATTCCATCACGATTTGAACAAGACTGCTCCTCACCCTTAGCTTCTCCACTTTTGACGCGCCCGGACATGTGCGTAAACTTGGATATAATGAAGTAAACTGTAATGAAATGAAATGAAATATGTTTTTATTCTATTCTATAGTTAAGTGTAATACGAATTTGTTTTGTTATGTAATTTTATGTAATCAGTCATATTTTATGTTATTAATATTTTCAGTGAAAAAATGTGGGAATGAAGAGCGAGGAAGCAGGTACTGGAGGGATGAAAAAGAGACAGTATGCAGACTATGTAAAGGGGCTAGAGAGACACGGGGTCGCATGCTCCAAGGGTGCAAGGAGCTGAGAAGAGGAAACGCAACGATAAGAGGGATATTAAAGAGAGGTGAAGAAGGGGCGGAGTGGATGCAAATACATAGTCGTAGAAAAAAGAAGAAGAAAAGAATCCCAAAAAGGAATCTCTCACACACAGATTATGTAACATGTAACAGATTAACAGAATATGTAACCTGATTTTGACTTTGAGACCGAAAGCAACAAATGAATCTATTTACTACTATTTTCAGTAAAAAAGAATAACTTTAACGCAAAAATAATTTCTGCATGTCGCACAGTGGCTTCGAAAAGCCGGCCAAAACTCAAAATTTTATTTTTGTCCAAAATGAATAATACATACTTGGCTCATATGTTCCTAAGTATGTAGGCAAGTAAACTACTGGATTTTTATGCGTAAAGCGCAGTATTTAGCAACAAATTGAGGTTCGAAAGTCAACAGTTTTCGGGCTCGTAAAAAATATCAAAAAACATACCTTATGGAAGTGATAATTGCAAGTGTAGTGTTTAAGCTGTGCAATAAAAATGTATATAGGATGTAAAAGAAGGTATGTAAAGCATTTCTGTAGCATTTTTTATTTACTTTCTTTTGTAGTTTTAAAAATATAAGAACCAAAAACAGAATTTTTCTTCCGGAAAACCAAATATATAATATTTATACCCCAAAAGACCTCTTTAATTGTTGGTTATTTTATTGCTTAGACACTGCTTTATATAATTCTTAAAGAGTTAGGTGCCGAGAGCCGTAAGTACATATTTTTATACAATGTATCACAAATCGTATGAAATCTTCATGACAATGCGTCGTCCATTGGACAGAAATATTAAAATCAAATTCTGTATCGAACAACCGTAGCATGATTGAGGAATATTTGAGGGAAGAATCTCAGAAGTGTGAAAGGAATGTACATATTTATGAACGAAAGGATGCAAGGTGGAAAGAGCTTGAACGGGACTGGCTACGAAGGGTTATATGTAGTTTGACAGTTAATTTTCGAGGTTTTGTCCAATAAAGACAAGTTTTAATATAACTGCAGCTTTATTATTTTCCTAGTTAATCCGATTAATCTCACGTGCGATTGACAAAAAATAACTTCAATATTATTTTAAATAAACAATTTTTTAACAAAAAAAAGTATTTGATGCAGAAATGTGCACAGGAAAGAATTTTTGATTATCCTGTGCATATACTTTTCACGTATCACCGACTTTATTGACGAAGAATTTATACATATTTCGTGCTACAATTATCCTTTCCCATTTGCCTGTCGGTGAAGGAACACCCCGCAAGTTGCACGGGCACGATGCGCGTTCTCAAACCTTTGCGCGACCGATCTTTTACGCGTTGCTCGGTCCTTGGTGCAAGTGAAATACACTATATTGAGTGAGTGAGAAAGGCAGTTTGCCCCCCCCCCCCCCCCCCGAGGCTAGCATAGGCTCGATCGTCAGAAAAACGGTGACTGCCGAGCAGATCAGATCGTAAGTACATATGTACATCTTTTCGCTTACTATCCCTGTCTTTTTCACTATATGTGCCGGTTATTATGAAAGTGGTCAAAGTACAAATTTTTCGTTTATGACATTTAACTTTATTTTTACGTATTATATGGACATGATACATAATAAACGTAAAGTTCCATTTCTTTTGTTTCAATTTCTAATGACGCCATTTTCATACTAACTGACACATGGCCGTCATAGTATTGTTGCAATTTTTGTATGCAAAATCGATTGTGTCAACTGTGATTGTTTGAGTGTCGCTTGTTTCTTACGCTCAAAGATTCGTGTATTCATTCTCACGTAGAATAAGAAAGCCATTTTATAATTTACCCTCGAAAAGGCTAGAAACTACATATACATACACATTCGGGTGCAATACAGCCTTCCTTTAATTGAAACTGAAGACAAGTGAAGAAAATTAAACAGTTCCTAAACCTCAGAATTGGACGAATCTGAAATTTTAATATCACAAAAATTTGGGCATTTGAAAATACAGATACAGTATTGTCTCCATTAAAGCGAAAGTCTCGGGTCTGAACATTCGCTTAAATAGTACAGTTCCTACATCGTTTGAAATTTGCCGACAGCGTCGAACGTAGAAATGGACAGCGAGTAAAGATAAAGGATCGAGCAGCCAAGAGGCAAAATAAAATCCAACGTATCGGTGAAACAACACTAATGCAACGATGAAACTTTTTTATTTTTGAGTTTTTTTGTCAAACTTTATCCAACAGTTTTGTGACACTTTTCTGATTTGATTAAAATTTCACAATATTTTCTGATTAAAATAACACCATAAATTATATAGTGTTTGGTGTCATTTTAATCAGTTTACCTCATCGATATACCCGAACGTGGATTGCGTTAGCCTGATCGGCAAGCGAGCTTCACGACGCCTCCAGGTGTATACCCCCCAGGAGTGGGGATGAACTTTTCGCTTGTATGCGGAACATCATTTTCGCTTTAATGGAGACAATACTGTATTTTGAAACTGGATAATCTCACGGTTACAAATTTTTGAAATATTTGAACTTCAGAAGTTTCGTATTTGGAAATTCCAGCATTTAGAATTCTGAAGATTCCTCTCTTGCGGTAAATCTTGGCTAAAGAAAGCCTATATGGTACCCGAATGTACAAACTTCATAAACGTTTATCCTTCTACTGCACTTTCAAATCCATTTTAATTACGTTCAACAATTTCACTGTTTCTTCGACTCATTTTTAGATGGATTGCAAAGAAGATATCTCAAGCAGGAATGTTGAAGGACCAAGACAACCAACTCCGTCGCGAGGACGGAGTCCAAGCAGTAGACGGGATCGAAGCAGCAGACGGGGTCGAAGCAGCAGATGGAGTCCGTCACGAGGACAGAGTCCAAGCAGCAGACAGAGTTCGTCACGAGCGCGGAGTCCGTCGCTAGGACAGAGTCTCGTCAAAAGGCAGAGTCCAAGCAGCAGAGGGAGTCTGTCTCGACGACAAAATCCGTCTCTACATCATCTTAGGGAACTGTATAATTTCTATAGTGAACTGACCCTAAAATACAAGAAGATGGTATGTAGATACGCGTTCAATTTCACGCAAATCGATCATACTGGATTTACACATTTCTCACATTTTCATGAAAGTGTCATGAAAACGTCTTAGACATTATTGCAGTAACATAAAATCTGTGTTTATTTTTTATATTACAGAATATCGAGCTTAGGAGAGAGCTGCGGCTATCAGAGTATCGTGGTGGAAGAGGAGGAAGAGGAGCAAGAGGAGGAAGAGGAGGAAGAGGCGATAGAGGAGGAAGAGGAGGAAGAGGAGGAAGAGGAGGAAGAGGAGGAAGAGGAGGAAGAGGAGGAAGAGGAGACGGAGGAGGAAGAGGCGGAAGAGGTGGAAGAGGAGGAAGAGGAGGAAGAGGAGGAAGAGGCGGGAGAGGATCAACGAACACCTTTTATATCGATAGAAACGGATTTACGACTCCTAATAGATTTAATTTTTATTGGAACGGGTTAAAGAGTATTTCTTGTTATATATAATTGTTACGAAGAATATACTGTTATAAATTTAACCTTTATCGTCGTCATTTATCAGTCCTATATTATATTATATCCTTGAGAAAGTTGAATATTGCTAAAAAGGACAAAGGGTTTCAATGGGTGACAGTGGCATGATGCCCCTACGATTAGAGATGCGAGGTACAGAACTGAAAGGTTGATGATTTGCAGGTGTGTTTAAATAGAAAGTTAAAGACATCTAACGGAAAGTAGAAGACAAAAATTAGCGACAGAAAATGGTTCAAAAGTACCTTCATAAATATAACAATCTGTTCTACATCACATGTCCTTTACACATTTGTACTTTTCGCTTGTTACATTTATTAAAATTACATCAGACACGGTAGCTGTACTGTAGAGTATCCTTACAAAGTGAATTTACGAGCAGTTACTACGAGAGTTTATATACATATATCTACATATGTTTTTACCTACACCTACATATTTATGCATGCATTTCCAAAAACGGCGAATATCAACCATTTATTTGGTGTCGATGAATACTGACTTCGGCCTATTTTCAAAACCGTAAAAAATAAATCACTATATGATGTTCGTTATTTCCACTGCAATTAAAAACGTAATATGTAATTGACTTTGGTCGATTCTGTAGACTTCCTCATTTAAACATTAGTCGCGTTCATTTTCTTATAAAGAATCGGTTTTTGTAATATCTTGGATGCATTGGGTAAAAAATAATTAATGTTTGCTAATAAAGTAGTTCTTTTGCTCACAATCAATGCAATTGAAAGGTAATGTTCAGAGGAAAAAATGAACGATTGAAAGAGTATTGTATTTGTACAACCATATATTTTTGTTCAGAAATAACGATGCATCTATATTTAATAACCGCATTGTTTCATTAAATGGATATGCATATTTTGTATATAAATCGAATCTCTCATAATTGTGTACTAAGAAATATGGAAGATATGTGATCGAAAAATGATATACATACATATCTAATTAGTTTTATATGCATAATTATATGTATATGTATAAGGTGTACGCAAAAGATGCATGTAAACATTGAATGGTTTTTGGATATTCATTTTCTTGCACTGAATACCCACGATCAGCATATTACTTTATATATTTTCAACATCAATTCATTCTTCTGAATATTTTGTGTTCATTGTGTAGGTATGTTAATATTTAACGGGATATCTTAAACACTTTATTTGAAATTTAACTTATTTGGGATATTTAAAAGAATTGATTTATGGACTAAACAATAAATGATCCTATTTTGAAAAAGGGCGCTACATGCGACACGCTTATCTCCTTGTTAAAAAATTCATCTCGACGATGTGATTTTGACCCAATTCGAGCCGAACCAAAGAGTATCACGCGACCAGGGACCGGAGCTCAATTTTCCTAACGAAACGTTGACCAGGAAATTAAATAGTTTTCCTGATTTCCCGCAAAGCATTCATATATGTATATTCACACAATCGCATGAGTCCAGTCCCCAACACTATTTCAGTAAATAATAGTTCTTTATGTGATCACTGTTCATGAGCAGAGGACGCTCAAATCAGCGTGGGATTTCTGAGTCGGTATGTCAGTCACATTGGGCCACGAAAGTCCATAAGATGTCCTGTCTATTCTTATATCTCGTCGGTGGTACGGGCACCGAGATACGTGGTAAACCCTATATACAGCCTTTGTGTACCCTCACTTATTTATCACAATTTTAACTTAACTGTTCCAATACTGGCGATATTTTGTATTTTATATTATTCTGAACCGGTAATGTCACGTGTGACACAAAACTGGTAACGGGGGCCGCGTAGCCCTCATATGGTGCGGTACAAATTTACATTGCATGTTAGGTGTATGTTACACCTCGCCTGTGCTAATACTTCAAAGTATAATATAGCAAATTATAGTAGACATGCAAAAATGGTTTGTTGTGTTTTATAATACAATGCAATTAAATTGATAAACATGTTATTGTTTAAATTAGAAAATTCTCCGCTACCTTTATTTTGAAAAATGTTGCCGTATCGAAAAATATGTAGAGCCTTATTCTTATTATTATAAAATTATATCTTATATGTGGCACTTACATAATATTAACTGAAATGTGCATCTTGCACGACCACCTGTGCACTTTGTACGTTGCGTTATCAGTTATCGAGTATGTGTACGAACCTCTTGTGTATTTCAATATTTTTATCGTAGACGTAAAATGAAAACGGAAACAATATACATGAACAAAGATATTTTTTCCGTTATTGCTTCATGTAATAACAGTGGTGGGGTATTTTTTTTATTTAAACTCAACATTTTTATCAATTTAATTGTATCGTTTTATCCACTATAGTTTGGAAGATATACACAGAAATAAAAAACACCTACATATATGCATACATACATATACATGCATGTCTCATGCATGTATGCTCACAGGGGTGTTCTCACCCTGGATAACCGTATATTGTGGTTGAACAAAGACCTTCTCTTGAGGTCGCTTACAAATCTCCAGTTTCTAAAAAATAACAAAAATAACAATTTTCGAGTTACAAGAGTTTGCTTGCAACTTGCTAGAAACTCTTGTAAAGGACGATGTAACTGTACTTAATAAAGAAACCAAGAAATGATAATACTTATTGTAAATTTAAATAATTCACGATGAGAGCTACGTATATAATAACATTACCAAATTCTTCTTAACAGTTGCGTACATTTTAAGTGATGCGATTGGCGGGTACTTATTTAACGTTAATTAAATCTTTAGAAAATTCAAATAAGAACGAATGTTTGAATTTTTGCAGATTTTATTAACTCTGTGAAAGGTGAAATCATGAATACAATATGAGTATTATATCAACCTTATTTCATACAAGTAACAACACATGTACGTAACAGTCATATTTAATGAAACATTTACATATTCAGCAAATCGATTTTCTTTTTGAAATTTTTGTATATTATTGAAATTTGCCATACTTATTCGAACATTATCGATGATTTAACATAAATTTCACTCACATCTGCGAGGATCGACACGATATCATAACTGTGTTCTTATAATACAAATGACTTCAGCGCAACGTTATTAAAAGTATATGTATATGTTTACACAATAATACATATTTATACATATATCCACGTATGTAATATGTTACAATCATTTAATGAACCTTTGACCGGCAAAGGCAAATAAATACACGCATTACATTTGTTTGCAGCAACATTTTGCACGGGGTGTTTTTTACGAAATAAGGGAACTTTTGACGTCAGAAAAATGATTGATCGTGTAGAAGGGCTTATTTGTTTTATAGTTTTAAACGTAACAGATTGTTCACATATTTCTTTTCTTTTCAATGGATATCCAATATTTCTAGTAATATTACCGTTATTGCCGTTGTCGTTATTATGGAAATAGTACTAGCTACTGAAAAGGAGAGACAAGTTTTTAACCGTTTACAGGCAAGCTCGTAAAGTATAATATTTTCATTTCAGTCCTTAAAGCTGCCATTTAGGGGTCAAACACATTTCTCTCCTTGCTGATAAAAATATATCCGATTTACTATAGCTAGTGTAAATAATTTAAGAATGATTCAAGAATCAGCAATTCGCGACGCAAAGAATACATTAATATTGAACAATTACCACCACAATTAAAATAAACTGTGGAGCACTACACAAAAATGATTTTTAATCTTTTTCTTTACAATGTTATTTCTTTACGGGACACAGTGTAACACACATAGGATCGAAACATTATGATTTCGAGTCATTCGTATTGTTCAACAATAATCTATAATGCATTTGACTCTACTTATATAAAGAAAAGAAAAACCACTCTTTCATAGAACACCATATAACATTTATCGTACAACACAGTGTACACTTATACTTTGAAATTTTAGCGTCAAATTGTTTGCTCCATTACGTTCTGGAATCGAATACACTGCATCGTTTAATTGTAGCAGCTGAACGGACTTCTGTTTACATTTAATGGTTTAAAGCTACATCCATAGAAATCTTCAGATCTAAATAGTTTTGCGGACTTTTATATTCAATTTTTTTATGACGAATCCCCTAATGTTTTACGATGCAGTAAATATTTATTTTACAACCTTCTAATTTTCCTATACCGATTCTGATTTTACCGAAATTACATTTTTGTAGGTGGAGTTGAGGTTTTTATATTTCTATGCTATATAACTTACTTTTAACACTTACCCACTTACAAAATATTGGTATGTGATTTTGAAATGCAAGAAATGAATAAAACACTAATTGTAAGAAAACTATACTATACATTATACTGATTATTACCCTTTCCTGTTAATTCTTCTGTTTCTGATTGAATATACAATTGACATTTTCCTATTTAGATAAAAATAAATATTTCAATTGGTACGGTCAATGTCAACTGGAAACTGTAAGTGGACAAATAATTTCTTATAATTAGTTTGTTGAATTAATGTTTCGATGTTGAACGCTAACCGGATAAAATAATGTCGTTGTAAAACGAAAGATGTAACCGAAGTAGGAATTAAAACAGAGCTATCTTATTTATAGGCATAAAATAATCGAATGAACATCCAGCTGCAAAGTTTCGCAAAATCAGAAACGGCTATACGAATAACGCATTTTCTTAAACATATACGATAAATAAGTATTTAGTGTAACATTTCAGCGCACCTTCGAACGCAATATGAAATGTAAAAATATACAATAAAAAAGATATATTCTTCATTCTATAATGCTATGTAACGTTATAACTATCACTGTAACGAATTATTTTCGCACACACTTTTAACACGGGTATGAGGTAAACAGAAATGCGAAATAAATATCCGAAGAATATACAGGATGCCCCAGTATCAATGGTACACGCATATAAACCGATTCCCCGTGTAAAAGCATATCAAAAAATTGTACACTTAATTTATTTTAATTTTTGCGTGGAAAGATTAGCTCTCGCGACACTTCACAAAACGCATCATCGCGAGGAGAATATCTAGGCCACATTTTTAGACTCATTTCTCTACAAGGAATCGATTCATATTCGTGTGTACCACCATTATTGTCGCGCCCCATAGAAATCGAATAGAAGTGTACCTGCACTGTCGACGTTGCAGCTCGTTAACTTAAATTAAACCAGATTGTCAGTGATCTATTAGGTCGCGTTAATTTCCGAATAAATCCTTAAACGAAGAAGCGTTAATTGATCGAGTGGGACTCGTGCTCGTGCTTCCATACTATTTAACAAACAGATCCTTCAGGGAAGAGCAGATTGACGGTTCGCTGGCCTCGCTTTGTTCTTGCTCCTTGTTGCCGCTTGAAAACCAACTGGACACTTTGTTTGGTCTTGGTTTGTTCGGCGAGACCGAGGCTTTTCCGTTCGATCCGGACGCCTCTGCGTCACTTCCTCTTTGTGCAGTCAAGAGTTTCTCGATTGCGGTTCCCAACACCTGTGAATAAAGTTTGTTCACATAAAGTTGTATGGTTGTGATAAATAGAAACACTTTTGTACAGTGCATTTTTATTATGCGTAGTGTTAATATCGAGCCCGCGAAAAAAATTGATAAAGGGTCGTTGATGAAACACGAAACTACTGTGCGTGCTAGGAAAGATGTTAAGGAACTATTGATATAATTGTTGACAGTATTCGTTTACTTACGAATCTATATGTAAAAGAAACTATAGCACATCCACCTTTTAACTCAGAAGATATTGAATTTTTCGAGCTAGGCAAAGACTAATTACACTGTTCGACAAATTTTAACTTTTTTTTTGATTTTGTAACCTTCAATAGGCGTTCCTTGTAGTCTTTAACGCGCTGAATACGAATCCGAAATCCTTTTTTCTCCAGAACGTACCATTTATGAAAAAATCGATTATGAAAAAAATCGCAATTTTTCAACTTTGGGAGTGTTTTGTACTTTTACGGTAATAGTTATTCAGTTCCGCATGGTGCGAAATGATTCTTTGGAGTTTCACGAATAAAATGATATAAATAGTTGTTTGATTATAAACATTTCAATATGTTTAAATGATGATCAAAGTGAAAAGGACACCGAAAACGCACCCATTTTGGCCGATATTTTTTTGTGCTTTCCTTGGCAGAAATGTCTGTTCTATCGCCTGACATAGTCAGATTTTCTTCTAGACCCTCAGTTTTTTAAAGAAATTGAAAAATATCGGCCAAAATGGGTGCGTTTTCGGTGTCCTTTTCACTTTGATCATCATTATTCAGATCATCAGTATTCAGAGAAACGCCTATTGAAGGTTACAAAATCAGACCCGTGTTGAACAGTGTTACCAATTACTAAAGTAGTGGAGATATTTATTGGCAACGTGAGGAATTGTGTCAATAATTGAATTCACACTTTCATGTTTGATTTTTGTCAAGATTGCAGAAGAAGAGAGCCTTTTGAAATGACCTTATTCTTAATTTTTTTAAATGCAATAAAATTTTGTCATGCAAAGACTGTTTTACTTGGTGAGGCAGACTTAATACGGTGTTTGAATTATATTACAATTTTTTCGCACGGAGACTTCGTTAGCAACGGAATTATTTCAATCGAAGGATATATGTTTATTATTTACAGCTTGATGGACAACGCGTATAAAGTATATGTTTGACGAATAATTTATCGGATATATCGTTGAATATTGATGGCAAATTAAATTTGTTTGATATCGTGAATGTTTATTGACAGTCATGGATGCCACCGGCAGCTGATGCTATTAAATTCTTTCAAATTATTACGAGACGACTGGATTAACAAGTACATTTCGAATCACGTACACTCGCGTCTATAAGTCAAATTTAAACAAATTTGGATTCGAACGATTTTTTATTATGAAATGACTGGAATAATGGAATAAAAATGGCACTTAATTGAGTCGTTTATTTTGAACGTGGCCAAATCAGTTAGCATTTATGTTAGTTACAATTCTACGTGTTTTTTTTATCTTCTAACAAATTACAGCCAATATGCTCAAATTCACTGAAACTTTGTTAACAAAAAGTTAGCTAACTAACGAAATGATAAGAAAATTTATTTTGAAAATGGCTTAACTCCATTTGTGATACAAAAAAACACATATTATTGACTAAATAATTGCTATTATTTTAAAACGAATTGTAAATTTAACTTGCTTAGATACACATTGCGACACATTGGTATCCTATATGAATATTATTAATGTTTTTCAGACGCAAGCTCTTAAATATCTCAACTTAAATATAAATGGACTTAGGTCACTTTCAAAATAGGCGGCTCAATTATTAACAATGTGGAGAACACTTCAATCGAATTGTTCGTAAAAACTCTTAAACTAAGATACTCTAGAACTAAGGCTTTGGATTGATAATTCGTTTCCACTCACACTGATCAACATTATCTTAATAATTGAACTTACGCTTTCATGATTGTTTTTTGCCGAGATCGCAGGATAACGAGCAAAGACTTCTGAACAAACCACGATACTGACCTGAGCGTCTACTTTCGTCCCGCTGCTGCCATCCCATACGACTTTGTGTCTGACGTCGTTGGTAGGGGACGTCTTGCCCAACGTTTCCTTGACCGCCTTCACGACCTTCGATTTATCGAACTTGAAGCTCAGGCTCGCCGTTATCAAGTCCTCCGCCTTCTGCTTTTTCGACATCGGTTGATGCCTCTTCGTGAACCAATTCGTCGGCGCCGCGATGGACGAGGCAGCCGATTTCGGGGAACCGGCAAGCTTACTCTTAGAACCGTGAAGTATCGACACGTCGAAGCTGTTCGACCGGAAGCTCTTCAATCGACTACGCTTCTGCTCGGTCGTTTTATCGGACCAGCTAGATTTCTGCTCGTCCCGCGAACTTGACGCCTCATCTCCGCATCGGTTAATCTCCGTCGCGGAGGTGGCCAACGAGCTCAGGATCGATATCAGATCGGTGTTGGTGCAAACGATCCCAGCCGCAGCAGAGAGAGAAGCGCCCACGGCCTTTGGCACCTCTGAGGCTCGTCTTCGCAAGGAAGACGTCGGGGACACCGGCGGTGGTGGCATTTCGGAGAATCGTCGTTTCTGATATTGAGTGTAACGTTGAGTGGAGCTGTTCCCTTCTAATGGCTGGATCTCGCACACCTGCTCCGTCGACGTCTTGTACATCTTTAGGCGGACCTGGAAAATTCATTACATTTAGTTGGATACTTTCCATTTCTTTGTTCGACTATTTTTTCCTTGAGTTTATTGACGGATCTTATTTGCCGAGAACGGCGGAGAGATAAATGGTATGCTGTACTGTATTAACCAGTCAGCTGTGGATGACTATATCCGCCATGCAGCAATGGCAGAATTTCGCGTTATGACGACTATATCCGTCATGGGTAAATGTTAGTTACCATTTGCTATTTAAATTGTATTTTAGTCAAAACTATTAGTCTGAAATAAATTCGTAAATTTCAATATCTTTAGAATCTTTCAAGGTCAAGTCGAAATGAAACAAACAAATCAAAGTATAAATAATTTGAGATGAATTCATGCATCCCCGTATGCACTACCTGGAACTGTCTATCAGTTCGTATAACCAATTTATACATGTGCGACGATAATGTTTTTTAGTCGCTACTGTTATAGTTTGTTATAGAAAAAAGATTAGGAAAGAATCGCTGTATTGGTGTTCGACGTGCAAAGTGCCACTATGTGTCGTTCCTTGCTTTGGTGAATACCACTCGACAGCAGCAGTTTGAATTTTTAACTATTTTAGATATTTATTTTTTAATGATTTTTTCGTTTATTATGTACGTAGTATATGTTTATGTTAACCCTTTGCACTCCTTTGTCAAGTGTGACTCGACATCAATTTTTATCACAGGTGCTCCTAAGTCGAGTCGCACTCGATCTCAGATAAAACCTGAAAATACTAGGGAATTATTGGAAAAGTAATTCGGAGTGCAAAGGGTTAAGTGTATAAATAAATATTAGTAATAGAATTGTTCAATTTATAAAATAAAGCCGTCTTTTTAATCCAGTATGTTAACACCGAGACTTACTCTGTGTTTGACGATACCCGTCATTGCTTGATTGTCGCGACACACGTAGGTGCGCGCTCTGAAGAGAGATAGCCACACCTGGTTGGTTAATGGTAGACATTGTATCGTTTCAACACTAGAACTATAGATAGATTTTGGTACCATTTAGATAGCATACGTTCGACAGATTAAGAGAACGAAAGTCGTTGAATGAACATTTAATAGAGATGTACAAATGTCATTCTGTCGTATTAAAAGTCATCATAAATTGCTACAACGATACCTATATACATATTAATAATTTTAGAGCAAAAAATCTGACACAGGTCATTTTGATTTGCTTGGTAGTTTTAGTGTTAAACTAACAATAATAGTTTACTATTTATTTCTGACGAAGTCGTCAAAGTTTTATTCGAAATATTCTACATTGTTTTCGACGACTTTGCCCCATCCTTTTTAGACAAAAAGTATGGCGGTTTTGATGCATTTAAGCGATCAATACTTTTTTGCATCTCCTCAGCGTTTGAAAGTGTGTATCTGTCGAAAGGTATTGGGTCGTTTTGAAGAAATGGTGGTCAAACAGAGTCAGGTCAGAGGAATAATCCAAATGTGGAAGGATTTCCAACCCTAATAAACCCTAATAAACAAATTGTAGCCTGTGTCCCTTTGGCAACGTGTGGCCCAACGTTATCTTGCTACCAGATGACTTGACGTGTTCCGTGACCGCTGAACGGCGAACGGCGAATTCACGACTTTATTCGTCAGGGCTATAATACGGTAACCAGTTATCATCCCAAGATATGATTTTGTATGAAAAATACTGTGATTTAAATCTTATTAACAGTGACGTAGCCATCTCATACCGACGTCCTTTGTTATACAGTTTTATTTAGTCGGTTGGAAACTGTTAATTCTCCTTTGGCTTCTCCAATTGTCGCGTGTTGAATAACTGCGAAGACTAGAACTTTAACATCCCAATATGGAAGGAAAGTATGTATGCATAAAATAATTTGGCGTACCTAATACATATTTGATAATTGAAAGATAGTTTTGATATTTCAGTATTTCTGTTTGCCATCTAAGACTCAGGATTATAATGTTGAATAGAATTGTTAGATGTGCAAGAAATGATGTTCTCGAAAAATTTGCTTAACTCAACATGGCGTTGCAAGATTAAAACATACAGGGTTTGGCACGATTTGTGCGATAGCTGAGAAAGGTATGATTCATCATGAAAAAAGAAGTGGGAAATATACAACGAGACATTAGAGAATATCTTAATTTCATAGAAGACTGTATGAAGTAATGAAGTGGTGGTGAGGTAATTTAATTTATTATTTTAATTATTTTAATTTTAAGGCTAAAGCATTAATCCATGTAAAAAAGGATTGTACTGCCGCTTTCTTTTATACAAAAAACGTCCCTCAAGTATTGTGTTATATTAGTAATATAAATAATAATTAGTTCTATACACAGGATAATCGAAATGGACAATTCATCGCACAAACTTCTTCTTAAACACTACCATTCATAAAAGTTGTATACTTCTTGTGCAAAAGCACAATAGTTGTTATAGTATCGTCGAACAAACAGTACGTTAATAAAGTACACGCACCCATCCAAGTTTCGAAGTCAATATTCTCGAAAATCAAGCTTCGAATAAACAAATTTCATTCAACACTTTCTATTTATTTTTGCACTAGTACTCACCTCCTTTCCGTTTTTTACCCAAATTTCGACCGTACTCTGTACAGCATGCACCTGTTATAATTAGACTGCGGAATTTTATGCAAATGCACATTTTGGAGAAATGGATTAAACAAATTGCACTTTGACAGAAGTACGTTTCAGCATTAAAGGACCTCAAAAATTAATTTTGTTATTTTGCATATTTCGTATTTGCATATACTTTGCATTTTCACTGGATAACGTAATTGCACGAACTTCCGTAGTCTAGTTCTAATATAGCAAGTAATAAAAAGAACCATAGACAGCAATACTATTATACAGGGTGAACCACGCAACATGATCAGCTTACTTAGATTATAGTATCGATAGTGGGTTGATCGACTTGTTCATCCGGTATAACATAGTTTGATCAGAGCCCCAAACTGATTGTAACAAACTACCAACTCTTCTATACGACTTTTTTAAAGTTTCCTGTACAAAAAATTCATTATAATCATCTGAAAGCTCCAAACAAAATATTGTTAGAATATTCGAGGTACAGGAACGGCCGAGGCGGGCCATGTGCATTTTGAAGATGCACGCTGTCTTTGTCTTGCGTAGCTTTCATTTGGGGCGAACCCTAAAATGGTTAAAAAGGGCCATGATAACGTAGGCGTCCTCACGACCGACGCTTTTGCCAAGGAAAAGCATTCTTGTATAGACTACGGTCGAGAGAGCACAGTTTTAATAAACAGAACACCTTTTAACATATACACGCCTACAAAATCATTGTAATAAGTAATACCTAATCGAGATAGAGAGACTACCCTGTCATTCGATTATCTTACAGTATACTGTTCTAAATAAATAAATGTTCTAAATAAACAAATGTCCCATCGACCCACTAACAACAGAATAATCTCAGCTGATCGCATTTCCTGATTCCCCCTATATTTCAACAACAAACATGTCAGAAATAATATGATTATTTCTATAATTTTGTTAGGTTTAGTAAAAGCATGTTTATTCGATGGAGGTTCTGGGGTAAGTGGTGTTCATCACAGTCCTCTTACCAAAAGGCATCGCCTTCCCCTCTGCGTGGCCAGATCCACCAGGAACAGAGTTCCTATTCTTTAGCAATGTGACCTTGGTCGTTTGCCATATTTAAACTATTTCTCTTCTATCTAACAAACAATCCCTCGACACTCGATAGTTGGAAGACCCAGAGTGCCCAGGGTCCCCAGCCACCGCCCGCCGACATGATGTTTGGTTCCATTCATTCCCTTCCAAGACGTGCAATAACTTAGTGACTAAGTTAACAGAAGACTTAGTCTAAGTCATAGTCAATACTAAGACATTCCCAAAACACCCTTCGACCACAGGTAGGACTGCGTCCCCATCATAAATTATCCACAGGGTGCGTAGCACTTCGCCACCCGATCCTATTTCTTTCTTTAAAAATACGGTATCGTTAACAAACAGCTATTAACAATAAATGTTACTAATAGCCGCGAAAGTCTCACCTTTCTCGCTCTAATTTCCGCGATGTCGTCCATAATGTCCAACTGAAGATTGTGCGTACTTCCGCTGTTGCTCGGCGGACCAGATAGTCCTGATTGCGAGTCTCGACGACCGGGTAATATTCTGGCCCCACCTCCTAGTGGAAAAGCAGCGATTGATTCCCGGCGATTGCGTCCAAACAGAGTTGGCGGCACTTTGGAGATCGTTACGACCGAGTGCCTTCGACCACCTGGCTGGCGTGCTGGTGCTTGAGAGAGGGTGGCCAGGAAGGCAGCTTCTTTGGGCGATGGTCCTGATCCTTCTCCACCACGTTCGCTCAAGCGCCTCACCTGTTGATAAGAATCGATCGACTTGAACAGTTTCGTATCGATGATTGAGTGCTGGTGATCGCAACGAAGATGAAATCAGGCGATAGATGCTGATGACTGCGATAAGCTACGGAATCTATTCGAGGATCTGGCAGCGCTATTGGTCCATTGAGAATTCAATTGATTCTAATTGTATTTCAACTTTAGTCCCTTCTTTTGATGGGGAATGATAGGTATGATGTAGTGATTACAAGTATTAAGCGAAATCTCTTAATTATGCATCGTATGTAATCACTTTTTCAATATTTTTTTATTGCTTTTTTTGCAGAGGGGATTATTTCATATTTGTAACGAAAGTATTGTAATCTGTCGGGGGCATAGAGCTTGAGTGTGTAAAAAATGCATAAAACATTTCTGCTAATTAAGAAAGCTTGCGCGAACATTAGTAAACATTTATTCAAATAATTAGTTGGACCTTTTTAGTATGAAAAATTCTTTTTTTATCTGCACTGATTTTGACATCAATATGTGTTACACACATATTTGTTATTTATGTGTTACACACTGTAACTCATAAATAAGGTGAGTATTTAATAAAAGAAAAGGAATTGCAGTAGAATACTTGTGTTATGTTTTATAATTACATTTTTACAATAAATATTCTGCATTTTGTGTACGTATTGCGAAATATATTTTCGATTTTACACACGGTTTATTAACGGATGTCTGCTAATATGCATGCAATTTATTTAAATAAGTTTATGCAATAAATATTTGACTGTAATATTTGACTTGGGTTCCAATACTTTAATTACTGGCTGCACAAAGGATGGGCCACGTAAACTCTTACAAACTGTTTTCGAAAATACCACTGCAGTTACCGACATCACTTTACTAAAAATTAAATAGCACAGAAGGGCAAATTATTAGGTGCGCAATAAATTTGCGTGGAGACAAAGGAAGGCCTGCTTTTATTTTTTTTCAAGTGGTATGACATATTAAGTATTCCTCATTGGGGTAGTTTTGAGAAAACTGAAGCACTGATTTAATTCTGTATAGTTAAAGAGTTAGCCAAACGAAGCTGCCCAAACTTGTGCCTATCAGAATATACTTTGTCCTCATAACTCTGTAATAAACTAGGATAAGAAAATGTTTCAAGTAAATGTTAGCCAGCTCTAATTGGTAGCATTTGTAATTATTGCAATTACTGAACAAAGCTATTATGCTCGGTCAGTCGCAAAACTAATTGAACTTTTTAAAAATAAAAGAACGGAGGAAATTTTTGGGAGAAAAGATTTTATTTGAATTGCTTCTGCTCAAACACAGACAAAGTTGCTTCTGCGGCGATACAATGATTTGCTCGGGCAGCTAATGCATCAAATTACGGTTCCATGTTCTTTTATGGAATGCCTTTGAGAATACTCGTCTGGGCTTTTGGATGTCTAGAATGTTGCCAGAGCGCTTTCCTTTCATGGTTATTTTCGGCCGTGGAAGCAAAAAGTAATTGCACTGTGCTAAATCCAGCGAAAAGGGTGGATGGTGGAATATCTTAACTTGGTCATTTTTGACCCGGGAACAAACACTACTCTCACGTTGACAAGTGATGCTCCTAATGATCTGACTACCCTAAAATTTTGACAGTATGCCAATGGAGGATGTATTTCTGGACAACGAAAGTTTTGTATACAGTTTGCATCCTAATCTAATATCCATTTGGATATTAGAAGTTTTCGAAAAACAATTCATTCGCTAAAAGATGAACTTTGACTAAACTTTTCAAAAATGACACCATATAATTTCCACTTTGCAGATTGTAGCTGATGAAGACAAATTCACCGTTCTACTATACTATTCTTTTAAGATGACTTTGAATCCCAAATTTCATGATTTGTGAATCACATTTCATGAATCGTTGCTTCGTGTCAGGCAAAATAGTATTATTCTTATCGTTGGATTTTCTCAACGAGTTTACTCGTTCAGTAAACTTATTAGTTTGGCAGTTTCGTATAGAATGTGTAATTTAATTGATATAAAATAATTTTCCAAACGAACTCTTTCGTCGATCAAACATAAATTTCTGAATTCAAGATCATAAGTTCGGTAGGTCGTCGAATTCGTTATTACACCTGCGACAACTGTGCGAAGTAAAAAGTATACAAGCCAAGGTGATCTTGACTTTTTATCGAAAACAGCATTTCCCGAAAGTGTAGTAGCCCGGAGGCTAATTAATTTTCGTCCAAAACGTCCCTTCAGCTGATTTAGATTCGCAGATGTTGCCAGTGGCTTCATCCACCATTTTTCCGACGGACCACTCTACAAATGTTATCTCGGCGGTCATAAAAGATTCTATAAAAACGAATAAAAATTACAGTGAAAACGGATGTGGTTCGTAAGCGCGGTGTTCCTGACATAATCACGAGAACGGTACCTGAGATGCGGTTATCCCGGAAGTGCATTGCGGAGTTGGCAGAGAATGCTTCCTGGCTTCCCTCCACGGTGATAATAGATAAGGATTCAAGGATGGCGAATCTGGATCCAAGCAGCGCGGAGGTGATTCGTTTCTGCGCCGTTCCGCTTCCTCTTCCCCTAGCGTGCTTTCCTCGACGATGATCTGTGGCTCGCCGCCGCTTCCGGCGCTCAGATGCGAGCTGTACGACTGCCTTCTCATTTTGTTTCAGGGATTCCACTCTGAAAGCAGAAAGGTGCATTTGTTGTCAATCGGAATGCGTAGCTGCAAGCGATGCGATTAATAGGGAATATTGTATTTTAGGACCTCTCCATTTCACTGTAATACAGAACGTCACAAAAATATACTACGAAACCCAACAAAATTGCACGACATAATCTACACGAGGACTACAATGGATCACCTTATTTTGTACTGCCCCACATTCGACACGCCCCGACAGAAATACTCACTAGAACCCTTGATCAATGACAATTCAGACAGCAAAAAGTCTACGATCTCATACAATTTTTGAAAGAACCTGGATTATGTAATAGAATATTGTAAGACACCTCTTAGACGTCGCTAATAACCTAGTAGTTGATCCGACGCTAAACTCGTACAAAAAAAATTCTGTAAAGAATTTCTGCGTAATCTTACTGCGCGGATTATCCAAGAGATAGAAAAGTAAATCCGTGGATGTAGTTCACATGAATGATGAATTTAATTGCAGAGTTCGCTGTCTTTATTTATTTATTTAAAGTCGCACGCACCTCTGTGGATTGTTGACGGCTACTTAAAGATTGCACGGTTACTGTACATTTAACATATTTACATTACAACGCAACGTGTATTTGTTGAACGTCTATTGTTTATGCCGTTATAACTTTAACAATTTTACTTTCGTTTAGTGCTTGCTTGGAGTCATTTCGGATAATTAGTTGTTGTCTTTCATTTTGATAGTTCTGCAGAATCGTAATACTATTTTAATAGTGTTTTATTGTATAGTATGGCGTTATACATGTTATGAAAATGAGGTAGCGTAGTTTGTGGTTGCCAGAAATCAAAACTCGCGTCATTCCTTAGGCTAGTGAGTCTTAAATCGCAGTTCTGCCTATTTTGATTATTTATATTTATTGCAACGTGTTGCATTGTTACAGTTTACTAACAAAATAACGATATCAGAAGAAATAATGTAATGAGTTATCTCGAGTTATAAAGTTAGGTGAAACACCCTGTATAGTGTACCGAAATTTGGATTTTCCAATGTATCGCTGTTTGGAGTTCATGCGTAGTTTTTATTGGTACTGAATATTTTCCAGACTGCACTAACATATTTCCTAACGAATCAGCAATTATGTATTCTTTGTACGTTAATTTTTGTCATACGAAAGTTGTGTCCAATTAGAGTTCATGATAAAAGTAATTATATTTGTAAAAATATACAGGGAAGAAACGGCTCCGTTTTTACACCTTTTTAATGCTCACGTTACAAACCCTTTGTACAATTATTTGCAGCAATTTTCAACAAAGCTCTAATCAGCTGATAACGAGACAGTATTAATAGCTTAATGTCGAAGAAACTATATAAAAATGTTGTATTAATTATATAATTATTTCATAAATGTCTCTCACATTTAAATATAATTCTTGAGCTATTCTTTGAATTTGAATTTATCGGTAAAATCTTACATTTTTCTTTTGTATACCCTTGAAGACACTTGCAATGCACAATACAAAGAACAAAGAGATGGATTTTACGTGGAGGTAAAAATTTGTTATACAGCTAAATTGCATCGCATTGAGCAAACAAATCTGTTTAAACAATAAGGTTTAACAGATTGATGTTCCCCTTCTCCTTCTTTATTCGTCTCTCTCTCCTTTCCATCTTTCTCTCTTGTGTACCATTATTTCCTCTACCTTGCACGGTTGATGAGAATCAATCTTTCCAGGTGACACATGTTCTCACGTTACAGATAACTAATTTTGCGTCAACCTAAACACGATCATTATCGTGGAATGAGTGTTGCTCACTTTCCTCGTGGTTTTACCGTTCATGTATCTATGTATATTCCGTTGAAGCACGACGATGTTTACGTTAAACTGTTCAATGAAATGGTACCAGGTAGAAACGATGCAATATATCAATAATAAGTATAAATCGACCATATTTCGTAAAAAAATTGTCCTCTGAATAACGCAAGCGTAATTTATCAGTGATTTCATTACTCTTATTTCTTCGTTTTTCGATAGGATCGATTAGATATGGTTCACTACTTATTTTCATTTAGCACTTGCTTTCAAGCCACGGCTATTCCAACATTTTTTTATCGAAATTCCATAACGAAGTGGCCTATTACAATGTATAGTTTGTAGGTTTTCTAAGGGGATATTTTAATAAAAGAACTTAATTAAATGTACTTTTGTCTTCTAAATTTGGTCTTCGCTTATTAAATTAGCATTGCGAATAATGCTAACGTTTCATTCTTATGTCTTTTTTAGTCTTTTAGAAACGGATGGAGTAATTATACTCGCACAGTATATGTTTAGGGGGAACATCATCAGCTGATGTATTCTTGCGTGAATTAAAAGCGAATCCGTTATTTCTCTGGCGAAATGTCCGTACGATGGATACTAAAAGTCAGAGTTTGGTAACTGGTCCACGAATTTATGACATTTTATTTCAAAGGAAACATTCCCTCTATATTAATAATAATGTACACGTGTTATATGCCCGTATCTCTGATATATATTATGCGACTGTAACTGGAGCGGAAATCTTTCTTCTATAACGTGGAGGAATTTTTAAAATTGCGTCGGGCCAGAAACACATTCGCAAACTTATACCAATATTCAAACATCGTTCCCTGGTGACAAGCTGACAGACACCTACTTGGAATTGAATAATCGAATACAAGTATCTACGTCATACTGTAATAACCCAATAAACAATTTATTAACATAAACCATTTTGAAGTGGTACTCATACCTTATTCTAATATAACATTATTTAACAGTAGAATAACTTGTCAAATATTAGGAATCTATCCATCTGAAAGCTATTTCTGTTAATTCATTATTTATCTATTAAAACAGTTAAACGCTTTTTCAAACACCGTGCAATTGACGGATATGATCCAATCAGATACATTATTCAACTTTTGTTTGCTTAAGGTCCGAACGATTGTTAATAAAAAAGAAAAATGTACGATGTTTTACGCGTTCAACTTACTATCGAGAAAAATATCGTTACACGTAAACATGCACACGTGCTACATATTTATACGTCAGCAAATATTGAGCGAACAAGTTTGGTTGCAGCAGTTCCTTGTGTTCGAGTCTCAAAAGAAAGTTCGTTCTCACGTCGGCGATATCGATTTATTACACGCGGTTTATTTTTATCCGCAGAATCAGCGAACTCCTACTTTTCTTCGCGGATCATCGAACCGAATGATTTTTCTGCATACAAAGGGCTACAAATTTGAAACGTGCTCTACTTCAAACTCCATCGGATTAAGCTTCACGTGGTTCTTCGGATCCGGCAGCAAGTGCGAAGCACTGTGAGTTGCGATCTGAATTCGATTGGAGCAAATATGTTCTGACTGCACAGATTCGTAACACTGGACAACCGTATTGAGTAGACAGTTCAATATTTCTGTCTTATACTTTTTCTGGTTTTGGCTCTATAAGACCACAATATTGCGACAAACTGACAGACACATATAAATATTCGTACCCTCACGGTTAATAACAAAAATTGAGACTTTTTAATAAAGTTTTGTAGTTTGAATGGACCATGAAGTTTGTTTAGTTTAAATTTTAACAGTTTTTGGGAACTAGTTAATACAAGTATATGAATCTTAACCTACCTTTAAACATGTAATTCTAACAAATTTCTTTCACATGCTGTGAGGATACGAATAATTATGGAGCTGACTGTATTTAGTAATAAAGAGGTACCAAAATGTTGCCTGTTTTAAACACGATATGAAAATGATTTTACACAGGTCAAAATATTATTTCATTATGTTTCGTATCTATTTGAGTACACTTAACACGTGATGTAATAAACATTTGGTTGTTCCAGAAATTATTTTAATCTGGTTTATTTATGTAATAATAATACTAATAATGAAATCGATTGGTGGGAAATGTGCACCATGCATATCATATTTTCCCTTATCTTATTTCGATTATTATTCGCGGCTGTTCTTTCTCCCCCGGGGTATAAAGTTGTAAGTGGGAATTCCGATGTGAATTGTAGAAGGAAAGTTAGCAGGACGGAAGCGGACGAGGAAAGAAGGATGGAAGCTAACGAATGACTGCGTTCCATGATAGGACCAAGTATATAAGCCGGCTGTTTTGAGCCTATTAACATTAGTCTCGTGCAAGTCGATTTGCGCACCTCGAACTAAAGAAAGCATTGCCGCTTGTTACAATTTTATTCAAGAACTCATCAGGACTTGTATAGAAGAAACATGAAGCTTCTCGCTCTTTTCGCTATTTTTGCTACCATCGCTTACGCCTCTGGCGCAGTGGTCCCGCCAGAAGTCTACGACGATCCAATTTACGAATTGAGTGAGTAATACATATATTTAAGTAATCGTTAGTTGACATTATATTTTCAAATATCCGTGTACTTGAAATGTTTGATTTTATTAAGGGGCTGTTAAATGTTTTATGAGTATACTTTCATATTTTTGGTGTATGTATATAAGTGTTGTAGAAAAGCGTGATAAAAATTGTTAGCTTATTCTACTGAAGTAAAATGAAAGGAGTACCGAACAATTGACACGAGACTTTGGTTTGGTAATGGTTTGGGTTAGTTGTTCTTTTAATGGAGAGGCTTTATATGTAATCTGAAATAACTATTTGGCTGGAAGTATGTACTTATAGTAATATGCTGTGAACAAATTTTCGATTCTTTAATTGTTATAAAGGAATGTAGAGCTATATTAACACTGTGTTAAGGAATATTTCTTATTTTGCCCATGTTAACTTATTAACCAGCAAAGCTGAGTAAACTGACTACGTATATTAAAGTTAATAAATAGCTTACGAATATACAATAAATAATTCTCATACCTAGCACGTTTCTTACTTCGTACAATTGTTTTGTCACATTATTCAAAATCCACTTGTTAATAAAATCGTCTTGGCATAATTTAACAAAATTTAGTAGCATCAGCTATCGGTGACATCCATGGCTGTCAATAATCATTCACAATATCAATCAAGCTTAACATCTACCACCAATATTCATAGATATATCCGATAAATTATTCTTCAGATATACATTTTATACGTTGCTCTAAAAACTGTCAACGATAAACATAAGTATATTCTTTCCTTGACAAAAATTACGTTGCTAACGAACGGCCCTACACAGTATTTGAAAAACATTTAAAACACTGTATTAAGCCTGTCTCATTAAGTAATAGAATATTCGTATCACAATTTCTGTTGTTTAGCAAAAGAAAATCATGAAAGTGTAAATGTAATCATTAACACAATTTTTCCCTTTGCCAATAACTATTTTCCATTATTTTAGTAATTAGCATTTGCCTAGCTCGAAGAATTCAATAGTTTTCCAGATAAAGCGTCGCAGTTTCTTTTACATGCAGATTTGTCAATAAACAGATACCGGCCAACTAGTTTAACACGTTTATCAGTGACTATAATAATTTTTCGTAACTTCTGCAGCATCTTTGTACTTGTTGTGTACCTGGAATATGTTACTACGTGTGCCATGAATTTTAGTATCAATTATTGCGACGAAAACAGCTCTTTAAAAGTACAATTCGTTGTCCCAGAAGTGATAATAAATTATCCATCTTCAAGAAGCACGTCACACTCTGTAATACATATTACCGAATACTTTCATCAAATAGCAAGGAATTCCTAAATGTCTCTTCAATACATAATAATATCGTGCACGCACTTAAATCGGCAACACTGTTTTTCCCCATAAGTCTAATAGGCATACGATTTTTTCATCAGAACCGATTGAAGACGACGGGACGGGCACAGAAGTGGCAGCGAATGGCGATTCCTCTGAATTGGCACCTGTTCGACATCGTAGGGTAACGTGTGACGTTCTGTCATTCCAATCGCAATGGCTGAGCGTCAATCATTCCGCTTGTGCCATCAGATGCCTGGCTCAGCGTCGTAAAGGTGGCCGTTGTCAAAACGGCGTTTGCGTTTGTCGACGCTAACACGTGTTGAATTCACTAAATTCATCAACCTGTCTGGTATACGTTGACAAATTCTCCAATCTTTCTACTTGACAACACATTTTTTGTTTCTATGCGCTTCGCATACTTCTTATTTGACAACATTTTTTTGGTTGTAATTGATCTCTTAATCTTGTTCAATGAATGTACTGCCATCGCACTTTAACACCGTACTTGAATAAAGAATTAACAGGGACGAATGGTATCGTGCTTTTGGAATATTTGTATTTACAAAGGAATTTCGAAAACCCGAAACAGTTTTATTTCCTTTTTCAGACCTTGTACATATTAAATATTTCTGTTCGATTAATAAAGGATTATCATGAAAGACTAGTATTGCGTTTCTGGAATATATGTATTTTCAAGGGAGTTCCGGCTACCCGAAAATTTTTATTTTATTTCATCCTTTGCATGTGTCAAACATGTTATTCTACATATGTATATATGTATAACATGTGAATGTGTGCAACACGTTCTTTTCAACGTGCTAACAATTTTGCTTTAAATAGCTTTTGCTAATATCTTAAAGCATTATTCTAAAAATAATTCCATTTTCGAGACATTAAACGGTCTAAATATTCGTGTACAAATACATATATTATGATGCATAATCACGAAATAGTAAATAACATCAATAACTATATATATATTTGCCAACCCGTGTTTGTCAAATACTTTTTTATATGTCGAGTTTCGAACAGCAGATAATACTGTACATTCGTTTAGTTTACGCTTTTCAATTTTCTTTATCCCAAATAGTTCGTTAACATCAGATTTCTGGAAGGATTGCTGTAAAAAGATGTTTAGTCCCGATAGATTGCGTCGTTTGCAGTCGAAAAAGGCGCTTGAAATATTGTAGTCGTTCGCCGATAAGCAGGGCCATTTATAGTGAAAATGGCGATTCCCTTAGGCGAAAGATTGAAGAAGATTTCGATTTTCGTATATCAAGATAAACACTGTAAGATACGTTTTTAAAGTTCTCCTTTTATCAAGCCTGTGTATACCACTTGACAGTAAAATTTCTTACACAAATCAAAAAATATAATAAATTTGAACTTGCTATTTTTATTCCTTTTCAATATATCAATGCTAATTTAAGCAATAACATTTATCATCGTTCATTACTTACTGTTCAAAGCTCTGATATTTAATCAAATAAAAAGCACATCTTATGGCAATTTGCATTTCATTTGTTTGAAAGAATGGAAGATTCTATATACCTTCAAGGGACAAGAATCTTTAAGTTGTTCAATTTGTGCATGAAACGCTGACAATAAGAACTGTAGCTGAAACAGGGAGAATAAAAGTTTCGCAAAGTCCATTCGTTTCCCGAGTTGGATTAATTCACGCTGAGGTTTGATTTTGCACAAGGAATATTGGAATTTGCAAACTGAGGCTCGCCGTTCTTTCTACAGTATTATTACTCTATTTGAATTTCGATGGTAATTTAGTATGGATAATTTAATTATCGATTAGTATTATGGGATATGCAAAATTGTTTACCTCAATTTAAATCAGAACTATAATTTATTAATGACAGTATTCTGTTTATTGAAATATAATAAAAATGCAAGAAATTTATATTTATTTCAGTAGTTAACGGAACTTTTGAAATTACTGTAAGATAAAGATTATAAAGAACATTTCACGAATTTTGCCTTGTTCTTTTTAGCGTAAATATGAAAGTATGTATACGCGCATGTGTATTATATGGCTGACAATGAATATTGAATCATAAAGTTTATTATTAGTTTCGTTTGGTATTGACATTTAAGAAGAATCTACGTTACTATACTGACGATGTCGATTGTTGCACGGGATTTATTGTTATTCGCAAAATCGACCAGCTTATTTTTTTTCCATCGCGAATCATCGAGCCGAACGATTTTTCTGCATACGAGAGGAAAGCTGCAAATTTAAAATCTGCTTCATTTCGAATGACGACGGATCACGCTTGAAAAGTTCAGCGTATCGACCTCATGTTGTATTGCAAAACATGTTTCGCAATAATGCGGATCGTTGAAACCGATGAAACGTTGAAATTAATGACTTCCATGCTGAAAAGAAATGTATTCTGGATCCGATTCGTCATGCAGAGATCTATATAAGTTTTTAAATGCCAAAAAATCGTAAGGGGGCACTCGATGCTATCGACTATATGCAATAGAATTTTATTCAAGCTGGCAATTATGAAATGCAGAAATTCAAAATAAAATGCTTGAGAGGACCAGTGAACTTTTCGATAAGGAGTTTTCAGCTTGCAATATTTATTTAAAAAATGTCTTCACGATGTAATAGCAAAATAGTTGAAAAAGATTCATTTTTTAAAGAGTTAGAAGGAATGAGCGTCACTTTCAAGATCTTTTCAATTATGAATAGTATTTATCCTGTATTTCAAATTATTTATCAAATTATTTGTTTTTGAATGCATACAGAAGATAATATTAGATTTTGTTTAATATTTGTGTATACTAGCAGAAACGGTGTAATTATATTGAGTTGTAACATACCTCTTCCTAATTAATGGCAACATTCTTTCTAACTGCAAGGAATGATTAATTAATATTATACATATATACCTGTGAATAAATATTTTGCCTATTATTATGTCAAATATGTTGATTCTTACTTTTTTATTCGGTATAAGATTTGATAATGATAATATAGAGACGTCTTATGTAGTTTCGTTGGAGCAAGATTGTGCAATGTATAATAAAACAATGTATAATAAACAGTTGGCTTTACTCGACCAACATCACTTAAACGCAAATCGATCGCCAAACGAGTACGCAAAGCACTTTATCGATAGGTTTGTTTGGGGCAATGTCCAAAGAAACTCTTCTGTTCATATATTTGATTATCGATTAAATTTTATTCACCGACCAAATTGCTTTAGTTTCAATATATGAGGATCCTAACAGATAATTGATTGTTAAACATTTCTTGCCACTGAAAAAGATAATTAAAGCTTAATGTTCAAAGTGAACATATGTATCTTTCTTCGATTAATTGTTCTTTTTATCGAGCATATGAAACATAAACTTTCAACTTTTTAACTAAACATCAGGTAATCTTATATATAATTTCTCGCCACGGAATGTCTCAAAAGAAGCAAATTAAGTCCAGAGGAATTAGAATACTTTTCCCATCTACCAACTCTAGAATGTAAAACGACAAATATTTCTTGGGGAACTTTGCCTGTCCTACTGGAGACATATTGTATTTTACTAACGTCACTACTTTGAAGTCTAAGTATAAACCTTGCTTCCACGTTTACCACTAATCCGTGACAAACCGGCCAAAGTGGAGGTTGCATTTCATCGAATCCAGGGCCGTTTGATGTACATGTATACTCTGACAAGCAGAAATTTGTACACCTACGGAACTTCGTGCTTTGATGTTTGGTCTCGAATGCACGATTCGTGGAAGCTCTACCACGGTTGGAATCAAGCTAACTTGTTGTTGCAGTTGCAAATTCAAGCGCAATTTGTTTTCTTCTCAGGCCACAGCAAGATTCTATGTTTCTAGGGAATCTAGTTGGATCCTAAAGACTGGTTTAGGCTCTGAACGGAGATCGCTAATACTTATACGAGAAATCAATTCTTCTTTTTTCTATAGTTTTGTATGAATAAAGTGAAACATTCTCTCTGGAAACACTTGAAACATTCGACCAAAATATCGATAGAGGAATAAATTTTTCCTATTCTGCACTGTAGGCTTCATAGTGTCGTCGCGAATATGCTTACAAAGAATTGGAATTATTATTGTTATTGTTATCGACCCAAGTAGCATGAATATAAGCATGTCATGATAAATCTAGAGAACAGGTATTTAATTTCATACGACATTCTTGGTGAAGATGATTACACTTCTTAAGGAAACATGAATTAAAGGATCTGAAGCACTTTGAATGTTTAGTTTTTAAATGAACTTTGTTGCATTAACTTTTGGCGAACCATTTTCGAGGAATGCGACTCTACTTCTTATGCCTGCAGCAAGTAAGAGGAGAACGACCCAGGAATTTCAAGCAGGATTTTTCTACTTCAGGGGAAATTGCTTCTTGTATTTCGTAGTATTGCGAAATTAAACTTTTGAAATAATCTAAAACGTTTCGCGCGTTTTGTTTGCATGATGTTACGGTATTCGAGGTTTCTTCGTGTCGTTTGCCCACTTTTCACTTAATATACGGTTTCGAAGCAGTTTGTTTTCTTAAAATCAGTTGGCATCATTGTTAATAAATTATTGTCCTTGGCATCTTCGCGTACAAGAAAAGCGAGTTATTCCAAAGTTTGCCCCTTCAAGTATATCAACTTTGCCGAATAAAATTTCTTAATGTGATTAATATGTCCGAAAATATTCACTTTAACAAACATTTAATGCTCGCAATAAGGAATTAATTTATACCTTTCAGCGAAATACCACTCAATTAATTAGTCCATTGGGCACTTTATACTTAACTAGATTTCAATTTTGGAAAAAGTAGAAATTGCACGGCTTCTAAAAAGAAGCGGTCAAGAGATAATTAATATTAATACAATTCTTTTCGTAATTAGTAAATAGTACGGTATGTTGCTCTCTTAATCAGTAGAAATATGTCTATTTTGAGTGCATATTACGAATTGCGATCTTATTGCTGGTTATTGTTTAAATAAAATAACGAATAGAAGAGTATACATATATCAATATTAGTAAGCTTGATCAGTGGTGGTGTTTGTGTAAATGGAAATGATCGTGAAGTTGATGCAATAATGACGTTCACTATTATCTGTTCATTTTACGAAGCTGCGAAGTTAAATTGAAATTCGCGTATTTACAGAAAGTAATATCCTTCTCTAAGTGACGGCGTTAAACCGGCAACAGAAATGGATTATGCCACTCAGGGCTTTCAATTACAGATACGAAGTTAAAGGAAAGTAAAGTACCTTGCTCAGATATCTTTTTCTTTTTTTTTTTAATAACTTTGATCGATTCTGAATATTTTCGAAGAGAAAGATAATTATTTTCTAACATCATTATTGTTTCTATTTTCATCGCAAATGCAATTTACAATAGTTACTTCGATCTCAAAACAATTACAAATTTCTCGTATTGTATTACATTTAAATAATTTTATACCTGAATCCGATTCCACTGACTGTTTGTTAAATTGTGTTTTTTAATTGGAATCATAATACCTAACAATTGTATACATATAATGTAAGTGCACATGGTCAGTACGAAAACTATCGTATGACGTTACAGTAGTAGTAGGCAGCAACTAGTCAGACGCGATCCTTCTTATTGATCGGTTTATATCACTTTTAGTAGCAATAACTTCATTGCATTAAGACTAAAAAGTGAGCTACAATACCTGTATAGTCTTAGTTTAATCCAACAACAGTAATCTATTTAGTACAATTTTTTTAATGAAAACATCTGAAAGTTTATATACAAAGTTAACAAAATTTTGTTAGAATGCTATTAATAATAAGAATGGCTTGTAATGTCGTGGGCGCGTTAAATAAATGTCTTCTTTTAAATGGCTGTTTTGTACCGAAAGAAGTAAGCAACGCTGAACGCGACAATTTATTTCCATTCTTCTTAAATGAATTCCGCCATAAATTTAATTTACTACCTTTCTATTTTATCACCCACTTTGGGTGAAAAGATTTATTGGACACGCTTGATCGAAAATTAGACGTACTTTAAACTGCATAGCATAATTTTCAAGTTCTTTGTCATGAGATACCAGGGCCATATCTTTCCATGTTCCTTCATGCCGAACTTTCTTATTCATTTACAACTCCCTGCAACTACGTGCACAATCATAAATCGTGAATTCGGTCAGAATTGTTGGAGTTCTCAATTCTGCCCCGTAGAACCCAAGTCTCTCGTGTCCAAAAACTTTCTGGATTATCAAATGTTTCAGTAACGTCCAATTTCTTTTCTCCGTGCAAAAGGTACAACTTACAAGCAGTTCGGATATTATTATTGATTCAAAGGATTGACACAGTCGTATCTCATTCAACTTTATTTGCACATAAATGTTGCGCTATGTTAAAGACGTAACAAATTAAATGAGATACAATATGATTGATTGATTTTCAAATAGAAACTGGTCGTGATACTTTGTGTCATTTTGCTATTTCCAGAGGAGCGAAAGAAACAAAAATTTCGATGCAAAAAAGTATTATGCAGAACAAGCATTAATTCCTACCTGTTTAATTTATAGTTTCAAGCAATTCCACGACACCTTTAATAAATATTCTTCCGCAGCAATTCATTATTTCCCAGCTTATTACCGCCCGTTATATCGTACCCTACTCTTATAAGATGGCGAAGTAAAAAGTAGGAAATTCACAAATTAGTATAAATGAATGATTTACGATTTGGCAAATAAATACAATAAGCATACAGGCAAAGAGTCGAGTTATAATTAAAGCAACATTAACACAATACGTATGTGTGTATGACCGTATAAAACGTATAAAAATAAATAATTATCGTTGTTAACCCCCTATGTACACGTGCAACTTTGAAGTCACGAGTAGGTACTTACTCGATATTCACATTTTGTAAAGGTCCGAGGTTTCAAGTTTGTATAATTTTCCAAACTATTTTGCAACCAATTGCAACCAATATGCTTTTTGTATCGCAGATTGTTACCTGTAATGAACTATTCTAAATTGGTTGAATTGTCAATACAAATCGGAGTATAGAGGGTTAAAGTTCACCCACGCTTCTCGACCTTACTAAAAACATGAAAAACTGTGAAAATTGTTAATAGTATTAACTCAATACTATTGGCTTGATTGAAATGATTAAACCCAATTGTGCATTTCACAGTTTGAAATTTTGTATCGATCGTAACGACAACGGCACTGCAAAATTCCTCCTGTAGGAAGGCATAGTACAACCGTGGCCTGTGTTCCAATCAATCGACTACACTCGAATGCGATTCCTTGAAAGATATCGAGTGATATCCAATAAAGCAAAGACCTGGTGAGTGCAGCTTTAGATGGTCTATCGATCGTGCCATGCGACCACGGTTCACCCTTTGAGGAACAAAGTTAAAGCGAACAGGGAATTACCGACTGCATCGCTTCTTTTTTTTATTATTATTAATTTTTTTCTGTTAACGTTACACCGCGTGATTCCACGAGGCGTGCAACCCTTTGTACGTATACGTTTACGTCATACCGTGATTTATCCTGACGTCACGTGCTTTGTTTGCTACGTTGGGGGTAGTATACAGAGTTTTGTTGTGATGGTGCATGACGTGGGGGTTGGTGACAGTGTGTTTTGCCTCGGCATCGACGTTTGCGAAGTTTTTTAATGAAAAACGACGTGACCTCCTTAAGATAGAACGCTGGCAAGCTTCTTGACAAGAAGTGCATGGCATCCAGTGATAGACAGCCACGTAGTAATACTGTGCAATTAGTTTTTTCTTGATGTTTGATCAATGTGTGTTTAGCGTGAGGTTGTTTAGTTGTGAGTTGCAGAATCTGTATTTTTCTGCGAGGTTTAGTCAACATTGACAATTAGTCAAGTATGATTTATAACTTTGTAGTAAAGGAGACGGTGCGGCGACTATTTTTTATAAATATATATGTTCCAAGTGAAACTAAATATATTTGTATGCTCGGATGCATAATATTTCTGTTAAGAAAAGTTAATTATGTATGTATTATAGTTCGTGTGGAATTTTAATTACGCTAAATGTCCCAGAAATGTTCGATATTAATTTTTACTACAAAGAAATTTGATTTCGCGTCGCACTTACAGTTGGTAACGTGAAATAATAAAAAGGAAAGGATAAAAGAGTCGTATCAATCTTTAGTTCACAATGGCAACAATTATTATACGTCATCATACATCATACGTTTCAAATATTAATTTAATAAGTTAATATCTTCGAGATTGATTAACTTCATAAATTCTAAGCACTTATCGATGATCGATAAACACCAACTAAATTGTTGACGACTCATCAGATATCTGAATAAAAATGACACTACGGCAACACAAATTAAAAATTGTGCCAGACCTTCATTCCGGAATTTGTACGTCGCTTTGGAAAAGTAGGTTTCAATAAGACGATTTATATAAGGTCATGCAATAAAATTCCACGGATTCATATCACACTACGTTATTCAACCACTAACATTTCATGGAATACCAACCACCAACCACCAACCAAATACCAAATACCAACAAGTGTCAATAATTTTTATAGTTAATATAATTTAAAAAGTTAATTTAATGCATAATTTTATTGAAGTAGACTATTAATAACTATCATTCAATGTTCAATAACCGTTGATTTTACACATTTTCCAGAATTAATTTAATTCAATTGAGCACCTTGTTACGTACCATACCTCATGAATGGCTTAGCTTAGCCGCTTAGCTTAGCCGTTAATTAAAGTATAACGTGACGATTATCAATATTTTAAAGAGAAGAGCTTGTTTACTTCTTACAGCTCAATGCTGCGCACTTTCTAAATTTTTGTCAAATTTTGTACTATGCAACAGCTTCACCGACAAATAAGTTATACTATTACGACGAAGTCAATAATTGTAATTAAAGATGAAGCAATTTACATGTATGGACTACCTGAAAGAGCAAACTAAATTTTTCAAGTAATTAGTGCAACAGTAAATCCAATCGTTGATGTGGTTAAACCAAGTTTAAACTCAATACGCTTGCTGCATGCAAGTTAATAGTTCAGTTATTGATTCCGCCTCTCATGGCCCCTTAAATTGAAAATAAAATGCGATATTCCGCTTTTCATTTACCATTGCTCTCTGTTACTGGTGTTTTATTTTTTTTTCATGCAAAGATATTAACTGGGAACAAAATTTCAATGGCGTTACAGTTTTATAGTGGTGCAATTCTACAATTGCAGTGATGTTGTAATAGCTTTCTATAGTGACGAATTTTGATTGTAAGGGTTGGTTCCAATAAATAAACAAAGCTGCTCAGAATAAATACAGTGCGTAACAGAAAGATAGATCAACTTGGACTTTTAGCCATAACTTTGGAGCTAGCTAACTGATTCGGCTAAAACTTATTCGACATGTAGCCTAGGCACTAGGGAGTATTTATGTAAAATTTCCAAAAAGTACTAGAGCAGTGTTTCCCAACCTTTTTCGTGTCATGCCCCACCTAAGCCTTCCTAAAATTCTTATGCCCCTATGTAACATATACATGATTTTTAATGTTCGAAAATTGAATTGTTCACTGAAGAAACTGAAATGATAGGTTTTAAGAAGAAATCATTAGGAAATTGTTGAGGAAACACAGTAAGTAAATTTTCAAAACATATAATGGAGAACTGATATTCAAGTACGAAATGATTTTAATGAAAGATATTTCTATATTATTTTCATTATTAGTAATTATTTATCCCCACCCCCCTAACAAACAAATTGCCCCCCTGTGGGGTGTGATCCCCACGTTGGGAAACACTGTACTAGAGAATCATCTTGTACCACCATACTTGTGTCGTTTTCCATCGGCTAAATGACAATTTGTGCACCATAATGCGACATTTCACGTTTCTGTCAGCACTAGTCAGTAGTTGCAAGGAAGAAAGATCAGCACACGCACCTGGCCAGCGAGATCTCCAGATATAAACCCTATAGAAAATCTTTGGGGTCAACTTGTACGTGACGTGTATGACAATTGTCGGCAATTTAGTACCGTCGTCGAATCGAAAACTGAGATATTAGAGGGCAGGAATCGCGTTACGCCGGAACCGCTGCAAAATCTAACTGAGTTAATGACCGAGAGAATGAATTTGTTAATAAAAAGTGCTGGAAACTCAATAAATTATTGAAAACATTTACTGCATTAAGTTATTATGTTATAGTTGATTAAAGTTTCTGTTCATCTGCAAGTGGATCTATCAGTTTGTTACGGTCAATCTTGAAATAAATTTTTATTGTAGCATCGAAATTATTATACAAAATGAGCTCGTGAATTGTTTCAAGAATTGTTTGAGAAAAATCTTCCTAAAATTTCATTAAAGGACAATGTGGGTGTGAATTCCATTTACGAATTTGCACAGTTTATGTACTCCTTACTTGGCGACCTTCTTATTAAGTTTTCAGAAGGGGCTAACAAGCTGGCTGATTGGGGGAGAAGGACATTCTCTACTGAACATTTTTCAAAACACTGTGCTGTACTTATTCGGGTTTGGAAAGTTTCACGCGAGGATTTCTATACATAGAAAAATATATACTAATATATTATTAACATACGTGCATGGTAAACTATAACAGCAGGTGGATTGAAATCAAATATCGCAAATATTTCAATCAAATTCTAATTGAGGAGAATTCATGGTTTGAATGGTCAATGCAGTAAGATCTAAACACAAAATATGCTTTACAATACAATTCAATTTTGTCCTTCGCTGCTCCCCAGAAATTCTAACAGGCTTAAATGAAATTTATTTCACTACTTTGTAAGTAAGAAGCTCGTATAATATTATCACCTCTTACTTCCATCTGCGAATGTCCGTAACATCTCGAGTAAAAGGTGGTAGCAAGAAGAAATGGTGTAGCAACGATAAAAATTGTATTATTAAAAAAAAATTACCACACTTCGGGTTTTCCCCTCGAAGCAATTCCCATGGGGTTCGACTCGCTCCTCTATTTTCTTTGGGTATTTTCTAAAATGACCCCAATTCTTCTTCTCCTTTGTTTGGCAAATGGGAAACCAACTACTGAGTGTTACCTCATAAGTTATGCAGTTTTTTTGTAGAGCTTAGTTTGAAACAATGGTATTCGGCAAGTCATCTGTTCAGTACGTATACTTCTGTAAATAGAAACCTCCAGACAATATTGTATCAAAGGTTCGCAAATGTGGATCGAAGATTGCAAATATTACAACCTAAATTGCAATTTAAAATTCACGAAGGAAAATATTCGGCATGCTATGTCGTACGAGTTTAATAAAGGAAATATTGCAACTGCAGAGGTGAAAAACATATTGGAAATGTACATATGAATAAATTATTAATGCAAGCCAGTATCAAAGGAAGCTAAAAATGACGATAACAACGACGAACCTTGTACTGAGTGCCCTGAAAAGTTGGATAAAGTCGTTTCGTGAGCTATCGTTGCACAAAATCCAAAAGAAATCGTTGAATTTGTCCAAAAGTTGAATTCGACAGATTTTTATAAAATTCGCCTCACTTATGGGAGAACTTAGTATAATTACTGTAATAAAATGAACAATTTAATTTGCAAATTTCATTGTCATGAGATACTTTCATTAACGTGCTCCACGTTATAAAATGCCAAGTCTTAGAAGTGTGCAGAACACAGTGTTCCCCAACAAACTGTACCATTCGTTTCCAAACCGTTTGTCCCCTTCGTGATCCCTGCGCAAGATTGAAGGACTTCCGAAGATAATTTACGCCCTCCCCTCGGCGAACAGCTTTCCGTTGAAAATGTCGGAACCGCCAAGATATATCGAACAATATTTATTCTGCCTTCAGGGGGTGAACGAGAACAGAACGTGGTATTAACGTGGTACATAAGTCCCTCTCAGTTTGCTTGTTGCGCGTTTGCCGTGCACTTCGAGGCGCCATAATTTTTCTTGAATGCAAAAAAGGGCAGGAAAGTGAAATGTATTTGTCATAGAAGCTTATCAGAAAAAAAGATTTTAACGATTTTCGTTAGTACAAAGTCTTCACTACTGCACTGAGGAACTAAAATTATAATATAATAACGAATAAAACTATCGTCTTCAAGTTTGTCTCTGGTTTAATGCTTTTTATACAAATTAGTTTTCATGCGTTTGCGTTATTTTAAGTCTGTTTATGGTTATTTTAGTTATTTGTGTTTGTTGCTCACTTTTGAAGGGGATGGAGAGAGTATATTAATCGCGTTTTAAGGATCTAAATGACTGAAGAATTTTGTAGAAAGTAACTTAATATAATAATTGGCCATTTTCATTGTCCTCTAAAGAATCAGAAAATAATAACTGCCAACATTTTAGTACGGTGATAGCAGACAATAAGTTTTATTACAGAAGAATTTCGATTAACCCTTTACTTACAATGTATTATTATTGCAATTAATCATATCAATTATACCTTACATAATTAAATAGTGTAGCCAATTGTAAGTGATCAAACATATTGCTTTTCGATATTAACAAAAGCTCTAATATATTGTATAGCATGGACAGTTCTCTTTTTACAGTACTGGAACGAAAGGGGTAACGACGTCGATCATCCAGAGATTCGATCTTACTAATAAAATATTTATAATCATATATTTTGACTGTAAAATTAGGTACAATGAAGGTTTTTCAGTTTCAAATCAACATTTTTAATATTTAAGTAACATTTGTTTATAAACGTTTCCACTCAGATCTCAACATCTTTTGTAACGATTTATTGTTTCTAGTATTTGCAATAATTCCCTGCTTTATACTTGCTATACATGTCTATACATTACATTTGCATAATGATAAACGTTAAGGAGACCTTAGTTTGTCAGCGTTTCAGGGGTCTTAAATTATTTTGCGTTTGAAGGAGACTTCAAACGAACAATATATATTGCCAATAATGTTGAGAACCTTGAAATATTCACAATCGTATATTAACCGTCCGAGGGTTCCTTCTGAGTTATCATTAAATTTAAATTCCACACTATTCTGTTCTAATTTTATATGGCACAATTCTTTCTCGAATATGTTGCAAGAGAATGTATTACATATAGAACGTACCTACCCTTTCCCAACTACTATATCGCTAAATGTGGGCACAACCCTACTTATTGCACCAAAGAAAAGGAAAGATAAGAAAGGAAAAACTCTTCCGTTAGATTATTTTGCCGCGGCATGTATGGAAAGTTATGTCAGCACATATCGTGATTCTCGTCAGAAATATTTCTAAGGGTAGGAACCCCCCCAGGATAAAATCGTAAATTACGTTCCTTGCAGTGGTCGTATTGTTGCCACAGCACATCCAACCGAAACTGCTGAAAATAAGAAATGTAGAAGCAAAACCCTATTCACTGCTCAGACAGGGAAACCTGGATACAACTAACGGCGAAATCGAGAACGAGAATGTCGAACCAACTGAAGATCAATTGGTCCCCCCTTGTTAACTTCAACGAACCGCATCGTAAATAATAAAGAAGTTAATAAGCAACTTCTAACCGCTCCTATTCTTCTCTTTTCGATATAAACCCTATAAGTAAAGGTACCGCTGGGGAGATGAAACGTTTCGGTTCTCTTGTCCCGGCAAGGAACGGCGGAAAAGATATTTTATAAAGAAAACAGAGAATTAAGTGCCCCATCAAGGAAGCATTACGTTGCAATATACCGTCTTAAATTTGATTACTGTAAAATTGCCCCATTCGAGTTTATTGGGTCGCTGATAGAAGATGGTCGCAGCCAATAAATTTCGCACTTTGATGAGACTTCTATGCAGTTTACTTTGTAACGTGTCAAAAACGCGGCGTGAACGATGAAACTAGCCTTCGAATTTTGTACTAAAAACTTCGTTTTGCGATATCCTGATAACGATTGACTTTAGCTTAAACTCTACGAATGTAATAATTGCTTGCATTTTTAATGCGTGGACAGCAGCTATGCAATTGATTAAGAAAAACTCCAATTTCGTAGAATAATATTTATATTTAAGTACAAGTGACAAATTAATTTGGAAGGACTTGTTGAATAGTCTTTAAATAATTCGTGCAACTTTATTCCTGGAAGGATGAATAAATAAAGTGAAACTCGATGTCACTTTTCTATTAGGAATACTGTTTGAGTGGTAAATCCTCAGCAGTTCAAATAGCTATATGTGCACAGTGTCCGAAACTTGTGTCGTAAAGTACGTTCAATGGTTTGCTTTGAGCTATTTTCCAATACGGCGCGTATATTTGCGTTGCTGTCGACGTTACTTTGCTCTTTATCACCTTCTTTCGTACCTTCATCGAAGTGGGGGAAACTAGGCTAGGACAGCGATTCTCGAAAGCTGTGTGCATAATAACGTGTGTGAATTATTTATAATAAACTTGCATATTAACAAAATACTGGAATTGTTTAAGAGGCGAAACATTTCACTAATATCATTAAATAGCAATAGATAAAGTCAACAGTCTTCAATTTTAAATCTTAAATTCACCTTCTTTTTGTTAAATAACAAGTTTTGTAAGAAGAATTTCTTTTATTTCGAGATCTTGTTTCTTATTTTGAATTGCATTCCTAGGTCTTCAAAAAAAATACGTTTATTCCTGTCTCTTTCTAATCCATAGTTATTGCTTTTGAAAATTATACGAGTACCTCATTTTTCTGTACGATTTTGATTTTAGAAGCCGTTGAAAATATGTACGGACTGGTTGTTGCACAAAAGTTAATCGAAAATTAAATGAAGCTTTGTTCGAAATTGTTGGAATACTTTCTAAAACCACTGCATATTGGAATTGCTTTTAATGAAGAATGTTTTATGCATACTTATGTATCTAATAATATTATAGTAGATAATGCTGGAAAGTTAATTTAAAAAAACATAATTCAACTCTGCGCATACCCGATTTTAGAAGTCTATTACAAAATCAATACTAATAAGTTATTTCCCCACTGGACGTATACATATTACAGTTCTACAATTTTCTAGATTAATATTGGACAACAGAAGTTGATCACACCATTGTTGATTTACCTCCCACGTACTGTACTTAATTAGAAAACATCAAACATGTGCGTGTATATCTAGTATCAGGTTTATTACATTTTCCAGCAGTTGTTCACCAACACATACTTCGTCCAGTACGACTTTTATAATCTTGTAAATGGATTTTTTAACAGTATCGTAAATTGTAGCCGGTGTGTTTCACAATCGAATATACCGTGTTCAATATCTCGCGTTTTTTCGTTTGCAGATCAATGCTCGTAAAAGCTTCCGATGTTTACATCGATAAAGGATGCAATGCTGTCAATTTTTTTTTATTTCCGCGCACCGGGGTATCCTGGTAGAAACATAGCTTCCATTTCCCTCGAATACATTTATGCAACAATCTCTTATCTTTTATGTGGAACCCAAGAAAAGCTTCGCCAATGTATACATTAGTGCACACATACATACATGCATGCGTGTATGTATGGTCACCGTTTCAGAGAAACATTCTAAGCCCTTCGATACGACTGGCCATGACACTTGTGCCTGCTAATGTTTTGCTATAACGTTTGATTGTAACAATAATGATTCAAGAATTTCGATTAGATGCCAAGAATATTATTATCTTTGTCTTCTTTAAAGCTTGAGAAAAGAGGTCTGTTTTACTTAATGTTGTGTTACACGCGTTGTAAGATTGATGAATAATAGGTAAAATAGGTAAAATTCATTCTCGTACATTTAATTTTATAATTTAAAATTATATTACCTTGGCATTTTTAATTTTATTGTTTGAAGTTACATTAATTTATTACTACTTCAACAGTATTGTAGGCGAGTACCAAACATGAAACATGTTTTACGTTTTGTGAAACATTTGCCTAAAAGTGCTGCTTGAGAAACGACAATGGGTTGTACGGAAAGGTTTTATTATTTTGGTAATAGTATACCTTAGAATGGGATTACATTTTCACAGCCAGATATAAAAAGCACGGTGCTTTTTATAAACCGTATCTGATTTTCATATTTTTCATTGGATGTGGGTAATATTTTTGTACATTCAACAAAATACTTGGAATTATAAAAATTAATGAAATGCACTGTGCTAATGTTTAAATAGTAGTATTAATAACGTTTATACAATTATCATGTTTTTAAAGTGCATATTCGACTAGATAATAGTATTTATCACAATGTTTCTGTTTAATAGCTTAATCTTACTAATCAAATATAAAGATACTTAATAAACATGTGCTTAAACCTTGTATTGAAGTTAACACGGAATACCCTGATCTAAACTTTTTATTTTAGTTAAAGATGTAGAGTCTGCAATAAATAATATCTTAAATGTATTGGGTCTGGGAAAAAGTTCGTAGCGTTTTTTTAGTAAAATTCATCTGGTTTTCTTATAGTGTGAAAATGAATTTATTTAAACCAAATATGCTCCATTATTATCAACAATGTTTCGCCATTTTTCGGGTAGAGCCATGATGCCATCGATGAAGAACTTCTGTGGTTTCTGGTTGAAAAACTGAATCAAGTGGTTTTCACAGGCTTCTTTTGAAAGCAGCTTTATAAATATTAACAATATTTCACGTTGGAAATCTTTGACGTTGGATTAAAGAATGCAATCCGACCTGCTCCGTTCATTCATTTTACTATGTATTGCTTTAATTAAACTAATTTAAAGTTATATTTTGTGTAGCAAGTACTTTGTTAGAAATACGTAGAGGTTAATTTACGGCCACCCAGGAGTCATTGATTATTCAGAATTACGATAAATAAGGAAGAAGAATGTTTAATTAAAGAAGGGAACATAATTTGCATATCTGGTCAGCAGTTAGCCGACGATTTTTACGGAAACGTGCACAGTAGTCAGCAGCTAATCAGAAAAAATGCCATGCGATTTATCTTATGGTTCTGGAAAACTGCTGAACTCATTTACGCAAAGTCAGCATTACCACGTACATACATACACATTTGTAGCTGTTTGTATATGTATATAGCTGTGGACGAAAGTTTCCGAAGTTTTTCTTGTTTGAGTTACTTTTGCATATTTCTGTTGAATTGTAAAAAAAGATAAATTATGTACATCGATAGAGAATTTAATGATTTACAAGAACACATCTAAAGAAAACTAAAAAGTATGTTTAATACCTTATATATTTAACTTGTACATATTTGAACCAAATAAAGCGCGTATTATTTATTATTTTTATGTTATGTCAGGTGAAAAAGCCTGATGTATGTACGTTCAAAGGCGTTTTTCTCAGAACCATGTTTTTGGACCTGCCATTCAGTAGATCTTCGAAAATGTCCATTCCATCAACTTCAGATTTTGACACCTTATTACTTACAAAATTATCTATCAAGCAACTTAAGATTTTGTTGATATTTCAATTCGTTCAATTGTTATGAATATTCAAAGCTGAAGTTTTTATTTTAAATAACCGTCATTTCCTTATTTTGCCTAATTTAAATTAATCGTACTTAACCGTTACTTTATAGATAAGTGTGTAACGAATACTTTGTCAAAATTTGATATTAATAGGACGGACAGTTTGTAACTTCCCTTAATAAGGGAAATAGTAAAAGAAAGTTAAGATGTTACTTAACAACCCCTAAAAGATCCGGGCACTTTACTCAATAATTATCCAGGAAAAATTGCAACTCCAAGGGAAATATGCAAAAGTGAATCAAACGCAAAAAACACTGTCATTTGGAAACTTTTGTCCGCAGCTGTATATCGTAAGAATATTTCTTTGAGCTGCAAATAAGTTGCAAAAGGGCCCTATGCATATGTTTATTATAATCATATTTTGGACACAATATTTCTTTCGTTAAAGATTGTTTATGAATGTACACTTTCTTTTCGATATTATGTACATCACATTCATTTTCTATAGTCGCATACTGCAATACAAAGAATGTCGTGCATGCAAAATATTACATTTTTAAACGAGCTTACTTCTAATGTACTTGCAATGTTAAAAAGAACATATTTCGAAAAATGGGCACTCCGATGTTTTTTAATGCCAGTGTAAAACATAGTACAGTTTCCAATAGCCTTGTGACTTAACAAATTTGCCGTAACTTTTTTAAGACGCTTAGTTTTGTTATAATGTTTTCCATGTTTGCGTTATATGTATATTTATCAACTGCAGTAATTTAATTATCAGAAATGTTTGATATGGAGGCACATGTAAGTTAAAGAAATTGAGTACCTTAACTCAATGAGAAAGAATTCTTTACGGAATAAAAATGTTGCTTCAGTTGATATGGGGCAATTTTTGTTATAATAATACCCTTTGATTTAAACCATTACAAAGGGAAAATAAATAAGGTTCCAGCACGTTCTGCTTGTTCATCAGATTTGTCTTATTGTTAGTTAAATTCTCAAATCAGGAACCACGGCGATTGAACCAATTGAAGAAGGGATTAATTTCAATGCACCAAAAGTTTCTATAAATATTATATAATTACTATTGGAAGTATAAGTGGACAATGAAACATATACACATAAATTATAAGTATTTATAGATATCAGTCCTCAACTGGTATGGTGGTACGTCGATTGCACAGCTAACACCATTGTTATCCATTAACGTCTTCCGATGGTTGTGATGTTTAACCAGTCCAAATGACCGGTTGAAATGCATTGTATAAAAATTTCTACGTTTCATTCCATTGTATGTTCTCTCAGGGCATTTTCTATTATATCATACATACATGAATTCATAAATATGTATATCTACACACGATCAATTTTATAAACTCCTCTTTCCTCTCCCTCTCTTTTTTCTAAGATTCACTGCTGGCCAAATGTTTGGGGCTACCAGGCATTTCAAGCTATACACAAACGTAATATTGATTAATAATTTGAAAAATTGTTAATCTGATTAATACGTTTAAGTTGAAAATTTCAGGACACATTCGAAATAAAATAAGATATCGAAAAAGAGGTAATTACTATCAGTTTATATAATATTAATTACAAATTACCGAATCGTTAACAAACCATTCAATATTCGCAAAACGTGGAAGTGGTTCGAAACTTTTAGCCAGCAATATACATATCAGCTGATTGTGATTGGTTCGCAAATATGAGCTGCTCATTAGCCAAATCGATTAACTCTACTTCTTGAAGCTTTTTAAATTTTATTGCCAAAGCGCGTGATTGACTCTTAACTTTCTACATTTAAAATAAATTTCCATATTTTTGTTTCGTGAAGTTAATCGATTTGGCAAGTGAAGCATTCATATAGCATTACATTTCTATTGTAAACGCTATTACCAATATTATGGGATACAAATAAGAAGTAAGGAATCACAGATAAGTACTAACCACACCTCTTTTTTTTGTTACCTTCCACCTCACTCACCAGACCAAGCCGGAATTGTCTACTAAGAACCTACATGGATTTAGTGGCCTGCTAAGCACTATTCTCCCTTGGATGGGCATTTCCTTACATTCAGGCTGGCAGGTACACATTTGTCATCCACCAGGTCCTGGTTCGGGGCCTTCAGCCATGGGCTGATCAGTTACCCGTCCCTCCCCTTTATATAAAATAATTCTTAACACTAGAACTACCGATACATATTGGTATTATTGAGATAGCATACGTTAGAGATGTATAATTGTCATTCTGTCATATTAAAACTCATCATAAATTGCTACCTGCATATAAATAATTCTAAAGCAAGAAATCTGAAACAAGTCATTTTGATCCCTTTGATAGTTCTATTGTTAAGTAAGAAGTACTACCAATGCTTGGCCTTCAGAACATAAAAAAATAGTAATAATTGAGGGTTAATATCGACTGCTATAATACTTTGCTTCTCAGTAACCTAATAAGGGTCAACAGTCAAGGTATCACTAAAAGAAGAAGAAAAGGAAAGAAAATTCGTTCAGAACTCTTCAACTTTAATTCACGGTCAACCTTAATCTTGGACGGGGGAATCGAAGGTCGGGCGTTGATTGTACGAATTGTTCCGTTTTTATCCGTCCAACGAACGGTAATATCGAAACGTTCTATCACATTGCGAAACTGATTCGTTCATCGGCGAAATGAAGATACGTTTGAAGGAATGAATCCAATTAACTCCGTGAATTGAATGCGAGCACGAACAAAGCCAATAGGAAGCTGCGTCGACTCCCTCGAATTTTTCCAATAATTGGAGGAATAATGCCGGCCTCGGCGAAGATTGTCCTGTAGCCTGAACGATAATCGATACTAACAGTTTCATCAGGACAACACGCGACTTGTCGTTTATCGATTGAATGTTGTTGAACTGGCGATCGACGCCACTCGAAAATCGTGCAAGTAACAGATGGGATCGTTTCTTCGTTATTATTTAAATGAAGGACTTCCGTGCAACGTTGCCATTCGAATTGTTAAATTCTCCGTTCCCCACGATTTGTGTTCTTCAATGGCGCAGGTACTTCAGCGTTGCACGGTACGTACTTCACTTGGCTCCCTCGATGCAATAGTGTAATGGATGCTGCAAGACACAGTGAAACCTATTGACTGCGATGTCATTCGAATAAGGCGATTCAATTATTCTGTTGTATGGATCACTTTTCGTAAATCTCACGTAGGCGAGACAAAAGAGCAGGGGAGGTAAGAAGACCTCAGTTTGACTTCAAATATCTGAAGTTTGTGTTTTTAATGTAAAAAAATGAATTACGTATGTTGAGTACAGGATTGTTAATTTATAATTTGCTTTAATTTAATAAATAACACATAATAAAATATAAATAAAATTTATACATAATATGAAAACATAACGAAATTAGTATAATAAGTGTATGTACGTATATACAGGGTGTTTCAAGATATGTGTTGTTTGATATAGTTATACGTTTACACAATCATCTCAAGTGCTCAGCTCCAAACACATCTCTTTCACACCTACGAAATTATTTTAAACAGTCACGCAGTACTTACAATTCCACCCTATGGATCGGAGGTTTGTTATTATTACTTTTCACAAGTATTGAGTAAATCCCTGTTTTACAAACATTGCTTGCGTTGTTAAACAGTTAATTAATTCGAAAGTAATATTCCAGAGATAAATGGTTATTTGCTCCGTTTCAGTATATTTTAATTCGGAAGGGTTTCATTTTCGATTTAAACTCGTAATTGTTTATTTACGCCGTTCATGTATTCTAGATTCGAATTCGCTTAATAGCGTTTTCCAAACAGTATTCACGCACAGCTATTGAAATTAATGGTAGGGACAGCCACGCAATAAAATAGATATTCAGTGTTCGATAAGAACCGAATTGTCGGTATGCAATATTTCCTGATACTTTATTTGGTACATATATCTGAACGTGCGTTTGGAAATGTTCAAAACGTTCTTCTCTGTGACTGATAATTATACCGTAGGAGTTTCACAACAAATATTTTTTAATCAAAATACTAAATAAAATAATTTTATAGGGGATCGATTCTTTAACAGGACACAGTATAAATTTGCAATACAAATTTAAGTAGGGTAGATCGAGGCGAATCGGATCACAGGGCGAATCGGATCAAAATAAGAATTTTGTTGCAATTTGTTATTTCACTATGGAAAAAATCGTTTAGGTCGTGCATACATCCCTCACGCCCTATCTATGCACCTCTTTCAAATGTGTTTTTATTGTTTTACTATACCGTTTAGTTTTGACACGCATTTCAAGTTTGCCTTACGCGGACGAATGTAATAATTTTGGCGCAGATCTAAAATACATAGCTTACAATTTCTTATTTAAAAATAAAAGGTAAGCTTTAACATCCAAATGTGTTTAATATTATTAGTTTGTATAGTGTCCAGAAATAATATTTCATATAATTTTCACTATTATATCATATTTTGTTTACGTATTTTATTCACTTTCAAATTATTATTACATGGGGTGAATCGGATCATTCTTTTTTTTGTTTATTTAATTAGTTGTATGGCTTTAAGTGCGTTAATAACTTATACATGCAGGTAAAGATGGTTCGCACATACATAAAAGAGTGTGGCATGGCATTTATTGTAACTAGAACTTCATCCACCTGCGGAGGATTGGATACAGTGCAATACCTGTGAAAAGTAGTGGCACGAAAAGTGTGCTAATATAAGTGATGTTCAAAGACAATATACTTGCCACCCATGTACTATGTAGAGTCTTTCACATTATTATTATTAAGTTACACTTTATAAAGTTATAACCAAAGATTATTTTACGACAATTTGTTTGTTTGCATAGAGATATTCGGATATTTTCCACTTTTTCGTTTTTTGTCCATATATGAGGAATTTTTATAATTTGTTTATATTTTTTATCATGAATGTTCGTGTTAAATGGGTACTTGTTACGAATTTATAATAAAAGATTGCGTTTCGAAATTGTAACTACTTTTTTTTACCGTCAAATAAAAAGTGATCCGATTCGCCCCGGTCTACCCTACGTCTTCTCTCCCTCGTTTCTCATGTCATACTATCTCATTTCTTTTATTATACATTGGTTTATCCTTAAACAACCGATTCTCGGCTCCGTAGCCGCGCTCTGCCCTCGGCTCGTCACAAATGAGTGTTTTTTGATCATCAAATAGAATAAGAAATGAATAGAATAGTCTATTTTACTCTTGCAGCCGTACATTTTTGTATTCAACACTCATCCCCAAAAACACACTGCTTTCGAGATATTTAGATTTGAAGAATTCCAAATGAACACCCTGTATGTATGTTACATTTGATAGTTGTTTCACGTACAGAAGTTTCTGATCAGGATTAAGCGGGATCCGTATTATATCTGATTCTCGCTGCTTCTGGGTGAACGAGTGATTGTCGATTGTTTTTTAATGAATTGTTTAAGTACAATTACTGGAAATGATGGCCCCTCTAATTTGATTTGTGGTTTTTCAAGATAAGGAGTGCTATGCCGAATTGTATTGTGCATTGTTACAACACCTTGTGCTAATTTGTCAATTATTTAACTTTGCTTGTATTAATTTCGAGCAGAAGTTATAAATATTATATTAACTTGCAGTAGGGGTTGTATTAGGTCAATATAGTTATGCAAGTCCCTTTAACTATTACTGACTAAACACAGTGATTATCGTGCGATCGTAGAGTAAAGTTATGATGTCGCATGAGATGTGTTTCAATTGGGTCGACCAAAAGCAGTTCTCAGTGATGGATGTAAAGCAGCGAATCGGAAACTCTCACGTCTGTCATCCATGATTAATGGAGCACTTAGTGCTTTGGAAAAGCTTTTTAAATTTGCATACGCTCCAAATTTTAATTGGATTCTTTAACTCAATTTCTACGGTTACTTCGGAGAGACAAACCGGAATATTTTATGTAGGATTATACTATTCTCTTATAATTTGCAGTTCGGGTCCTACATCCTACTTTTCAACCACTCTTCTCAAACTCACCAACCGAGTCATATGTTTTTATTAGTCTATTTAATAATTATATAGTGTCATAATGGTCATCCAATTAATGTTAAACAAATGGTAAATAACATAACACGTTGTATATCATATTTTACCTATAACTTTCTGAAAAGCCTTCATATTCTGTGTTAATTAAATTTTTCAAATGCTCGTATCAAACTATCACATTTTCTGTTGCACACTTCACCTAGATAAGAACATCGTCTGACTGTTTAGAGATGTAATAATTCATGTAAGAAAAATCAAGTGCGAAAAATATTGTTCAATGGATTATAATATTTTGAATTCAATTTGTTTGTTTAGATTGAATAAAATGAAATTTTGTACAAGAAACTTTTGCGGATGTAGAAGGAAATTAACCAGATTCGTGCACTCACCGATTCCTTAAAGGGGGGACTTTGCATGCTCGAACGAATAATACTAGTAAAGAATAGGACATCAAGAACAGGAGGACTTAATATACTGGAAATTGATTTGTCAAACGTTCCATGAGGCACTGGTTCGGTGAAAATCTAGAACGTTTCAACGTCTTACGTTTTATGTTTTTCGATTCTCAATTATTGTTAATTGTTATCGATATTGTGAGGGAAAAAGGAATATGAAGTTACTTTTTTGGTACAATTTCTGCATTGATTGCATAGAATGTTCATACTGTAAGATAGAAAGCGATAAAATATTGTAAGAATGCTTAATTACACTGTAATAAATTATTCAATTCCTATTTTAATCAAATTTCCTTTTTTATTACTTGAAATAAATGCTTTATTTTATTTGCATCAAAGTGGAAAATAATGTCACAGTGCACTATTTCTTCTGATATTCTATATTATATGAAATAAATATTTCTTATATACAAGATTTATTATACCCAAACATTAATGATTTTGGATAACAGACAAATTTGTAACTGTACAATTTAATTTAAGCCTAAAATTATTTATTCAAATGATTCAAACAATTCCAGTAAAGTCTACGATTTTTTTGTAATATATTTACCAATTCTTTTTATTATATTTCTCTCACAACTAGTGTCTCTAATATTACCATAACATGAACTATAATAATCTGAAATTCTGTTGCATAACCCAAGTCCATTCCATACCTTACAATAAAGAAACTCACAACGTGTTCACTTTAAAATATATTTAAAATTCAATTTATCCTGCTTTATATCCGAACTGTGTGCAATAAATAATAAATATAAAAATTAGAAATGTATGTCCAATGTAACAAATTAGGGTGGTCATTATTCTTTAAAATAGCACGTAAAATCATTTTCACAGACACAATAACAAACATTTAATAAAAGCTTCACGTAACTTTCGTGAAATCTTTAACCCTGTCATCATAGATTTTCCGTTTCTGAATCATTCTTCCTCTATCATTAACTTTTCCTTTCCTAGAAAAGATATGCATTACAGAATCTCCAACCGTATCTACTTTACAAGTTCACTTTACAATTTGAATGAAAGGCTGCTTACGTAAGCGAGGACTTGCAGACTAAACTTACAATCAGGTGAACTTCAAGTTACCTTGCAACAACATAGACTACCATGGTTCTACTTACGGCGGCCAACTGATTTCATTTTAATCAGAATTTTGTCGTCTAGTACGTGTGTATCAGTGTATAAATGGGGCAGAGTTTATAAACTAACTTGCTTGCATATAATTAAATTGTATTTCAGGGTGTAATTTACGGGACTCTTCACCTGCCTGCAACAATAGAATGGCAGGACTATAAACAACTAACTTGATCCTCCTTTAACACGGTGGTCTATAAATTTGAGGGATAAAAGGTGTTTAATAAATAAAGTACAATGCGAAAATCGAAATGATTAAATTCATTCATTAATCGTTCGTAATTAAGATACCTGCACGATTTAAATTTGAAATATAATACATCACCGGGTAATAGTGTGGGATCACTATGTATTTCGAGAGGTACAGAAATTTTACGAGCAATTAACAATCTCGTGTTCGAAATTGATGGACTTTTCTCAAGATGAACAGTATTGAAGCTACGCTAATAACCGATAAGCTCTCACCATATCAATTTTCAATTAATGAGCGACTAACAAGAGATGCAACACTTATGAAACTATCGAAGTACATTCTGTGTAAAAAGAATCCGGAATTGTTAAATAAAACACAAAAAAGTTATTTAATCATCAAAATTTGTTTTGTCGCCTTCAAAGTAGGCCCCATCGAGTGCAATACATTTATGCTAGCGCTTGACCCAATCCTCCATACATTTTTCATAGGCTGTTTGAGGTATGGCCTTAAGTTCCTTCAGCGAATTTTCTTTCATGGCCTGAATCGACTGAAAATGCCTTTCCCGAAGTGGTAATTTTCATTTTGGAAACAGGAAAAAGTCAGACGGGGCCGTATCAGGTGAGTACGGTGCTTGGTCGATGACATTTGTTGAGTTTTTCGCCAAAAACTGTTGCGCAACGATGGCTTTGTGCGATGGTGCATTATCGTGGTGCAAGATCCATGAATTGTCCTTCCACAAATTTGCCCGTTTTCGATGGACATTCTCGCGCAAACGCCTCATGATGCGTAAATAATATTAGTACAGTGCTAACAACTAACAGAAAAAAAATTGTGGCGATATCTTTTACGCGCATCTTTCAAATTGTAAATTCCGGATACTTTTTACACAGAATGTAATTCCAAGCTTTTGATCGATTTATTTTGTGAAGTTCAATGTGAATATAATACAATAAGAAAACCAATAGTTTTATTGTACCGATTAATAGGGAATTAGTTTTAGTCATTAGTCATCAAAATTCCTACTGCTAAGAATTATAATACATTTCTTTTTATAGTGAAACAGATGATTTGGTAGCAACAGGCCAATTTATGCCTTACGCTTGTACAATGGATTCTCATCAATTTTTATTAACTTGCGGTGTACTGAAATGTTGGGCACAGATCGATACTGTAAATCTCAACCATAACGAGGCCAAGCCGTGATTAATGATACATAGTTGATGGAATTTCTGGGCTTCATCTTCATTATCTGCACGGTACTCTCTTTTAAAGGCGATAACACCTGTGAACCACTATTTGATCTAACAGAAAGGTGAGTGAAACGTGAGATTAACGCTTTACAGTGTTTTTCAAGCACTATTTACGCATTCAAAGCTATTCAAATGAATAATGGGGCCAGCAATGCCATAAAATCGATATTCACTGTCAAATAATAATAATAGAATTGTTAATATACAATATTTTATTGCAACCATGTATTTAGCATATTTGAAATGAAAACATGATTTTATTTATACTTTCATTATACTTTTGTATTTATACAACAGTCATTTAAATAATACCAAGAATAATTTATTTATTATGTATTACTTGCAAACAAAAGTTTGTTTACATTTGAATTTGAGTGAGAAACAAATAATGAACAGTTTTTGGTCTCCTCCTATCTGTTTCATTCTATCTAATGTAGAAAACGTAAAATGAGTATGGTTACTTTTAAATAGACAGATTGTAGTTTATATTTGCTTTTGGGATTTGTACTCGCTTTCCACTTTCAACATGCTTCTTATCTGATGATGCAAAAATAAAGCAACACGTAAGTAAAATTAGCATATAACAATTAAAAAATAAATTAAATTGTATATGCATGGAAGTAACAATTAATATAATTATCGTAAATAATTTATTTTGACTTGCTTAAATAACAAATAATTATTTCTCCTGATTAATTTAATCCTAAAATAAGAAACAACTTTCTATTTAAATAATTATTTAAATCAAAATTCCATTAATAATGCCCCACACTATTAGAAGTGATTGCTTTTGACAGGATTTAACAAGTTATAATATCCAGAAATTTTCAACACAACTCATTCGGTTCTTAATATACATATACATATTGTTTTATCCTAACCATATTATCCTGATTACGGAAACACAGTCGTTCACTAATTTCAATATCGCCCCAAGGTTGAAAAATTATTTAAATTAAACCTGCGAAAATAAGTATTTATCACAGTGAGAGATACAGTAACTAATTTCTTCTTTTTTGCGCAAAATGATGTCTTTTGCTTCCTGGAAGGAAGTTAAAGAGAAATAACAATTGGTTATTAGAATAATGTTTGGTCATTACTCTCAAAAATTAAACAAGTTATAATATTACATTTTTCTGACCACGTATTATGTGGAAAGTTTTATCTGCCGACACAAGCGTTTTATTTTCGCGGAAATGCAAAGTAGAAACAACAGTTGATTAATGTCTCAGGTGGAATGGGCACTCAGAGATACCTGTTTCACCTTTTTATTCAATTTTAGAGTCTTTTCAAGATTGGATTAGATAAATCTCGAAGATCCGCGTAACGTTCTTCTCATATTTTTTAAGCTTATCATTAATCTCTCGCGTATCAGGGATAGATTACAGAGATATCTTACAGAGGATAGTTCCAAAGCCTAAATCTGCGACTTTATGAAATTTTGTAACATTTTAGTCATTTTCATAACCTTAGAAACATTTTTGACAGAGTAGAATTAATCTGCGTTTCTAATATTATGTTAGAATTTCAGTTATGGCGGTGAACTTCAAACTTACGTGCTTATATTTTTACAAATTAATGCTAAGTTCTATAGCATAATTGTTTCACGGCTTATGGAGAATATTTTACTTTAAAAAACTGATCGAACACTTTAACTTTCCCCATAAATCGAAGTTTAGTATACATATAGTAAAATAGTTTCCATCGCAGTTGAATGACCTTGAGTTGTAGGTTACTGTACGCGTCTTAAAACGCCTTACTAGATAGTAGTGGTGGAGAAATATCGATTGTCAGGATTATCGATAATTTCCGGTGGCTGGACCATCGATAGTTATCGATAGTGATGGAATGCGATATGTGAATGCTTCACTTGCCAAATCGATTAAGTCCACAAAACAAAAATATGGAAATTTATTTTAAATGTAGAAAGTTAAGAGGCAATCGTTAATCGATTTGTCTAATGAGCAGCTCATATATGAATGTAGTACATACATAAGTAATGTAAGGAAGTGCGCTCTCTCTGGCAGCCAAGGAAATAACGCTAGGCGCAAAGGAAAAGAGTGCCCTCCTGAAAGCGCGCAAATACAGTTCAATCCTGAACAAAGGATATCAAATTCTTTAAATTGCAAATTCTTTCGTACGCAAGATCAAACAGAAAACCAGTCTTTAATGACAAAATACTATCGCTATCGTCAGTTATAGAACAAATGCCTATTATCAAATTACCAACTATTTTTAAATTCGTGGCATTACGAATATCAACCCCCATTTTCGATGACTATTGATAGTAAACATATATTATCGATAGTTTCCGATAGTAGCAACCATCGATAATATCGATAGTGCCATCGATATTTCTCCATCACTACTAGATAGTGCATAGAAAAATATATCGTTCCACTAAAAAAACGGAGGTGACCTTCATGTGTCCTCTATGCGTCCACCTAAAAAAGGACTATTAACACGAGATTATGCCATCCTGCAGGCTAAGCAAGTTTCATTTGACATATTTTTTTCTATCGCAAATAGCAACTGACAAGTTGTGAGTTATCCAGCTGGCCTGTTTTAAATACCTCACCCTGTATACTCTCAATACTGAATTTCGCTCATAGATTTGGCAATTGTGTTTTAATAAATTGCCGTTAAGATTTCATCGTGAATTTTTAATATTTCTCTAATTCTGTTCCTCCAAATCTTATTTGTCTTCTCTTAAGAAACTTGTAATACGAATTATGACTTTACAGTCATAATATTTTCTTTTTTCCCCGGTGTGTACGTTGCCAGGATAAATTTCAATCATCAACGGTATTCAAGAAACAGAAATGCTTGACACAATTTCATTTTCGCAGTCTTCCTTTGTACGCCACGGAATTTGTTTTCAGCAAGTTCATTTTAAGACGTCAATAGTATTTCTTTCTTGTTATTTGCAAATCGTGTCGTTCTCAAACGGACGTCTCCTAAATTATTCAAGCTTCTTGCAATTGTACAACAGCGATACCTCATTATTTCCAACATTTATCTCGAGGTTTCGTCGACGTTTCTAGTTGTTCCTTTCCAGTACACGTAATAATCGTTGCGACTTCCTAATGGGTGTATTGAATGATTCGTCTGCCCGTTGTAAATTATTTTCACGGTAAAACGTGCTTATGTAACCTGCAGTTCTGTGAACGACGTTTCACGATTACTGCCAGAGTTAATACATTGATAGAGCGGGATAATTAAAGTGAACAGTTCCTTACGCACAATTTGCCAATGAGGAAGTATTTATATGTGTACGGAGAATTAAAATTATATACTGCCGCGGTGAAAAGTTTCCTAACGACAAGGATTTTCTCGTTTGATTCACTTTTGCATATTTCCTTCTGGGCTTGGAATTTTTCCGGGTAATTATTGAGTAAAGTACCCGAATCTTTTAGGGGTTGTTAAGTACCTTGTTTTAGTACTTCTTTTATTATGGGAAGTTACAAATTCGCCGAGTTATAAAACAGCGTCTTTGCTCATGCTTAATGGAACCTTGTCAACTGGTGCCCAGTAGATCGCCGAAACGATATTCGTTCATTCGTTCAACTTCAAATTTTAAAATATATAATTGCTTGCACAATTATTTAGAAAGTAACGATTAAGTGCGATTAATTAAAATTTTGCAAAATAAGGAAATGGCGGCTAATTCAAGTAAAAACTTCCGTCATCAGCGAAAAAAAAATTACTTTTGAATACTAATAACAATTGAACGAATTGATATAGCAAAACTATCGTACGTTGCTTAGAATCTAATTTCGTAAGGAATAATGTGTCAAAATTTAAAGTTGATCGGATGGACAGTGTCGGAGATCTATTGGCTGTTAGGTAGAAAAGCATGGTTCTGAGAAAAACGCTTTTGAACCTACATACATCAGGCTTTCACATGACATAACGTGCAGTCATTTGGAGTGCTGCAACTTTGCCAATTATTTATAATAATGGGTTCCAGTAACAAGTACTTGGAACCGTGCGGAATCTTTTGTCGCGCAATAATTGGTTCAAATATGTACAAGTTAAATGTGAACTATTTGACAAATTTAGATGTGTTCTTGTAGATTTTAGATCATTAAATTCTCCATCGTTGTACATAATTACTTTTCTTCACAGCTCCAACAGAAATATGCAAAAGTCAATCAAACACGTATAACTTTATCGTTCGGAAAGTTTTGTCCGCAGCTGTATGTACATATAATTGGATGCAATTTAATAATTAAATGTGTTTGTGAATTTCGTAACGTACAATATTTTGTTATTATATTAAGTGAAATAGAGAATTTCTGAATTAACCTAAGTAGTTTTATTATTACGTTACGTATTATTTATGAACGCAGTCGTGAATATTATATTATAATATAATGTTACTGTCAATGTAAATGTTTCGATGAATGGATTAGTCTTGGAAAAATTGCATCGCAAATGAATTGAATATTTTCTGCTTGTACCCTGCATTATATTAACATGCGAGACTAGTCACATTTCTCGCAGTTTACTAAATTTCTCAATTTCACAAAGGTTGGATTAAAGAGGAGCTCGAAGAAAAGTGTCGTTCATATTTTTAAAATTTTTTAAGCTGATGCTTACTTGTCTATAAAGTGGGAAAGAAAATAGGACAGTACTCTGTGAATCTTCAGACATTACAGAGAAGTATATTTATGCACGAATAAGTGGAAAAATGAATGCATTTATAATGTGCAAAAATATTCGAAACGGTTTGTGTAACAAATTACTACTGGGTGAGCTTTTTGCACAAGTTCTGCATATGTAACTACCGTTTTAGAAACACTATTGTAATTTGTACTCACTGTTGTTTGAATGCTGTCTCAGTAATCAGAACGTACACATTTGAAGTGTTCCTACTTTTCAAAATTATTTCATTCATTGTAGTTAAGGTATAAGCATATTTGCTTCATCTTGATTTCTTTACACTTTTTCAAGCTTTAACGCTGCATTAACACTTGAATACTTAATCTCAAAGATCCAATGAAAAATGCACAAAGCAATATGCCTATTTTCCATATATGGAAGTATACCTCAATACAAACTAGCAGATGTTTAATATCCCACAGTAACAAAAATAACTTCCCTCATAACGTTTTCGAAAAATTCAAATTTGTCGTATACGAAGATATTCACTCACAATCAATAGTAACTAACATGTCTATGTAATTGACGGCACTTACAACATGATAAAACGAATATAGAAAAAGGAAGCAACATTAGCGAGATTGCATATTGTGTGAATCATGAGAACGTGCTGTTATACAAAGTCTATTGCATGGCACAGTCACGTTCATTTTGTATTTATGTACGTCGTCGCATAAACCATTCTCATACACCACTGTTCCTATATTCAAGTATTCAACAATAACTTCCTCGGTTCAATTTCAATCGCAATACATACATATTCCGTTCTGTTTTTCATCGTTTGAAAACAACCATGGCTGGTGGCAAATGTCTATTGCATAACTTCTATATTTATTCGCTTGCGTACATATCAGTGGGGAGAACGGAGTATGCTGGTGGCGTAGAATGTTTCGCGGGGTGCAGATATATTGCGACAAATAAATGTAGTCAGCGAGCCGAACCACCGCAGAAGCATTTATCATTGGCCTGTATTTAACGCGCGCATCTTTCAACGACCGTTTTGGTACCGACCTATTCTACTTATTTGTAACTGAAGCAATTGGAATACATTACGCTTAGAAGCGAAGATTTATCATGCTTGACAATTTGTTTCGGTTTACGACACACTAATCGCATTATAGTACTACATTGTTGGTACGCTGGTAAGCTCTTCAGTTTTTTTTGTTATGGTTTTCTGGTTCTGTTTGATGGTTATCGCGATAAAATGATAAATATTTGTATTCGTTGAATGCATAGTTAAGATCGCAGGGGATCATTATATTAAGAGTTTGATTTGGTCAGTTTTTCAATTTTATGAAAATAAATTTCGTTTATTTTTTACCATCAGTTTTTGCCATTTTACTAAAGCTTTCAATGTGAAAATTGTCTTCCCTCGGATTTCGATATTTATATTTGCAGTCGAGTAGTGGAAGGTTTTGAGAAAAATACACGGTAAAAATAGTGTACAAGTGTGTGAGGATTCTGCTTGCACTATAGTTGGCACAGTAGTTTTTACGTAACATAACGAGAACAGGTATATTTCTTAAAATCCTTTTACAATGAAAGAGTAAGTATATCTCGCATAAAAGCTTTTATCTGCAAAGGGAATATACTGCGTAGGTGTATTTCTATTCAAATGACGTGAGTAGTTTAGTGGGGAACAAGGTAAGAACATTATGCTGCTCTTCATTTCTGTGTTTCCTGCCATCTGCGTATTTCAATTATACGTAAATCCTTACACTATGCACAGGCCCCACAGTTAACTGATAACGTTATCAGTTTTCTTTCAGTTTCCAAGTACTATCTACGTTACAGAAACTTTCTACTTTAACAAACTTTTAATCGATTGGCATAAAGTATGCGCTGTATAACTTTTAAATTAGTTTTATTAATCCATAAGATCGTTTACATCGTAGGAAAAATATACTCGATAACTATAAAATGTTTCAAGTATTTTCAAGTGCCCTGGAATTTCATGGGGATCGTGGGAACAGCTATGAAAACTAATTAATTCCCATCTGTAATCTAAAAAGGGAACCGAGTTATATTTTATTAATACATTGATGCTCTTCTGCATAAAAATATGCGTTTCTCAGACATGAATTCAATTTTAATATGTCAAAGTTTATTTTAAGTCACAATCGAATTCCTTTTTAATAATTGTTACTGCTGTTATAATACCGCTGCATTTCCAATAATTTATTATAGTTATGAGGGGAAAAGGCTGTTGGGTGCGTCGGGGCTATTACACTATTTCAATTAACAATTAAACAATTCACACCATATATATAATCTTTATTACTTTCTACACTACGACTTCCCACAACGCACGCTTCTCTACGACCCTGTCTGTAATCCACGTGTCTCGACGACGCTTCTCGATCTTTCGCCGCGATCGTCTTCTTTTCGAAAACGGCGCACGGCGCTTGGGATGGTCTACGTTAATTGGCGCCCGATTCGAACCGTCTCGATCGGTGCGACAATCTCAGGCCCTAACGTAGACCACCATGGCCGAGCAAATGCAGACTGCCTACGTAAAATCCCCTACAGTTACAAAGTAATACATATTTATTAAATAAGACAAGTGGAAATGGATTCTGTACATATACTTTGTATGCAACTCAATGATTATCACGTAATCTGGATTTTAGATTGCTCTAACGTAGCTATGGATATTTTCTATTACAAATATTGCCATTACTCTGATATAATGTATTGTTCTTAACGATAATTGCATAATCGATTTTTTTATAAATACACTGTGGCAATAACATATCATATACAGAGTGTCCCGCACGACTGCTGGTAAGTTATATCATTAAAATGCTAAAGAATGAAGAAAGTCGTTATAAGGTAATGTTACGTAACATAGGGCACAGTACACTTCTGCAGGTATTATAAAAATGCTCTCCATTCAATCGTGACTATGAGAACTCAAATTGCAATTTTTTGTCGTTTGAACTCAAATTGATTTTCGCATTGCATTTTATTGTGCATTGAGACGATCGTGACGTACAGTAAGACCAGATCGTCCTCAAGTGCTTTAGCGCGATACGGGACTTGTTTATGCGTGCGGCGATTAGGGCACATGGTCCTGCGAGGGATCCACATCCCGTCGCCAGCGAGGCTCACAAGGGCCCAGTCTTATACAAACCATACTAGCGAACAGTGTCTATATCCATTTAATAAAGTATCTGCTATTCTACACGAGTCTTTCTCTATTTTACTGGACCTTCCACTCCTCTGCATTTCATCTATTGAACAACACATTTCATTATCCAAAAAAAGATACCGCAACCCCATAGCATTTAATTTTTGGATAAAAAGTACCACAAATTACTCGAACCTAGTCATTAAAAAAAATTCAGTTTATGCTTTAATCGAGGTCTGAAAGATCGTGTCTGAGATCTTAAACCAAGGAAGATCCATTAAAGCAATATTTTCTTTTCGAAATGAGAATGTAATAAATCACGAGTCCCAGATTTAGTCTATGCCTATCAGTCAAAGAAACATAAGTCCAAAAATGTTTGCTCGTTGTGTTTCGCCGCGCACCCGCGACGTACCGTGTGGACAGGGCCGAGCAGGTAAAACGAAGGTCGTAAATCTCCGTTCCGACTAGGGTCGCGTCGCGAGGTGTTTGGCAGTTCCTATTCTTCTTTTGAATAGGATAATTATTGATGTAAGTGGAGGATATCAATGAAGTAACGAATTCTTCAGGTAACAATGCAATATATTTATAAAACAAATAAGTGAGTGTTCGACGTGGTGTTTGATGACGAAGTATCGGGTGGAATCGCGATGTTCGCACCTCTCGTGTACACGGATACTCCGGAGTCGTTTGGAGGTATTCTCCTTTACAATAAGAACTTTAACTTGTCGCGTAAGAGTGTGTAAGACTGCTAGAACTGACGAGTTTGTTTAATTGTTTCTGCTAAGACTTGCTGTACAAGATTGTCTGTTGCGACTGACTTCCTCCTCGAGTGCTTCTCAGCACGTCGACTCGGAAGCCGTTTTTGGGCACGCTGATTGGATATTTAACAAAATGACTGGTTTCCAATCAGCGTGTTTTGGAGGTGTCGCCGCACCCTTCCTTTGCGCCCGAGGCGTGTTGCATGAAGGAGGGGGTGCGTTTTTGAACATTGCATTGAATATTGGTGACGTAGCGGGATCTCCCCCAGGGGCCCGGGGTTTGACCTGGGCGAAGTCAGCTGGCGACCAGCTTCGAGACCCTGTAGGAAACTCACGTTTATGACACATGCAATTTGCCGCTGAGGTTGTGGAAAAAACTCGACGTCTGGTAGTTTAATGTATTAGGGGTAATAAAGCTACTTCCTCAAAAACCGTCTCGTCCTTGCGTGTCATAAACGTGCTGACCATCTGCGTGTGGAAGTCGTCCCTTTCGCAGATTGCCAGCCGCTTTGTCGAAAGGTGCCTGAATTTACAATATGCCTGATTTAATTTATGGTGGTTGTGAGATGCAGTGTTGGTTCCGCGGGTGTGCCGCGGAACATTCTCCCCCCGTTGAGAGGGTAGCGATCAAGAGTTTGTGTGTGTGTTTGTGTGTTTGGATATGATATTGCTAGTAGACTGACTTCGATTTGAGCAAATCGATGTCCTTTAACGCATATGTTAAAGGTGTACGTTACAATGTATATTTGCGATGTAAATGAGGTGAATAGTGCGTTTGAGTGCTACTTCTTGTTGTTAGGCTGTTGTGTCTGCTTCGGCGTGTGGTTGATTAGGTAGAGGCACGAGTTTTTTGACGGCCCGATCTAACACGTTCGTGGCCGTTCTGATAGTGGCTGTACGAACAATGCCGTCGGAGCCTGGATGAACCTTTATGACTCTGCCTAGTGCCCATTCCATTGGTGGGACGTTGTCATCTTTGAGAAGGACTGTCGTGCCTTCTTTGATGTCGTGATCCCCTTCTTCCCATTTGCTGCGGATGGTTAATTCATTTAAATATTCCCGATGCCATCGGGTCCAAAAATGCTGTTTTATCTTTTGGATGTGTTGCCAGCTGGAAAGGCGATTCGCTGGAATGTCCCTGAAATCTCGTTCCCTCAGACTCATTAATGATTCGCCAATGAGGAAATGGCCAGGTGTGAGGACAAGGAGGTCGTTCGGGTCTGAGGACATTGGAGTGAGTGGTCGGGAATTTAATATTGCTTCTATTTCAATGATCAGAGTGTTGAAGTTTTCAAATGTGAAGAGCTCGTTGCCGGCGACGCGTTTGAGGTGCGATTTAAAGGACTTGACTGCGGCTTCCCAGAGTCCCCCGAAGTGGGGGGCGTGCGGAGGAATGAATTGCCAATCTATAGATCGGTCAGTAAGGAAAGCTTGCACTTTGTCATTGAATTCGTTTGATCGCAGAAGGTCGTGGAGTTCGCGTAATTCATTATTCGCGCCGATGAAGTTTGTACCGTTGTCAGAGTGGAGGTGTGTACAGTGCCCCCTTCGAGAAATGAATCTCCGCAGGGCGGCTATGAAGGCTTCGGTTGTGAGATCGCTCACTAGTTCCAGGTGGACGGCCTTTGTCGCGAGGCATACGAATATTGCTACGTATACCTTTATGCGCGTACGATTTCTGTGTCGTCTTTCTTTGATGTAGAATGGCCCGCAGTAGTCTACTCCGACGTTCGAAAATGGGCGCGATTCGGTGACTCTCGCTTCGGGTAGGTCGCCCATTATGTACTCTGTAGAAGGCGGATTGGCTCGACAACAACGTACGCACCCTTTTATGGTTGTCCATACCTGACTTCGCCCGTCAATTGGCCAGTAACGCCTCCTGACTGCGTAAAGGGTTGTTTGTGTTCCGGCGTGTAGATTGAGACGGTGTTCATTTTCGATTATGAGTGCTGTGGTTCGCGATTTTGGAATAATTATTGGGTGTTTTTGAGAGAATGGTAACTTGGAGTGCTTTAGTCGCCCCCCGACTCTGAGTATCCCGTTCTTATCAATAAATGGGTTTAACTTTTTCAGTTTGCTGCTTATGCCGGTGGTTGTTCCTTTGTTCAGACATCGGAGCTCGTCGTGAAAATGCAACTGTTGTATTGTTTTTATTATGGAGTTATGTGCGTAGTGGAGTTCTGCAATCGTGAGAGGTCCTTTATTGGTGTGGTTGGGTTTCCATCGCAGACAGCGGGCGATGATTCGTATGAGCTTCGGCCAAGATGAATATCTTTCGAGTATCTTGGCGTCGACTGGTGTTGAGATGAAGCAGACGTTTTGCCTTTGTTCGGGTAGGGGATTGACGGGAGTCAATTCCCACGTTGGCCAGTGGGCTTCGTCTTTAGAGAGCCATTCTGGTCCATGTTGCCAAATAGATGGATGTAGAAAGTCTTCGGGTGTTTGGCCTCTGGATATGAGGTCTGCTGGATTGTCGCTTGTGCGAACATGACGCCAATCCGTGGTTTTTGTTTTTGTCTGAATTTCCGCGATTCTATTTGCAACGAATGTTTTGAGCGTATTTGTCGAATTATGGAGCCAGTGAAGGACGATTGTTGAGTCTGTCCAAAATGTTGTGTGAACGAGTTTTATGTGCAGGGCTTTTTGAACGGTTTGCGTTAATGATGTGAGGAGAAGCGCTCCGCATAATTCTAGTCGCGGGATTGTTTGATATTTTATGGGCGCTACTTTTGATTTGGCCGCGAGAAGTTCGACTTGAATTTGACCGAGTTTGTTGGTAGATCTGAGATACACGCAGGCTCCGTATGCCCGTTCGCTTGCATCGCAGAATCCGTGAAGCTCGGTTTTAGTCGCGTGTTGTAGGATCGTCTTGCGTTGGAATGTGATATTGTTGAGCAAAGGCAATTGTGTGTAATAATTTTTCCATTCGACGTGAATACTCTGTGGTAAAGATTCGTCCCAGTCGATTTTCATGGTCCAGATTTTCTGGAGTAACATTTTGGCGCGAACGATTACAGGTGCGAGGAGACCTAATGGGTCGTAGATTTTTGCGATTTCGGAACTGATTAAACGCTTGGTAACGTGGGAGGTGGAAGTCGGAGTCTTTACTGCATACAGTATGGTGTCGTCTGCCGAATTCCAGTATACGCCGAGTGTTTTTACAGTTGACGTTTCTCCTAAATATAATTTGTGGTTTATATTTTTTTCGGGCAACCCATCCAATAGCTGTTTTTCGTTAGATGCCCATTGTCGAACGTTTAAACCTGCTAGTTTAAGGAGATTGGTTAGTTCTTTTCGCAAATTTAGCGCCTCTTCCTTGGTTGTTGTTCCGGTGATAGCGTCGTCCACATAGAAGTCCCGTTGTAATATTTTCGCTGCGCTGGGAAATCGGTGTCCTTCGTCTTCGGCCAGTTGGTTGAGGCACCGTATAGCCAGATAGGGTGCTGCGGACAGGCCGAACGTGACGGTGTTGAGAGTGTAGGTCTTTATCCTTCCTTGATTATTTCGCCAGAGGATCTGTTGATATTTGCGGTCTTCTGGTCGCACAAGAAATTGTCGATACATTTTTTCGATGTCTCCGGTGAGGACGTATTGGTGTATTCTGAATCTAAGCAGGATATATAACAGATCGTCTTGGATTTTTGGTCCTGTATGAAGAGTATCGTTTAATGATAGGCCGGAATCAGTCGGTGCGGAACCATCGAAGACCACTCTCAATTTTGTCGTCTGACTGGTAGATTTGAGCACCCCGTGGTGAGGCAGGTAGTAGCCTTCTTCGATGGAAGGGTCGGCTTCGGTTTCAGACATATGTCCGAGATCCAGGTATTCTTGCATGACGGCGTGGTAATCCTTCCGTAGTTCGGTCTCGCGGTTCAGTTTCCGTTCGAGGGAGAAAAAACGCTTCATTGCTAATGACCTTGATCGACCTAGGGTAGATTTCCGTTGATTGAAAGGCAAAGCTACCACATATCTTCCGTCGTAATCGCGAGTGGTGCTTTCTTGAAAATGATTTTCGCAGATTCTGTCGGATTCGGAAAGATGCTGTTGTTGCGGTCCCTCTTCTAGTTCCCAGAATCTCGTAAGGTCCGTGTTCAGCTGGGTGGTGGTGTGGTATGTGTTGCTTGCACTCGCCGGGGGTGATGATGTGGATCCCCCTATTACCCAACCGAGCTGTGTTTTCTGGAGATACAGATCGGGGCCCTTGCGATGCGTGAGATTGATTTGACCGACACTCAAAAGCGAAAGCGTGGTTCCGGCGCACAACAGTATGTCAATTGGCGCTGGTTGGTGAAAGTTTGGATCAGCTAATTTGATGTTTTTAGGGATTCGAAGAGTTGATCGCTTGATTGGTTGTTCAGGTATGAGCGGCGAAATAGTCGGTATTACTAAGAAGGTTAGTGTTCGTTCGTATTTATTGTTTGTCGCCTTGACGGTGGCTACGATTGCTCGCTTTGCTGTTGTTGATAAAGTGTCGAGGGTTCCAATGGGTACGAAACACTTCCTTTGTGTGAGACCGAGTTGATTTGCGAGCCTTTCAGTAATGAAATTGGTGGTCGCACCGGTATCTAACAATGCTCGACAGCGGATTGGTTGTTGGTTGTTGTTCAATAAATTCACCTGTGCGGTGACTAGTAATGCGTTATTTTTTGGCGTTCTGTTATGGTTATTCGCGATTTCTGATTCGTTTTGGGGGCCCGAGTGTGATAGTCATTGGGACGCTGGCGGTTGTGGATTGTATATATCGTTTGATGGATTTGTTTGCTGTCGGTATGTCGGTGAATTGGTCGCGCGAGGGGTTGACGAAGATTCGAAGTATCGCGTGTCTTGCGGATTATTGGTGCTATGTAAAAGGGTGTGGTGTCGTCCATGGCATACCTGGCATGTCCCTCCGTGGCAATTTGCTGAGGTGTGTCCTTCTCTGAGGCAGTTCGAACATAGATATGCTTTCGTGACTGCGGTACGTCTGTCTTCCACGGATTTTCCTCTGAATATGCGGCAATCCCGAATGCTGTGGGCGCCCTTGCAAATCGAACACGAACGGCTTTTTGCGGAGAGGAACGCGTGTCTTCGCGGCGTGTCTGTATTGTTTCCCCTAGAACCTTCGGCAGTCCGTGCCGTTGTGGAGGTTGGTTTTGGAGTGCAATTTGCCCGTTTGTCTAGGAATTCTAGGAGGCTTTCGTAGGAGGGCATGTTGTTGTCCGTCAGGGTGAGCTCCCAATGCCATAGGGTGTCTGGACCGATTTTTGATAGGATGGTAGATATTAAATGAGAACTCCAGGATGCGATCGGCTCTCCCAAGTTTTTTAATGCTCGTAGATGTTGTGTTATTGTATCGACTAGGTTGCCTAAGGCTTCGGGCGTGTCGTTTGTCAACTTGGGAAATTCGCGAATTGCGTCGCAGTGTAGTAAAATTGTTCGGCGTGGGCAATGGAATTTTTTCTTTAGGATTTCTATTGCATCGACATAATTGGCCTCGGTGGTAGTTAATGATTCGATGCAGGTGGCTGCTCTGCCTGTTAGGATAGATCGAAGGTAATCAAACTTCTGGATCGCTGTTAGGTCGTTATTACGATCGATCGATGAGCTGAACGCGTTGTAGAATGAAGTCCATTTTTCGACCGTTCCGTCGAATGTAGGTAGCCGTAATTCTGGCAGTTTAATGGTTGCCGGGGCGGAGACTATGGACGCGGGTGAATCGGTGGAGCCCCGTGGCGCGGATGCTGTTACTTGACCTCCGTGGAGGAATTGATCGGCTCGTGCAACTATCGCGTAGTATGTATTTTGAATCTCAAACCGACGTTCGACTTCGCTTTCTTCAATTTCTTCAATTTGAAATTGGATATCGTCGAAGCGTTTCCATGTTTCTGTTAAGCCGTCTAGATAGGCTCGTACTAACGGAATGTCGTGTTGTTCAGATTTTCGTTGTTCGTCCAAGACTTTTGTGAAAGATGTTATTTGACCGATAATGTTTCCGCGTTTTCGTCGCAGAGTGCTAAGGCTGATGCCTTGTGTTACGGATTGTGTATGATCGGAAGTGTTGGCCATCATGGTAGGGATTGGAATATATGGGAGTTGGCGAATCAGAAAATGAGCCTACCTTGGTGTTGCGAGGATGTTGTGGGTTGTTTTTCCTCGGTGGCCGACCCTGGAATGTGCTTGGTTGAGGATGTAGAAGCTGCGTGGTTGCTCTGGATCAGATCCTCGGCGATGGCGCGTTTGTCTTCTTCCCTCAGGTTGTTATGGATGCCGAATCTGGATCCAAGCAGGGGCGCTGCTTTATGTAGTTGCTCCGGGTCGCATTACGGACTCGGAGAACGTATGTTGTCTTGATAAGCCGAACTGGATCCTGCGGGGTCACGCTAACGGTGAGCTGCCGCGAGTTTAATCCACTTGGCTGGATATCAAGGCTAGATACCTGACGCAAGATTTGCGTGCGGGTTTTTAATTGTCTGTCACTCACTGCACTGTTAACTGAATTGTCACTGGATTCGTTGTAGCCCACAGTCACTGATATCCGGCTCGAAGGACCATGTTTCGCCGCGCACCCGCGACGTACCGTGTGGACAGGGCCGAGCAGGTAAAACGAAGGTCGTAAATCTCCGTTCCGACTAGGGTCGCGTCGCGAGGTGTTTGGCAGTTCCTATTCTTCTTTTGAATAGGATAATTATTGATGTAAGTGGAGGATATCAATGAAGTAACGAATTCTTCAGGTAACAATGCAATATATTTATAAAACAAATAAGTGAGTGTTCGACGTGGTGTTTGATGACGAAGTATCGGGTGGAATCGCGATGTTCGCACCTCTCGTGTACACGGATACTCCGGAGTCGTTTGGAGGTATTCTCCTTTACAATAAGAACTTTAACTTGTCGCGTAAGAGTGTGTAAGACTGCTAGAACTGACGAGTTTGTTTAATTGTTTCTGCTAAGACTTGCTGTACAAGATTGTCTGTTGCGACTGACTTCCTCCTCGAGTGCTTCTCAGCACGTCGACTCGGAAGCCGTTTTTGGGCACGCTGATTGGATATTTAACAAAATGACTGGTTTCCAATCAGCGTGTTTTGGAGGTGTCGCCGCACCCTTCCTTTGCGCCCGAGGCGTGTTGCATGAAGGAGGGGGTGCGTTTTTGAACATTGCATTGAATATTGGTGACGTAGCGGGATCTCCCCCAGGGGCCCGGGGTTTGACCTGGGCGAAGTCAGCTGGCGACCAGCTTCGAGACCCTGTAGGAAACTCACGTTTATGACACATGCAATTTGCCGCTGAGGTTGTGGAAAAAACTCGACGTCTGGTAGTTTAATGTATTAGGGGTAATAAAGCTACTTCCTCAAAAACCGTCTCGTCCTTGCGTGTCATAAACGTGCTGACCATCTGCGTGTGGAAGTCGTCCCTTTCGCAGATTGCCAGCCGCTTTGTCGAAAGGTGCCTGAATTTACAATATGCCTGATTTAATTTATGGTGGTTGTGAGATGCAGTGTTGGTTCCGCGGGTGTGCCGCGGAACACGTTGTTTTATTATGTGAAAGATATCAGAAAACATTTTTGTCGCAATAAAACTAATATTTCCCCGACACAAGTCCAGTACACTTGTGTTGCCTTGCCTGAAGCAGTCTTACATTCTCAGTAATCTGTTTAATGTTCTCATTTATGGTTTATGCCCATTAAAACAACAGAAAGAGTTGTATTTTATTCTACTTCACGTGTTGACGATCACAGATTGATATTTAAATCTTGCAACATCTGTATTCCCAAACTGAAAGCATGCGATTTTCACTCGTTTTGCCTTACAGCCACTGAGATACTGTTATAAAATTAATCGTAATTCCTAACAAACACTTCCTTCTTACATATAAAACAAACCAACCCTCCAAACAATGCAGGCACCGACAAAACATTGGAAACACCGAACTTCTAATTAATCAAGGGACAGTATATTCAGAGTCCTCGCCTCGTCGGTATTCGAAGTTTAATTTTCACTTGGAAGTTTCTTTGCGTCCCCTCTGTTCTGCAACTTTCAAGTTATAAGTCACCGTAAGTGACAAGCACGGAGGGAAGTTCGCGACCGGAGACATCGTCATTAGCAGAGCCGTAAATTAGAAAGCGTGTACATAGCTTGGCTGTTTTGCTCCAAGTCGCCCCGCGTTGGGCCATGTTTTGCCGAAGTAGAACCCCGCGGATTTATAAGCGCTCTCGAACTTGTGTCATTGGAGTTCAGATCACGGGATGTGGATTAGCATAACGAGTAAGCGTGGCGTATAATGCACCGCGATAATTTGCACTGAACTTCCCGTGCAATTTAGATATTGGACTGCTAAAGGGGCGTTCTATTAAACTGGTACGCGCCAGGAAGTATCATCTGATGGACCGTGAAGAAGTAGGTTCCCGAGACGCTATTTCCAACTGTACTACACTAGATATACAGCGACGACCATGGCGCAAGGTGATAATAAAAAGGGTGCAGAAGTTTTGGGGTAGATAGTACATGCCGGATGAAGGGGAAAGGATCGGATAAACGCGGACGAAAAATTATTTTATAAAATTAAAAACAGTTGTGTATTGTATTTTATAAAAGTAAAATGAAAATTGAAGAGCAGATGGCATGTGATGAGATAGGATTACGATAAATGAATAGGGATGTTAATATTTTGTACGTTGTTCAGATTAATATTTAATTGTTAACTTTATTCAATGTAAAACGATGATGCAGTGATGCGATTTTGTTACGTCCGCAAATAATAGGATCAACTCCGGGTAAAAAATCAGATCATTATATTTTCCTAGTATTAATAATAGAATACCTGTATTATACATGTATACGTATAATAAATATTTTCTGTAGTATATACTTGCAATATAAGAACAATAAGATGCCCAAACTGGTAATTAAACGAAAATTAAGCCCGGTTTAAATAGCATTTCTATAATTCAGACTAAAATACGGTATTATTTATTTATTTTTTATTTAATCACTGCTCTGTATATTCGTCACATTCCTCTAACATTAATAGCGGTTTCGCAGGCGTTTCAGTAATTGTTTAATGTTTAGGAATAAATACGACAGCAAGATGAAGTTCCGATCAAAATAAATGTTGGAGAAATACAAACAAATATGGGGATATTATAAAGAACGACGATTAAAAAAAGGAAGCGCAAAACAATAAATGGTAGTGAGCGTCCTATGAAAGCCAAATAAATGAATTTAATACGCGTTGCCGGTATTAAAATAACTGCTTTGTAAAACTTGTTCACTGCGCAGAATAACACAATAAAATTTTGGAATGCCCGCGAGTACCATAGAACGCAGTTTATGCGTTCTAGACTACAATTTAACTGCGACTTCAGCAATAAAAGCATACTGATGTCACCAAACGATTAAAGAACATTACTTTAGATAATATAATCATAGAATTCAATGTAATATGTTTCAAGTAATATGTTGGCGCTCGATCCTTTCCGTGATATGTACAATATAAATTCATACGGAAGATATATTTTTTGTACATGCATGTAACTTTGCCCCTTTCTGTAAAAAAAAGCTACCTCGTGTGATTCGAGCCATTACAAAGGTGTACGTGGGCTCGTATGCCCTTAAAATCACATCCCACGTGTATTGTCATCACGTGCAGAACAGACTGCGCCATGCTGACCGGGATCGTGGGGTCGACTGAATGAATTTTAATTTTTCGTACTGCTAGCTTGCTCGCCTGTCGAATGGGAATAACAAAGTTAAATTAACCAGATGCTTTACTATCTATTCGCAAATGCATTTTCTGTTTTTTCCTGTTGCGTTATATTTATTGCTAGGGAAATGGCGGGTAGTCCCGGACATGTTAATACATTTATTCCTACGTCATATAAAAAAATAAGTGACAGACGACAGCATGGCTGCTTGTGCGCAGAAACAATTGCAAAGTAACAGTATGTACGCCAGGCGAATGAGATATTATAATCAATTTTCTTCTCCCTGAAAGTCACGTTACCCCGAACATTAAATTACATTGACATAAAATTACATAAAATAAAACTTCTAGTTAAGTATCACCTTTAACCAATCAATGTCAATTAGGTCAGTTCTCAATCAGTTAATCAGGTACTTCTTTTGAGAAACGTTTTCCAGATTTAAAAGACTGTATTATCATATTTTAGTCGTTGCCAATTTTTGATACGAACATCCAAAACTAAATAAAAATATGTAGAAAAATAAGGGGACGTGTCAATTTGATTTTCTGCATTAACAGCAAAAAAAGAAAAAGGTTAAGGAATGAATATGTCATTACCATAAAAAGTAATATACATACGTATAGTGTTCGACAAAATTAATTCCATGAATTTTATTGATTACAACAGAATAAGTACAAATTTTAAAGCTTTCATTTCTTCAGACAATAAAAATGGAAGTACCACTGTTTCTATTTCTTGACGTTTTATATAATAATAAATGATATTTTCCTCGAACATTTCCATGACCCGTTCATTGTTTCCCTTTACTGTACATATTACACAAAAGGCTGCTGAAATTGTCATTTGACGAAACGTAGTATTGCTGTTTGCTTCACAATCATATTTTTCGCTTTAATATTGATATATTGAATTCGACAGCTGTTCAACGGAATTGTTGTTTGTTGCAGGATCGTGGAATACATACACCAATGATATCGTGTTGCAGCAACACGTTGAAACTACTTTGCAATAGTTACGTGGTTGCTGGTTGAATATCTACAATGCATGCAACGAGGTCAACGGGATAACAACGCGACATGCTTGATCGTCGCTTGTCAAAGAACAAGGAATATTCTCAGCAAAGTAGGAATCTCTTTTCCGCGAAGATGTAAATAGAGGCTGTTTAATTTTGCACATAGGGTGATGTGCATACAGGGTGTTAAAAAAGGGATGCGTCAAGCTTTAGTTTCAAGTGGAAATTAATTAGGTTGTAAATTTGTCATGCCTTGCACTTGTATTGCAATTGCACGAATGAAAATGAATCGCCATAAAATTAATAATCCCCAGTTTTGTATGTTATATGTCAAGAAATTTGTATATAATGGACGAAAATAATTGCATAGAAGCAAATATTTATTATTCGATCGTAAACTTTCAATTTAATTAAACACCACTGATCCCTGAATTTAAATAAATTGATACAAAGCTATGTGAAAACAACTATTTAATCAAAACAATTCGGGCTATTTAACTTCTTTATTCATATATTTGAAGCTTTTATTTTTGCAACAGCAGTTACTGAAATAAAATAATATTGTATTACAATTTTCTCGGCATTAGATTCCAACGGGTTATATTCTCTTCTTGTTAAATTTTGAGAAATATATTTTGTAGACAAATAACATATATCATTATTACAAACATTACATTTTAACATTTTTTCTTTTCGTTAACGAAATAGTACACGGATTTATTTTATTCGTAGTATTTAGTTTATTCGCTCAACTATCTGATCTTAATTATGGTATGGCGTCCTTGAAAAAGAATATTGCAAAGTGTACATCCATTATGGCAATTTGGTAAGTATTAAAACTTTCATATAAGATTTATAATATCCTTAATAGAGGTTCTCGAGTGTAAAAGTCTGTATGATGTATTGCAGAGAGGCCGAAGTAAAATTCTATAAGAACCGTGTTTTTTTAAAGCTTTTATCAAATCTGTGCAAAATTATATTCGTATTATTCAAAGGCAACGATGTTTGATCACTAATGAATATTTCTTTTGAATTTAGCTTCGTAGATTAATTTATCAACTCATTTCAATGACTAAATATGTGGTACGATATTCTTCAGTAAATACTACTTGTGCATATTAAAAATCATCATTATGAATAGGGATGTTGTAACTGATTATGCCTTACCAAATCAATTTTGCCCGTTTCCAAAAGTTTCATCGACTATTTTTCGCTCATTCATTATTCATTGCAATGTTTCGATAAACAATATTAGATATTCCAATTTTTCCTCCTGGATGAAAGTTCTCGAAAATGGTTTGCTGCTTCCGATTCATTACATTTATACATATTAATCAGTATTTTTTTCGGTTGAATGCAATAGGTCTTTTATTACATTTTAGTACATTTTTGTTTAGATGCGGTTACAAAAGTATCCAAAAGGTTGCTCAATAAGAATTATTATTACTCGTGAAATAACTTATTACGTTCAATACGGATTATGCATATGTACGTGTGCAGAAATTACTTCCGCCCTGAGTAATTTCCTACTGCATCAGACGAAATCAGAAAGCGGTGATCAATTTGCCTTATGTAAACCAAGTGCCAGATCGCTGTGGACAGAGAGATTACGACGCCCTCAAGCGAAAATGCAAGTGTAGCGTGCATATGTACGTGGAACAGGAATATTATTAACCAATGTTTGTTTTTCATCCCTTGATTATTGCTTGCAAATAGTATGGACAACGGCGTTTCTGAAATGAACGTCATTAATAAAAATTCAGCCCTGATACAATTAAAAAAACTTTGTGTTCGTAATGCAATAATTTTATACTTTCATTATATTGTTTATATTATATATTACACTATAATTTATATTTCGCTATTGACTGGTATCATTCCTTAACATTATTCGTGTTTGTTATTCAACAGCTAATTCCATTGAAATCATTAAATTAATTGCCATTCATTTCTTGCTACTCACTCACTTGTCAGTGCTTTTTAAATTAACGATTTGTAAATTCACGATAAGCATTTGTTTCATAAAACAGTACCGTACCAATTGAATAAATAATCGCGCAATTACGTGAAGTGACGCATATCGAATGGAACAATCCCGCCATGAGTTAAAACCAACGATTGTTGTTAATTAGAGCAGAAATGAAAATGATAAGGCTGGAAATAATCAACTTGTCCAATTGGAATTGTTGTTGAAAACGTTCGTCGCATTGTTTCGTAATGCAATGGAATAATTCATAAACGCTCAATAGTTATCCGTACATCATTTGCCGATGTCGAAGGCGCACGTGCGCAATCTGAACGTGATTTCTGATAATTCCGCGGTTATTTCGACGAGCGTGCCAAATTTTCGCAGCTGCTCTCAGTTGCAAGCATACATCGTTTCCGCAAATAACGAACTTCGCCAATACCGAAATTCGACATGAATTCGCCAACTTGTATTTCCAGCTTCGTCCTAATTGCTATTTGCATCCGTTTCAGAAAGTACTATTAGCAACTGTTACATGCGCTTATTTCAATAAAACTCTTTGCACACGACTTCGCATAGAGCAATATTTTCTTTTTTAATATCGCGGGTTTTTCTGAACCCGACCCGGCAGTGATCTACAAACACGATTTTTAACACGTCGTTGCATGCCTTTTTCATATTCTCGTTGTTTTGCCAGTGCATCGAGAATAATCTTATTCAGTTCTCCGAAATTGAACAGAATTGAATAGATAAAAATGCTGGAAAAATGACTACAGTATGGAATTTTTGTATTCATTTACATATTGATTAAGTTTATTGATTAAGTTAATTATTAATAAAGATACGTCAATCTTAATAGAGTCATAAGTTCCATGCTTCGAATATTATATCAAACATATAATGAAATTGCGCCACCATTTTTATGAATAATTTAGTTATAGAAGAAATGCTAAAAGCAATGTACATTTAGTCAACAACTTAAATGTATTTAAATGTCTAACAGAATTCACACTTACGTATTTATACTGTACACCTATACGTGTATAGATGCCCACTAAATTAGCTACATAATAAATGTTTAAAAGTTCCTCTTCTGTTAAACATTTATTGGAATTTTCACTTCATACTTTACTTTTCATGGACTTATAGCTCCTTTTGTTTTACGAACAAAGTCTTACGTGGCGATATCAAATCCCTTCAGCGACTATTATATCAAAGGACCATTAAATATCCGAGCGTGGAGCTCCCCTTTGCCGTGCTCAGTCGTCTCATTTAGAGTGTCAAGTATTTCCGGATAGTATAACATGGCTTTATCCCGAGGTGCCTCGAGGCGTTATGCTCATTTGTCATAGTTATAACACACAGGTACAAACTTTTGCACCTCCCTCCGTTGCAAGACACGGTTTTATACGTTGTCTAACTTGCTCGCTTATAAAATTCACATTATCGTGAATTACACCGCGTGCATCCTTTCACGTGCTAACGCATTTACGAAACAAATTGAACTTCACTTTCGTGGATAGAATAATATGACGCAAACGATATTTACGGGACAAGAAGCATTCATTAACAGCACCTGGTGCAGCATAATAAATTGTCGAATCTTTGACGATATATTCGGTGTAATAATGGTAATGTAAGTATGGCGATAGTTGTCCGTTCCTATCCTTTTATTTGTAGTTTAACAATGTTTAGCTTGAACCGAAATGTCATTTAAATTCATTACATCAATAACTTGAAAGACAAAGCTATTGTTCGATTTATTATATTTTAAATCGATTTTATTAGATCCCTTTGATTATGGGAAGCAAAAAAGTGTCTTAAATCAAAGTTTGTTGTATATGAAGAGAAATAGAAGAATTATCGAATAGAAATTTTACGACTGACCTTTTTAATCCATAGAAGTTCAATAGTTGTCGATAATATTAATAGTTAAAACTAAAAGAATAGAGCTTGTAATATGTTGGCCTCCGAAATGAAAACAGTATACATATGGTATTCCAAATAATAAGTAAATATTTTTAAATATTCTACATTTCTACGATTGGTATACTTGTAATTGTCACTCATATTTGTGTGGGATTGGAAATATTGCGTGACTGTTTAGAATAACTCGGAGGTGTGAGATATATGTATTTAGAGCTGAGTACTTGAGAAGATCGTGTGAATGGAGGGTGCAGGGCACAGTGGTACCATTTCCCAAAAAGCTGGCCATAATTCGTAATTTCACACGATTATCATAAAAATTGGTATTCTTATATTTTCGGGGTTGCTAAATTCAAATATCTTATCAAAAATGCAAAATTCTTAATGGACGATTTAATATCAGTGGTATAAACGTTGCTTTTAAGTTAGTTTTGTAAAAATTAACTATTTTCCGATTTTTTTACTAAAATTATATAATTAGAATGTCTAATTTAATATAACGACGTTAATTTCAAAACTTTGTTGAAGTTAATTATTCTGAAAACATTTTTGTGTCTAGTAGGTCACGTAGTTCAACTGTATTGTCGAAAATAAAAAAGGGATCTACTGGTCGTTACTATTGTGAGGGAGTGGAAACAGGATTTGGCATTGGTTGTTAATAAGGGTGTAGGTGGTGGAGAAAACAGAATTTGTGTTTTGGGAAGAGGTAATTTATGGTCCGTATGTTTTTGAGTTCGTTCAGTCCGTTCTCTGGAACAGTGGAATATTGCTAAAAAAGGACAAATGGTCTCAGCGGGTAATAGCGACTAAATGACTTCATGACTGGAGGTCCGAGGTATCTAACAGGGTTACGGTTTCCAGATGTGTGACAATAGAGAGTCAAAGGCATCGAGCAGAAAGTAGGAGACAATAGTTCCCGCAACATTTACCCGGAAGGCGTGGTACCTCTCTCTGTCCAGTACACTTTGTATACTTCAAAGTCTAAACTCAAGACTTCGTGATATTGTCCAATTGACTTATGTCAAGGAATCATGCTGTTACGTTCTTAAGAGAGTGATACGATATTTATCCACAGGTGCGGAATGCGAAGAGTCGTACCAGCCATCCTCAACGGTTAATCCTTCCGCTTATAAGCTATCACTGGTAAAAGCATGTATGTGCCTTTATGCATACGGCCCATATTTGTATACAACCATCTATCAATGGCTAATAGAGTGTCGGTTCCGTTTAAATTTTAAATCTTTAAAAAATAGAGCTTTCAGAAGTGATCTTGCATTGAACTATGTCGCCCAACCCAAAATGTTATCACGCTGTAATCTTGGACCCATCATTATTATTAATTATTTTTAATTATTATTTATTTATTTATTTATTATTATATTAGTGTTTTCGATAGATTTTTTTATCTCATATTCAATTTTCCATATTCAAATCTTTGCACGAGATATCGCCACTATGCTCTAGAGGGGCAGACGTAAATACTCCTACTTGATACTTTAGAATTAAATATCTTAAAAAGGCGCAAACTTTCTCAACTGGACATCATAGATGACATGCCACTTTATATCAAGAAACTTGTCGCAGCGTGAATTACGGTGAATAACATGTTTGTTTTCCTTCCGATTCATTACGATCTAAGTAATATTTATGATATATTGAGAACGGAATTACAAGGATAAATTCAAAGATATGTTACTTTATTTCTGTGGAAAATGTATGTCTATAACACCTACTTTAATGATAAAATGTTTCATATATAAATTTTTATAAGATAAACTTTCCCTTACGCATTAAATAAGCTCCAATTTTCAAGATGTGCAGGAGCATGAAATTTCATCAACTTTGACGGCCTATATCTCAGTAACCAATCAATATATTTAAAAAATTCAAGCGGCATTTGATGCATTGATATATACAATAAATCTGCTATACTAAAAAACCGCTGCTATATACTTCAAAAATTGAATTTTGGCCAGCTTTTGGGGAAATGGCACCACTGTGCAGCGTTCCAAGGATTCGGGTGTTGCCAAGGAATGTCTGCAGCGTGTATCCTAAATGAGTGAGAGCAAATGAGGAATAGAAGGAGAGAGTAACTAAGAGTGAAAGAATATACATGTATAGAGTAAATGAAGCGTGTGCAAGGCAGAGCTAAGGGAGAGTTAGAGCACAGTTAAGGGAGGGTTTAAGAGATACGTATCGTGGGCAGAGTGTGTTGAATTGAGAGTATTGTGAGTATCGTGTGAGGGTTGTCGTGTGTCGACGTCTTATAATAATAAAGTTAGTGTTTAATTGACGCAGACTCATATCTTTTTACCCTACCTGTCCTCTACTCGAATCTACGTGAGGTTTAGGAAAAATAACTTCTACATTTGTAATATGAAAAAATGCCATTTCTTATATAACGTTAATTCTGAAATCATTCTGCAGATGAAAGAATGTAATATATTGTACATATAAGTAATGCAAAATACTATATTTCTTGAAATGTTCCATTTTGCAATCATTTCAAGATTGATAAGGATGACAAAACAACTCATACATCATTCGTAAATAAAAAGTTCGCGAAACTCCTTGCACCAAATGTTCCTCCAATTTTGTCTTGGAAGAGCTATCTTAACCAAACTTTACTTTTGCATGAGGGTAGATGTTGGACACGAAACTTCCCCTGGGAACTAGCTTCGCAGTGTTCATTGATAGTCTACAGCTGACTGCCAAATATGTTCAGAAGCTATATAAACTTATAATACCAGTAGTACTATCGTTTATCGTACATTGCATAGTGAACCGTCGTTTTTAAGTTGGCAATGTAAAAAGTTTGCTAGCGAAAGTCACGCAGAAAGAACTCTTTCTCCAAAAGCATTTGTTAAACTCTTCGTATTCGTACCAGTGTCCTTGATCATAATAAAGCGCTTCCGTCATAATAAATTCGCATTTTGAAATCTAGGAAACTTCGCGTTTTCAACTCACAAATTACTGAGATGAACGAACCTGACAAATTCCACTTGGAGGAACGATCACATTAGTTTTAAGCATGAAACACAAGTCAAGAGATTAATCCTACCGAAACTGGACACTCATTATTTTACACAGCGACGTTGTTTACAGTGTTTCCTGAAATTGTCCATATTATCTAATACAAAGCTTCGTGCATATACAGATTAATTTAAAATTCAATATTCCGCGACAATTTATATTTAAATATCACCCTCCTTGCATTTGCATTTTGCACGTTCCTGATTTATAGCATATGGTATTTGCAATAATCCATGCATGCCGGAAATTTTTCGCAGCTTGCCATCATTTTTATGCAAAAAGAGGGACCTTTTCACAGACTTTCATAGTTATCCCGAGAAACAATTAAAACAGGACGATTAAATCTAAATAACTTCACACGCGGTTTTTAGGTTTGTATTACTCTGAAATATCTGCTGCTGTCGCAATTTATAGTATAAGCTGAATGTATCAGAAGTTATAACACGAGGACGTGATGTGTTATTGACGTGAAATCGTAGTACATACAGCGAAACGGAGATAAAGTGCGAACGAGGAAAGATGAAGCGCGCTGAGTGATAGTGGCTTGTCTATAGTCAGACGCATTTTGCACTCCATCACACTCGCACTGTATTTCACTGTCACCTTTAACACGTTCGATACTGTACAAAAAGGTGCGGATAAGGATGCGTTCGTTTCTGCGAAAATGTTACGGATGTTAATATTTATTAACAATTTCTGTCGAATAATTTGTTTGTCGCTTTTTTCACTCTTCGGGTGAACTTTATTAGGGGAATCGAATCTCTGTTTCCCATATTGATATGCAGTAGAGTAATTAAAAATATTTTGCGCAATATTCGCGGCGTCAGATCGTGAATAAATCTGCACATATTTACGCATTTTCCGTGTATACAAAGTTGTCGAATCGGAACTAATTGGAGGCCAAAATTTTGCACAACAGCGCCAGCATTTTCATTTATTTTTATTCTTAAAGGAAACAGTTGGAAGTTTTGCAATTAACAAAATCGTGTAATTAAAATTGAGCAAATCAAATATAATTTCCATGCGTGTACGATAAAAGGAATAACGAAATACAATGAAATAATTTTCACGCAGACAAATCGATAAGATTCATGCGACAAGTTCTTGCGCAAATAAATATTGTTTATGTCCTTGTTCACTTTTCATCGTCCATAATCATTTCTGTGCTATGTGACTGACATATCGTTCTTGGGAATCCAGTTTTACGGTCCAACACGCGATTCATCGCAGGTCGTTGATAGGAATAGGAGGTTCCGAGGTTTTTATACCCACGAGGGTGCGAATTCGTAGGAGGAAGCTCTGCCAATCCGCCACGCCAAGATGCATGATTGATTGATTTCGTGTTTGTTTGACTGCTGACGTATTCTCGAGTATTGGTAATCAATACATTGAATAAATGCAAAATAGAAATACGTATAGTGAGTCCAGAGCTAAATGAAAAACGTGGAGGGAGAGCGGCCGTTTGATGGCTGCCGATATTGGGTTCTAAGCAATAAGATGAGAAGCTTTTGCATTGATTTTTAACACTAGAACTACCAAGCCAGTAAAAATAAGTGGTTTTAGATTTCTTGCTTTAAAGATTTTAGATTTCTTGCTTTATTAACATATAGGTATTGCTGCAGCAATTTATGATGACTTTCAATGAGGCAAAATGACAAATACATATCTTTATTTAATGTCCAGTCAACCATTTTTGTGTTCATAATCTGTCTAACGTATACTGTCTAAGTGGTATCAAAACCTATCGGTAGTTCTAGTATTAATTACACTAGTAGTTCAGTTACTACTAGTATACCTATACATTTTATTTAATATTTTAAGTATTTGATGGAATTTCAATTCTTTGCGCCGTATTATCTTTGGTTTGTAGTATAGGAATCACTTTCGATGTATAACGCTTGTGGAGTTACCATGCCAATGCGATATCTTGTGTTTTAACAAACTCTAATGTTCCAAATATACAGACAATGATCTGCCCATTCCGTTGAAAACCACAAGCCAGAATAGAAGAGACTTCTATATACAATTTTATTTTCGTCACTATTTATTGCCAATTTATTGCCACCTATTACACTATTCTAATTAATAAAAAAAGAAAACAGGCATCTGTATTTGTATTATACCATCAGTATCTTTTTAAAAATTAGAAATACTTATTTTGTAAGTGATCATGAGGAAATTTATTGAAATATATAACGATTAAAACCAAAATACTTAATTATAAAGTATAACAACCATTTTCGGTCACCCCCATATAATTATATCTTGTTAATTGATAGATATTTGTACAGATATATGTATTATTCCTGAATAATTATTAATGTTATGTATGAAGCATAATAAATTGAACATTAATACACTTTGTTTTTCAATTGTATGTAATAAATGCCCTACAATAAAAATAAAGATACAATATGGTCTGAAATATATCATGTTTGGTCCCATTTTAATCGGAAGAATTTCAACAATATCTTTAAAAAAATTGGAAGATTTGCATTTGTGTAATCACACCGATACGGTGTCATTTAAATGGTCCGGCTGCCTCGCCCATCGTTCTGTCCTCCTTTTTGCCTTTACAACCTAGCGACCCCGGCGAAACGTGCCGCGAGTCGTGCTACCGACATTGACATTGTCTTAAGGGGGGAACCTTGTGTAAAATGAAATTTTTTAGCATTTTTTTTTTTGCTTAAATCGATAGGAAATTTCCTCAGGAATATGATAAAAAAAGTTAGAAAGTGATCAGAGATGTTCTTGTACGTTACTTTCAAAATAAAGTGAACGGTTGTATTGGACGGAGCGGCTCAGATAGTCGGGCCTTCGTCGGACGCTCGGTCTTTCGGTCCCTTCGTAATCTGACTGTGTTAAAACCTATACTAATTTAGACCAATTGTTATCCCCACCATAGCACTGCCGTTTTCGGCATCTATACGTGTACATTTGTGTGTATAACGGTTTTGGAAAAGATGCCCCTTCGGCGAGGGTTCCTCGCTCATTGTCAGTTCAGCAGCGTCTCTTGAGTGAAATCGGTCGTTTACAGAGCCTCTTAGAATACGAATAAAATGAAAATGAGTCGAAAAGTTCAAGATAACAATCCTAATTATCGTCCGAATCGTCCCAGACGGCGAAAAGCTCCTAAAAAGAGTGCTGAGATAGAAAGTGAGGACAAACGCCGTATTAAACAGCAGGAGCGCCGCAGTCTTCATTGCGCAAAAGAGGCTCGTGCTCCTCGAAAAGAAGAAAAAACGTCTGAATTGCAACATTTTGGGGAAGAGGAAGATCTGTTCTATGGCCCTGGAATCGCAGATTAGCAAAAAACCGCGGTAAGTTAAAATGAATTACGATTTTTTCACAACTTTTCTGTTACTCAAACTTTAAACGCATTTTTCTCGAAACGCAAAATTTCGCATGCCGTGCAACGTAGCTCAAAAACTGATTACTCGATCTTTATGAAACTTGGCATATATATTCTATAAATAATTGGCCTCAGCATGACGAGCTCCGATTTCTTTATTTTTTATTTAAAATATTGTTATTAACAATTGTTCATAACCGAAAAGCCGCTTTTTTCTTCAAAACTTTGCCATTTTTGCAATTTTGGAAATTTTAATAAAAGAAGAATGTTATGTTGAGCGTTTTTGCATAAACTAACTATACCATTTTGATTTTCTTGTTTCAGATCATTTTTGTGCATTGTACACTGCACGGCGAATTTACGGGATGCCATTTTCAAGCCGCCATTGCACCATTGTTACTAACAATTATAATTTATAAAAAATATATTTTTTTACATTATAACGTTAATAAATGATACTTCAAATTTTAAATCAATCTGCGCATTACATTTTTCAAAAAAAATCTTGAAAAACAGACTATTTACATAAGGTTCCCCCCTTAAACAATTTACCCATTGATCAACAATATATCATATACTGTATACGTGCACCCATTTCAAATTAGCATGGCACTGCCCTGCTCGATTAGACGAGCGGTCGAGCTTTGTAGTTTGTTTGGGCGGGTGAGGAATCCCCCGGCACATTTTTCATTTAGCTCTGGACTCACTATACATAAATGTGATTTGTTCAAGGAAACATGTGCTGAATCGTTGCGCCGGGGTATTTATTGTAATTAGTGTGCCACCCATTGATAGATACATTTGTTTCCAATTGTAAGTGCTTGTCTTTCATAAAAAATGACACTGGGGTTCTCAGGACCCCATGAATTCGGTGGCCAAAAAAACGTTTTCGACGGTTAGGCTTGGTACATAAATATGATTTGTTCAAGGAAACCTGTGGTGCATTGTTGCCCCGGGGTAGGTATCGTAATTACTGTGCCATCCATTGATTAATACATTTGTTTCCAATGATGACGTGCTTGATTTGAAAAACTGGCAATGGATTCGGTGGTAAGAAAAAACGTTTTGGACGGTTAGGCTTTGCATATACAACCGAACGTATACGAACATTCGACTATCCGTACTTTCAATCATTTGGACACCTGTTACCCGATTTAATCGATAATAATACTGTTGGATAATATTATCCAACTATGTATGTCGACACAATTTTTTCTACTGCTTAGCACTTCATTTATACTTCTATTTAATCTCAAAGTTTTGTCCGGTTGATCGATAACCTGTGTATTATTACCAACTTAGAGGGCCGAGCTCATCTTCAGTTTGTCCGGGTAATCGGTATTCTACTGTACGTATACATTGCCTTCCCATGGAATTTTTTAGAATATTTCAAAATATTGGTTGAAACGTGTTAATTGATATATATTTTCACAAAACCACCGATACTAGAGTTGTTTTATTATTTTATGTTCCTTTACAGAGTTTTCATGTTTAAGTATTAATTACTTGGGAACTAATTGGGAAAAAATTGGAATCGCTTGAGGGGCGTCTTTGAGCGGGATAAGTGAGTTAAATAAACGAGGCTTTGATGACGTAAAGTGTCAAATATAATATTGGTAATACCGATACTAATGTCGGCATCCACGTGCTGTAAATTGATCTTTGTGGTTTAACGCACGGGCAATCAAGTGCTTCACTGGTGCACGTGGGTTCAATTAAAACGCATTGGGAAATTGCAGATGCGATCGAGCATTCGATAGAAAATCAAAGGACGAAGATGTTCCATAATTTGGTGACGACATTGCGTAACAAATCTTTTGCGTAACAAATCAATAGTTGTTATTTTGGCGAATTATTTTTTGTGAAGTATGATCAGTATTAACGTTAGCGATTTGATTTAAAATAACAAGTGTTAAGTCTACATTCTCAGTAAGTATTTTCGTTACTTTTCTAAATATGAAGCTCGTGGAACGACGGAATGCTTACATTTGACTTTACAGTAACCGGGAATTATTTTTCCGGCACAAATAGTACTAATTGACGCGTGAAATATATTTATCAATGGAAGGATTAAAAATACTTAAAAGTAGAAGATGAGAATTTTACTCAGTTAAATTGCAGCAAAGCTAACGTAGATAGGAAAAGTTGTACCTGGGAAAAATATTTATCTTCTTTGTCCGCAACTTTGGTTTCTTGTAAATACGACTTTCAAAAGATATTTTCTTCTGCTCATATACTGTGGGGTTGGTTAATAAATATATGTTTCGTTTATTAAATGCACGAAATAATTCAGAATATTACAAAGTATTACTTTGAATACAACGAAAGAAAATCGATATAAATAATAATAACAGCGTACAGTATTTTTCAATCGTAAAATATCTTAAAAGCATCGTGCGACGATTTATTGGAGTTGCTTTGACATTCTACATGCACGCCTGAAATCACAAAAACGTTGATATTAAGCTAAAAGTTATTAAGCCGTACGTTCAACGTGTTCACGTCACATCCTCTCCAAACGCAGCAATATGTATAGAGTTTGACGTGCTAACGTGTCACAATCACTTACAAGGAAGGTTAGGCAACCCGGAAATTCGGAAACGTATGAAGCTTTGCATACAAGTAAAGTATGTGATCCGTAATACAACCCTATTTTTCGTTCGTACTATAATTCGGTTTTAAAGGGGCGAGATTATCCCTTGAAAAAATTGGGAAGTTTCTTGTTCGTGAAATATAGTATCTCGGGCGCGCTAAGAGATATCTGAAAAAAGTTTAAGTAAGACCTGTATCGTTTTATTGTTTCTACTAAACTGCGTAACAAATTTTTTTGCGAAATTCATGGTTCTCGAGTTACCCCTCCCCAACCCTTCCGCTTAAAGAAAATGTTGTTTAGCATTCGCGCTTGTTTAGTATTACAATTTTCTTTTAAATAAAAAAACATTATTGACGAAATCGAAGTCCATTTAAGCAGTTTTCTTTAATAAAACTGGACCCATAGCGCAATACTTAAATTATTTACATTTATTTTAAGTTCCTTGACAAGAAAATTATTGCTATTAAATCTAATTGTAACGGTATACAAATTTTGATTAATAAAATGAATATTCAAACATTATTCAAACTATAATTACTACAATAATAATATTCCTCATGGAAATGTTTGAGACAAAGGTACTCGCCACAGCGCGCACATCGTACAATAGCGGCCGCTCCTCAAACATTTCACTCCAACTCGGTATCAGATTCACGTGATTCAGAGTGATCTAACAATAAGGAAAAATGTACAAAAAGAAATCGTTTAACAATGTCTTGACCTCAGACCTTCTTGTTAAAGAATTACTGTTTATACCAGGGTGCACTATTTATTAATCAACGAATATATCAAACAAGTGTTTCAATATTGTATCACAATTTAAATCTAATAGACAATATTGTCATTCAGAGAAGAAGGCAAGCTTCTTGTTAAAGAATTACTGCGTGTACCCGGGTACACTATTAATTAAACAACTGTTTGGGAATAGTTTCACAATTCAATATTAAAAAACAATCTTGCAATTGAAAAAAGTGAATACGAACTGATTCTCGAAGAATTAAATGCCTCACATTATTTATTTTCGCGGGTGTCACTTTCATTCGCGACAACGTCAAAAACAATATATCTGCTGATTGTAATCCCGCGTTAAGAAACGTGACTAAAGGAAAAGCGTCTCTCGGCTGTCCACCAGCGTTTCATCTTAACGAAGTCTCCGTGGAAAGACTATTGATCAGAGAATATGCTCGACGAGATCCTTTTTGCTTCCAGGGCTCTTCGGCTCGCTAACCGCCTCCAGTGGCGAACTCCAATCTGTTCTACAATCGACTCTAATTTCGAGGCAATCGCTCGGTATCGATCGCACGGCACCGGACGTAAATCTGCACGCTAATTTCATTTCGGCATTCCAAATCGTATTGCGAAGGGGAAATCACGACCGAACACGAGGGAAAGATAGTTCGCGGGCTATCTCCGCGACTGACGTTGGTTTTCTTTATTACCTGGTAATTAACTCTGATTCGCATGTCGTCAGCTGTAACTGATCGCGTTGTTTCGCGAGATGCAGCCGGGCAGAATGTATAATAGGAAGAGAATAGAGACGAACTAGAATATTGCGTTCAACGTGGTGACGTTGGAAATTGGAAAAATAAACTTGTAAAAATCTTTTCCTCCTTTTGTTCATTGCGTTTTTAACGCCGCGTCGACTTTCTAGTTATTAGTGACTGCTTAGGATAGTGAGATTTTTCCATACCCAATTTGGTTCTCTTTGGGAATTTGTGAGGTATCCGATGCGTGGCCCAGTGACGTCAACGCTGTAGGAACATTTAGACTCGTTTTGTTTGGTACACCAAACTACAGCCGTTTGGTACTTCTTATATTCGAATAAGAGGTGGTTGATTGCTGGTATTTGGTTACATTAATCGCAGATGGGTGGCTCCGTTTTTTAGGTGCTAATGTGTGATTTTACAATTTCTAATTCTGAGTCAGTTTTATATTTTACATTAACTCGACTTATTGCAGTTGCAATAAGTGTGTGCTAATTACTAAGAGGAATTTAATTCGTTTTAAGGGTAATAGAGTTTTGCTATCGAATAAGTGGTGGTAGGATCTCGAGATCCAAATTTTATATGTACCCAGGAATATGGCAAAAATGAAGGGAAATAAAGTTCTAATTTTTTTGCCATATTTAATACAATACAGAACATCGATATAATAATATAGAAGAATATTATACTAACCGAGAAAAAACATTGATACACCGAATGTATATTTTTAGAAACAATTTTTATCTGCTTTACTGCGACTAAACTTGATCCAAGCCCAGAACATTTTCAATCGTAAAATTACCTGCGGCACACCGACAGATCTCGCTTGTACTATCACATACTTTCAGAGCGTCACTCGCAATTTCATTTTGCGAGATTCAATGGAATTCGTTCCTGAATAATTTTAAATGTTTTCTTTCGCGTGTAGCATGTCGCGGATTATACACGAACAAGAACTGTGTGCAGCCGTCAAAGAAGCAATATCACTCCCATCAGATGATATTCGAAGACAATTTCCACATCAGAAACTCACAGTCTCATTACATATCGAACAGCAAACTGATATATGCAGCACCTCTAAAAAAACGGTAGCACATGCGTAACCCAAGACTTCTACCAAACGAAGCCTAGCAACAATATTAAAAGGAAAGACAGAATAATGTAACCTAATAAAAAAAACAGAAGCAAATTGTATCGACCAACCACCTACTATTCGAATGCAGAAGATACCACCCCTAAAAACAAAAATATAAAATAACGTCGAGTGCGGCCTTGACGTCAGAGAAACAGGTAGAAAACACCTTAAACTATCTTAAGGAAAACAACATCTACCATAACATATGATCAGATAAAAACGAAGAAAACAGGAGCATGTCGTCGCTAATGACCTGAATGTCGATGAAATGTACAACTCGAAATAAAAAAAGAAAAAGAGAGAAAAGAATTGTGAGCTCCACTGGCAAATAATTCTAAACGTCAAATCCAACGTCGTGCGTTAAAATGAAAACAGAACAACAGAACAGGTATTCAATTAAATTCACTCATTCTTCTGGAAATATAGCGGGTAAATGTCGCTTTGGTTATTTAATTATTCGTGATAGTAACTGTAACGTACTAAATTATTTTGAGCATTTAATAATTGACGCTTTTACGCCATTACAACGATTGAGGGTAATTTCGATCATTTAATCGATGAAGTTACCTTCACATTTGTGAGTACAAAGGTGAAACTTGCATGATTTGTTCGTCCGCGATACGGTGGGCATCGAATAATCGCGTTACTCTTTAGTACCCACGTTTATTGGCACATAGGTACTTTACTTATACATGTACATATGTAGATATGTATGTGGGCATTCTATTATAAGTAGCGAGTTTACCTTTATTACCAGTTTCATATGATATTCTCGAATTGTTTAATAGTTGCAAAATTTTCATCATAATAGAATCAAGCGCGTAATATCATTTTCATAGTTATACTTTATCAAAGCTAATGCAACAGTACCTGAATTATTATTAGAAATTAAATGTTATGGAAAAGGGGAAATCATCGTTGGACATGTTTAAAAGGGTATTTCACAAATGTAAAAGAAAATTTAGTCGATTCGTTGTGTTTACAAAAGAAAGCCCACTAAATTGCAATATTTGTCTTTAATTAATCAATACTTCATATCACATGGATTATTTATATTTTACTTTTATCGTGAAAGCAGGTTTCACATTGGAGTTAAATAATAGTTGCGTTGCAATGTAATAGGAATACCTGTTCTTGTGTTTAAGGTAATACATGCAGGTTCTACACTTTGTAGAATCTGAAACTAATTGTACTATGAATGAAAGAAACATTTACAATATTTATAATTACCGCAAATAATTCTCGCGGATTTGTCAAATAAAAGTCGAACACGATATAAATCACATGATTTTTATCTTAATTAGGAAAATGACACGTCTTATCAGTTTGTCGCAGCTCATTTTGCCTTATGTCAGTTTCGTTTAGCAGAGCAAGATGTAGCGGTGGCAGGGATCAATTTATTTCGCACCTAGGAGAGATTACTTTCGCCTACAAGGATAGCTTACGAGAGATCCTGTGACGACAGAGATAAATTTGTTAGAATCCATGACGGAGTGAAGCCATAAATACATTTGCAATTATACGCGAAGGAATATTTCGATTTTTGCGTGAACGTAGATTTTGAAAATTCTTTTAATATTTATTTCGCAATCAATGATAACAAGTGTGGTGAATTGGAGTACTAAAAACACGTTTGACAGTGCATTATATTATAATTAAAAATAATTTGATTCCAATCGTATATCCACGACAATATTACAAACAATAAATTTGAAACACACACGAAATGTGTTTAGTGTTTGCTGAACCAGAATTTCATAAGCATTGTTATTTTTGTTATATGTAAATTTTTCCTTTCGTATATTCGAAAAACACGATAGAAACTAGAAGTGCTACGAATTCTACTGAATACGTAATTAATTACATCCTTAATTGGTGCCCTCATTTCGATAAAGAAAAACCTTTCTTATTAATTATCTACAAATTTGTTTACCAAAAGTCGTTCAGCATTTTCCGTTTTGAAATAGACATACCTTCATCCTCCTCCAAAACTTATATTACAAATAGAAAAAATCGTACTGAAACATTTGCTTCTCCAATAAACGAAACATCAAGTAATACGAACGCGCAACAGAAACAGAGCTCCCTTTGGTTTTCACATAGAGTTTCATTAAATAAGTAACCTTCGAAAAAGATTACATCGAGGGCACAGTATTAATTCCATGTTATTTCTATGCCGCCATCGGTGACCTGCTTCTATATTTCATATAAATGCTGCTTCGCGACACGAGGCTGTCTTTTGTTTCCAAGCCCTGTGATTTAGCACTATCAAGGTTGTCCAGGGAAAAAATCAAAAAGCAATTCCGTTCCCCTACTTTCCGCGTCGTTTCAATTGAAAGGCCGTCTACGGATCGCAACTACACCCAATACGTCGACAGTAACATCTACAAGAGCCCGTGAATCGGATGAAACGACGCTAGAAACAAACGGGAAAGTTTCTCGAGACACGTACGTATTTGTTTGTGCGCGTTGCTTGCATCGCAGTTTCTCTCGTTCGAGCAATTTCAATCGATGCTCCGGATAAGCGTGTCCCGTATTCCATTCCATCGGATATTTCCCTGAGCCGCTGAAACCGTCTTCCGCTGTCAACTTCCGCCTGAGCTACTTAACGAAGCGTAGAAAACTATGTACTTCGAAATATTTGCAACACTCGATTTCACGTTGGATCGCGGAACGCGTTGTCCGATATCATTTTGCAGATTCCGTTCACTGCTTAGCAATTTGTGCGAGATTGTGGCCAATTTTTGTTATTATACAGGTTATTACACATGAGACTGGAAGTCGAAATATTTTTTAAACTGTTTTTACAGAACATTGCACATTAACAGTACAATAAGGTTTAACACCGATTGGTTTTGGTATTATTTAGACTTAGACAGTATATGTCAGGAAGATCGTGAGAACGAAAGTGGTATTGTAGAAGTTATTTTCAGTAAACTTCACGTAGATTGGAATAGAGGGCAGGTAGGGTAACAAGATTTCAGTTTACTTCAATTATCAACTAACTTTATTAATATAAGACGTGGACACAGGACGATTCTTAAAACAAATAACTCTCTCACGATACTCACAATACTCACGACTCGATACTCTCTATTCTCTAAACTATTCTGCTCTATTCTCAGCTCTTCTGTAACTCTCCCTTAACTCTGCCTCTAGCACGCATCATTAACTCTATTCATATATTATTTCACTCTTAGTTACTCACTCATTCTATTCCTCATTTGCTCTCACTCATTTAGGATACACGCTGCAGACATTTCTTGGCAACACCCGAATCCTTGGGACGCTGTACCCTCCATTCACACGATCTTCTCGAGTACTCAGCTCCAAATACATATCTTTCACACCTTGGAGTCATTCTAAACAGGCACGCAGTATTTCCAATCCCACAGTATTATAATTGAAATAGAGATATCTACTTGTCACTCTGTCTTATTAAAAGTTATTATAAATTGTAGCAACAATACGTTTATGTTAATAATTTTAGAGTAAGACATCTGAAACTCGTCATTTTGACAACCTTGATAGTTCTAGTGTTAAAATATCCCCCAAACTAATGGTTCTTTTAGCACAAAGGGTTTATTCCCGGCTTGATATTTGATACGATTTCTATAATATAAGCATATTATGTGATGCCAAATTATGCGTTACAATACACGGAGGATTATTACTAGCATTGGTTTTTTCGGTTTTTCGGAAGAGTAATGGTAAAAATATGCTTCGAAGCTTTCGAAAATTAATATTAATTTTTTCAATAATCGCCTGTGCCTCCTCTAATACCGTAACTGGAATGTAAAAAGTGATCAATTCATACAGATGCTATTTTCTTCTAAAGGTCTATCGGTGGTTCATATTTCCATCAGTTTCTGTATTCTTTGTTGCCAGGAACTACATGTTTCTGTTCAAGCATGGCCATTATTTCACCATTTTGCATACCTCTGTTTGAAGAAAATTGGACTTGATATCGGATGACCAGCCCTTGAGTCACCAATGAGTGTAAGGCCCGCGGATCCTGGCCGAGCCAAAGTCAATATTATGCACTAAGACAGTAGTCAGCGATATGTCTACTGACAAGGGTCAGACCCCGTGTCGGCTAAGGCGACAACAACGAGGGCTAAGGTCAGCCTTTCTCCCCTAAATATCATAATATACATATATAGTAGCGGAATAGCTATTGTAAGAAGAATAGTTTTGGACCCGATGCACACCGTTACTCTGTCGAGCACACTCGACACGGTATTTCTATATATATAAAAACTCACTGCAAAATTAATTGTTGAACACGATTTCGTTTAACCCCGGAATCCAACATTGATCAAAAGTGTTACGTAAAGCATAGGAAGTATGTTAATCTTGGCAGACCATGTTTCTTCAGTCATCATTTACAATATACAGTAAAAGAACTTCACGATATCCTTTTATTATTATATCAATGCAAACAGAAAATTCGAAAATTACAACCGAGTTGATTGCCTATATTGTTTTCATGTTCTAGAAAATTAAATTTCAAATTATCCGCGTCTCTTGTTTGAAAAATGTACTGTTTTACAGTAATCAGAGATACGAGGAGTACTCGCAATCAGAACTGTTGTATACTTCATGTACGCAATACAGTATTATACAACGCGAAGTGCTTTTCAATTCTCTGTATGCATTGTCACGTGTCAAACTGCTGGACCAGTGCACTGGACACAACAATACGTGCTTGACACGGCAATGCTTGACTGCTTGTTTCGCATTAAAATCAAATTCTTCCGACTTCAACAACTTTATGAAAACTGTACACTGAAATACTATATGGCACAGATAAAGTACGACATTTAATATTATCTTTGTTTTTGACGAAATTTCACAATGGCTTGTCGCGAGCAATGCAGAAGTGACGTGAAATGACGTTTCACGTTGGGACTGCAATATTGCTTAAAGTAAAGAGGTGATGTAATGTTTCGTTGCATCTTGTCTTTCATTTTGACAACATCGCATGGTACAAGTATGCTCAGATAAAATCGACATAAATTATGTTTTCGAAATAGGAAATTATAGTACACAAAATCTTTGGATCCAACTTGTACATGACGTGTACAACAATTTTCAGCAATTTAATATCGTCGCCAAATTGAAAACTGCGATATTTGAGGCCTGGAATCGCGTTACACCACGAAATGCAAATTCTAGCAGAATCTATGACCAAGAAAATCAATTTGTTAATAAAAAGTGGTGGAAAAACAATAAATTATTGAAAACATTTATTCCTTGAAGTTATTATGTTTTAGTTAATTGACGTTTTTTCTTTTCTGCGAGTGGATCTATCATTTTGTTACGCTCAAAAATTGAGGAAAGTCAGATAAATGTTTACTGTACAAAAACGAGGCTCTGCATTAATATGAAATTTTGTATATATATGTACTCCATAGTGTGTATGGAGTGTCTACATGTGTCTACATGTTGAATAAGTTTCAGCTGAATCGGTTGACTAGGTCCAGAGTTATGACAAAACATCAAAGTGGACCTATCTTTATGTTACACACTGTATATGTATATCCAAGTTAATAATCATCTTTGCTGCATTTCATATGATAATTGTACAAAATAATTGTTTATAGAATGAAATGGAGAAAGCAAATTTTTGTATGATGATAATCAGCCAGTCTAGGACAATGTAGAACTGAAACTGAACCATACGATAAATGGTAAACGATGCTGATAATAATGATGGTCTAAATTTGTTCTTGGCATGCCAAGCAGAATTTGCGTGAATTAATGCAGAAGCTACAGTACCTACTCTATTTGACAATTAAGTTTCACAGTCCAATTTGTTTTAAGCGCGAATTGTCAGCTAGCATTTAGTTTTAGAACAACTAAATTCGTAAAAATAACAAGTACATAGGTGCGAAATGCAATCTGTTTTAAAGAGATTTTTAGAATACATAGTTTTATTTTAACGAAGATAAAAGCATAAATTACTGAATAGCTATTTAATTGAATATATTTTTTCGCAATTGATCGTCCAAATATAAAACAAGTTAAAAAACAGCAGAAATAAATTTTTTCTTTGACTTGCAAGCTGTTAAGTCAAATATACGAAATTGCATCTTCCGTATATTTGACTGTAAGTTCGCAAATACTTTACATTTTTTTTGCAGTGAATTGTAGCGTTTATTTAAAATGCCTCTGAATTATTCTTGTAAAATATGGTTCAAGTTGGTGTATCGGAGAAATACGAGATGATTTATCATCGATACACAGACATTCTTACACATATAAGGGAAACAGAGTGCGCCTAGCGAAACGAACGGCTACACGATTGCAAACGCATCTGTTTCTACTCCTGATTGATTTCCTGTCGTGCCAGTGAATTTAATGGAAATGGTACAGTGCAGTCGTCTCTCGTTAATTGTTATTCCAAGCTTTGCCCCTCGTCGCATTACATCTCTTTTTCGTTGGATTTTCAGTTACAAGCCAATAGACTAGCATTCGCCCCAAAATCGACATTGAATGGTATTATCTGCGGGGGATTCGTAACTCTCAAGAAACTCGAAATTGCCATTTCATTCAGACATCACTTAACGTCAGATTGGAAATGTCTGTCGATATAACTACTGCCATCTTTTCAGAACTTTGACGGTAATTAAATACCAACTCTGTATATTGTAAGGAAAATTTGATTATCTCATTTTCTTTAACTACGAATAACATCATTATTATAAATAATATTAATATTAATAGTTTATGATTATTTTGTATAATATACCCAATTACTTAAGTGCTGCAATTTAATAATAACACCGTTATTGTTACATACACACATTAATTAGTCAATTCTACTAATAAATAGACGAATAATGTAATAAGTTATTAATATTGTAATATTATTAATAATATAATTCGCTGAAATACTTCAACGAATATCCTTTTAATAGAAAATTATTACTTTTTTTATGACAGTGGCTTGGAGAAATCTGTTCATCATAGAGTATGCTTTTTCTTTCGTATTTTCTCATAATATGAGTTTAGAGGAAACTTTATTCATTCGTGTTAGTTAATTTTTTCTGTGTCACATATGTATGTATGTGTGATGTTTGGCTCTTAAAAACGAATCGGTCATTCGTGCATACTGTATGTAGCAAATTAAGGTAGAGCACGCGTTAAACTGTACTACTAATGTAGCAGGGAAGAAAAATGAATAATATCAGGCTAATATTCAATTTGAGAATACTGTGGAAGGTCTGTTCGTAAAATATGTTCCTCCAACGTGCCATAACCGAAAATGGTAATGGATAATGCACGTGTATGTGGCGTATACGCAGCCGCGTACATTACATGGATCAATTTGACTACGTATTTGCATTCGTGGCGTTTACTTACAAGGAAGGTTGGGCAACCCGGAAATTCAGAAAAGTATGCTACTTGGCGTACAAGTATAGTATCTCATCCGTAATACGACCCTATTTTCGTTCGTTCCATAATTCGGTTTCAAGGGGTGAAATCAGCCCTTGAAGAAAATTGACAATTTCATTTTACATGAAATATCTCAAAAACACTGAGAGATATTTAAAAAGAGGTATAAGCAAAACTTGCATCGCCTTATTGCGTTTACAAAACTGCATAAACAAATTTTTGGACAAATCAATTAGGGTTGCCTAACCTCCCTTGTTAGTGTATTTGCTATAGTCACTAATGGCATTTTCATTACAAACGTTTCACTTTGGAACTTTGGGCTTCTTTTTTATCACTTTTAGTTATTGAAGATTGGTATTATTTACAACAGGGCTATTATTATAACGCTATTGAAATTATTTTCGCCCATTGCAAATAGTTATATTTAATTTTTTGCCTTTATTATACTTGTGCAACTTTGAACTTACATATGCAACATCAATATTTGGTATATCTTATATCGTTTTTAAACAATAATTTGTTAGAGCGTTTTGCAGTTGCACCAATCTATTGCAACCAATATGGCGTTTACTGTATCCCAGCACCTATTGCATGTAAACTACCTCAAACCTGTTCAAACGTGAAAATAAATTAGCGCATGGGGGGTTAAATCGGGGTTTATTTACACGGGAAAAAAAACGTAATCGTAATGAACGCGAGAGTTGAAATAATGTGTTGAGTAATGTTTGTTATCTGTGTGTATTTAATGTATATCCTTCTGTTGCGTAAGGTGTCAATTAATGTTAATGATTAGTTACGTAGGCTCGTGATATAACCACAATTTAGAAGAGTGAATCGCGCCACGCATAATGGGTTTTAATATAGATTCAGTAGTGAAGTGGATATATTAATTCATATGTATAAGTACTACTAGAGGACCGTCTAGTATCCACTGAAAATTAATGTATTTATGTATTCAAGCATCGCGTTTTCACTAAAAATGATTACCTTGGGATGATAGCTTTTTGTTTGCATTTTTATTCCAACCATTTTTTGGTTCAGGAGCATTTGCAGCGTAAAACTTTTTCCGTATCTGGTTCGTAGTAATGCAACGTTTAGTTACAACGAGAATATGACCCAAGCTTCCTTAATCATGATAGAGTAAAGAGGAAACTGGTATGCTGGTTGGTAGTTACCTAGCTACATATATACGGTTCATATATGTGTAGGTACTGCATTCAATTCACAGCCTGTGAAATGTTAGCAATAAAAGCAACATTCATGAAACGGGTAATGGAAATAAATATTGCAGTACATAATAATTCATCTTAATAATCATCTCAAATATCCTGTATGAATTGTGAAACAAATATCACGCAAATCCATTCAAAATAGTACAAAGCATTTAGTATAAATACTGTTGAAGTTGTATTTAATTAATCTTGTATTTACCGTATGGATTTCTTACAGAGATGTTATTAATTTAAAAATTTGTAATTGAAAACACCTCCGACTGTCTACTTATTAGGCACAGTCAACAACAAATATTTACGCTGCCCTAAAGAGAAAATAAAAAATCTTCCATAACTAAAGGACATACATAATAGATCAATATTATATCTATTAAAATAATTCAATAACTATTTTTATTTCCACGGTGCCTCTCATAAACTTTTTCATGAAAATATCCGCACATTTTTACCTATAACGCGTGTAAAATCTCTTGCATTTTAATTCGATAACATAAATAGCCACATCGTCCTTATGAATTTCTCTAAAATGTTATTTCTTAGAGCATGATAATAATAAGAAGAGAAAGGAGACGAAGCAGGCGGTTCTGAACTGCGTACCTCTGCAAGTATGTGTACGGGCAATTCGAAGCATTTCAATAACGGCGCCTCGAGTATGAAACATTTCAGGTATGCACTATCATACGATGAAGGGGTTAGACAAACTGACCGTTTGCTCATCGCGAAAGTACTCAATAATTACTAGCTCCTAGGGGCTCTTCCTACCACTGAGGTATCTAATGAGAGCTTATTTCAGGTACGGGACAATTAAATTTTGAAAGTCCATTTAGATGCAGTCTTCATCGTACTCCAGGGATGTTTGTTGCAGATAGAAATGTGGGAAATTGCATTTTGCTGTATTTAACGGCGGACATTTCAGAATCTCCAAGAAATTATTACTTTCTCTTCAAGTCTGTACCGTCTTAGAAAATTAAGGTGGAGTTTTGTTTTCTTGCATTTCTACATGTGTGTTTTAATACCATCAGCCTTCCCTTTCTTTAATTTATCAGTTGCCTTACAGCTAGTTCGTACTACTCCTCTTCTAATTATGTTTAAGTAAATAATAAGGTGAAAACGAAACTGCTGCTTCTAGGTTCAGAATCAAAATTTCAATGGACGATTTAAATGCTAATAAATACGGGCAGACACTTGTAAAATTTATAAAATATATATAGTAATCTTTATTACCAACTGTAATAAATGTTATATAAGTGGTCATTATAATTTTGCACAACGAAAGATAAAATTATACAATAGTTATTATACGTCCAGTACGATTTAGTAAAATTAACTTTATTACATGAAAGCTTCATTTGAACATTCCTACATTTCCATGACCCATTCCTTAAAAGGATATAGAACCTTGCAACATTATTTAACAAAAATATGCCGTAGCAATAAAAAAGAATGTTTCGAATTCATTTACATATATTGTATAAAATCTAATACCTAATTGCACCATACGACTTATTTATCATTAAAAAATTCCATTTAAGATTTCAACGCTGCCCGCGCGTATCGATTACGCGTTACAGAGTAAGATATTATCCACTCTGACGATTTCTTATTTTGTTTTCGTTGTGCCAGATTAACGACAGCCCCACTAATGTGATTGCGCGTAATTAACGACGTTAAAATAGGATCGATCGGTATTCGCGGAAGCCGTGTAGTTTAGATTGGAAATTTCCATAACATCCATCCCTGATCATTCATGCAGATTCGAGATACTGTTGTATGTACCATAACGCGACCACGAAATGAGCGTAACCCGTATCACCGGTTGACACAACCAACACGGTGAAGGTAAACCAATTAAGGCAACGAGTTAGTAAAACGATTATCATCTGCATTTTACTCACGTGCGTACATGCGTGTGAAACGTGCCTGCATGCTGACATAACGCTGCTGCGTTATGTGTCTTATAACAGAAAATCCTGCGCAGCGGTAGAAAACAATGGAACAAGCAGTTTTGTACAATATAAATTTCAGAGTCAAATTATAATGTTAATGTCAATTTTAATTTGCAATACTTTCTATTTGTAAGAATACATATATTTAGTTTAGCATTGAAATGGCGGGGTTGGCGTGCTATACGGTAGATTGCAAAACTATTGATCCGAATGGGAACATTGAAACGTATATTTCAAATAAGAAATATTGAGCTGCTGCAGATGAAATGGACACATTACGAATGAATAGTTTTGTGGAAAATAATATTTGTTAATCAAAGTAGGATTGATCGTTTCAATACACTCTGATCATCCTGGAATAAAGTTGTTTATACCTTTGCTATTTAAAATCCGTTGTTTCAGATATGACGAAGCCTTCGAAATCGCTTTTTATTGTTGGTCAATTACTTATTTTTGAGGTTTATATTCCTCGAACTAAATTTTATGAGTCAGTTCTGAACCACACGTTCACCTGTTGTACCTTATCCGAAAAGTTCTTCGACTCTATAAGCAGAGTCTGTTGCATTCGGTTCAAGTCTAAGCTTACAGTACCAGCCAGAAGTATTCCGACAACGAAAATGTGTTTATTCCTTATTTCATGTATGTATCTGCGCTTTACATGCCCTCGCAAGGATTGAATGTAGGTAAATTTTTTATGTAAACCTTGCAATTGCTTTTCAAAAACGTGATACAATTTGAGATACACAGCATTATTTCCGATTTTCTGCAATCCAAATTACAAATAGTTGAAGAATCATGCTGATCGATTATGCTTGCAATTTAATATATGCAACAACTATAAGCTATGGAAATATGTTAAATACAGCCAAGTAGACAAATTTTTCAATGTGCAATGCAAACAAATTTTTTAATATGGCATCCATAAACAGATACCCATAAATTATTTAATAAGTAACAATAGAACGACTGCTTAAGCCTCAAGCAATTGATGCTATGGAAAACGACAAAGAAATCCAGCACCCCAAGTCGTCCAATTACTTATGCCCAGTACTGTATATCAGGAAATAAAAAAAGTAGTCAAAGCCTTTTATCCATCTTTCACTTTGATGCACGATTTGTGATCCAATTGTAAGACATGACAATAATTGGAAGATCATCGTCCATATTCTAGCCGTCTAGCTCCAAGCCCCAAATTAATGTAGATATAATCGATACTATTTGTCAGTTCATTTAACTACTGAATTTTACGCATAAATCGCTGGCTTCTTTATTTGCAGCAACCTAATATTCCATGGATACTGAGTTCGTCAAAATGTGTATTGCTAAAAGTTTCATATATTTTTTGGTTCTTTTGGTGCAAGTGGCACAACAATACCTTTCAAAACAAAAGGTAAAAAGTATTATTGTTTTCCAAATCCGCACTTTGACCATTTGTTCAATTCTGTTTGTCACGCTCCATAGAAATATCGCCGGAAATTGATAGCCTCGGTATGGGTCTACAAATATGCAACTATTGCTTTCGAATACAGTAGTAGCAAAAAACCTTTTTTCAGGACACGTTGGTTAAAACTGGAAAAGAATATAAATTCGTTAGATTACTTGAAAAATATTGGAGGATTACAAAATATCTAGGCGATTTTGTGGAATTTTAATATTATTGAGTAGTTTAAAACTATTTTTAAACTATATTGAGGATAATGTGCTGTTCTTTTTCACTTTCATATTTAAGACAGTCGAGTACAAGATGTTTAATCGTGATCCTTATTTTACAGGTACTAGAATTCTTAGGATACTGTTTGGTAAGTAAATGCTCGTGTGGAAATAAATGTTTGTTTGCATTAAAAATATAACAAAAATATAAACCACAAAAACCTGCTCGACTCCAGTTTTTTGAACTTCAGGTTCCCTATATTAAATCTTATGAGTATAGATAGGTAAGTATAAAGTATAGACAGAATTCAATGCGTTCAGGTAAACGAAATTGTACTGTAGAGAAGAAAGACAAGCCATCTGTTTATTCCCTTCTACTTTGGACACGGTTTTTAAAATTCAACTCGTGTCTCGGATTACTTTTTGCTTGGAATTTGTACCTGAGGGTTGTCTCGAGGCGTCGCGTCGTATTTATGGTCGAATTTTCCATCGCGTTTCAGATTTGCGAAATAGTGCGATGTGACACATGTAACATGTTCAGCCTCTCAGATGTGTGTATTACACTATGCATATATTATTGGTTACGGCTAGCAATTTACGAGCTATTAATTGTGTATTGCGGAAGGTAATGCAGTTAACAATTTAGTGTACCGCCCTTGTGCATATATTATTAATTTGCTACCACTTATTTACTTGCTACAATTTACGATTTTAATTATTTATAATCCTGGGAAAATTGCTAAAGTCCACTTTAGAATGAGTTCTAATTAATCTTGAACATATTTTCTTTCATATTGTACATAATCACAATTTGGATGTAATTCGAATACTTTTTTAATTGTAAGATTTGAGCTCGAGGGCTAAAATTTTGAATCAAACCGGTGGAGCGTTCATGACTAAGTACTTTTCTTTAGACTTGAACTCATCAGAACAAGCTTTTACACGACTTTAACCATTGTTTCTGCGGATAAATAGATCCTCATCGTGGAAACAATATTCTGTCGAGGTACAGTCCACAACAGCTGCTACCTAACAACGGACTAACCAAGTTCAGCGACGTTTTGTGCATCGTGGAATTACAAAATTTGTTGGCAGCTGGGTCCAATATTCCAATACCTATAGCCAAACCGGTTAAATCCATTTTTGAAATTTTTAAAACTTTTCCGTAAAAGCGATTAACTTTTTGTATTTAAAGTAGATTTCCATATCATTGAGTTTAATATCACGAAATAACAAAACTTGGCCATAAAGTAATAGACAATTTATTTCAGAAGCCAATAAATGTGATTAATCCCATACGCTTATATAAATCATTTAAAAGGGGTAATGTTTTTCTGCAATAACGATAATACATTCTCTAACGTTTATTCGATTTTCTACTTAAAAGGGGCTTGTAATAATCAATGTATACCATTGAATCACTTTTCCCTACTTTTCGTTTTGTGGTGTTAACCGATGTGGCTAATGTGCGGGTCAAATGTTACACAGAATAAAATTTTCTCCTGAGAGAAACATACACGATAAATTTTCGTTGTATATTTATGAAGAAATACATTTAAAGCATGAATTTCAATGATTATCGAACCGTGACGCGATATTTGAATGAACAAACTAGTGCATTTGAGTGTTCAGGAAGATGCGGCTGCAATGTAATCGTGTAGGTATAACGAAACAAATTGTGCAGCAAGATATGCATTGTTTGCAGAAAGGTGTGTACCACTTGTTGCGTATTCACGTATTTTACTATCGTTGCGCGTCAATTTGGACCCTTGCACCGTTGCGTACCAAAAGATACACAGAGACGCAATTTGTCCGTGTATTGTCGTCACATCGAAGAAACGATACGATATTCAACTGGGCGACTATAAACGGAGAACGTTTCAGTATTCCGTTGCTCACTTATTTCCATCGTGGACAATCGACTGTTCTGACACTTTGCGTACTGTACACCGTACTTTTAATTTACATTTACTAATGTAGCAGATACTTTCAGTAAACCTCGCGTGTTTGGAATAGAGGACAGGTAAGGTAAAAGACGCCAGCTTCCATTAGAATTCTAGCTATCTTCGTTGATATCTAACGTCGGCACACGACACCTCTCTAACAATACGATGACTCTCACACGATACTCACAATTCTAACGATACTTTTCATTTTATTCAGAAAACGATTCTACTCTCATTCAACCCTCTTCTATTCTGCCTCACGCACGCATCTGTATATGGAGGGTTCAGAAGCGAATCAGTGTAAGTCCATTACCATTCAAACCTAGATAAATAAGGTTTTTACAAATTACTTGATAAAAAATGACAATTTTAGTACCGTCATCTATTGCTTACGTGTGAACATAGTGACTTAATTGATTTATCAACCGAAAGTTGTAACAATGAAGAGGTTTTTTGAACTAGGAAACTCATGTCCAGGGAAGTTGGACTTACACTGATTGGCTTCTGAGCCTTCCACATATTCTTTCACTCTTAGTTTCTCTCCCAGTATATTTCTCATTTGCTCTCACTCACTCACACACTGCAGGCATTCCTAGGCAACAGTCGGTCACGTCCACCCGAATCCTTGGTTCGCCGTGCGCCCTACGTTGACACGATCATCTCAACTGCTCAGCCCCTAACACGTATCTTTCACACCTTGCAATCATTCTAAACAGTCACGCAGTATTTCCAATCCCACACTAATGAGGAGACAATGGTACTAACAGAAAGAATGTATATCGCTAATGGAGTTTACTTTTGAACCCAAAAAGCCCATACGTCATTACATTGAAATAAGAAAAAAAGATGTGCGGCGAGAATTAGCACAGGAGAGAAAATGCATACAAATGTACGAAACTACTGCTAGTTTCAGAGATAAACTCATTGCAGAGTCACAGGAGGAACTGAGGCCCTATTTTTTGGGTATCCGTAGGTGGCATCCCCTGTTGTGATACGGATACGTAGGGATGATACGAGCAGAAATCATACATCGTTGCACTGTGTCTTTCACTGGATAGTACGGTATGGGGATACGTAACAAATGGATATCGAGGTTACCAACTTGTGTTGGAAATTGCTGATATTGTATCGGTTGTTTGGAGTTTGCTATTTGCGCGGACGTACCAGTGTCTACTTCATCACCGGGAGCCGCTAGGATTGTTAATGCAACCTCGTAACGTTCAATTAGTCGATACACCACGAGTGGTTAAAGTGCATCTGTTGTGGGACGAATTAATGAATTAAAATAATGCGTCGAACAAGGAAGGTTAGGCAACCCGAAGATTCAGAGACGTATGAAACTTTGCATTCAAGTAAAGTATGTCATCCGTAATACAACCCTATTTTCCATCCGTGCCATAATGCGGTTTTAACGGGTGAAATCAGACCTTGACAAAAATTCAGAATGTTCTTTTTCGTGAAATATCTCAAGAACGCTGAGAGATATTTAAAAAAAGTATCAATGAAACATGCATCGCTTTATTGCATCTACAAAACTGTAGAAAAATTTTGTTTGAAAAATCCACGCAGATAAAAAATGAAAGAAATCAAGGGTTTTTCAAAAAATTTGTTTACGCAGCTTTATAAACGTAATAAAGCGAGGCAAGTTTTGTTTATACTTTTTTTAAATATCTGTCAGCGTTCTTGAAATATTTAACGAACAAGAATGCAAAGTTTAATACGTTTCTGAATCTTCGGGTTGCTTAACCTTCCTTGTAAGTCTCGAAGACCTGTTTCTATTTACAGTAATTTGGACTTTACAATTGGCAATGTATAGATTGTCGCGGAACTAAGGGCTCACCTTTCTCGATCTTTACGGAACGAGAATGTATGATTCAGATTTGAAGTTCCCTAACAGTAGAATTATGCACTATACAGTAAGGGTTGCTGGAAAGGGATTAAAGCTCGATCTCGCTTAGCTTGCGTATGGCCTAGCTGATACCGACGTGGCACGAAGCTAGTACAGAGTCAATACTGAGCCGATGGGAGTAGTTACATGCCCCTTTCTCAATAAATTGTCTAAAAAGATCAGAGTCAGCGATGAGTGACTTTAGCGGCGATTTAGCGTCGGCTAAATATCACAATATATATAGTAGCGGAATAGCTACTGTCAGAAGAATAGTTTTTGTTGGGGAATGAATTCGTTATATTTGATGACCGTCGCCCCGTCTGCGACGAGTTTGGAAGCGTCCGCGCTTCTGTTTTGTTTAATTCTCGACTGCGAAGATTATGTGCTTCGGCAGTCGAGAAATTCAGTTCACCCATAACACGCAACAGCGATAGACGTGACAATAACTGGAATTTATAGAATAAAAACATCGGTACGTCGAATACAGTCTTTATAATTTATTACCAACATACCCGTTACTCTGTCGCGCACACCCGTCACGGTATTCCTGTATATTAAAACTCTCAGTGAAAAATTTATTGTTGAAACACGATTTCGTTTAACCCCGGAATCCAACGGCACGTACTCTCCCACCATAGTCTAACGGCTTTCTGGAAGATCTGAGTCAGTGCACCACCGGAAGGGGTGGCTCGACATTCTTAATAAAGGCAAATAGAGGCATAAAACGAAGGACACGAAGGGTAACATTCCTAATAAATATTTTTTTATATTTTTTTTATTACTCCTATATTCAATCACAAAAATTTCGAGAAGGGAACGTATTCATTTTGAACGATAATCGTGTTACTAGAAAATATGAACTGCAGGTATATATTTAATATTAATTCAGAATCTGTGTAATCTTTGTTTATACAGGGTGGTCCACGCAACTTGGACACATCCATAAATTACGCAAACAAACATTAATAATTACACACAAACACAGCACATAACTTCAATACTGAATTACGAACATGATACGAGATTGCGGATTATGATAGATGTTTTCGTGTTAATAAACATTGTCACTTAAACATCTCGCAGTCCTGCGGAAATCTGTGATAAGGTTGAATCTCTTTCTTGATATTACCCGAAGACAATTTTCAAGAAATAATCTGAAATTACTCGTTAGTTATTAGGTTTCAGGGATAATGAAGGTCAATACTTTTTTACTCAGAATCCAATATTCTTCCATATTTTGGTAGAAAAACATTCTATTCCATTTAAAAAAGTAAACTTGACCTTAAAATCTCCGAAACGCTTTTACTTATACAAAAAATAAATACACTATATAATGTATCTTGTCAAACCATGCAACTTTTATATAAAAAACTTTTTCGTACAACGCATGCTTTGGAAGTTATAGAGGTGTGCAAGTTGCGTGGACCACCCTGTATACCAGTGAATTTGTAGAAGCCACATAAGCTACAGAACGATTTATTTTACAGCATCTATCCTGAATAACATACGAAGGAATTGAAAAGTAATTTTGTGTGTTAAATAATCTGCCAAATTTATTTAGCATTCACTTACAATTCTTATTATACTCTTTCCATGCAACAACTAAAATATGATAATAATGAAGACGATAGTAATGCAAGCGAGTTCAACTGTAAGTTATTGAATATTCAGCGAGAATGGAATGGGATCAACCGTTTGGTACCACGGATCACACCAACTTAGTAATAGAGTTGTATGGCCACAGGTTTGCTGTTCGGTTAGGCGCCTACAACTAAACACAAGTTATGACTATTATTCCTGTTTGTGCAATTTAATATCATTGAAATGCTAGAATTAACACCATCCATAGCGTACATTCGCTTCCACAATTTATTCATCACGCCTCTGTACATCCGTACATTGCAACGCATTGTCTCTTAAGAAACTTTTAATGCTATATCGATTATTCTATTTGTGATTGGTACTAACGATAATAAGGATATACTGTATGCGCCGAGATTGAAAATAATCTGTGATGAATTCTGAAGATATTTGAGAAGCATAGGTATAATTCAGTTAAATGCTAATTCTGAAGAAACCCAAGGCTTTGAATTTCATTTCTACTGCGCCACAAACTCTTCAAGTAATTAAATAAGTTCACGAAATTATAGATATAATGAACTTTCACAAGGTTTATGATATTGTTCTTATTGAATCGCTTTGCAAACTGTATTATAATGCTATGTAATACGAAAATTGCAACTCCAGTTTTGCGATTCAGGTTTTCCACTTTAGCGTTTATATTATATTACTGTGTAAAAGTTTTTGGTCATTAGACGTTTTAAGGAGTATAGCAATATTCGTAAAAATTCCAAATTGCATGCTGAAAATTGACGAAATTCTCAATGCTAGAAAATATTTGAATGGAACAAGTGATTGGTTGGTCCATATAATATTAATTTAGAAATTAATCAGTGTTTTTAAAATGAAGGAAGCGGTCTAACAGTTTAAGTCAGTAGAGTATATCGATGTCCTTTGATTAATTAGCTGTTTCTTTTGACTAATAATTCTATAATATATGCATATTATTATATATTGTATAAGTCTCTAAACTATTAATAATAATATACGACTTCGCCATTGGTCTAAAGCTTATTTCAATTGCGGTTGCTTTTGCGACTATCTTGTGCCTGTACGATGAGATTATATTTAATATTAAATTTCCCTGCGGCTTTGAGAATGAAAGAAAATGCTTTGTAGAATTTAAAAAGTGTATCAACCTGTGGTTGCGGTTTATGGAATATAAAATTAAATACTTTCATTATTAAGTTCACTTACTTTTGATTCTATGAAAAAAATCTAAAACATTGCTTTTTTTACCTTTGGCATACGCAAATACATGCACATTAGTTATTTCATTTCATTTAGTAGTAATACACGTGCAAATGGCTAATGTTTTCTGCTATGTTGTAATCTGTTTTAATAATACAATACTTTATATTTGTTCGGTTTCAAAGTACGTTAAATATCGCGAAGATGAAATTCAACCCCATAACAAATTAATAAACAGAATTGTAATACACAGATAAGTTTGAAAATTGGTAACAGCAATCGTTACGCGTTGTTTTATTTAATGTTTATTCGGTGCAGACGTTAATTCTCATGCAAACATTAAACCGCATATCCTTTAAGCTCTATGTAAATGACGAAAGATATTTTACAGCAAATGTTTACAGAGCTCAAGTTGTCGTATTACGCGTAATCTGGTAGAGCATTATGTACTTCCAACACAATTATCGTTCAACATTTTAGTAACTGTTAACCTGCTGATGTGGAAGAAACTAAAATTCTTTTCCGCTCTTTCCTTCGATTTCAAAACAAATGCTCAATATTTGAATATTACAGTATGGATTTGCTTATTGCAAGTTTTTATCACACACAAAACAAAAATCAAAGTACTAATAGTAGCTCGTGATTTATTTGACGATTGAAAATACGTAGCAATAGTATAGTGACCTGACAAGCTTTGCTTACCTTCTGCAATTGATCAGTGATCATAAATTACTTCCTCGGCACGTAAAATCATTGACAACATGACATCCTACTCTGCAGAGGGAAATAAAAAAACAAGCTCGAAAATCTGTTTCATTAACAATGAAATTCGCAATATATTCTGCCTCTCAAACCTATCATCGACATATTCAATCGAAATTGATAAAACCTCGTACTACGCAGAAATAGGTAAATTCCGAAAACCTATATAAAACGCAGTACAAAACCCAGAATTTCTCAAAGCAAAAATAATTGTCGTACGATTACTTAACTTCCGCACAATAATACACCTTCCCTTGTGCAACAGCCTTTCAACTTTAAATACGATACAAAAAAAGGCTGTGCTTGACCTAGGATTACGCCCAGACGTTGTTCCGTTAATATCAAATAATGTCAGACGACGACGTTAAGTAACGTCGAAGGAACGCGCGACGAAGTCCGAGAGAAAGAGGGAGAGATAGAGAGCGACGATTAACAATTCTTTCGTGTAATGAAAAGAATGAAAGGGGAAGGTCAAACTTTCTTCTCCTCTCCTCCGTAATAAATTCCGTACAGGGTGAAAGTAGAGGAAGATGCATCTAAGGAGTATGCACGTTTCCACGTCGGTGCTCTCATTGTCTGCTTGCAACATCACACTGCACATCGTTGACGGTGCGCTCGTATTGCAGCCCTTTATGGTCAAAGCACTTTGGATACCGGTCAAGTGAGTGTATACGACCTATTTGTAACCCAATAACTAAGCTCGAAAATTAATTCCAACCCTTTGATCCAGATGCTATGACTTCGATTGGTTGTCGTAATTAAGTATTTAACGTATCGATCGGTCGCACAAAGATGAAGAAACATTTTAGAATTGTTTCAACATTTTGCGAAGAATATTGTTTGGAGTTCAAGAGGTCGTGATGTTTTGAATATGTGGCTCTCACTGGTAATCTTGCAATTACTGTCCACATTGGTATGAATTCTTTCGTTTGCTTCGATACGGTTGATTCTGTTGTGTATTAATTGATACAATCTTATTATGGATTCATTGTTATTATTCTGATAAGATTATTTCATTTTATTTTGATTACTATTTTAGTGTATTGTTATTATTATTATTATTACTGTTCTAATGATTCGGACGTATTATAGGTTTTTATTGCTGTGCAACTGCTATCAACGGAGTGTTCCACTTTAAAGTTTAATGAGGTCTTGATCAGATTTGTCTAATTTTCAAAACCTTTAAATACTATCCGGCTGTAATTTGATTAAATAACAAAAAATTGCAATAATTAATTATAGGGTACCGCACGTCGCGGTTTTCAAGTCTTAAAATATGTGTTACAACTTCTGAGAAGACGTGGGGCATTCGACATGACAAGCTCGTAGCAGGCGTGTGTAAATCAATACGTAAAATCAACATAGTATGTAGTATGTATGTATGTACATATATGGATCGTAAGCAGGGATCTGAATAGCTTGGTATCCAATAATATTTTCTTACAAAAGGGAGAAGTTGTAAGGATTGTGGACGATCTCTCAGAAACTGCAGAACTTTCGCAATATCAACTTTTAATAAATTGTGGCAACTCTGACATTGAAGTATAGCTATTATTTTATGCAATGTACGGGAGTAATAAATTTATTACAAGTTGTTCTGCGAGACGTGTCGATATTACAAGTATCAATTATAATTTCATCGCAGAATTGGCAGGCACGAGTTAATTATTATAAAAATTGTGATCTCTGATAATGGTTCTGTATATTACGTATTTCCTATATTATTAATAAATAATTTTATTATGGCTGCAAGAACATATGGTTAACGATATAGATTAATGCTTTGAATAATGAACAGGGGTTAAAAATGTATTGCCAATATCTAACAATTCATTTTTCTATAAATATGTACTTGATACGAATTATAGTGATGTACACTCCTAAAAGTATTCGAACCCCCGTTATTTATACAAGAAATTTGTTGAAATAATTAAAAGTCATATATTTTTGTTATTAGTTAACCAATCTTGTTAAAATTTGATTAAAATAACAAAAACTCTACTTCAATCAGTTTCTTTTATTGGCTGCGAGGATACGAATACTTATGTGAATGACTGTGCCCTTATAGTATTTTATGTGAAACGTTTCAGCCTAAAAATGTACAAGTTTGCAACACGTACTTTATCGTGCAAAGAGCATACACTTTTCTGTGAAATTGCAGGTAGCAATACTATTTCATCTGATAATTCGTAATAACAATTTTATCATAATATATATTTAGTGTATTATTCCTTTAAAAAAAATATTCTGTCCATTTAAAATGAGAATTAACTGGCACTTGTAATCTCTCAATGTTCGTATTTTCGAACAAGAAACGGAACAGAAAAATGAAACGCCTTCGCATAAATCGTATGTTTGATCTATCAATGCTAAACTCTTTTCCAAGTGAACTTATCAGTTTTTAATACAGCACAGCGATTGGTATTTCCAACCCCACTGAAATATCAAAGGTCACCGTATTTAATGTTTGACATTAAATGATTTAATACTTTGAAATGCGTAACAAGAGTTTTGGAGTGTTTTAGCATTTATTTGAAGATGAGTTTTTAAATTCTATTAAACGATCAATGGAATGCAATAATTCCAGTTTATTAAGTTCTAATGCATGAACCTGTGGCGAATATTCTACGCATGTGCATATAACAAAAACTTTTATCGTTCTTGCAATCTATTGGATTCGATTGGCTTTCGTGTTTAAACAAATATAGAAATTTTGCGACAAGAAAAATCTTTAATACCCATTAATATAGCGGAGAATCATCCACGTGTATTTACTTGGCTAACGATAAAAGCATCGAAAGTTGCATATGCGAAGCACTTGTGAATATTTATAGATATGAACAGATGGTGCAGCAAAATTTAAGCAGAAATGTGTAAATATTGAAAGATGTATGTATTTCGAAATACTCGACGCGAACAAATCGGTTGATTTGCTGAAAGAATATCATTGGTTTCGTCACGGTCCAAGGAAGATTAAATTAAAATGGAATCGAGTATCAAATATATTGAGTATAAGATCAAGCTTTACTTCCATACCAATTACGTGCGGCATTTAAATTGTATCTATTAGACACTGAACAAGCTTCGTGCCTTGAATACATTATTCATTAAAGCTTTTCATGGAAAGAATTTAAATACTTTGGCGAGTACAGGTTCAAGGTGACTGTAAATATTAAAGACGAGACCCTGCCAATAAGTCCTGCTCTATATTCAAGTTCATTTCCAACAGCATCGACAAACAATTCAGCTTCATATTTGCAATCCACAAATGAAATGAAAATTAACTAAACAAAAATTATACTTAACAGTCTATTTAATGTCAAATACGCGGTACATTTGGATAAAAAAATGCTCCTCCTAAACCCGAAAATAAAAAGGTTCCCAATGCTAACATACTGATTAGCAGCAGTTTCTAAACCCCCAAAGAAACTTATCCTCGCCTTGCAATTGAACTATTTCACTCCTTAACGATTCTCTTATTTACTACCTTGCGAATGATTAATCAATTTCCGTCACCTGTCTACGGGCAGTGAAGGCAAAATATTCTTCGCGGAGCAGCGTCGACTGGTTTTAAACGCGAACGGGGGCGCAGTGATTTACGAGAACAGCTCCCACAAAATTTACTTGCCCCAGCTCTTTTCTATTTCATTTGTTTCGTCGATTCGCCCGATGCGATCGATAGATTCGCAGATCTCCCGCACGACCTTGCGATTGTTGCGAAGAGTCTAACTGAATTTCGTAAACGAAATGAAATTAAACGTTCTTGGGAACCGATTGCCGGGAAATAAAGTGGATTCACGGGATTCGCCGTTTCCCTGGTGTACCCTTATTCTCTCCCACCCCCCCTACTAACCCCTAATCCAAAGTCCTCTCGAATTATAGAACCGTGCTATTCTATAACTGGGAATTTCAGTGCTGATGGGTTTACAAGATTAAGCATGCGCTCGTCCCGTTTCGTTTAATAAAACTACGTCACGCTCTAGGATTTCTGGCGCTGGAGAGTTTGCAGCAACTTTAATGAAAATGTTTGGTAAATACACGCAGCTTTGAAATGTTACTTACCAAAGCCACTTTCTGTGACGGTTGCGTACTAAACACGTGTAATTACAACTTTGCCGTTTGTCGGTAAAAATACGATTAGAAATTAGCATCCGACATTTCCTCCCCTGCTCCCGCGTTGGAATTAAGATGGTATTCAATCACGACGATTTCGAATTCAGATTACGTATTGGACTTTGGACACATTGGAATTCAGACGGAGAAAGCAATGTTATATTTATTGTGTAATATTTTAGGAGCTATTAATTTCTTTTCGGTGGAAGTTCAAATTGCACATTTATATTAATCATCGAATTAAATCAACTTAATTATTAAATTGTTAAACTATTAAATCGCATAAATATTTTTGTTTGTTTCCTGTGATTTACATCTTGTTAATTTTATTCGCACAATAAGAGTTTTCACAGTTTAGTGCTGAAAATTGTATGAAACATTAAGAGCCTCTTGGCTTATAGTGGCTTATAGTGCAGATAGAACACAGAGTATAATGTAAACACGTTTCAAAAGGCATCTAAGCCTGTACATTGAACCTGTAGTGACAGTTTACGGATGCCACAATTGATCGAGAGCAGAGAAAAAATTATTTCTAGTTTTCCCTCTGAAATTCTCCGGGTGCCAAAAATTATATGCGATCAACAAGTAGCAGAGTTTGCGAGGAAGGATTTTGAAATCAATTTACTTCTTAATTAATCTGATCGCAATAAATTAAGCTACTTTCATTAATAATTTACTGATTCGATTGAACACACATTAAAACCGTTGAGGTGTACCTATAACATTTGAAATGCTTACTTAAACAGTATACAATTATCAATTGAGCTATTTAATTGTGTTACTTATAATATATTCTACTCTGTCCAAATAATTATTTAAATATTACTATGTTATATTGTATTATGTTAATATTACTATGTTATTATTTAAATAAATATTGCTATGTTATAAATTGATAGAATGAAACACATTTAAAAAAAAGAGACGACAGGTAGCGTGTCATTTGTAGGGTTTTGAGGCTTGTAGGGTTTTGAACGGCCATATATCTGCTCAACAAGTATCATCTTCCATAAGCACAGTGTTTTAAATTAAGCTGCTCCCTAATTGTTAAGTATTCGTGTCCAGCAAACGACGCTTCTTGCGCTACGAACTAAATAACTTCGCTAATAGTGTATTAACGTATAACAAAACAGGTGGATTAGAAATTCTCCACCGTTCACCACTAATTATCATTGCCAATCGCAATACTGTCCACGAGTTTTCTCACAAATAAAACCACGAGCTGAACTTCATAAAATTAACACGAAAAATATTGCCCCGAAATGTGTTCGTTCTCGCAGCTTAATGAATAAAAAGCTTTAATTACCACGCTCCCCTGGAACTGGCGGGATATTCAATATTTCACCAACGCTGAAACACGCCCCCTCTTCAATTTCTACATAAAATCACGGGGCAAAGAAGTACTCGTCCTACGAACCAAAGACCACCGACCGAACCGCCGAAATAAAAATGAAAACTCACCGAGAAGAGCACGGCGATGAGCGACAAAGGCGCCAGCTCGATTTTTCCCCGCAGACAATAGGTTCGTGGCAAGTAGTATCTGGGGAGGAGGGCGGGCATCCGCTACGACACAGTCATAGACCCCTAGACCGTGTTCGCGAATCGCTCCCTGTCCGTCGATGGATATTACGTGCAACGACCTCGGAGACTCGTTTCTTGCGCTACGCTTACAGGTGCACCTGTTCGCGCGTCACCCCGGTGCCACGCACCGCACGATTCGATGCGTAGACGCGATTGCAATCCGCGAAACTATGCGTCGGTCGCGATGTCAGACATCGGCAAACATTTCGATGCAGCCGTCTCGGAACGATAAGGGTGCGCTGTACGATAAACACGCGATGGATCTGACCGCGTTCACAGTTGAAGCGGTACTGCGAGGCTCGTCGCGACCCGGCTTCCCCCTCCACCGTCGACCCGGAGCCCGTCCGCCAATCAACGTTGCGGATTCTCCAGCGTTCAAACCCTCTCCGCTGGACCCGCGTAAGGCCGATTTCAGTTTCGCAAGGGGGTGGAAAGTACTTTTGGCGGTCTCACGTGTTGCTTCGCTGTAAACACCGATGGATGCTGGCTTTCATTTAAATTAGGCGAGGGGGTGTGGATTTTGGTGCTCCGGCAAAGGGGTTGGAATTCTTGATCTGTTGAATAATTTAACCGCGAAGGCAGTGGTTGATTGGAACGGGGAAGAGAGCAGTTTAAAAAATGCTATTTGAATGCGGACAGTTGGAGGATTGTGTGTTACGAGGGTGAGTAATTGGATTGGAATTTTTTATTGAACTCATGTTGCAAGTTTTCTGCGCATTCCCTGTCCATGAATTTTCTGTATGCGTCTTTAATTTATTAGGAGCTTGTTTAGTGTTGGAGTCACAGTATGAGAAATTTGTTTTGCGTGTTTGTGTAGAGACGAAACCACAATATAAACAATTGCATATTGTACATGTATGTAATTGGAAAATATTAATTGGTTTGATGTGAAATCGTCGATTCGTGCACGTGGCTGTGTAATAATTTAAACACCCATTGTGTTTTGGAGAGATTGAGACGACCACTTCATTGTTAGCGTGCACCAAGAAAGAAGAGAGCAGTGTGGTCCAAATTTCGTGGCCTGAAGGTGTATTACGAGCCGAAATGTACAGAAAACTTTCAACGCAGTACGGAAATTGTGGAATATTACAAAACAGTGCCTATGAATTGATTTACAATCAGCACCTAAAGAAAATATATTAGTCGCAAGGTACAATAAAAATCGCGTACCAATGAATTAAGTACGATGAAAGCTAGGAGGACTGTATTGAAAAATAATACAGAAACATTTACCTATTACTGTTTTAATAAATGGTATACATGAATTCAATGCGGATAAGTATTGACTCACCCTCGTATGTTAGGTTTATATGAACGTGATACAGTGAGTCCCATAATTATTTGTCCCCTCAATAAAAAAAATTGGCTGAAACTGAGTGATGCGTTTGGGGTTTTCCAATAATTTGTTTACTGTAAATGAGCACTTAGGCATATTAAGTTCATCTAGACCAAATTTAAATTCAATTGTGTAATTAATAACAAAAACATATTAATTTTAACATTTGAACACTTCATTTCAACCGTGTACAGACAGTGAAGATTGAAATACATACTCATGCTATGACTGACTATGTTATTAATAATAGTCATATTAGTTAAATAAAATGGTTTTCTTTATTGCCCATGATTTTCTACTATTTTTATAATTATATATAATATAGTGACACACGAGTTTGTACACACGAAGCAAACACATTTATCCATTCGGAAAATATAATCTCGTTTAAAAGAAGTGCTTCGATCTATACTTGACAAATAATAAGAGTGGGATAATTATTCTAATAACTGATACACATGCGAACGAATTTGTGCGTCAGTGTATAATAAATTGCGCATGGAAAACATAATTTTTGATTTGCAACTGTAATTAAGTGTAACAGTTATTTTTTAATACCCCTAATATAACTTTGGCAACTAGATTTTGTATACAATGGATGACTATTGTAAAAATGATGAAATTATATGTATAATAGGTATGTATGTATAGTAGGACTTATTGATATGTTTATAGTAGAAGATTTAATCGAAAAAGGGAGGGTGGAATGAAGGGGGAATGAACGGTTGAAAAGAATTCCCTAATTTTTCTCCGAAGTATATTTTTAATTTAATTGAAGTAAGATTTTATCGCATCGTTTGGTTAATTGCTTTTCATTTATGCAGTTTGGACCAGTGTTTCCTAATCTTTTTTGTGTCATGCCCCATCTAAGCCTTTTTAAAATTCTTACGCCCCCTATGTAACATGTACATAATTTTTAATATTCAAAAATTGAATTGTTCACTGAAGAAGCTTAAATGACAGGTTTTAAGGAGAAATCACTAGGAAATTGTTGAGAAAACACAGTAAGTGAATTTTCAAAACATATAATGGAGAACTGAAATTCAAGTACGAAATTATTTTAGTGAAAGATGTTTCTATATTACTTTAATTATTAGTAATTATTTATTGCCCTCCTTAGCACTCACCTTGCCAACCTGTGGGGCGTGGAGCCCACGTTGGGAAACACTGGTTTAGACATTTTTTGTATCGAGCGACATTAAATTACTTTTAGAAAGTAGTTTACTTTAATGAATAGAATTTATAACTTGCGCGCTGTTTTCTCCGCAGCTTTCAATTTGTGAGTGATACTTCAAATGACCAATACCATTAGTTCATAACACGATGTATTTATTATTAGATTAAAAAGATATGCAATTAGAAGAACGAATAATGTGTGATTCTGAAATAAAGAATCCTTTACCCGCCAACGATGGCACGTAAAAGTGAATGAGGCGCATTTTCTGAATAATTAAAGATACGTTTAAAACGCAAATTAATGGTAGTTTAATCATGAAAAAGACATAAAAGTTTCTGCAGCAAGCTTAGTAATTACTTTTCCCCGAGATTAAACTGTGATCCTGTTTACGAATACGATTGCAACTCTTTAACAATCAATTGTTTTTAACCAAGTGCCCTTTGAAATTAATTTGATATTAATCCTACCTTAAGTTTTAATTCTTATTTTTAATTAACAAGCAATCATTTCATTCATTAGGGTGAGAAACTTTTATCCGTGAAAAGAAGTATTCGAGATATGTTTTATGATTTTTTATGTTTTGCCATCTATTCTTACAAGCTTATTCGTATGGAAAAAATTATATGAGACGTAGATTTATTACGCAGTTGTGTGATTCGATCTGCGATGTGCCTTCAGTTTACGGAAGGTTGCCTTTTAGTATTACGACTTGAATACTGAAATTGCTATTAACTGTCCTTTACCTGTTTGACATCATCCAATGATGTTCGAACGGTGTCCCTAATGATGGTCTATCGGATATTGCACTACGACTTTGATCAAAGTGACTTGTTCCCATGATGCATTTCGACAAGTTGTAACGATATGAGCAAAGCTAACAGTAATTTAAGATTCTCTATGCTAATATTCAGATAACCTTGCCAGTCCTCAGTGGTAGTATTTACATTAACCTAGCTGTATCACTAGCAAGAGCTTAACGAGTTAGTTATAACTAGGTTTACTACTAATTGAATCAGACCTGTAAAATAAATCTGGTATTTATGTAAATTTAGAAGATATAGCAAGTCAGTACTTCGTTATTTTAATAATTACGACGATGGTTTATCGGAAATATTAAAAATGAAGGAAATTGGAGAATACACAAGTTTGCAATAGTTCAATTAATATGTATTTGCAAATTAGTCATTGACGTTACATATCTTGTTCTGATAATAAAAAATAATGTCTATAGTCTGCGGAAAAGAGGAACGGCTAACAATATTGAAATACTTTGCTATTTTCTTTTACGTAAACGTTTTGGAAAACGTACCTATTATATATATTTTTTCTCTATTTTAGTAAAGTTACAACTATTAAAATTACAGCGATCTAGAAGCTGAACAGCCCACGTTCTAACATCCTGTATGTTTAAGAGTTTCCCTTATATTTTTGGAATTTTTCAAATTGTGGTTCAGCTTCTTGTTGTAGAAGAAATTGAATTGACCAATTTCTCGGCGAATGAAATAAACTGTTGCAATAACGCTTCGTATATAAGATGTTGAAGACGTTTACATTTCTAGGAAGTATTAAGTACGTTCTCGTGTCCCATAATTTACCAAACGAGTCTCAAGCAATTTCATTTGTAAGAAACATCGCTATGTCCATCCTGCAGTTCCTTTCTTGATTGACTTTCAAATTCCCCGAGGAATTCTAAACTCCCTCTGTCATACAGAACGTGAGTTCACTGGCCCTTGAAACGAAGGGGCATCCTATTGAAATTCATTTCTAAGGGTTGAATGTAAGCATAATTTGCGGTATCATCGTTTGAAAGTTTAAACCCTTTATTGCTGAATATACAGAGTATATTCTGAGCAACTTTCATTGACTAAGCGAAACCAACACTTTTCCTTTACCTACTATCGAATAATTCGAAACTTATACAATTCATTGAAAATGTATTTTCTGCTCTTTTCGAATAGAAATTTATTCTTTACCTTACCCGATACGGTTCTTTTTTAATAGAAATGTATTCTTTACCTTTTACTTTTACGAGAGTTTGATGGTGATTAGTAATTTAAACTGCTTCGTAGTTGTATGTAATATGTAATTAAATTAACAATACATTGCGTATATTTAGTATGTTCTATGTTCGTGTTGTGTATTCGACTGATATTGATACAGAAATTGCAGAAAAACGTATTTAAACATTTACATAAAACTAAAAACTTCCACCTTCCCTCTTATATTTCTTATATATTTTTATTATTATATTATTACGGGAGCAAATAAGTGCACGAAACAGCAGGAATACATGTCATTCTTACGTTAGATATGCACTCCTACCTTTAGATGTACCAATATCAATTTTGAGTACGCCGTGAATTTACACTCTGTGTATACTTTTTCCCTAAAGCTAGCCAAGTTACAACAAGAGTTGATGCCATGTACTTTCAGAAGTATTAGGAAAAGTTTTCCTGTTAAAGGATAAAAAAAAGTTGAATCCACTTCGATGACAAAAGTATAGTCAATTACCTCGTGCGCCCATTGAAAAACCAATTTTTTTAATCAGTCACGTGACAGAATTGTATTTGTCGCATGTTCTGGTTGTAATATTTAATACAATTATTTTACAAGACCTCTGACATATAATATTTAATAAAATCTATTTGGCCAACATTTTATTGCTGATATATTATTCTTATTTAAAACTCAAGAGCTGAATGTTATTTATTTTGTATAAGTTTGTTTTGATATATTGTATATGTTCCAATGTTCTTTATTGAAACATGTAGCTTTAAGTATACAATACATATTTCATTTTATGTTTCCGATTTTATGTTCGAAAATTCTTACAAGGGTTGAGATGAATTATTCAACAATCGTTAACAACATTCGTTGCAACGATAAAAAGGAGAGAATTTAGGCAACGCGCAATGTAAGGCGTTACCTAGGTGTTTGTTGAAGTAACCGTATAAAATTTATCCCTGTACGTGGATGGGGTTCAAGTATGATTGATACGAGTAAAGATCTACTTTGTGAGTAGTTTCATCCTGGCAATGTCAGACATGCTATATCACAAGAGATAATTCGAACGGGGGATCGCGTGGACTCTTGGTAACAAGGATATTGCAATCAACAAGTGTAGTTATGTAGTAAAATCATTTTATTACGATCCTTAAAAGGCCATATAAAGTTACAAATTCTAAATCTAATAAGTCAGCACTCGTTGAAAGTCTATGAAGTACTAGCTCGAAAAGTTTCTACAATGATTGGTGTAATCTGTAATATTATATTGATTTGAGGAATTCATTTCGTAATAAGTAATGTAATGTACAAAAAATAAATACACATAAATAAATTTTGTTTTCTATGTATATTGTAATTAATACTGATAGCCCCATTTTGGTGTGAATAATTATAATTATGTACAGAATTTAAATAAGAAGACATATATTATATGTTATTATATATTGTATTGGTTTAAATATATTTAAACAAGAATTAGTCATATCATATTTATTTTCATGTATAGTGTTAATTAAATATAATAATACACTATTTCTCGCTGTTACGAAAATTATATTTATGCACATGTATATTATAATATTAAAAATCATTGCATTCGTGTTTCCTTTATAACATAAAATGAATTCCTACGCTTTTTGTTAGCAACAATCTTTATTTGATTAAAGCTTAAGCGATATTTTCTTGTAGAGAGAACGGTAATCCGTATTTTTCAAATAGTGAACGAGCATCGATGTTTTTTCCAGCAAGAACTAGCGCTACTCGGGTCCTAATTGATTCTATCTCCAAGGAGATTAAGTGATATTCGATTGTCGTTCGAGTTCTTATCTTCACGGTGAAATACGGCAGAACCTCTGTTCTTGGGGCATTAATTACATTACGACGGTCCCTTCGCGTGCTTCTTTAGTAATTCTTTAAATAACGTGATTCCTTTCTTACACTTTCATGTCGTAAAATATTGCAGACCTTGGGTGCGATTTATGGCTAATGTTTGTTCACAAAATCGTAAAACACGAAATGCAGGCAAACATTTAAATGAGTTTACATGTGCGAAACATGGATAGGTGATAAGTGATAAGAATTCGTTTTCGAATTTATTAGCTATATGCTCTGCAATAATTCGAACAAATGATTTCTATTAATATTATAGCCACGAGTATGTCTGAATACACGGATTTAATGGTATTTGAAAACTGTTTCTCACCATTTTTACGCTGCGTGTTCAGTATTTATATGTAAACGTCAAATTAAAGAAATACTAATTAAAGTAACACATTTTAATGACCGTTAATCTCATCATTTTTATATAATCCGAAATTAGTGAAATCACCCTGTATACATCATTTGAAAATGTTGAGACCCTCAGTTATTTTAAGCCCTTCTCTATGTTTTAAATTTAGATTTAAAGAATTTCTTGAGGGTGCTTGTCCAATTTTTACACGTAGAATATTTGCCAAGCATTGTAGGTATTCGGAATTGTTTTTCACCTGCAATGTTTCGTGTTGGCTTGTTTCATTTATCTTTACTTTAGTGCAACAAATCTTAATTGCCAATTATACGCAAACATCGGATTACACGATCCACCGCACAAATGTTCGTTCGTTATTACTAATTTATTTTGAGTTCATTCATGCAACAGAGTTAACAATTGTACGTAGATTTTGATCAGGATTTTTATTGGCCACCATTACAATTTTCTCGTGACTCAATTGGGGAGAAACAGTGGACTTTTATGTGGAAAATACCTATTCAATCTTGAAGAATTTGATTGATCAATTTTAAGTAAATAGTTAAACAAATCGTTCTTTGCTGAAAATACGTGCAAAGTAAAGTAGAATATTTTCATTGTTTATTGCAATATTTCATAAGCATGTTAGTAGAGATATAGTAAGTTACAAAATGATTCTCCAAATTTGACTTTCTACTATATGTTTACAGTCACCAAGATCATTACTGTTCGTGATTGGACTAAAAACCAAAATCATACTTTTTCTTGCAAATTTCTTAATAATTATTATCTCTGAATGTGATTGGATTTTTCTGGTTAATAAGATTTTGATTGATATGATTACTTTAATCGACAAACACCAAAGTAATTGTATTTGTACTGTTATTAATATTTTCTTAATATTATCAGTGTAGGGGAATATGGATAATAATTGAATTTAAATGCAGAAAGAATATGGGGAGTAATGTAGGCACGAAAAGAACTTCTTCCACGTATAGTGATTCTTCTGCTTTATCTGCCTAAGTCAGTTCAATTTCGTGGTGCTTTATAGGGCTGAAAATAGCAGGGGTGTGGCTGAATGACGAAGAAGATAACCGCTTTTTGTTACTGTCTGCTCTTCCTTTAGCTGGAGGCTACCATTTGGGATACTTCAACTGGTGAATTGTTACATATTTTACTGAACGTTTATATTCAAGTCTCTTATGGCTTTATATCACGTAATATTCTTTTAAATATGAAATATGGATAACGATAGGATACTTATTTTTGAATTTGAATAAACGCGGTTATTAGTTTCACTGTAGAAATGATAATAAACAATAGATATGTATGTATACGTTTATTTATTAATTATCAGATTTAAAATATCAGTTTTAATTATTAATAGTGAATTATTATTTACTTTGAAAATTAACAATTCGTTATACTTGACAAAATGTATTTACTAATTGTAGGAGAAATCTTTCCAAGAATTTGTAGTGGAAATGGTGGTAATTTGGCCACTCAGTTTTCCTTTCTAATGGCTGATTCATAACTTAAGTAGACAAACTAATAAGGTAATATGTGGTAAAAGGTGAACGCAAAAGCAAAACAATTTGTTTTAGGTGCTCTTACAAAAGCGAGGATAATATGACTCTCCAGGGAATATGGTGAAAAATAATTCTTTGATAACATCCAACGTTAGCTCGCTATGTGTTCATAATTCACTTATGAGGCATTTAATCCATATTTCACTACTTTGATTCATAGAACAGTGTCACAAAATATATGCATATTATATTGGTATTAACAGGAGCTTCATGAAGAATTTCGTTGTTCGAAATATTAGAAGATGAGTCGTGGGCCTCATACTTTTACTTGTACTCATACCTCGTACCAGGCTTGGGCATTACCCTAATAAAGTATTTGGAGAATAATGGTTAAGATAATATATTATCTTATCTGACTACATGTTATTTCACATAATCATGCGTTGGTTTATTTGAACAGGCAAAGGATTCCTCCCCACATAATTTCGTTATTTGGAATTCAAGTGAAATAATGTTTCATTTTATTTCGTATTTGATCAAATCATTCTTCAAATCAAATCTTAAATACTCTCTGATTCTATGATGTCAACAATGTCAACTGCGTCTGAAATACAGATTTCTGTATAGTGCTTCACGTCTTCAACCTCTAACACAAATATGGATGTCTTTCTGACGAACTCTTAGAAGCGAGAACAATTTTGGGAGCAAATGCGATTAAACTGGCTTATACTCGTACTCACGGGAGCCATATTACCCATCATTATAGGGGGCCAAACTACAAAGACACACAGACTTGGAAACTTTATGTTTACATTTAAGAATATCAAAGATTAAGTAACTTTACCTATGAATATGGATTGCACATAACTTTGATCAAATATATTCCAAGGCAAAGCACTTTAACTATCTTAATTTACAAGAAATACTGTTGTTTCTGGAAGACGAAAACTTTTGGTTTTGTTTATGCATATTTTTGGCAACAACGATGCTCCATGTGCCATAATTTTTGCAGCAAATGACTATATGTGTTTCTTTTGTTGTTACAAATATGAACATCACGCGGAAGCACAATTACCACCCTTTACTTTACTATTTATTCATTAATTACATTTGCAGGATTAATGATAACCGCATTATAAAATTGTTGACAAGCTTGCACATTTAAAACTGATATATGCCTTTCACACAAATATTGTCAAAAAGCAACAACTAATTGTAGAAACTCTGTTACATTTCAAAGAAACGACATAGAAACGTATTGCACCAAGGTCTATTACCTTCATCATATACGCAATTGTTAATTTGGATAATCACTTCATCCCATTATAAATTACACGGTAATGATTAATTGATGAATGACTGTCAGAGTGCCAAATCCAATAATTCTATTTGCGGTACCAATTATAAATTTCTCATTATTATTTCAATGAAATTTATGCTATGGATTTTTATGAATTAAATTTGAGAAAACATATGCATAGCCTTATAACTGGTGCGTCTTTATAATTATTAATCTTTTTGATTTCATGTTCCCCAAATATGAAAGTATTTCTTAACATTTTAGAGGGAAACAATATACATTGTGTCTAAAATATTTATATTGAAAATTCCTGTTTAAAGAGCGAGTGCATTCTTGCGAAATCGCAATTCGATGAAATTTCCAAAGTAACCCGAGACTTTTTCCTTGAAATCGGATACATGATTCTAGAATATCTAAAGACAATACACTTACAATTAGAGAGGCCGCTCAAGTTAAAGCAATAACACTTGTCCCTTCTAGACCTGAAATCGATTACCCTGCGGCTATTCACCCCTATAAAACATGCAACTGCAGCAGACTGCTGTGAAATAATCGAAGAGGAATTTCTCCTTTCAATTTAACGTTAGCCACCTATTATTTCAAATAAGTAAATCGAGAAAATTCCGGAGATGGAAGTCGACAATGTGCATTCCAAACTACAGATGCAACGTTTAATTAAATATTACTTTTTAATTAAATATACAGCGCGTGTGGCATGCATTTACACTGCTTGGTACTCTAATATCTCTTAGGCAAATGGTGTATAAAATATTTCAAAACGTATGTTTTTTCAGTTATGAAAAACAATTTTCCGTATTTGTTTCTAACACCATAGTCACAAATCTTCCGACTCTATTTTAACAGGTTTCTTTTGAAGATACTAATCAATAACTTCCAAGCATCCTGCATAACTTTGAAGTTAATCATTTCTAGTACGTGCACATTAAGAACTTTCTGAAATTAATTTCCTTGAAGAAACAATGATTGCTGCGCTTTTTCCGAGAACATTGTTCTTAACAAACGAATCACGATTGAGCACCAAGGGCTGATGTTTAAAAGATACGAAGTGTAAAAGTTGGCAGAAAATAAAAGATGTTGCACTCGTTAAATCAGCGCTGCAAAAAGTCGGTTGCAAGTTCGAGCTATTACTCTGTTCTAAAAAGGAAGGGATGAGAAGAAAGTTCAAAGAGACGCTACACGGTTTGATTACCGGTACACGCTGGAACTAATAGTAGTTATTTAGAGGTGAAAAAGTGATTAATTATTGAAACACATTTGGTGTTTCATTACAGGTTTACTAATTGACCCCTGATACAACCAAACGTGATTTGTTTTGCGCCTGATCTAGACGCAAATCGTTTTACTTATGTTTCGATGAATAAAATTCAATTACGGCAGCAATTACTATAATTCGATGGAAATCGTTTTATTCCAAAGAATGTTCATTTCTGCAAAATTGTAATATGTTTATTGAAATTAATTCGTTATTTATCTTCTTTGACAAAGTTCAAGAAGCCTTTTAAATGATATTTTGCTTTAAATGAAACTAGTACAGTTATCGTTAGTATTAAAGTAAAGGTTTCAATCGAACACAATTTTCCTTCAAAGAAAACTTTCGTGCGTCTCTCTTGTCTATACATTTTTCTTTTTAACTTGCCAATATAAAGGACTGAATATTGTGAAATAAGTACAATGGTAATAATTAACGAATTAATAATGTAAATTATACCACCTTTCAGAATATTCATTTCGGCTATTCATGCTGGCAACCATACAGCAAATCATTTTATTCACGAGTATTCTCGGATTGGGCTAAGATTCATCAATAGAATGTAGAGTATGTATTTCGAATTGTACACAATATTACATTCAATAAATAGCCACATTCGAGCTAAATCGATTCACGATACTAGGTAGCATACGGCTTTGTCGATTTAGAATGAGTTATTTCTAGCTCGTGATAGTCTGCTGTACAGTAAGCCTGTTTTACATCAGTTGATCGCAATATATTGCCCTTTTTCACTACATACGAATAAAGTTATTGTACACACGTACATAATTTGATTACGCAGACTTAATGCAACGATCATTTATTTAATCTTCTGGAAAAATTTCTGTCAGTGTGCTATAAGTTTTTTAAAATTTATCTTCTGTTTCAACAAGACGGTAGTTACACCTGGAACCTTCCATTTTTTTATGCTTTTCTTTTATTTTAGTTAAGTCGACGCCGAGAGCATGAAATCATCCCTTAAACAGAGGTGTGTTACATTTCTTTAATTTCTTGATAATTGACAAGTGGCTTTCAATTTTTATCGTGTCGTGTCGGAAACTGTTATCCTTTGCCTTCAGAAAAAGCGAAACTACATCCAGGAAGAATGTGTTTTAACGAAGTTCTAAGCATTTAAAGAAATGCTTGTATTCTTATGGTTTCATGTGTTTCACGTATGGCAAGTTTAAAATTTTTTCGAACAATGTATTGTAATATAATAAGCTAGGAACATTTATATAAATTTTGACGAATTTGATGAAGTTATGCAACATTGTACCTCACCCAATTTTCACAATCAATTTTCGCAGCACTGTCTATTTATAGATCCACTTATACTAGACATGTACTTTTGTGTCGCTCACCATTATATGCTTTAATTCTCGATTGCATGAAAAGCTGCATGAAATTATTACTTAATTATCCTGTAATTTAATTTACCCCAACGTATGATTACATATTACACCACGAAACTGCAATGCTGCGAGAAAACTAAAACAATTAATAATTTCAAATTCACCTCATATCCCAATTAATATAGATGTCTATTTTTCATACAAATACGTACACCGCGATAACAAATTTGAAGTAACCAACAATCGCAAAGTATTTTGGACGCGCGACTGACAACAGACAGTAATTACATCGAGACAATGCAGAATTTTAATCCTCTGCCTAATTTTCCTCCGTATCCCCAAAGATATATTGAAGCAAAGACAAAAGGGAACATTTATCAGCCTATGATAGTTACCCCTACATATCCATGGCGTATATCCATGGCGTTCAGGGCTGCCGTGTCGAACAATTTCACCAGACAGTTTCGGTTACCGGATTTCTTCCATATAACAAGCGTACTAAGCCACCCTTCCGTTCCATGGGAGTCACGTTTTCTAAAAAAAAAACTCACACCTGATAGAGCGGCGAGTGACGTTGTAGTATTCTTGAACGAAGAGCTCAATTCATTTTCACAATTTGTCACGAAGGTCGGGAAGAGATTTTTCCCTGAACATTTCCCAACCTCGTGTTCCTTCCATTTCCGGAATCATGCTCGATAAACTCTGACGGCGGAGAGTTCGCCGGTTTAGCCGGTGACAAATTTGTTGCGTAATTCGTTTACGTCAACCGCGACACAATGTTTTAATACGTCAGCTACACGGCGACGATTTGTCCCAGGCAATCGGGAATAATGTTGCGAATGAATGAATGTGCATTGCAGTGTACGTGTTCAATTTTTAGTGTGCAGCACCACTCGCGGGTGAATTAATTGGAATTATCGATGGAATCACGACAAATGTTATAGGGAATATGAAACGAAGAAGTTATGGTCTATAGGGTGGAAGTTGGATTCTGTGTGACCTGTTGAGTTCGACGTGATCTTTTATATTTAAACAGTGAAACAAATTATTGCAGGACTATATATATATTAGTATTAGTATATAGAGTATTGCGTTTATTAATGTCTTTTGTCGTCGTCTTTTTATCTCCCGTAAAATTATTACTCGAAACAATTTCGTAATTATTATTCGATTAGTTTATGAATCAGCTTTTCGTTGCTTTAAGTCTTTAAGTGAAGAGGAGAGTCTTGTCAAGTCAGAGTTACATCTTGTGAGAGAATATTATACTTAAATGAAAGTTAATTTTATAAATATTTTGTAAGCCAGAATTTGGTGAATATTTTCTCGAATTGATACTCTCATTTTTTAATTCTAGATTTGATATTGCGTTAAAAATCATATCGACAGATGTTTCAGTTTTTCAGATTATATTGGAGAGCGTTGGTAGATACGGGCACGATGTTTAAAAAAAGATGAAATAGCAAGTACATTTTACGTTCATTCCTGCTATGAATTTTTTTGTTACAGAGATCGATTTTCTGAACCCAGATTTCATTTCTCGTACTGTTACGAGAAAAGCATAAAAATTATTTAATGACAGTATTCATCTACTGCATTGAGCAGAATGGAAAAGAAATTATAACTTTTTGTTGTGGTATTAAAATAGTTTGTATACCCCTTCTTAAATCCAGCCTGGCAAGTTTAAATTTGTTAATTAACACTAGAACTAGCGATAGGTTTTGTTGCTATTTAGACAGTATATGTTAAACAGACTATGAACACGAAAGTGGTTGAACGGACTTTAAATAGATATATATAACTGCTAATTCTGTCTAATTGAAGTCATCATAAATTGCTGCAACAATATCTATACGATAATAATTTTCAAGCCAGAAATCTGAAACCAGTCACTTGGACTGGCTTGGTAATTCTAGTGTTAATGCATTACTCTAAATGATAGCAGGGCATATGTACCTTATGCGTACCATAAATATTTCATGTCTCATGCGTTTGGTTATCACTTGCAATGAACGAGGTTTATTGATATTAATTTAAAATGATAATCAAATTCCAAAAGGAGAACCTTTGTGCCAGTCATTTATTCAAATAGTATATAGAACAAGATACAAAATACTTATTATTATTGTTATCTGCGCGATTTGACATAAGCAATGCAAAATTAAACTTCTTCGTGTTACAATTACATACCTCACAAGTATACGGACAATCCGATAAAAAGTTTGAAAAAAATCATCGCAACAAAACCAGACCCAAGTACTCCCTTCTATTCCTTTACCACCTGTGCGTACAAAAACATATAGCTGCCAAGCAAAAACACGAAAATACTTTAGTGATAAAAGAAAACAAGAAAAAGTAAAACTGAAACAAGAGTTCGCTATCCTGCAAAATGATCCGAGAGAGGTTCCAATGAGCGCCGAGAGTGGATCGTTTCCATCACGGATCGATCACGTCTATCGACAGACGACTGCGACCGGTCGTTCGCAGATTGCTATCGGTTAGAAGCCCGATTTCGCTGTTGCTGCGACGGATCATCGATTCCGTGGCGGCGAACTTTCTGCTTCCTGGAAGTGACGCGGATGCGCAGAAACTTTGACGTCAAACGTTCCCGCTGAACGAACGGGACCCTTCTTTCGCTACCATGGATATTGATTTTCCGTGCTTTCGAGGTTTCTAGAGCATCTGCATTTATGCACCGCCGGCGCAGACGCCGGCCACCCTTAAACATGGCGGTCGGTCGTCCACGAACCCTTACGCATCGCGTTTCAACGCGTTCGCCACGATATACGAGGATGCGGTCGGAGAACAAAGCAGACAGCTGAACATTTTCGTTTATAAACTGAACGTGCTGTTCCTGAAAGGAATGGCGGGCGACACGTGTGCCGTTGTCACGTGCCTCGTGGTCCTTGCGTCGATCGCGATCGTCAGTGGTGAGTTTTGCATCCCCTTCGTTGATCGCTTGATTCCGTTTGACGGGCAGCTCGGATACGACGTTCGTTTGGCCAATTTTCATTTTTAGTTTGAAGAATTTTAGCGGGGAGTGTACTTTTTGGAGGGGCTTGGTTGTTTGTTGCACTGTTTTATTTTTTATCTCGTTTAGCTTATGAATGGGTAGGGTGAGGGTGCCGTTGTCATGGTGTTTCGAAAACATTCGAGAGGATGGAGATTGGTGGATGCATGGCGGCGTTCCGGGGTATATTTAGAGGAATTTGCACCTGTTGAAGCATCCACTTTGACTGTTAGTAGGTATTTGTCAGGGGCCATGTAAACAATGCCCTTTGCACATGGTGATTCGTGTTCATTTTTTGTCGGGTGCTGTTGTGGGTAATTTAGGGCGATTTTAATATCGTCCTTGTGCGTTGCTTTCGCTGGGGGATATACAGGAATGAAATTTGGTAACATTACGATTTTCTTTTGTGCGTACTTTGAGTTTATAGTATTAGGTTGTCCCATAAGTTCGTGCCGCGGAGTCGGTTATGCTTTGGTAAGAAATTTTGTATTTTGAGTTTCTTCCAACCCACCAAACAATTAATTCAAGCAAATACTGTGCTCAGATGGATAAATTGAAAGAATCAATAAGAGTAAAACGGTGAAAACTCGTGAATCGGTACAATGTGGTTTTTCATCACGATAATGCAAGACCACATGTGGCACAAAAGGCGCAAAAAAATTGGTTGGAAAATTTTATTACACCCACCAGATTCTTCAGATATTGCTCCATCGGATTACCACTTATTCCAGTCAATGCAATATTTTTTAACCGGAAAAAATTAATAATGTCGAGTCCCTAAAAAAAACATTGAAAAGCATTTTAACGAAAAACCACAGAAATTTTATAGTGACGGTATAATGACTTTACCAAAAAGATGGGAAGACGTTGTGGAACGTGAGGGTGGTTACGTTTTTTCATAAGCTTTAAAGGTATGTTTCATACATTAATTTGAATAGCAAAACAAGAAGCGTTTGAAATTTAACTTGCATTTGAAGAAAGAAATTAATTATCCAAAGATATATTACTGCTAAAAATATAAATTTGCAAATAAATCGCAAATTTCAAAAATGCATATGTAGAAGTTATTTTTCGTAAACTTCGCGTAGATTGGAATAGAGGACAGGTGGGGTAGTAAGACTCCAGTTTACTCTATTAAATACACTAACTTTATTATAAACCGCGTCGACACCCAACGTTACTCAAACACACAACGATTCACTCACGATTCTCTCACGATTCTCTCGATACTCTTCACTTCGATCCTTTCTCAACTCTGCCTCTTGCACGCATCATTCATTCTTTATATTCTTTCACTCTTAGTTTCTCTCTCATTCTATTCCTCATTTGCTCCCACTTATTTAGGACACACCTCGCAGTTATTCCTCGGTGGTGGTCGGTCCCGACCATCCGAACCTTTGGGCCACTGTACCCTCCATGCATACGACCTTTTCAGGTATTCAGCTCTGAACGTACCATTCATACATCGGAATCATTCTACACTCACGCCATATTTCCAATCCCACACATGTGTAGAATAAAGATGGAACCGAAAATTGATTACAATTGATCCATAAGTGTTTTCACAATTTATAAGGAATCTACAAATCAAAACTCCAATCTGATCTTATCTTAAATAAAAAGCACTAAGAATTTCGTCTAGTTGCAAAACCACCATCATTTCCCCTATAATAAATTACATGAATGCATTGCGAAACAGTTAACGTTCCTTCAAGAAGGACCGCGATATTTTTAAACATTTCAAATGAAAATTATTTTATCAACGTTTCGTACCCAAATAATATTGCAATTGTCATTGTTCGACAAACAAAATTCACGAAGGTGTATGAAAATTCGATTTTGTGTGATTATTAGGTCAACTGTTAACTACGGAACATCGAACTCACGCAGCTTCCGAACGAGTAAACGATTTATGGTGTTATCAGTGCGACACGATGGAAGATGGAGAGAGATGTGCCAATCTCACCGGAAATTATAGCTCTTTCGAGCACAAGTGCACTGGTGACAAAAGGACCTGCATGGTAATGACAACCGATAACACCGCTTCAAATGCCTGTTGATTACACAGAAAACACACGCGGGTCTCAACAGATGTTTGATATTCCGCCTTTCGCATGTTTTTGCAGCAAACAAAACATATTAGCCAATTTACTGAGATTAATATCAACTATTGTGTGCAAAGGATAGATCAAAGATTGCTTTTGTAAATGATTTAACCACGCTTGTAAACAATTTAACCATTTTGTTATACTATTGTAGGGGGACAGAAAATTTTAATTAGAACAGTGATACTAATTCACTACAGCTTAGGAGAATTGTGAGGGATAAACTTTATTAATTTGGTTTATTACAGTTCTGTTAAAAACTGCCCCCTTTGACGCTCCATGGAGACCTGAAGAAAAGAAAAATAAATAGTAATAATAATTTTACTTTCTGTTAAAAATTATCTTTTTCCAACACTCGAAAGAGATTCTCCGACTTAACTCAAGTATACAATCATTTCATTCATTCCCAATGATTCAGAACATATTGTAAAACGGCTGCGATATATTTAACGAAACACCTGCAATTAAGTACAAAATGTTTAAAGAAATTAAATTGCAATACTTAATCGCTAGCAACTTCCAATGTAAAAGGAGTTACGCGATGTAAAATTGTATCGACCATGTTGCAAAACTCTACTACGACTATTCTCAAAATTAACAAATATTTCTCAACAATTGAATTCTGCTAATATGCCGTTTACTGAACGGTACTTGAACTTTATTATGTCAAAGAACACCTCTGTCACATAAGACTGACTATTAAAAATGTATTGCATGAAGCAAATAATTATCCCTGACGCAATACATATCGGCGGGCTAACATTTGAAATTGAAAATATTTTCTTCCAGGTGAAACGATTTTCCTACACTACCAGCACAGAGGATTCAACTTCCAGCCCGCAGACTTGGTCAATGGAGAGGAATTGCACGAGCAAATGCGAACCCGGATGCATAGTGATCGGCGAACGTACGAAACTGTCCGCCTGCACCACTTGCTGCGAACAATCGTTCTGCAACATCGGTACCGGGGCTGCGACTGACCTGACGATGAAAGGAATCGATGTGCTTCTGGCCCTAATATTGCAAATTACATTGACCGTCATCATGTATCCGTCGTGACATTAAATCAAATAGCATACCATACTCTGTGTAAATAAATCAGTACACTACTACCACGTGAATGATATTACCACTGGCCAGCTGCGCGAGAATTCATGCAATTTATGTTTATACATATCTGCCGCTGTACAATACGCTGTAACATACACACGTGCAATACTCGTTGTATTTGTGAGTGAAATTATTCATTTTATATTGTACATGGATGGAGTTTCATTTAAACGTGAGATGAGTTTCACTTTGTACATAGTTACGATCGCTCTTCGAAAAGCGTGGACACGTGTGTGCAAATGTTGTTACGATTTATTATACTCTCATGTTATACGTATAGTCTATTTTCGTTGTATGCATATGTTATTGTAATAAATATCATTAAAATCGGGGGAGGATGATCAAATGATTTGTGAATTGTTCATTGCGTATCCTTCTTAGTTAATAGAAGTTGTTGCAGAATCTGTTGGAGGTATTGAATTCCATTTTTCATTGCATGCTAAGTTCCAGGAAAGCATGGCCTTTTCAGTATATATTATTCGGCACATATTATTTACTCAATATGCAGAGCGTGCGAGTAAAATATTGCAATTAAAAAGTTATTTTAATGAATTTTGTATTCGCGGTAAATTACAACGTATCGATTACAGCGATAAGTCACACGAATACAAATATACGGAACTTGATCACGAACTTTCTCCAATAAGAGTAAGTACCGTCATTTAATAAACAAGGCAATGTTGCAATGTTTGTGCATAAAATATTGGCAATGCCTACGAAGTACCCTCAATGGTCTAAAATTATGAATCAGTCGATCGACGAAAAATTTATAATTTGAAACATAAAGGCTCAATCACGTTGTAATGTTTGATTATTAGATTAATGTTTCACATCAATTTCCAAGAATGTTAATAAATATTACTGTAGGATTGAAGATGGATACTTTTTTAGGCAACGCAAGTGTCATCGTCGCGTGAGAGCAGAAAATATTATTTATGTCACCAAAATTTCAGCCGGACACATGAAATTGCAACTGCACTTCGTATCATATGGCATCAGGTGCTTAAATTTATAAAACTGTATCGTTTAAGCCGTTGGTACACTTACAGCTGCGACCAATTAACGTAGTTGCACCACGTAAATGGGAGCATTCAGTTTAAAGTCGAGCATTCTCTCCCACAACATCCTGGAAATCTGCGCATTATCATGTTCGCAGAAGTCAAGAAGGCTCGGATTGAGCGTCAATCTTACTTCGTCGACTTCAAGATTCTTCAATCCTCAGACCTGGAGAAGAACTTTATAAAAGCGGCAGTTATTTGAACTTCAAATAACCCATACATCATCTGCGCAAATAATTTTCAACTCTGTAAATACTTCCGAACAAAATGAACCTAAATAGTAATAATAAGTGTCGGGTCATGTATTCAATGATAACTATTTTTTTAAATTGGAAATGACCGGAATTTACATCTTAATATGATTAATATCAGTTGTATATTTTTTGTATTCATATATAAATTCTTCAAACTGGTTTTCAACTTTTTCTTAAATTTGAAATAAATAGAATTCGTGTATGTTTCAAGTTGACTAAATACACATTAACCAATGCTGTTATGTCTTCTGTGTTTATAAATTTCTGAGTAACTGCTCTAAATTTCTGGTTAAGTACAAAATTAATCGAATTTTCGAACATTTCAATTTAAATAAATATACATTTCAATACATACATATAATTCATACATACATACAATTCATACATTTCATATACATTTCAATTTAAATAAATATACATTCACCAATATCATTATATATTTCGAATTCGTGCATAACCTCAACCGTTCTGTATAGATAGATACCCCTTTTCTTTATATGCAAAACGAATCAAATTATTGTATGGTAATCTCAAACGACCCGAAAAATGGGTAACGAAGAAAAACAAAATACCTCGCTGAAATAAAGTCAAACTCTACGCAGAAGCAAGCAAAAGGCAAATTACTTAACTTCGCCCCCGCGAGGCACAACTTTCCCCGGCAGTCAAACAAAACCGAAATGCTACGAAACACTGACACTCGAAACAATAAATAAAATCACATCCCAGCCAAGAAACGAGCAATCGATCATTTTATTGGCACGACGGGCACGTTATTCCCACGTTACACAGTGGTCGGAATTGACGAACTGACAATGAGTTACATTTCGGCAAGAAATCAACATTCTCATATCGATATCTAGTGAATGTATGTTAGTTACCAAATGTCCATCAGTCTCAAAAACACAAATATTAATATTTAACAACGATTTTAATGCACACGGGCACCTAAAGTCGAAGTTTTTGAGATTTCTGTTTTCCATCCGATAAAACTGTCCTTCTTCGAGGTGTCCTGATGGTCTTCTTTAATATATTCATTCCGATTTGTTTCTTAAATAAAGGGCATTCTTTCACGTTAAGTAATCATAGTTTATATTTATAACAACTGTTCCGAATATATTTAAAAATAATGCTGAGTGAATTATAGAAAATTCTCAAGAGATATCTGCCAAGTCCCAAAATGTATTCTAAACAATTGTAATATTTTTGACACACTTTGCTCTGCATAATGGTCCAAAAATCAATTCCCACCTTGTCCTATTCTTCCAATTAATACTGTTTAAACTTTAAACCCAACAGTGTTCTATCGTGCTACGTACGCTCATTCACATCTATCGACGAAACTCCGCGAGGAATGGATTGCTAGGAGGGTTTACCATTGCAAGTAATTACTAATTACTAAAATAAAGTTCATGCCACTATTTCTTAACATTCAAAAGTTTTAGGCAACTGTCACAGAATTTTTCCGAGCCCGCCTTCGAAAATCTCCATCGAACGAAGACGCTTTTCCAAAAAAGTGTTTAGATTATATGCACTTGAAATTTGTATGCTGCGATGCTAATTAACCTTCGCCCTAAGGCTTCGATTCTCTCATTACCGAGTAATAATAAAATACACCCCAGGAACATTTTTATTTGCTATCGATTTTATGATTAAAATATACGATTATCGTTGCAATTTTTTAACCTACCTGTGAAATTACTCGGCGCAAGTTTCATGCAAGTACATATCTCCAACGCGTTTCAACGGTCCCAGAGTTACACGAAAGTGTCACTCAATTCGTCAATTCCGACCGCTGTGCGCCACGTTCCCCGTGCATTATCTCGCGTTTCTTTCGTTCCGCGAAAGGAAGCTGCCGGAACGGATTTAATTCCCGTTCGTTAGTCCCATCGCGTCCGCGAACGCGTCCCGCGCACCCGGTTCAAGGAAAACGAGAAATTCCGTCGACCCGTGTCACCGTCAAAGACGGAGTCCTCCGCCCTGGTCGTGCCGGTCGCGGCGCGTCGCGGACGAACAATGCGTTCCCCGAGCGTCCACGTTTCTCGGCGATCGCACATAAAGCTGCCATTATTAGAACTTCAGTGGGCGGCGAGCGCCGGTGCTTTTTCCAGCCACGGCGTTCGAGCTTACGCTTACGCACAATTCCCCGCTGCACTAGCGTGCGTTTCGTACTTGGCGTTCGTTCGTCCATGTGGCCGCCAGTTGTAGCCAGCACGCTCGTAAGTCTCGTAACGCGCGTCGCGGCGAGCGTCCGTTTTTCCGTAATCGCCCGCCCGCCCGGAAGTGTCTCGCGTTCGACCGGCGCACAGTGGCCCAAACGGCCCTTCTGGCTGGGCAAAACATAAAAACGGAAAGTGTTGAGAGAAGATCTTCGACTGCGATAAGTGAGAGATGTATAGGAGATAAAGAGAATTCGAGGTAACCCTTATACGATAGGATGCTGTTTGTATAAACAATTCCCCCCCTTCCACTGACAGTTTCTAAACATACGCGATAGTCAGCAATCGAGGAACGGTTCATCAGTATCTATCGGTCGTTAACAGTTCTTAGCGGTTCCCGGCATATATTTTGTGACATTTTTCGTGTTTTATATTGAATTTCTGATGGATTCAAGCGTGAATCGTAAGCGTAAATATTTTAAAACTCATTTGCTCATAGACAATAATATACTGAAATATTGTGCGACGTTTATACTTTGATGGTCTCTAAAAAAGTGTTACTTTGTATTAACTTGGAACTTGTTCGAGTTACTTTATAGAAGTGTCTAGAATCTGAAAAACTTGGCCCCATCTGCAACTTTTTGCACCTTTAAAGCGGAGATCATTTTTAATAGGTGTAGGGTAAAAGTGATGCACAGATGTTTAAAATACGATAAGTTCCAAAAAATTGAAACGAGTTTTTTTTAAAGCCAGGAAAATTATTGCGCTATGCTATTATATACAAAATGTTTGGCCGCTCTTAGCAACTAGTAATTCGGAAATGCCCTCAGAAGTACAGAAGTCTTTGTTCCTCCCCTAAGGTAAATATGTTTCATAACACCGAATTAATTCGTATTTCTGCGGGCCATTCAAGCAAATCCCATTTTTGCATATCTGATTTTCACCAAGGAAACGTATGTTTAAAATAAATACTTCATCTGCTTCCATAAGGTTGATCGTAAGAGTTTTCGTCCAGCTAAAAGGCCCGTTTGCCCCACTGTGCGGCGATCCCAGCATGCCGATCCGCTCGCTGATCCGCCGATTCGTAATTCGGCGGGCAGGAGAAACGCGCGAATCTCGGCTCCGTTCGAGGAGCGTTCGAATTTCGCGTGCGACCACGCGCGCGGAGGCGTGCGATTGTCGCGATCGCCGCTTATCGCTCGCTCCACTTTTATTCATTCTGCTAGTAGTCACTCGCCTATTCGTTCCACGGGCGATTCAGTTTCCGACGATGGATCGTTGATCGCTTCGCGGCTGCGATAGTTTTTTACGGTGCGCGGCTCGACGGATTCTATCCTGCATACGGGTGAGAGTTTTCGAAAGACGGGTTCGGCGAGGGAGTTTTGTGAAACGACGAGTGGTGTACAAGCGCCGCGGAAAGTGTGTTGGTTTCAACGATGAGGTTTCTCGCTGTCGAATAGGCAATTCAAGTTACCTGGTGAACAGTTTATAGATATTGATTAATCGTATGTAAGAATGTGTAATTGTAATGTAATGTAATGTAAGAAAATCGTATTTATTATACGAGGTTGTTATTAGCTACAGTACAATATAATGTGCATCGATCGTCTGCGGAGAGTGTGTTGACAGGAAGTAATTTAGGAAAAAATGAATTTTAAACGGGTGTAGGTACGGACTTTGATGTCCACGATCTTTGTGCGGCTTCCTAGTGTCTTTCCGGGCATATTTTCTAGTAATTTATTAATTGTATTTTACTCTATTTCAGGGCATGCTTATGATAATGCTCTTTGGAACAAGATTTTATTATTCCTGAAATGCTTGACTTCGTTTCTAGCCAAATGGTCTCGTACCGGGTTTTTCTGTTAGGAAGTCCACGGGCTTGTATTTGGTTTTCGCATTTTCAAGGTTCTCATATGAGCCCTAAATAGAAGCCCTTGGGATTTTAACGGAAACAGGTTTATTTGGAAAAAATATTTATTTGATTAATGAAAGGCTATTTTTATTTTAAATTTGGCAACAATATAACAGTATCTAATTAAAAATTATTCTTATTATATTAAACAATTACAAATGTATTAGTGTGTACCGGGTTATTCCGTTAACGATGCCCATGGGCTTGTATTTGGCTTTGGCATTTTTAAGGTTCTCATATTGTCCCCAAAGAAAGGCCCACAGGGTTCTATGTATTTGGAAAATAAAATCCAAATAGAGGCTACGATGCGCTTCTATTTGGGTGGGCCTCTTAACGGAAAAACCGAGACCGGTTTAAGATGTGCAGTTTGTGCTGGCCATGGCAGCAAATTGATATTATTTTCATTGAATTTGTTTGGAATTTTTCTGGTGTGTTTAGAATCGTTGTCCTGTTGTAAAACAAACGAGTCCTAGATGTACACTTTTTCAGTTGATTGAACTCAAAATTTTGAGGAAAATATTAACATATTCCACTCCTATAAAATGTCCCTTCTTATAAATTGTAAATTGCCTGGACCAGCCAGTGAAAAGCAGCCCCATATCAAGACTGATCCACCTCCGCGTTTAACGATTCGAATAATTATTGGGGGTTTAAAAGTTTCTTCCACTTTCCTCGGTACAAGCTTTCTCCGCTTACTCCAACGAAGTTTAAACTTTGACTCGTAACTAAATTCGACCGATTTCCTAAAGTTTATCGTTTCATTTACAAATTGTGTAGCAAATGTTAAACGTTGTTAAACAAACGTTTCGCGCTTACTAATGAATGGTCGCTTTCTTGATACTCGCTCATGAAATCTTGCTTCTTTTATTCGCGTACGAATTGCGTGTCTCTTGTATAGGAAAGCACGGCTCAGATTTTAATTGTTTCGCGGAAATGAAACGATTTTTAAGCACATCTCTTATTATCGTGCGATTCTGTTGCATTATGGTTTTGCTTGGGCGCCACGATTTTGGAAAATTTTTTGCAGCACTTTCCAGACAATTTTCACACTATTTTGCTGACACCTTTTGCATAGACATTAAAATCAGACGTGATTTTTCGAAGCGTATAGCCTTTTATACATCTATTAAACATTTGTGAGCTCTCAGAAGGTGTAAGTTCGCAAACTTTTGGCACTCTACAATAATAATATTTTCACAATGAAAAAATATAAAAGTAAAACGATACAATTAATGCTAGGAACTACGAGGAATGTGATGTATCAATAGAACCTTGAACAAATAATAGTAAAGTACGACGGAAAGTATTGTCAACTTACTTTTAACAATAAACACTTGTGTTCCAATTAATCAACGAACATCTACGGTTTGTACCATCTCAAGAAATGCTTACAAAGTGAGTACATATATAATTTTTCCAACTGAGGAAAGTCCAAAACAGAAGATTTTGATGCGTGCCAACATACTTTCCGCGGCGAGTGTATGCGATGTATTGGGTTGAGTTGCAAAGAATTGCCCGTGCAAGTAGTGGGTCTAAAAACTAAGGAGTTTGTGTGCACGAATTAGGTAACAGTGCAATTTTTTAGGTAACTGAAATGGAAAAATTAAAATAGCATATGTGTTAATAACAGTTTGATCATTCACTGTATAATACAGATGCCACATTTCACAACAAACCTTCTTGTATCAAAATAGACCAATTTTGTTTCCATTGGAAGTAAAATAGATATATTGCCAAATAAATGGGCAAATCTTACGTTTAATACTGAAATACACTTTATAGTTCAAGTTGCTTTGGAAGTTCCCTAAATGAATAATTAGACGAGTATCGAAAACCAGCAATTATTTCTGACAACCCAATGATACGGTAGTTCGATATGTCCTGCCAACGTGAACGTTTTTTGTTCCAAAAAATATATTTCCACGGTTATCGTTTTTAATAGTATTCACAGATAACCAGCCCTTGCGTAATTCCACCCACGGTACCACAAACAGTGAGAGTTTTATACTAAATTCTAAGTATCGCCGCCAACTTCCTTTTTATGAATGCACAAACTTGGACAAAGGCCGTGCAAAATGTTTAGCTCGAGGAGCATCGTGACTTCGACATCGGGCCCGCGACACGACCGTACAAAGCGTCCGGAGCAAACTTCTGTGTAACAAAACGATGTCGGACTGTTGAGTTGTCAAAGAGTTCGTTCCATTCGTCGCGTCGGGACAATTACATCTGACGGTGTACAAGTATGCTCGCGAAGTTCCGAGTACCTGGAAAGTCTCACTGAGGATTCATCGAAGCGTGAGCAATGGCGCAATCGAAGCTTCCCAGTTTTCTCCTGGCCACGTGGTTCCTCGGCACGATCGCGACTAAATCGCGTGTGAACGAGTTTCTGCAGAGCTTGCCGGAGTACGAGATCGTTTACCCACGGGTGATCTCGAATGGAAACACGCGGGACAAGAGATCGACTCGGGACAGGGAAACTTTGCACGACGATCACGAGGAGCCACTGTTCCTGGAGATCAGCAACTGGACGCTGAGGACTATCGCGAACGATCGATTGGTGCTGTCGTCGAATTTCACAGTGCACTGGGTATATTCGAGCGAAACGAAATCTGATGGGCCAGGCGGCAAAGCGCGGTGCGATCATCGACAAGGTAGCTTAGAAGATAACCCACGTTCCTTGGTCGTGGTGACGCTTTGCAACGAGGAAGTGTACGCTCTAATGCTGATAGATCAGAGATCGTTCCTCGTTCAGCCTTTAACTGATGGCCAGCACGTGATGTACCAATCCGAACACGTTAGATGGTGGTCGACCAGGGAAGATCCGGATATTGTGTCCGTGAGCCGTGGAAATTTCGAAGGTAGGACGAGCCAGTGGTGACGAACGTACCGAATTCTATTTTCATTATCGTTTGTCGCGATGTAAATCGAAAATTGTGTCACGGTACACAAGATGAGCTACCTGAGATTGGGTGTTGAAATATTTTCAAACAGTTAATTGTATCGAGAGATGTTTCACTCGAAAGTTGAATGGTCTCCAGGTGGAGATTATTTGATATAATTAGAATTTTTGCAAGTGGACGTTGGAAAGTTAAGTTCCTTTTTTGTAATACAATCGTATGTATTTTCATGTATCAATCCAAAGCTCGTTATTCTCTATGAAAAAGAAATAAACTCTTTATGCTGCAAAGTCATTAGCTTAGGCGCATATTTTTTTGTAATTACACGTGATTTTTTGCCCTACGTAATTAGTGCTAGGAGAATCACCCTGTATAGTGATAGTTTGGTAATTAATGTTTGGCCTCATTTGCTGCAATGGGTGTAACAGAGTATCACACGTGCGTAGAATGTAGAAAATATATTTACTGAGCCGATGCAATTGAAATTAAGTAAGTCCTTTACAATATTAGACAGAAGAACATATTTTAAGTAGGTAATTAGTTATATCCACTAATTTTGTTATTCGTATTTTTGACATGATTCGGAAGAAGTAACTTTATTTTGTGGGAAGTATTTCAAATTTTGTACTGACTTTAATTCTTTTGGAGTATTACACTATTTTAAATGAAGCTAAAACGCAAAGTAGAATATAGTAAAGTCAGAATCATAATAATAACTATAATTGCAAATTCCGAATCTTTACGGTTGGATTATTATAAAGCAATTTTAATTACGTAAAATTAGTAAAGTGTCTTAAGACATCTTGGTACCAGCAGTAATTTTAATGTTTTACTTGAGTAATGCCTGAAATAGATTGCCAGATTTGTTGTGATAATTCTTGAATCAAATTTCACAAAGTACAGCACTGGTATCTTTCAACTGTTTTGGAAACATTTTTTAAGCAATTTCTCAAATGATGATAGTTTAATATGTAATAGCTTTTTCACATTTAGATTCTAGGAAAAAATTAAACAACACTTTATCAATGATTTAGTATTATGTTAAGAATAATAGAAAATGCCATTGTAGGTTGTGTGAGTTTTAATTAGTCTACATTTTCTTATGGCGATGGAAAAAAGTTTTGGTAACAAATACAAGAAAAAATAACAGATGCATAAATAGTTATTTGTATCGAGAGGAATACAATTTTAATTAATAAATTAACTATTGTTAGTTTCATACATTATATAAAACGTAGAGAAGTGGAAGGAATTGAATTGCGTAACTCTGCATCATTGCAACTTCCTGACCCGTATATGTCGAAACGCGATGGAATTTTCTATAAACAGTAGGAAAATTTTTCACGCGCAATTACTAGTTTAGGGACTAATTAGTCCATCCTTTAATTAAATCCCCGCTCGTCGAAGCCAATAAAATGCTGCGACCGCTTTAAATTGAGAAAATTCCAATAGCGTTAAATCAGAAAACTTCATATTATTCATAACTGGCACTAGCAAAGTGAAAAATTGTTTGATAAAAGTTAATTATGTTTATTGAAAAATTAAAAATATACTATTTGTCCTTTACCAGCATTTGTTAATTCGACATATTTTCATATCATGCCACGGTACATAAGTTATTAAGAATGTTTCAATATCATATTATGTGTATAACGCAACGTAGATATTAAAGAGTAATGGATCTGAAACATCATACAAGAATTGCATTCTTTAAGCAATTTATATTATTAGCTACAGCATAGAATGTGTATTAATTTATGCAAAAAATTCAACGTTATTTAGCCTATACATATACGTATCTACATAAGCATCATTAAAATTATACTGATATCATTACTTATCGAAACCGGTAAAAAATATATTTGTATCAGTTTTTGTAGTATATTATATCTTGAAATTATTTTGAAAAAGCTCATTCGCATGCTAACATTTAACTGTATGTCTTTAAATAGTTCCATAACGTTAGTTGCAGAATAAACCTTGATACTACTGTTCAACACTGATGCAAATCTGGTACTGATACCTGATATTTATTGCACAATAATAATGTATAATATAATATATATAATTAGATCATCAAATAGAAAATGAATGGTGATAAAGTTTGTTTAAAAAAGTATTATACGAAATGAAAGAGAATAATAGGAATTAATGAATTAATTACAGAAAATTTTACCATCGAGATAGGGGAAAAGAACAAAAGGTCGAGACGAAAAAAGCGCAGTTCTCTAGGCTACAACACCCAACAATTTTATAATCTTTCCGGTGATGTATTTGACGTGGAATACCCAGAAGCTGAGAAACTGATTCTGTATGACGAACAGGATGAAGTATCCACGGAGTATAACGATACGATTGTCGAAGAGTTGTCAATTGACGTGAATTCTGAAGAAATTGGATATTTCTCTGGACCCTCGTGGCAAAGGAACAAAGTATCAAGTAATCTAAAAAGTGTTCAAAACGAGGCTTGACGAATGAGAATATAGCATTCTAGTTTCAATTAATATATAGAAAAACGTCTACAAATTATTAGCTGACTCATTGGATGTACTTTACAAATAATGTAGTATATTAATATTTATGTTCAAACACTTTTGTTTAATCCTCGGTTGTCACACTTGATCGATTAGACCTAGATTTTGATTATTAAAGGAGAACAATTTTTATAACTATTTGTATCTAAATTGCGATATGACAAATAAATACCCTTTTTGTAACATGCATCAAAACTAGATATATTTTTTTAACGTATCGCATATTGACATTATAACCTTATGCTCCCTCAAAATGTTTAGCAATAAATGTTAAAAAATGACAGCTGCAACTTTGTTTCCCAAAAGTCTTATGATAACTTTCTTCAACATGATGTCCCTTCATTTCTTAATCTCCATAAATCAGGCAATTATTGTACAATGTTCAAACATTGGTTACAATTATTTTCGGATCTATATCACTATTATTTTTTAAACAACAGTGTAACAATCGTAAGCCATACAAGAAGTGTGATAATTAACCGAGGGTTAAATATCTGCAATCTCGTTTAAATATATTTGCTGTAATGTTAGAGAATTTGTGTAGAATAGTTTTTTGGATTGCAGCATTGCATGCGTGTTAAAATTGTAAGAATTTTGATATATGTATGCTAGAAGTAGTTATTAACATTTGTGAATAAATGCTTGCATCTATTCCTAATGAACGTACATAATTGGAATACCAAGACTATAATTCTCCACAATTGTTATATCTCAACAAGGGATATTAAGTAGATTTAAATGAAAGCCAGTATTCTCCATAACCGTTGCATCTTAATAAGAAATATTACGTAGAATTAAAGGTAAGCCTGTACCGTGGGATATCCTATAACGACCTACATAATTCGTTCTAGAACTCGGGTCGTTATAGCATTCGTTCGTTATAGGATGCACGCACAGTCAAGGCTCTACAGGGTGTTCCGTAACTACCGTAACATCGGGAAATGGGAAGCTGAGGTGATTCTGAACAACTTTTTACTTGACCAAAATGTTGTTTGAAGCTTCGTTTTTGAGTTATTAACCAAAAACACTGCCCAATGAGAGCGCTCGCAGAGGGCGCGCCCAGGCCCGTACGTCTCTACTGCGCCCGGTTGTGTACGGGGGCAACGGGGGTATCCGAGGAAAGTGTACGCCAAATGTTAGATCGTCTTAAATTATCGATAATGTGGAATTATTCGTTATTCATTGATAACAACCACGACCGCTAATTACTGAATTACCGAATTAAAAAACTAGTTACCGAATTAAAAAACCGATGTTAATTAGTTTATTTCTTATTAAAGGAAAAAATTGTTCTGAATCACCCCAACTACCTCCCATTTCCCGATGTTATGGTAGTTACGGGTCACCCTGCATAATATGAAAGCCTCTATGGTAACAGTGAAGAACATGCCAATATACGTGTCATAAATTTATTTACTATGTTGAAATTTTATAAATTGCACACATGTGTAAATTCATAACAGAATTATAAAGAAAGGCAGGGTAAGTAGTTATCAGTTCGACACCTTTTGGCGAACTGTCCGTTCGCTGTAACATACTCGTTCGTGGCAAGCGTTTTGATTTAATAAGAAAAAACTGTTCGTTGTAGCATTCTTTCGTTGCAAGGTCGTTCGTTATAGGGTACCCGACTGTATTTTCAATTTTATTTTCTACGACAGATAATATTATTGCTTGCGCGACGGTCTCGTAACATTTGTGGAGAATTAAATTTTCTTTCTTTGCAATGCGAGGAAGTGGTTGCTGATGCTTAAAAATAAATATTTCGCATGTATTCATAATGACCGTACGTACCTAATTAGGATATTGATCGCAAATAATATTTGTTTTCTTTCATTGTAATCAGAAATAAGTTAATTAGTCTACTTTTAGAAAAAAAACCGATGAAGGAATCGTCGCCTCGATGGTTGGAACTTGGAGTGGCTGCAGATTATTCTGTAGTTGATTTTCATGGAGCTCGAGTGCAGCAATACATTTTAGCTCTCTTAAACATTGTGAGTAGTGCCCGAAATTAGTACAAAATTATTCCAAGGCAACTGTGAATATTTATGTCCATTATCTTGTCGATTTATTTGCTTGTCGCTACTAAATTACAAGCAATATAGTTATGCATGTAAACAGTTATATGATGTTTATTAAGTACTGTGTATTGAAATAGAATAGAAATAGAAATTTATTTTTGATACTAGGTCAGTGCAATCTACATGGATCCCTCTCTTGAGTCAAATATGATTCTAGTTATTGTACGAATAATCTTGTACGCAGAGAAAAGAGACGGTATGGTAAGCAATTTGAAATTTCGACATTTTTCGCAACTTCATATTTTATGTACATTTTGCTTGTATGAATAAGTGACTAAATATTTAACATTTTATTTTTCAAGTTGTCTTAAAGATTGAAATTATGATTGATCTATGTTGACGGTATTTTTTACCACAATTGTTAATTCTAGATACTTAAAAAGTGATCAAGACACGTTATACATTATTGAAGTTTGATTATTATTTATTATTAATTCATGAGAGCACAGAGAGATACAGTAAATGGTACCATAAAATACCGTCAGGCAATAAGGGGTTATAGCAGTTTACAATTTCAATTAATTTAATACATGAGGCGACATTATTAATGGATGTTAATATTTGAATAGTATTTTATTTATCAAACAGTAATATCTTATATGTAGCAGTTTGCAATTTCAATTACACTAGTATTTAATGAAGTATCATTAATGTATATACTTTTTAATATTTATATTTTACACTTATTATTAATATTAATATTATAATATTTAATCACACTTAACACTTTTGAAATGCATATAGAACGCAATTAAATTTGCATTTCAGAATGTACGATTATTAATCACGAACGCGTCGATCTACTCATCTTTCAATTTTAATTAGAAAAGATGAACTCAAGATTTTCGATTTTCTATGAAGACAAAATTTTATTTCATTCACTTACATACGCCCTATTAACAAATTATCAACAATGCGTTAAATTTAAGTAGTCAAGTTTATCGTAGGTTCGTCGCGGCGATGCTCGACGATCTCTGGAGAACGTGAACAGGTGGAACAGAAAAATGCTGTCTTCGGGGGATGTGAATCACGATGTTGCAGTATGGTTAACGCGCTTAGATATAGGAGGTCCTTCGGGATACGCACCTGTGTCAGGTGTATGCGATCCTGCGAGATCCTGCGCCTTAAATCGAGACGAAGGGTTGACCAGTGCTTTTATCGTCGCGCACGAAGTTGCACATATGTGAGTGTCGTGGATACTGCATCATTTTTAATACCGGGATAAATCATTTATATTTTTGAAGCTTTATTGTCTGTTTTCATTTTACCTCTTCCCTGTTATTATGTGTATAGCTGTTCTGTTCTTATATTCAAATTTAAATCTCCATTTTGATTATACAAATGTTATTTAATATTGATGTACAGTTTTCTATTTTTCAGGAAGTTTAACTGTGTCTTTGATGTGTCAACGTGTACATTCACTTTGCAGATTTGATTAAAATCTCCTATCCTCAGATTATTTCGTTTCCTTGCCAATACGTTTTCTAAATTTTTAAAAGATGATAACTTCATCCTCTGCTATTATTTGCATTCAGATTAATTGTCATATTTTACCAGTTGACGTGGGCAATAAGACATACCTTCAATAATTAATTGCCACTTTTCTCGACTGAAATATTTGTCAATTCCTTTTCAAGTAACCAACGCAGGGGCCTGAAATGCTAATAGCTGCAAAAAAGAACGACGTAATAGTGCATCTGTTGTATAATACATTATATAATGATAATAATAATAATAGATTTACAAATCGTGGTAACTTGAATCCCCTAAAGTTATATGCTTTTCGTTTGAATAACGCACACATGTGTTTCCCGTAGCCTAGGCCTGACTCACGATGGAGACGAGTCGACCGGAAACGCTTGCAAGGACGAGGGATCTCGAGGTAGCATAATGGCGCCCATGGTGGCCGCAACGTTTCATCATTTTTATTGGTCTGCGTGTTCAAAGAAAGAGTTCAATCGTAAAATGAGGTGAGAACGCTCGTTTTACTCGAGCATATCTTCTTTAGAATTACATACTCCTAAAATAGATATTTGCAGACGGTGGTATTGTTTGTTGAATAAGCCGAAGCACGAGGGATCTACACAACTGAAAAGCAACGTTCGTAACACCTTCACGATGGACGAACAGTGTCGTATGGAGTTTGGCGAGGGGTGAGTTGTGCTCAACGCTTTTCATTACTTTCTTAAATAATTATTTTAGTAGATAATCACCTACCTTGTATTATGCGAGCGTTTGTAATAAACGAATGAGATGCTTAGTAAAATTCAATTGTGTCTATCTTTATTTGATTATTTTTAACAATTTTACGGTTGTAATATATTTATTTAGAGTTTAAGGTAACTCGAACTGTTTATAATCCTTCAGTTAAATTTAACTTTTTTACCTGATTACTCTAAAGATTTCACGATTTTAAAAGTTAATGCATAATGTAGTTATTACAATTCGTTCATAATCCTTCCAATCAAGTTTTACGTATTTTACTATTGAGGAACATAGTAGAAGCATTTTTATGTGCGTCGTGCAATTTATTTATTGAAATGCAATATCTTAGTAACTAAAGTTAGTGTGCAACCTTTTTTTATTAACTACTAGCTACGAGCATTGCAAAACGTTCAACGTCATGGAGCCATGCTCTCGTCTATGGTGCGGTAACAGCAATATTTCTCAAACGTGTAAGACCAAGAAGGGACCACCTTTAGACGGCACATTATGTGGTATTTCCAAGGTAAAGAGATTTTAAGTACGCGTCATATAAGAAAGGAACCAAGTGATTCATTTAGCAAGTACTTACTTGATTATTCTTCGATCGACCTTGAACATAATTATAGACGTTGAATTCGTTCGAGTATCAGCAACACTTACGCATATTGAAAAATATACAGTATCTACCATTTGACAAATATTAATGACCCAGAAATGTCGTTGATACCATCGCGTGAAAAAACAAATTATTTCGAAAAGTTGGACACCTCAAGTGCATCAACTTTGTATCATATCATTCATATTTTGGAAAATATTACATCTATTTTGCTACACATATTGAACATCTTCACACAATCTTCGCATTTCTTACAAATTATTAGCCAATTAAAATTACTTACGACAGCCGTCCCGATTCGTGCAAAATCTTATTACTTCTAAATCCATTTGCAACAGCGAGCTGTGTTGTTCTTTCAGTCGTGTATAAAGGGACGATGCCAATCGACGAGTAGAAAAAATTTCGATTTCGGCGTAATACTGAACAAACCTAGAGACGGAGATTGGAGTGCGTGGAGTGGCTGGGGAAAGTGTTCCAGAACATGTGGAATTGGAGTGCAATGTCGAACCAGAAAATGCAACAAACCGCTGTCAGTATCCCTCGAGCACTAAATACGCTTTTCCACGTTTCAAAATACTCATCCATTGGAACCAAATCAAAAGTACAATTATCACGGTGAATTATTTTATTGCAAATACAAAACGGGGAGTGGAGGGGGGCAGAGATGTATTTACAAATTGCGTGTATATTTCATATTGCCAATATTTTTGCGACGAAAAATTTTTTCGAACATTTTCATATTTGAAACAGATAAATTAATAGCGTTTTACCAAAAATTGAAACAAAATTGTAATTTCCTAGTTAATCCCTGCAAAGTGTAAGGCATACGAAAATTGTTTCACTTTGCAACTGCATAAAGTAAGCTTCTTTTCAATTAAAGGCCTGCCTACGGTGGGAAATATTGCTCAGGAACCAGCGACGATTGCAAAGTTTGCGATTTACCAAAGTGTTCAACGTCTGTCGATCTTCGAGCACAGCAGTGCTCAAAATTCGCCAATATTTTGTATCTCGAACGAGTTCGATCGGGGAACGACGTGACCTGGCTACCGTACGTGTCCGATCAGGAGAACTTGAAATGCCGACTGGTTTGCAGAAGCAAAGAGACTGGCGAGGTATTTTATACCAGAAAACATTTAATCGATGGAACGTCGTGTTTCTATGGATCGACGGATATATGTATACAGGTAACGTTGAGTCTTTGATATAGGACTGTCATTGTAGGACTGTCATGAGAATTGATCCTATTAAATTGCAAATGAACTATTTTTGTAATAACAGATGCGCATGTAATTAATAGTTTAATTTTATATGCTGCAAAAAGCTTGTACTTTACTTTAAGATAATTTTCTCATTTCTTTTTAGCGGTAAACCAATAACATTAAGTGCGTACGTGGAAATACAATAAGACCAGGTTTAAACCTTTTTATAAGTTAATGCCGAAAAGAATGTCTTCAATTGCATTTTATTTTCTGTACAATTATATTGCGAGACAATGGGAGTGTAACATAATATTCAAAAAATGGAGCTATTCAGAAGAATGAAATGAATGGAAACAAGTTTTAAAACGTGACCCAAATGAAATATGATGGCATCCATAAAATTACACTCAATTACATTTCAAACGACCCTCAAGAAAATTAAACGTAGTACATAGTTAATAACCATAATACAAATTGACCAAACTCACCCGCCCAAACGTGAAAAGAGTGTCTAGCACGATTTTCTAAAATTCATTTACGTTCATCCGCAGACAAGCGTCACTTGTGAACCATTAATTTAAACAGATTGAACACTGTTGTCAGGGTGAATGCCGTCGAATGGGATGCGACAACGTTCTAGGATCGAAGAAAACGCTGGACGCGTGCGGAGTATGCGACGGGGACAATTCGAGCTGCGAGAATGTCATCAGCAAGTTTCAACGGAAACTACGCCGAGGTCAGTCCAGTCGCCGTACAAATTGAGTTATTAGAAGATGGTGATGAAGTTTCCATCATAGTCGAATAGTCAAGGAAGCGAAGTGGAATGGAACGCCCCTAATTAGTTTAAAGGGAGAGGAATGGCGAGAGCGAAGTGATTAGTTTCCAGTCCAGTCCGCCCGGAGGAATGAAACTTTGTGTATATATCTTTCTTGGAATCCGAGATTCGAACCGAGAAAACCGTGCTGGTGAAAAGTTTTAGTTGCGACAATCGGACAATATTTGATGGTTCAGTGATTTGTAACTCGCGTACTTAATACACGGAGCAATTGTAACTGTAGACGACCTCGAAAACTTTGAGAAAAGAGTCGACAATTTACTAGAATTGTTTCGAAGCTTTCGAAATTTGCAATCACCTCAGTAACAATAGAATAATCTGATCACGTTACGTGGTCCAGCTTGTATAGAAGAGTCTCAAAATAGATAAGTTTAGAAAAATCTTCATTGGAGCATCAAAAGGTTAAATTTTATTTAAAAAGTGTCGACCTTTAGTGCAGTTATATTTTAATTGAGTAACTTTACTGAAACTGATGTTAGATATGAACGACGAAAAAATTGTTCGCTAATATTCTTGGGCAAAGTATCATGGTTACTTTGCATTAAAGAATAAAGTTAAGAAAAATATAAAAATTGGTTGCAGTTATACGTTAAAGGATAATCTATTAATTTGAATTGATTTATTGGTATGCTTCAGCTATTGGTGCATTCCATATTTCGCACCCCATTTTCATTATAAATTAAAAGCGAATATGTTTCCCGTTTTGCTTGAAACCCTTAAGACAATTGTTCACATAATTATCAACATCATACACTGTTATTATTAGGAAATACAGTTCGGGGATGTTGTATTAAAATTGATGTTTACGACACTAAAAATCGTTTGATATTTTAATCCCAATACATTTAATATATTTCTGACTAAGCTGATAAATTTTGCTGCTAAAGTTATTGTTATTTTCCAGAAGTGACACGCGTTGCCATAATACCACGGGAGTCACACAACTTACGTATGAACATCACGATACTGCCTTCTCAATTCTTGTTCCATTCGGATAATTTAACCATCGTGATAGGAGATGGTAGAAGAAGAAGAAACGTGCAAGAGAATTTAACGTGGCCTAAGCGAGATTTAACGATCGTTCAAGGTGCTGCGTTTCGAGTTCAGACGGGGGATAATAACACGTACTTCATACACACGGATGGCACTGCATTCGAAGATGTGGTGATTCTGGTAAGAAATCAATTTTCATGACTCACATTTACGAATAAGAGCTTACGATATTGAATGAAATGACGTTGGACAAAAAGAGGGTGGTAAAGAACGTAAGGGGTGGTCGCTCTGGCAAAAAATATTAATAAACATCCCAAAAGCACAGTAGTGAAATTATGGGAATCGTTGACTTTGAACCGTCCTAAATTCCAAACGTATGCAATGCAAAAATTCAAGCACCGCTTTGTAACTAAGCCGCTCGTTAGCCAAATCGGTTAACTCCACTTTTTGAATTTTTCAAAATTTCACCGTCAAAGCGCCTGATGGTGATAGTTTTATTATAAGAGTATAATACACATATAAAAAAATAAGGAATATAATATTACATCTTTCGCTTTTCACGTGGCGTAGTTCCATGCTTTTCACACATGCATGCATATATATCTATATCAATCTATAAAAAACAAAGGAGCACATGGGGTCCACGTTAAGGCGGGAACTAGCGCTGATTCAAAGAACTTCTATTCACAACAGATGGACTCTTCACTTTTATATTTCAAGTTTTTCTTATTGTTGGGTTTAATATCACGAAATAACAAAAACTTGTTTGGCCTTAAAATAATAGGCAATTTATTTCAGGTTAATTCCATACGTTATGTATAAATCATTTAGAGGGGATAATGTTTTGCTGCAATAATAATAATACATACTATAATGTTTATTCGATTTTCTATTTAAAAGGGATCTTTAATAATCAATGTATGGTATGCTATTGAATCACTTTTCTCCACTTTTTGTTTTGTGGTGTTAACCGATTTGGCTAATACGCGGATCAACTAAAAGTCGATGTTCATATTGGAGAAAAAAAGCTATAAAAAATATTAATCAGCAACCGTAGAGGGCAAAATATAAGATAACAGAAAACTATGCATTTGTTCGAAGAAATACGTTTCCAATTATACTTTGACTTTCTCGTAAACTAAATTTGCAAAGAATAATTCCTGCATATATTTCATCATCGTTCTTTTTATTGTATTAACCCTTCAGATTTCCCGGGGACAACATTGTGCAAATAGAGAACAGGTGTACAATAATTTCCCAATTTTCGTACTGAATCGTTGTATTTGATTTACGATACCTTCCGTTTCATTATTGTTGACAATCTTTACGTTCGTTAGATCGTAGCACCAGAGAAAATAATAGAGCAAGGTATTTCGACTGCAGTCTCGTTGCAATATTTCCAAAATCGCGATGAAAAGAATGCCAAGGCCAGACACGCGTGGTTATTCGGGGGTTGGAGCTTTTGTTCGGCAAGTTGCGGCGGTGGAACACGCCAGAAGATGATAGTTTGCAAGGACGAGAAAACTGGAAGAATAGTGTCACGACGAAAATGTCCGCTCACGTCCAAACCGAGTCAAGAAATAGAAACGTGCAATGTTTTTAGGTACGAGATTCTACTGTATTATAATCATTAATATTTTCCTCCTCACAAAGGAACTTCGGATATATGTGCATCTTTATATGTATAACTCTTATCTCACTCGTTGATTTAATATTGCAGTATAAAATGAAATGCCACTCGGGTAACGTAGACGCAGCATTTTTGTTGCAGCATTAAAGTTTAACGTCGCATCGACACCAGGGTCATTAGCGACAATTTCAAATTATTATCCCTTGGTTACATTTTGTCATATAGCTGGGTTCCTTTGAGGTAGTTTAGTGTGTCAGAAATGTGGTCCTCTGATGTCAATGCGGTGTCAGGTTTTAATTTGTATTTGAATCTTTGAGATCCATATTTCCGGCATTCGTACACTAGATGTTTGGTGGATATAATCTGGTTACATGTGGAGCAAGTTGGAGGTTCTGTCTTTTTCAGGAGGTGTTCATGTGTGATCGTTGTTTGTCCGATTCTGGGCCTCGTCATGATCGAACTTTTCTCTTCTGTTTAAGTTGTGTGTCGGCATTTGTTGGTAGAAGAAAGACAGTTTTTGTTTTCAGAGAAACGTACAAATAGAAATAAACGGCAAACAGGGATGCTAAAAGACAGACGAGGGGATACTGCAATATTCATAAGCGCAATAGTAGAATGGAGATAGTAAAATAGAAATTACATAGTTAGTACGTCCGGTTTGAGCGTATCCATTTATCAGTTTATGAAAACGTGAACACAATTTTGCATACAAAAGTTAATAGAATATTTAATTTTGATTATTAATTGCTATTTCCAGAGAGTTCAATAGCAACATATTTATTATTGCCAGTTTATTACGCGTGTCAAGTCGCCGCCAATAATGTCTACCAAAATTTGTTTGAATTTGTGAATACTAAAGAAATAATAGCGTATAATATGTACATTCGGTAATTATTTAGAAAAGGGGGGGTCTCACCGATTTTGATGATTTTTAAATATGATGTAGAAATCAACATTTTGAGCAACTTTTTCCTATACATATAACCGCCGCTCGGCCTTAGTTTCCGAGATTTTTCCCAAAAAACATCGGTACTACTACATAGCATTCTGTCTATACGTACGCGTCCGTGTAGCGTATGCGTAAGCGTTCGATCGGCGATTGTCCACGGTTTCTTGAAACACATCGAGACGGCCGGCAATGGACGCGTATAACGGGTGCGCTTAGGAACTCGATTTTGGTAGCCGGCCGCCGTAAGGCGGCCGGAATAATAATCCGCCCCCAACCTTAATCAAATCGAAGTTTTATACCTAGTAACTATTTTAATGGATTAAGTTCGGTTTAGGTTTGGGTTAGGTTAGGTTAGGTTTTGTTTTTTGGGTTCAAGTATTCATTCTCAGGCCACACATTCATCTTCTGTTTTAATGATCTTTATTGATATTATCCGACGTTGGAAACATTTCAGCCATTATTTTGAAAAAGTTAATTATTCTATCATTAAAATCATATTGCCGACGAAATAAAAATTCAGCTAAATAGCCCACATAATGTACTTGGCGAGTTCCATACCTTGGAATATTCGCCCTTGTTTCCCGCCATACACGTTCGATATTTTGCGTATGCGCATTTGTCTCCGGATCTACAAAATTCAATTTATGGTTGACTTTTAAATGCTTAAATCCTTCCTTATTCAGGCAATCATAAGCCTTCCAACAATCACTTATAATAGTGGTCCCAGGTTTAATCCAATTTTGGATGACTGCAAGTAATGTTGCAGATGTTCTGTCTGGAACTGGAATAATAAATATACGTTTGGTCGAACGTTCAATTCCTCCGAATATCCACTGGCCAGTTACGAGTCTTCCCTTATTAAATTTGCGTTTCCCAATCTTTGCCTCATCCACTTCAACAATTTCATTTTCACCCCCAATTGGAATAGAATGTTTTTCTGCCCATAGTATACACAATTCACGGCAAAAGCTGGCCCAATCAACTGCCGTCGCCGATGATATTTCCAGTTCGTTTTGTAAAAATTCCTGCCTTGGTGGTTTTAGCATTAAATGATAGCCGATAAAGCGGCAAATGTTTTGTACAGAACTATGTATATTATTGAACCACGTATTATGGAGAGCACTCATTTTTGATTTGCAATATGTTTTCACTCGTTTCTTATTGCGATTTTTTAAGTAATAACAATAATAGCAATGGAACATCAAGTCTTCACGGTTAAACTTCATTGGTTCTTTACTGTTACACTTCGTACAAAACATAACACCATGAATTACTTTTTGCTGAATTAAAAAGTCAATCAGTGTATCGTAATTATTGCATATATTTAAATATTCATATAACTTCATTCTGAATTCTTGAATACCGTTGCGTTTAATACGGAGATCAATGCAGAACAAAATTTGCTTTACACTGTGTATAATGTTCATCGCTGGACGCTACGCTGTTATATATAGAAACGATGGACAATTGCCGATCAAACGCTTACGCATATGCTTTCACGGACGCGTACATGTAGACAGAATTCAATGTAGTAGTACCGATCTTTTTTGGGAAAAATCTCGGAAACTAAGGGCGAGCGGCGGTTATATGTATAGGAAAAAGTTGCTCAAAATGTTGATTTCTATAACATACTCAAAAATCATCAAAATCGGTGAGACCCCCCCTTTTCTAAATAATTACCGAAATAGAATTTATTTATAAAAGTTGAATTTTGTAAATATAGCTACAGTAGACCTCCGTTTATCCGAACGAACAGTTCCGATAATAGGGACTCATTGTCAGAAATCCTCCTGTGCTCCCCATTTACCAAAGGAGTCAAGCACACCCGGATAAACGTTCGGATAAATGGAATTCTACTGTACTTTAAAGTCTGCCATGCAGAATGCTTTGTCACTTATGGTTCAACATAATATCTATGATGGCGATTTATTGCTGGTACTATTAAAAATTAGGAAGGGCTACTTTATTTATTCTCCATTTAAAAAATAAAATCTACAACTTGTCATAATGATTAAAGTATTTACCTCTGCTTGCTCGATATTATTATATTCTTCCCCCAAGTTTACCTTTCGCCGCATTAAACTTAAATTATCGTATAAATAAAATTCGATGTATAGTTTTAATATTAAAATTCATATTTGCTACATTTATATTTAATAAGTATTTATTTCGTACAATGTCATTAATGACAGTATGCATTTTATATGTGACGCCAAATTTATCTTCAATTATTATAGCTGTACTTTTAAATGGTTACCTGGTCCATGGGAGGCATGTTCATCTACGTGTGGGAGATTTGGTATGCAATTACGGCAACTTTATTGCGTGCATTCAGGGTTTAATGGGACCGAAGTTAATAAATACAACGAATTGGAAGTCTATCGAACCATGGTGCAACCATCGATATGTCAAAGCAGTCCTGTGCCAATAAATACTAGAGAGTGCAATAGGATTCCATGCCCTGGACGTTGGATATTTACAGATTGGTCCTCGGTAAGAAAATGTTTTCGTTAAAAAAAAGGCACTATACCTACGTAGAATTATAGTCCAACTTAAAGAACAAATATACAAATAAAATATACAAAATTTGATACTAGACATTCAAAGAGTATTCAATCTCGCCTTGGGTGCAATCAGTCAGCCTGCAATACTTTGTTATTCTTTTAGTATTGGACACAAATTGAAAAGTGAACATAAACGTATACGTTTTGCATTTAATTGCTATATTTTGAATGCTTGATAATTGCAGTACGTGCGGAAAAAAGATTCTACCGTGCAATAACGTTTGATTCCATAGGAAGCTTTCATTTTCTCGTAAAATGGCTCCTTTTCATAATCAACTCCATGCTTTACCGAACAGTTATTTTTCATTCCTCGATCTTTCCTCCAATTCTTTCACTCTAGGTCTCTAGTCAAGCCATATTTGTTCATTGATTTCTTATACAGTGCTCGAAGAACAGCGGAAGGGGTATTATACAATCTCGAATAGCCCGTTGTACACCTCCGGAGAGCGAATCGTTTTATACCTGCGACGGGCCAACGGTGAAGACAGAAATACGTTCTTGCACTGGCCACGTGACTAGAGCCATTGAATTTCCACCCCGTTGCTGGAGAGACAAGAATCGATTCTGCTCTGTGCCAAGCTTGAAGCGATATTGCAATATGCCAGTATTTAGGCGAAGATGTTGTCGTTCTTGCAAAACATACAATTCGTCGAATTTACCCGATGCGTATGAGCGTAACAATCGTTCGTCACGAACTGAAATTGTATCCAGAGAGAAGGAAACGAAATAAAACGGTTCATTGCGTTTAGTAGTGATTGTGATAAGCTGAATAGAAAGACACGATAAGTGATATATTAAGTGGAGTAAAATGTATGTTCTTAGCGTGTAAGAGTTGTAAGAAATTTGTTTAGTTGCGTGGAGTACTTTGATTAAACTAGATTTTCTAATGCGTAGTTCTTAAAACTAATTGTTACGATGACATTATTATAATGCGATTAGGAAGGGGTGTGAAAATATCGTATATACATATAATGAATAATGATACTATACATATAATAAGAAATATGTAAAAGTATATAAATATTTATAAATTGGTTTAATAGCTGGATTAAAAGACAACGTTTTAGTAGTAGATTCTGTAACTAATATATGATTTCATTTCGAACAATGTACGTGGTAAATAAAATGGATTTTGGTAAATTTTGTGTTTGTTCCAATGGAAATCCGATTAATCCTATATTCGCTTATAACTGGCAGGTCTGAAATCTAACATTCCAGGAATTATCAGTAACAAAAACTATGGCTGGAATATTGATATTGTTATATCATTAAAAAAAAATATATATATATTTGGGCAATACTAATAATTATTGATTTATACAATTTAGGACAATATTCGTAGGAAATCTAATATGGTTCCAGTTTTTAAAATTCAAATAATGTTACATTTTATATGTTAAATTTAAAAATTCAAATTAACAAGACTTAATTAATTATTTATTTACACGCAAAATGGTACTTTATAAACCATAAAGCATCGTTGTCACACCGATGTTTAATATTATAAATATTAAAATAACTCACAGAATGCTTTGCGAAACAGAATGAATTATTCAACAAGAAACATTGCAGTCTTGGTAACAGACTAAGGTTTATTTAAATTTCGAGTATACAATACACAGTGACATTATCATTAGTGCAAATTAAAGTTCTAGCGAATTGAATTGAAATCAGGCGGGACGATTAACCTTGCACAATATACAACCGAAGGGAAAATGGTAATATGGAACTTGACTGGTATCACAAAATTTTGTTGCCGGTATTACAAATTGTCAACAATTTATAGCGATATCATTCATTGTAACTATGATTTCATTTTTCTTCTTTAATCCCAAGGACAAACAAACAGATACACGCTGGGCATTATCATAGTTATTATTCATACACTTAATTCTTATACCATATAAATTTATCCGAATATGCATATAATTACACGAAAATTCATCCATCTTTAACGTAATATTTTCAGCCGTTATATTCAGCCTTTTTTCAAAATGTAAATAACCGCGTAATTTTCTCCAAAAACTAATAATTCGTGAAACATTGCAATAAATACTCCATATGTACCTCGCCCTTCTCGTTCGATTTTCACTGACTTAATCATAACGTTACACGATACGTTCAAGTTCAAGGGTTCAAACGATGAATTTCCCCAGTTCCTTTATTCCACTGTTAAAAACGTCTTAATCGCGGAATTATTAATATCTAACGGAGGATTGTCATTATTAAAGAGAGTCTATAACCGAATGCACGTGGTCTATACAGCATTCCATATTAACATGTTCTCTTCCATACCGACACAGGAAGTTTCTACTTCGCACTGTTTCTTTGGGAGCAGCAGAAAATCGCAATCTCGACCGCAATTTGGAAGACGGGATTTCTTCATAGATTTTCGCGTCTTCCATTCGTTACGTATCGCTCTGTGCTTTCTCCATCGAATTTCGCTTCCTCGAATTCACACCTGAGATGATCGAAGCTGCCCGAATCAGACAAGATATGTGCACGTAACAGAAGATATGTACGCAGAACTTTGCGAAGGATGTTTCAGAATTATAGGCGTTAAATTCAATTATATCATTATCAAGTTTTAATTCGATAAACATTTGGAGAAACAGACGGATATCTGTTAGACTCTGTTACAGAGTATGCACGTAGTAAGCACATAGATTATAAATAATAACTTTGTAATGAGACGAAGGAATAATTTAGATACAATAAGTATGAACACATTCGACGAATCTATTTGAAAAAATGTTGGCAATTTTTTGGGAGTTTGACAGACATTGGTTACAAAATTTCACGAGCTTCACACCTTTGCGTAATTCTACTTGCTATTCTCCACTCCTTTCCTACAATTTTACAAGCTAATTAAATTCGTGTTTATAATTCCACAACATCCCGGGAAAATCGTGCGCCGGTGCTCGAGACGTAGAATTTCGTGCACGGGAAATCGTTGAATCTAACCCTTACGTTGCAACAATTGCATAAATAAATTGAGTCTCTTGACTCGAGACAAACAAAAGAACAATAATAAAGCGAAAAAACGGGAAGAGGAAATTATTAAACGAAAGTAATACTTCTATTTAGAGTGAATATTATTAAAATACCAACAACAAAAATCATTTGACTATGAGTTATTGACGCGCTACCCTTAGAACTTGACAAAGTGATTGACAAACCAGCTATCACCAAAGTACTATTCGAACGTGAAAAAGGTTACAAATTTCATGAAGAAGTACAGATACCGACTCTAAACACTATAAACTGCCGAAGGGCTAGACTCTCGTGCACTCTTTTCTTTTAAACATCCACAAAAAGGATCCCACTGATCGGAGAATAAGATTCGATGAATGAACTGAAAGGACCATTAGCCGCAAATCGTTGGATTAATGCCCTAATCATCAATTACCTCTTCTCGTTCTACGGAGTTACAATAGTATTAAGTATTGTCTGTTTTTCCGACTGGATCCACGTTGGCCGTCGCTTTATCTCTAAACTTAGGTGTCGGCTGTCGTGTAACGTCATGGCGAAACGTTCTAAAAAATCGAAGTGACCTGTACTCGTGACATCGGCGAAGATCCATTAATTATTGTTAATCAATATACGGATTAACACGTCTCGATTTTGTTTGAACCTTACGTGTGTGCATTTTAACACGTGCACGATTAATTATGCCGTTAGTTACCTCTGCAATTACATTCTTTGTATATTATATTATACCTATGTATATGTGTGTATATAATAGATATATCTTTTATATATTATATAATTCATTTATATATATATATATATTGGTGTGTGTATATATGTATATGTATATATATATATAACTCTGGGTACAAATAATGTTTACAAAAATATTAATTTGGGAAGGCAAACTTTCAATTATAATTCGCTTACTCTTGGGTACTCACGAATGTAACAATAACACGGCTGATTTATCTACAAACAGAGAGGGGGAAAAGGTCTTCCTCGAATTGAAATCAACAATCGACTCGAATCCGTCGATTCGTTACTGAAAAATCTATCGACTCGGAACAATCTTCACGAAATACAACACGCATCTCATCGCGACCACGTCGAAGCAAGACAGACATTTCGCGTTGACTACTCGGTAAACTTTGCTACTTCGAGATCAACTTGCCCGTGATACTTGTGTCTTTGGCTCGTTTCTATACGCACCTATATCTACACCGTTCTCTCTCATGAACCACGCAGAATCTTGCCGTATCTCTCGCATTTGAATCTGCCCCGTCGTTAATGAGATTAATAATGGCATTCGATTCGATTCGCGATACAGCTGGCCACGATCGTCTTGTTCGTTCACGTGTCACATGAAAATGGCGTTCAATCGAAAGTAACGGGGGTACAACAGAATCTTCCGGTGTAATCTCGCGTACTCCTGACCCAGTAATCTTTCATACACGACTCCTATAGTTGTACAAATACGACATACAAGCATCGGTACGCCCGATGCTTCTGATCAAGCGATAATCAGTCGTTCGTCGCTGGAACCCTTTTCAATCTGTCTCGTTATCAATTACACGAAGAAATTCAAATGGACGAATCAACCATTTGCGCAAAGGACAGCTGGTTCATTTTCGTTCGTGGATCATGTACTACATTTTCTCTCGCTTTTCGTTTCTTAAATACAATTCATGGATATTGCAACTTGTATGCATGAGTTCCTTGTGCATTCCACGAGAACTGGCACTTCCTTTTTGCAAATGGATCGATCCTGCGACACGATTGCCACTTGATCGATTAAACGGTTAATACGAGTAACATCGTTCGTTGCTGGTGAAACCAGATAGACCTTTCGATAGACCTTTGCGCTGTTTACAATTACACAGAAATAGGCTCAACGGAAACTCCTCGGTCCAGTGTGCCGGGCACACTATCCAGAACTTTATCAAAAGTTACACCTTATTTTATACATCTAGCTCCGTTTCACGAACGGATCGCGACGGACTCTTGGATCGTGATACGAGAAACGCGAACGCCTCGACGGCTGTTTCGTACTCCGTTCTTCATGCCGATGCCTTGTAACGACCGCCTGGCGCGTGTCTCTCCCTCACGAAACATCGTAGAATAAATTACTAAACGTTATCATACACTACATACGTACACGCTATGTTGCCTTACGTTTAAGTGTCGTTTATTTTTGGTGAAATCGACGATAAGGTTCGTTTTTGTTTTCGACAAACTTGTCGCGCGTTTTTTGTTAGACTGTTGCTTTTTTTTATTATCGTTCAATAGTTATATAATAATAAGGAGGAAGACTGTAGCGACGTCGCGTCGTTTCGTTCCTTATCGTCGTCGTGTAAACGTTAAATCTCATCTAGGCTCTCAGCGACTGGATTTTTTAATGCTTTGGTAAAACGCAACCTTCGGTTCTGTACGGCTCCCCGTTGCCGTGCCTCACAATCGTTCCACGTAGTTTCCAGGGAAAGTGCCGAAATAACCTGTCCTCTGACTGGAACCGACGTACCAACCATCGTCACATTTCTCCATTACGTACACCGTGTCGGCTTCTCTCAGCTCGAGTTCGTCCTCGTTTTGCGGTCTATAATTGTAGAGGGCACGGTACCTGGAAAATGTTTGAGAAATATTGCCTTCGTTAGATTGAAGTTTATAGCACGATGATCATTTTTTGGACAAGCTGATGGACAGTTAAGGGGAAAATTTGTACAATTGAATGTTTTCTCTGCAACCTACTTTGGCAAATTATTTGAGATAATGAGGATTAATTGGATTTATAAACTTTTGGGAACGATGTAAAAAATATTTTTCTCACAGATAAAATTCGGAAGCAGTATTTAGGGCAGTACTATTCTTACAATTTGGTTACCGTTTATGGTTTATACATTTTTAATAATAAACAACGATATTTCGGCGCAAAATATAATTGCCTAAAGAAAGTACTGCAATAGAATATAATTACGAGCACTAATTATTTCAAAACGACAGATCGAAGGCGCAAAAATAATTTCCTCTCTGCGTTTTCACGCAATATGTACTGTGTTTTCATTTACGTTGTATTGTAGTGAATTGTATATTGTGTAAATGAATTGTAAATGAATAAATCAATTACACAAGCTATAATTTATCAGCTTGAAATATAAGGACAACTTTAAATACAATCAGTCACTCCCTCCACTTTCAGATTATAATTACAGTGCAGGAAATGGTTTGCAAACGAAGGACAATGATAATTTGATAATGCACGTTTCCAGGTTGAAATATATTGTAGAGAAAAGCAGACAATGCGATACGCTCGGCGTATTCAGGCTACGGTTGTACAAAAGACGGATACATTATTCTACCAAAGACGGATGCGTAATTCTACTGTCATCTAGAAAAACAACTGAAAATCTACACAATTTGATGGTGCTGATATCCACGCTGTGATCTTCACGATGTTTGAACCAACATTTATAATCGTTTGAGCCTTATACGAAAATTCGAGTCAATTTGCAGCAAACAGAGACTTTGTGCTCGAGGAAATGTGAACGAATGTAAGGGGAACGATGAATTACTTTGAAATTTTATTCTAAGTAGTTGAATCAACCTTGCAAATATCAAATTGAAATTTCGAAATAAATTTAATTATTTATATTTGCCTTTCGTTTCCCAAAAATATGCGAAAACAAAATTACTGAATCGCGGAATATTTGCAAATCTAATTTTCATGAAATAAAATTTATAGTCGAACGATGTTTCAGTAATATTTAACACTCTTACTGAATATTTGCTCGGAAATTAAATAACGATAATTATTGCACAATCTTTTCTGTTTGTTTTTAATACAAAAAATGCTATAGACGAATATATTACTGAATATACATTATATCATTGAAAAATAGAATTCAAATGTAACCGAGAACTTTTTTCAACAAACTTACGCTATTGGTTCAGAGTGTGTGTCGATGTGCAGTGCTTCGTTGAGTTGCGACACGTGTAATTTGCTCCCTCCCATACGTGGCTGTAAATAACAGGAAACAATTGTTACAAGAAATAGTTACACGAAAGATGAGCAATTGATGAATACTTATTTGCAAACTTTAATTCTAAACTGTTTACAAAAACATGTAAAACTGTATCGATGATAATCAACCGAAACGCAATATCCAGAGTATACGAACACAGGTTTCACCTAATTAAAATCGATATCCACTCACACTGGATATAAGATTACAAAGGGTTAATGCGCAATCAGATTGGAATATCGATACGGTAACTATGATTTAGTACTATGAAACTTACCAGTGAATTGTAGTGTGGCTGGGTTGTGTTCATGTTAACTGGTATCGACGGCATATAGTGATGGGGTCCCATACTCATTTTCCCTCCAGCTGATCCATTTGCCAAAAGGCTATGCGCGGCTGGAGAGGCGACTGGTTTACTTTGTGTTGGCGTTTCTATCGTTAAAATACGTTCGTAATGTATCAAAGAAATTCACCAATACAAACAGTAACTGTTTTCTTCGTTTAATAATTTCGACAATTACTTTCATTTCATGCAACAGTACCACTGTACAATTCGTATAGAAGTATAAATATATCTGCACACATTTACCTGATCTATGCCCAGGTTCTATAATAACTTCGACGTAGGAGATAGGGAATATTCCCCTTCTGTTTGCAATACGTCCCTCGTACCAGTTCTCATCGACTCTTCTTGTCAAGACAACAAGCTCTCCTAAGAAGGAACGGTTAAATTATTGGGCGATTATTAAAAACATACTGGTCTATTAAGATTTCTCCTGCTTTCTGCATTTACCTTTGGCCAAAGACAGCTCGAGGTTTGTTTGAGCCACGAAGTTGAACTTCGCACGTGCCTGGCCTTCGTAAGGTTTCTTTGGTGTCGTTCGCATGCCGTCGTACGGCAAAATCTGTGGTTCAAGGATTGGCGGTTTTATTAACGCTATTCAACATCAGTTCCTTTTTCTATTCTGATAGACATGTATACATATAGATACATTTCAAAATGGCGATAAATGGAGGGTGAAATTATATTCAAGACGTTAAAGAACAAATCATTTGTGGAGCAATTTAAGTGAAATAAATAAAAACGAAACATATTTCTGTAGTCTGCGTTTCAATGTTTCATATAAATATAAATATTCTCATCATAAAAAATGTATATGAAAAGAACTGCCGAGAGCATAAGCGAAAGTCTGTGGCAGTTTATCAATTACTATCTGCCACAATTCATTACAAAATCTCGAATAAAATATTATTGTAGCGTGACTGATTAGAAATCTGCGAACCGGAGTAGAAGAACACTCGATCACGAATTTTAAATGTAGCACAAACAGGAGAAAATTGATTAATAAATCCCTGTTGCGAATATATGCAAATGTAGTTAAACTCTCTGTCTATACGTCAAGAGCAAAAGAAAGTATACACTTTGCTATTATTGAAGTCATGAAAGCATAAAATATGTAATTTTCCCCTCTGTTCATAATAATTGGATCATCCACTGTGTACACGCGACATGGACGAAAGTGATAGCAGTGTTAAGCCTTTCGTAGCGAAATTACCTCGACGTAATTCGACGGGAACAGGCCGATCATCGCATTATGTTCACCCTCGTACCAGTTCTTGTCTACCTGGCGGCGTACAAATATTATGTCACCACGGCGGAAATTCAATTCGCGCAAAGATTGCCCGATGAAGTTGTAAAGCGCCCTTGCCAGGAGTCGAGGTTCCGGCGTTTGCTCTTGCGATCTGCTTCTGTGGCTCAGATCGTCCACGAAGTCGTCGTAACGGTTCAGAGGAATTGGTGATTTCTGCGATGGTCTGTAAATCATTGAACGAGAAAACTTGGATTATAGAAGAAAGCTGCGGGTTGATAGAAGACGCACGAGTGGCAAGATAAACGCGGAATGTCGTAGAAATCGCGGTACAAGAAAAAGAGAGGAAATTCTTCGTGCGAGAGAAAGTTGAAAATGTGAGAGTTTATTTCTATGATTTATTTTTTTCTTGATACGAATTGAAGGGGTACCACATCTCGAATTTTGGCTGAATGTTTGTTAATACCTTGTACTTTATTATTTTCTGTACCTGTATTTGTTACTATTGATTGTATTAGACTCATTTATATTGGTAAATCGGGAATGTGTCTATTACTGTTTTTAACAATAAAGTGTACCAAGTACCAACGAATTATTATTTTCTTATGTTCGTGTGCAATGGTGAATTCCACAAACCAATGATTCGTTGTTCATACAACATCTGTTTTTTTCTTCCCTTCTTTTTTTTCCCAAGGCAATTACATTTCTAATTTTTATTTGAACGTTTCTTTATGCAAAAGCCCTTTCATTCAAAATGATCGTTCCAAGTATTATTGACATTAATATCAAAATGTTTTATTAGCAAAACAATATGTGATTTAACTAACAATAAGAAGGTTGTATTTACAAATATATTGCTAACTAAGAAATCAAATAAAAAATTTCAATGGAAGGGTTGACATACGAAAGTAATAACAACAAGCGCAAAACATTACAGTGAATGAAAAGTAATTTTGTTTTGAAGATATTTTTCTATGACGCAAGTATAATAATTCATTTAAGTAATTAGAATTATCTCAAGATAGTTTTTTAAATTGATAGAACTTGTCTCATTATTGTGTTGATTTAAGACATTATTTCCGCTCCATCAGTGCAATGCATAACACTTACACAATTCTTGTAGATAATGATTATTCTATTCTCTTCAGAGTGCAATTATATCGATTGACTGCTCAGCAAAACAAAGAAGAATCGTTTAACAAAGGAAATTACTCCGTACAGTACTTCTTTGAGCAAGTAATTATAATTTTGTGCTGAGTACAATTTATATAGCAACACTTGTGCACTGGAAATAAATTACTTCTAATATAACCATTCCTTATCACTGGGTTCACGGACATTGTTTGTATACTTATTTTTACTGGCACCACGCAGATTAACGATTGACAGTCAAAATAAACACGCATTTAATTCATTTAATTTAGAAATAAAATTCAATAAAATCAAATTCACCTTCATTATATTGTTTTTCAAATCTAAAATCCGTCATATTGGCGGTTCCGTAAACCTAGTATGTATTAAGTATAATATAAGCATATAATATAAGCATTGCATATTCTCATCTTTACAGGTATACTCTATATTTAAGCCCAACTGAGTGAGATGTATTGAGAAATATAAACTATGAAACTCTCATTTTAAATTGCCATATAAATTAATAGATTTCTATGTGATTTTTTACAAATTCTTCCTAATATTTTTAAAAGTAGTTCAGAAAGAGGTTCTGTATGCTAATTTTTGTGAATGATGTACAATTTCCGATATAGTGCAGCCTGTCCAATTCATAAAACACGTGAAAAAATTAAAAATAACTTGAAAACCATGTATCCTCGTTATCATTCAAATATACGTATGTACTGGTATACTTCGTAGGTCCCTAAAAAACTATCTCGGCACTGCTCAGTAATACAATTAACTTTGTGGTATTAAATACAATGGAAAATAATGATGATAAGTTATGAGTAATTATCATAAACTACATTCTTCCCGGACTTATGAACTTTATTAATTTTATTCGCATTACGTCTTTGCTTAAATATACATTTACAATTCTGAAAGCGACGATCCCATTGACGTGTTATTTTGTAAGTGGGTGTTTCTCAAAATAATTAGTCAATAGTTAATGATCCGTTTTCTTAAATTATTAAGGGAAATCTGGATTACTGTATCTTCGTAAATTTAGCATTAATGAACGTTAGCGTTTCTATTTATACATTTTCGATTCATACATGTATACATGTGGATTCCGTTTGTAACTATGGGGAATGCCGAGCTGAAACTCAATTAACTCTAATTTCTCAGAAGAACTCAAGGGTGCACAATTTAAGCGGCCACTACAGTGGCTAATACAAAAGACCATCCAGTAAATGGTATATATTTTTTTGTAATTTTTCAAATTTTCCCAACGTCCACATTGTCACCTAAATGTGAGAGACATATTTTCTAATTACGTATTTGATATTACTGTAAATCTTATAAAAACATACGTATTGTTACAAACTAACAAATAACTATTTTGTTTTACTAATATATTTATATAGTATTTTAGATATCGTGAGAATATACTATTATATAGTTACAATCTTATTCGAATATCAGATCACAATATATATTTGACAAAAGTATTTGTTAAAATAGATTACGATTGATTTTGTATTGTTTAATTGGTTAATCAGTTAATGAGTATGGCATCTATGTTAAGAGAATCTTTATTCAGATATCAATCGGCGTGAACATATTCTACACCATGATAGAAGTCAACAACACGTTAATCATGTACCATCAGATGTAAGGCCATCATTCTTCCCGTTACTTACGTCATTACGTAATGCATCACATACTCTAAGATATTTTACGCAGGCGTTGTAATAAAAGCGTAGGTGAGTCACGCGTCTATCGAAGAATACAAGAATGTGAAAGAATAGCTTTGTGTTGCCGGTTTCTCACCATCTTTAACTGATAAATATTTGAAACTTAAAGTACATGCGTGTATTTCAAGTGCATGAGAAAATGTAGTATCAGCATTTTGGGAAATAATGGCAAATTATTAAAATGTATGTAAGTTCTATTCCATTCATATTGTTGGGAAAAAATAAATACAAAATTATGTTAGATTAGCAAAATAACCAGACTTGTTATCCCATGATATAATTTGCACGATTACATATTTCCTTCAACAAACTCTAATATTATTGCTATTAAATAATATTATTACATAATGCAAACTATATTATAAGGTACTAATCTACGATTTCAAAAAATTAATACTGAAAATTCAAATTAGTTTATCCCAAACGATATATCAAGTTACCCCATACAATAGTACAAGTAAACACTTTTCTTGTTACCAAAAAAAGTGGAACTAAAATTACTTCTACATAATTATTAATAAAAAAAAGTATTTAAATTTACTGTTCTCCCAATTTCCATAAAAGTCAATCTTTCTCGATACTTGGATACATAGCACAGTCTGATTTTTTACACCTTCATTAAATTCTTATCGATAACCTTCGATATTTCATTTATAAATCAATCGCGTGCCCAATTTATAAGTCACCTGCTCCTTGGTACCACATTAATCCCCCTTAAGTTATTAAAAAGAAGGAACAAAAACAACAAAGAATTGGTGACGGATACTTACATGAAATTGTCGGTGTGCCTGCGTGAATCAATGTCGTGGAGCTCCTGGAGATATTTGCGACGACGTTCTTCTTGATAAACGCGTCGCATATTCTCCGCGCTTCGACGAGCGAGCTCTTCCTCGCTCAATGGTTCTTTCGCCTCTGTACGCACTGGAGAACGATAGTGAATCGTCACCTCACCCTCCACATAACGCCTCGGCGATTCTACGACAGAAAAGATTTGTCCTTAAGTTTAAATTGCCCCTCGATATCGTTCGATTCGTTCCAATCAAGTTATTTAATTGTGCAGAGTGTTTCTCAAATACTGGTTCACAGTTAATTGAATAAAAAAAAGAAATTTATGGCTACTGTGGCGAGACAGTTGCCACGGAACGTGATCAGCTCAGATTATTCTGTGGATCGACTGAACATTTTTTCATTTGGTGGAATATTCTTATTACATTTTGATTTAATTTAATTACATTTAATTTGTAGAACTTTCAGATGATTAGACCAAACGCTGAAATGACTGTAATCATTTTGGAGCTGGTATTAAACGGTGTTGTACTAGATAAACAAATTTTCAATCGACCCACTAGCTACAGGGTAATCTAACAAAAGCTGAGGACGTTTCGTTGTTCACTCTGTACAATGAATTATACATCTGATTTGAAAAGTCTGCCTGCTTAAGGGAAATTGAATTTAACTTAACTGGAGAAATTTCATTGGAGATTCTATTTCTACTTCGTGCTTTAAAGTATTTTATATTCTGTTTTTTTTATAGCCGTCCTAATGACTTTATAGTTATCGTATTTTAAATTGTATAATTTTTCTGTTACCATACGCGATATCAACCCGACAGAGCTTTAACCGAAAGATATCATGGTCCCTTGATTAATATCGACATGGAGCGCACGAGCTGTCACTAATGAAATACCCATTGCGTACATTAGTATGCATGTATCAAAATGACAAATGGAATTAACGTATAAATTATAACCATTCCCCCATTGTACGTGACGGTGTTCAATAATCGATATCCTCCCGTATCTTCTAGTGATAAATCGCCTTTCCAATATCACAGGACGCATTATTTCAACTTGGTCAATTAATATGTTACTTGTAATAAGCATTTTCATCGTGATATGTGTTTTGAACCTACTATTGTTATAATATATAATCTGTTAAGAAATTATTAATTGTTAATACGATGCCATAGACTGAACAATTATTTCCCGATTATGTATTCGTTGGGTATTCTATTTCTCTATTAAATAACGAACACAGCATATGCAATTTACAGCAAAGATTGAATATTTGGTTCAATTTCATGTGGGATACTTACAATTAGAGCACGAGGAAATCTAGCCTGTTATTTACATGATTGTCTTTCGCTAAAAAGTAATTATTTTCTTCTATACAAATTCCCGATTGCTTTCCCTGGTTACATATTTTATACAAGCAAATATTCAGCGCAATGACTCCTAGACATATTTGAATAATCAGTGTACAGGGTACGATTTAATTAATGGAGTAAAATAAAAATGAGTAACGAATTCATTTGACAAAATGTTTAGATAATGTAAGAAATATTTATTTAAAGTGCAACTATATTAAAATAAAAGTTATTTTATATACTTTCCCCCAATCGTACTCCGAATTGAAAAATTATATTGTACGTATAATAATGCACTACGTATTTACATTTGTTCAATTTAATTTACATATTCGCAATTCAGTAAACTGCAACTATGTCGTTAATAAATAAACTAAAAACTTTTACTTTCACTCATAGGTGAGTACCCTAAGTACATTAAATAACCGTTGTAAAAGCATATGCAAGTAGATCAGCATTCTAGATAACCTCGTGCAACGATACACGATATGTAGATGCGCGTCTCTTCTTTCGTGGTGTTGCCTTACGAAACATGAGATTTGTGAACCTGACTGGTAAATAATCAACCCCTTTTACTTTTACAACTATCAGTTACGACATCGTACAACCAGAATAACAAATTCCCGTGTAATCAATTTAAACATGCGAAACATTCTATTATTTTCAGTTTTGAAGTTTTATTCAATTCTTTATTACTAATTACCATCCTTTGCATTTAACTATTCTGAATGAAGTGGTGTCGCTTGTGTTGATCCATTCGTCTATACGAATTCGAATTTCATATTATTGACAATTAATTTCACTATCCTTCAAATATCAATTTAATCAAAAGAATGATTACTTTCTAGTTTTAAGAAAATCGGCGAATCGACTCAATTGGTACTAGTAGAAAGACCCAATTTAATCAGTTCGATAGAAGTAAAAATGTCAATTATTATTGGTTATAGATACAATTCTACTTTCTAGAAATATTGGGAATAACAGAAGTGCAGAGTAATAACAGGATTTGTTTAAAAAAATTGTAATCTCGTTTATGATCACCTATTTTCCGAACTCCTATTTCTCTTAGAATAAAATGGGAAATGTGAATCATTGTTCTTGTTTTACTGAATCCAAGCAAAAACTAGATAATCTTTTAAAGTGAAAAGGCATTGTAACTTATTGTTAGTCACAGAATTCCTCTTTTAATGTCCTTCACTGACCTGCACCTGTCATATTCAACGTGACCCACTCTCGATACGCGTTCGTGAACGCGTCTTTGCACTTCCGATTCTCTCGAAATTATCAGGGCATGCAGAAGTTTTACGCCGGAAGACCGGCTTTTTATGCGAAAAAATCGGATCGCAGATAAGGGACGCACAGGTTTAACCCACATCGAGGTCGTGACATGTTTAGCTTATTCAGCATGAGGTATATGGCTTCTTCTTTTACACGGAAACGACTTTACCTATTTGCAGACTAAACTAGGAATAAAATGGTATGAAGCATAATACCGAGAAATTAAGAAACCTTTGAACTTTTACTAGAATAAATTATGTTAGGATTCTATAAATTCTATAAATTATTTATAATAAACGAGAATCATTACAATTGCTGCGTTACGGTGTTTATCTAACTCTAACTCTAACTCTAATTTTATTTCAATAATATAGAATAATTTGAAAAGATGAAGGCAAGTAAGTAAATATTTCTGAACCTTAATAATCAAACGATGTCCTACCTTTTTTTATTTAAAAAACTAGAACCATTAAAGTTCAAAAGTTTATGTTCAGACTATTATTACTAGAAGAACTATTAAACTTATAAGGTTTTATTAAGAGTATAATAATGTGGATAAAGTACCGTAGCTGTGTTTCTTTTTATTATAAAAATAAGCCCAGTGATCCTATGCATTCAATTATAGTTTAAACATAATCAAACCATAAAATTTAATATTCTGGGAAGTAAAATTATGAACTAATTTTGTTTCATTTTAATTCGATCCTAAGCATTGATTTTTTTCAATATATTTTGTATAACAAACATCGTTAGGTGATTTCGAAATTTCGAAATAATGTACATGTATTAATAACATGATAAATCATGTTACCATATCAGATTATTGCAATAGAGGGCATACTCTAATTTATGTATCTTAATATAAAAATGTCGTTTCAATACTCCACTTTGCATCAAACTATTAATCAGAGTTAGCGAGAGCTCAAAATAAGGACGGCAAACAATTTTAGAAACTTGATAAGATGTGCCTTGAAGAACTCGCAGCGTTTCAAAACCCAACGGAATATATTTCAGATTCTTATACAGGTAAAATATAATGAATATTTCCAATCACCATAAAAAGCGCAACACAATTAAAAATTTACTGATTTTCAGAATCGTACATCCCATGATCGAAACCACAATAAACTAACAATACATGTTACCAAGAACACAATCCAACAAATCTCCCCATTCTAAATCGTGCATCTTTAAAAGCAATGTCACTGTTAACACCTTGAGAACCGACACACTTAAGTTAGTCCTATTCTCATGGGACACTTAGATCATTCAAGATACGGAACCAAACAATACCTCGTTACCTCGCGATAACAAATTAAGAAAAGATTTAAAACAAGAACCGTGCATGAAATGAAGAAACAATTACCATGCCACTGTAGCAAAACTCCAGCGATCAATGAAAACGACTAACATGTCAACGACCTAAACAGATTTCTAGATTTTTATTCGAAAGCTTACTGTGAACGCCTCGAACGTTCGTACAGACAATTCCGCGATTTTGTTGGCTTTGTCGAGATGAAAGCGTGCACGCGTGTAACCGCGAGGATGAAGCGAGATCACGCAACTGATAAAGTGAATGCAACCACTGCACTGGCAGTCTTGGCGAACGCGAGAGGGAATCGCACGTTGCGCTTGCGTCTAGGTAATGTAGGATTGACACAAGACGATATTTAGACTAGGCTTCAGACAGGCATTCTTGGAGAAAAATGTACTGAGCGATTTAATTTAATAATTTAGGGGTAAACTGGCTCCATATTCCATAGAAGGCTAGACAGGCGAGTGTTTGTGATAAAGGGGGTAAATTGAAATTGGGTAGAAAGTAAAAAGATCGCGTCGCGACTGAAGGCCAAAGAGACTAATTCCACTTTATGAACTTTTTAAAATTTTGCTATCAAAGCACGTGATGATTGGCGCTTAATTTTTGTATACCTGATATAAATTTTCTTGATAATTACGTTTAACATCAGTAAATGACAAAACTTTGTATGGCAGGTGATAGATAAAGAATTTACTTCAGAAACCAATGAATGAAACCAATTCATTCTATACGCTAGATGAAATTGGAAAATACTAGTCGTAACATAAAAGTCATATTTGTAGGTAATACATACAGCTAACACATTTTACAATGTACGTTCCAACGTATATTTTGTACGAAATTTTCGAAAACAATGTATATAAATTTATAATATGTTTTCTTCTTTTTGTTTTGTGGAATTAATTATTTTGGCAAACACCAGAACTACCACTTTACAGTAGAGGTAAAAAGCATTTAAATTTCACAAACTATTTTATATTAATAATTAATTCTATAGTTACTTGGAAGTGACAATTGACTGACATCTAAAAGAAAGTTCAAACTTTTGTCCCCAAAATTATCTGATTACATTTCACATTTAGTTGTGGATTGAATTAATACAGTCATGGTACTAGCACGATGGATGATATAGTTCGACTTATTACTAAAAATTTAATTTCTCTGTTACAATCAAACTACGAACGTCTCTTATTTAAATGTTTGCATTCCCAAACGATATACCTTTGTGACAAGAAGAGTTTCAATTCGCAAACGTGAATTGGAGAATCTTTCAAAGCTTCACAACCCGGACCATCACAATATAGCCTATTACCCAGGCCCTGGAGAATAATGTATCACGATGAGCTTTCGGAGCTCAGAGGCTAGGTCTTGTCGTGCCCAGGCAAATCGTCTATTACAGCAGATGTTGGGTGCGATTAACCCCTATCAAGGTTTACGAACGATGTCCAATTACCACTGTGACATTACCGTTCATTAGTCACGAGTACTGAAAGGCTCAAACTGACCTTAACTGACCATAAAGAACTTTTGTCTTGGGGGTTTTATGTTCGTAATGGATTAATCTGTTTTTGACGAGATCTGTCTGTGCTCAGTTCAAACAGCAGATGTTCATTTTGTATTGTTTTTATCAAAGGTTCAAGATTTGCTTTAAAGTTGAGATAACTTTTACTTCAATTGGTGTAAAGAATATTTGTTAATACAAAAGTGATAACGCTTCATAGAACTAGCATAGAAATATTTATTAATAAATCTACTTATCGAAGAACGTGTTGATTTTGTTGTATTTAGTAGTAAAATTAGTAGCTTTATGATAGATATGAACACACTGGAATATGCTAAGCTAATATTGTGTTCTTCATTCTGGAAAGAAAAGTAAAATCAGCGAGGCGCGACGAATAATCTCCCTATCAAGCACTGAATGTTATTATAAACGTTACGTTATCAGACGTTAAACTTTTGTTGAAAATCTCATGTTTCCTAATCTGATATGGCGGTGCTGAGATGATTATGAAAAAAAGAGAAATTAATTCTAGCTGTTATCGATTTCATCGACTGTTGCAATGTTTCATTATGCAGTTGAACTTCGTCTATTCGAACGTGTGGGGGGATATCATAACAATAATTAAAATCTATTATAATTAAACAAAGTAACTGCTTGGACTAAAATGGTTGTAAAATATGTTGCTCAATTTTATTATAAATTATTATATATTACACCAGTTCCTTAATATTTTTCCAAATCTTCTCACGTTTCATAATGAATTTCTAGTTTGTATCAATAGCAACACATAACAATAAATACTTTTATAGGCAATTTCTTCACTTGCAATTGAAACATGTTGAAAGCTGTATGGAATTGCTTGCGCGCTGAAGAGAAATCTATGAATTAATATTACTAAATTCAATTAATAGACTGGTAAACCTTCGTTAAAACTTTTATAATCAATTTCATAGGAAACGCATTTACATTTTGCACTCAAAATTCTTTTGATAGGCATTCTGTATCTACTGGCAGATATATGTTCAATTTGTTAAAATATTTGATCGAATATGGAAACTATTTAACGAAATACCATACAATTCTACGAACAGCGCAAAAGGAACAAATAGAAAACCTACCGGTACAAATTACGTGTAAACGATCGATGCGTCTCGGTCTGATGAATCCCTACCCAACTACAAGAAATTTCACTACTACAGACACATATACTTGCTTCCTGAATTACTTTGAAATACATTCAAATTGCCTTCATTTCTAGTTATTCCCCTAAACAACTTCCTTAATTCGTCTAGCCATTTACATTAAGTATCAAATGTATTTGTCAATTAAGTTAGCAACGACGATATGAAACTTCCAAATTGTAACAAAAAAAACTGGACACGGTGTAAAATAAATAACTACTAGCCTGACATAAATTGTCTAATATCCAATTCTCGGTTGTTTAATATTCATTAGCAATATTGAATTGACTATAAATAATAAAATGGCATTATGTATATCACACATAATAGAATCCAGTTATCGGGAACTATTCAGATTAAATTTTGTGCTTGATGATGGCATATCAACAAAAAGTTGACATAATGCAGAAAAATATAAGAATTATTTAAACTTTACGCATTCGTGTCTACCAATTGCAACATTATCAATACCAAACGCCGAAATTGAATACATTGCGTCCACGAACGGATCCTACAAAATAAAATACCGTCTGACCGGCATCAATTATTAATCTGGTGCAGGTAATAAATATCAAACGATTAAGGACTCGAAGGTTCAAATAAATCTCCAGAGCGAAATCAGTATCGTCGCCAATTTCACACAGATGAAAGAATCTTTTAACCCACCACTCACCACTTAAAATCTCCACATTACCCTTATCATAAGCAAAACACCTGTCCCCCTAATCAAATTCGTTCCCGCGAGTGAACGTGTTTCCAACGACCGCGACGCATTCTCTGAACGCACGTTGGTAACGACAAGAAAGCAAGAAAAAACGGAGCAAAAAGAGAAGGTGTGCGTCGCGGGTCTAACGGCACCATGGATATTTATAGCAGGAAGAGAATTATTTCAGGAAAATTATGCGCATGTTTACTGACTGTACGGAATCGGCCCGTAAACCGAGGGAAGCGTGCTTCCGCTCCCAGCCTGAGGTCCGTTGCTGATCGAATTCACGTGATCGGACAAAGGAGACCGGCCACTTCTGTCCTGGGTCGCCTCGAGCTCAGCCACCTGTGAACTTTGTTCAGGATTCAACGTTGAACCGCTCGCCCGTAGATCGATCATCGAGTTCTTGTAATTGTTCACCAACTGGGGCGATTGTAGATCCTCCGCAGCGGACAGATCTCCGCAGGATTTGTGCAAACCTCGCCGGCCTGGTGAATCCTCTTTCTTCGTCTGTTTACACACGCTTGGCTCATCTTTCTCGACACGATTCTGAGGATCGATGATGGTTCCCTTGGTCCGGTCGTTGCTACGGAACGATGGTGGATCTTGAATAGAGTTGGTCCTCGTGTAGTTTCGATCCTCTCGATTGTCAACGGAGAGACACTCTTCTCGAATCACCGTCGTCTGTCCCTTTAGGGGACAATCGTGGTTTCGGCGTAGGGACACGTCGACTATGTACATCTGCTTCCTTTCAAACGCCTCCACCTCTTCGAACTTCTCGTTCACTCTCGAGAGATCCAAGGGTGGAGGGATTTTGGTGATCTTTACTTTTCGTAGAGTCAAGCTTGTTGGGACTACGGTAGTTGCTTTGGGGAGATCGATATGAGACGTGAAGCCCCTATGGGTTCTTTTATTCTCCTGTATTCCTTGCTTCGCTGACGAATCTATTGATAATTCAGACTTTGTCTCGAATTTTGTATCGTAATTGAGGAATGGATTTGATCTTAAGGCGTTAGCGAAGTTGTACTCCTGAGACAGAGAGGTCGACGCTTCCTCGCGGAATGATAAATTCGGTAGAGATTTACAAAGATCCTTCTGCGAATCGGATCCATTTGCATCTGTCCATAATGCAGATCCATCTATCACTGAACTTTCGTCTATGTTAATTGAAGTTGCGTATGATTTATTGGTCTCTGAGACAGGTTTGGATTCTGCGATGCTTCCGCGTGATTTATAGTCCGTTTGAGAGTGATACGAGGATTTAGACACTTCCGGTTCCAATGTTTGTCCCTGCGTCTTCTGATTTAAGATACGTAGATCTGTATTTTGATTCTCACCTATTAACTCGTCCTCTGAGAGTTCGTCGACTATCCTATCGTTTCCTGGCCACATTTTAAACGGTTCTTCCGACGCGTATTCTCTTGTATTCTCTTGTTCATCATTATTACGATTACTGTCAGGTGCATCGTTACTGAAATTAATTCCACGTTCTCTATTCTGATACTCAATTTCACTTCTGGGGTTTGCATATTCGTAGCAGCTTGTCAATGCTTTCGATACACATCGATTATTCACGTCACGCGATTCGACGTCATCCCTATTTGAATTTGTCGACAGATGCGATTCCTGTTTAAACGCCAAGTTCTCATCCGTACTAGCATTCTGCGCAGAAACGGTATCGTGAAAATTACCTGGTTCCTTCACAACATACAGTTCGTTGCCCGGGACAATATTCACCAGCAGTTTGCCCTCTTTCGTCGTGGACATTAATCGTCCTCCTTGCAAACGATTCACGTCCACGATCAAAGCGTTCTTCGGATAAGCGGTTTTGTGGGAAAACTCGCCGCTGCAGGACTCCTCCTCCGCCAATTCGGGCGTGACGTTCACCTGACATCTCGATTTTCTATCGTTGCTGCTGATAGACGACGGATTGCTCTGACTGGTGATCGTTTCGGTGCTCCCGAATCCATTGTACTTCGCAACTGTGCCGGGGTGTTTGCCCCCGAGAGCTTTGGGTAAGTCTGCGGCGTAGTTGGCCGCGTCGTTGTCGGGCATGCTGGCGAAAAACTTTCTTCTCAGGTATCTGTTGCGCTCGAAAATCTCGTGCAGCCTTTCTCTGGTTCCGCTGTACGGAGGCTCGTTGTCGTAGATCCTGTTGTAGATCTGGCTGAATTTGTCCTCGATGGAGGAATCCTGAGATTGATTCGATCGGCGTGACGATCTCTGACGCGTCTGGTCCTCGTTGGATCGTTGGCATTCGAGAGTTTGGCCCAATGGTTCGTTGTACAACAGTGGGCTGCAACGTTTCTGCGACTCGTAGTCGAAGTTTTCGTTGCTGTAATCGTCGTAGAAGTACGTTCTTTCGAATTCTGTTTTTGGCCTCCAGCTCCATCGGTATGGCTCTTCTGTATTTGCTTTGGAGCAATCGTTGCTCGCGCCCTTGTTCAATTCTTCGTTGGGTTCTAGCCAGACGGAGGTTGCCTTTTGCACTTGGGGCATCGAACGTCTGTGGTAGTTGTACTTCACCGGTTGCCGGCTGGATTGGCGATGATTGTTCAAGTGACACAGTTTCTCCAGATCATTGATTTCGTGGGCGAGATTTGTCCACTGGGGACTCTTCTCCAAGTCCAAGACACGTGGCAGATTTGCACTCGACATTTTCAGGTTTTTCGATGAGTCTCTCATTGTTCGGACATGACACCGTTCGTTAAAGACACTTGTACACCATCAACACTGGCTTAGAAATAGAGATTCTAAAAAGACAAGGGTGGACATTTAGTCACAATGATTTGTACGTATGACAAGTTTATACGCTGATTTCTATTTACGTTGTGGAAATTTGATTTGCAGATCGTTATTTGTAATCGCGAGCGTAACAAAAACGGGGATAATGATCGAAAAATGATCGTTTTTCCTGGTTATGATAAGGCTTCTATAATTTAATGGTAATTATGTTGGCATAGAATTCTCAGCAGCCCGTCACTTGGAACGATTCAAGTAATTCTTACTTCGAGGCAATTGAAATTTGTTTATCAGTGGGTAACTTGAAATTAACACGGACGTAGGATTTTAATTGCCGTATTCTTGACTCGACGGACGATGTGATGCTTGTTTTGTAAATCATCATCGCAGTTAATTGAAATTCAGCAAATGAATACACCTTTATCGCAAAGCGGAAGAAGATCAAGAAGTTTATTTCTTGATAATGTTGAGACGCAATTAATTACTGAGCTTTAGATTTCCCTGTACTTCGTAAAATTCGATAATACTACGTAGAGTTACGAGGCTGTTAACCTAGTTTAGAACACATACAAACTAATAAAGGGTAATAAATTCGGAGCTAGAAAATCAAGGTTGCAAACATGTAAAGGGAATTTAAGTAATGTTTCATCGAATGTCATTCACAAAATTCATCACCATAGTGTGCCAAAATTTAAGTGTTCTTTAGTATTTTCTATGAACATTTTCCGTTTGGCGATTCACAAAATGTATATTTATGAATATTATAAGAGATTGTACGGACATGGAAAGTAAATTTGCTTTATTGTAACCATTGATAGTACTATATTTGGGACGAATTGGTAGGTGGAAAAACATTTCAGTGATGTTTTTAATGCAGTATGATGTTACCAATTTCTAATACAAGGCTCAACTACCGTCTGCCCTGTTTTGAAAATATTAACTTTAACAATTTATGACTTAACAAAATTTGTCCACTGAGGGAATTTTTATCATGAGTAAAAGATTTGATAAAATAACATGTGCTCTTTTAGAATTTTATATTATTATTTAAAATACAATAATGTATGAATAATTCTTGAGGAAATATATTATCAATAATCATTTACAATGTATCTATCGCTTATGTAAAAACTGTAATTGATTTTGCGTTTCCACTCATCTTTTTTGTAAATCATTTCCTTTTTTCAAACGTTCTGTAATTCAAACGTCTTATAACTCCGTCTGCTATCTTGAATTCTTTAATTTACTTGTTTCCTGTCTTTTTCTTCCTACTTCATCATCCAAAGTACCTACTCTGTATTTACTGTTTGTAACCATGATTTTCCCCGTTAATTCTAACAAAGATATGATGATACTAATATTATTATTACTACTTATAAATGATCCGTACTTGTAATTTCTTTAATGAATTGCTTATAAGTAAATCTTCTAACTATTCTTGTGCATTTCTATTTGATCGATTAGAAACCTGCAACAGTGATTCTCCATAAAACGAAGAACTGAACTAACGTCACGGTTGCGGCGCATTAGAAAGAGATCTACGACCTAATAGAAAATAACCGGAAGTTCGCAATATGCGTCTTTCGTGTTTTTGCACCGCCGAAAGTTTCTATCGTTAGGTTGCAAAAACGGAGATAAATCAAAAGCACAATTAGAAAACAACTATATCTTTCCTCAACGAAGCGAATAGGAAACGAGGAACAGCAAGACACCTAGTGCACGCATGGGTGCTCTTCTTCAATGGCAATAAATCTGAAAAGGTTCAAGTTTGCAAAAACAAAACAACGAAACAGAAAAATGTGAAGTCTTATTCGTGTTGCGTTTCATTGAAATAACTTGATTCGTGAGTATTGATATAATTTGATTAACACTGATAGAGCAATTCAGAGTTGCATTTGATAAGCAGAATTTTAATAAGATTTTCCTGATAAAATATAGCAATTTCATTATAATGGTATTATTGCAGTTATGATCGAATCCAGAATCTGAACTCTATAAATACCGCCGTGGAATAAGAAATAAGATGCTAGAAACGACACGGAAGAGAATTTTAATAATGTCAATCGTCAGAATTACTCAGAATAAGTGCGATGAAATTATACAGAAATAGATAGAATATTTAATGATTCATAAATGTTGCCCTGTACTATTGTACGACAAACTGGAACATCGTCGTTAATCTATCTAAATTTATCTTACTTTCAGAGTAATTATATTGTCCAGTTAATACTCAACAAGATGGTCCACAGAATAGCGTATTTAAAAATAAAAGATATTACAACAAATTGTGACATCATCTCATCATCTCTTTAATTCTTATACATGATTAAGAGCAGAATTTCTTATTACGCGATTAATATTTCATTACCAGGAAATCATAAATTAAATATATTAAAGGTAGATACTATCTTTGAGAGTAAACTTTGTTAAATAATAAGAGAAAATTTATTTATAGGAATATCGTTTCCAGTTCCTTTCGATCATGTGCAGAATTAATTACGTGATAATTAACGATGAGGAATGGAAAGTGTGTTTCGGTTAAGCAACCGGTAGTTGTTTCTGGAAAATTTCGTATCGCGCTCCTCGCCATCGATCCACAGGATTTTAATTAATATCCTTAATTGCACAATGAAAACACGCGAAACGCCTTAATTGCTCGCCTGCATTGAGAAACAGACGTTTCATAAAAATGAAAAATAGAATAAAAGTCGGGCCCCGTGAATCAACTTGAATAGAACAGAACAGAATAGGAAAGAAAGGAAAAAGAAATGAAACATATTTTCCTACGAACTTTTCTACTAAAATTATCAAATATTAAAATCTGGTCGAAAGATTTCAATAAAAAGCACAATAACATAAAACAATGCTTACAATTTCCATTCCACTGACAACATTGAACTTCGCTGAAAAATTATAAATTGTATCGAAAGAAATTGAATTCGAAAACATTAACCAAGCAAAATAAAAAAGGTGATCTTCCAAATACATCGGCGGCAATCTGCAACAGCCAATTTTCACGCAGGACACTTTATATTTCGAAAACTCAACAAACAAGATGCTTTGTTCAAAGACACCATGATGCTATAGATAGTTAATAATTATTCAGCAGGAAAAAAGTAGACAGCGTCGAATTATAAGGAACTAAATTAAGGAACGGGGTAAAATGTAAAACAAGGCGTCTCGTAACACTTTCTCTCTACTCACGAAACAATTGTTCTCCCGTGGAACGATTCGAGGCGCTAGGAAAGAAGAAAGAGATCGAAGCGGCTTCACCCTTGTTCGAACGAGAAATGTTCACAGGAGATCAGGTAGAATCGCGGCTATTTAGATTAAGTAGCCGGCTCAATGGGACACGGTCATATCGTTAGGCTCGCGGCGAAATCATTCTTTGAGAAAGGTGTTACTTGCACACTCATAACCGGCATTCTATTCAAATGAGCAACACCATCCCCGCCGCGCTCTGTAAAGCTATTTATTCACGAGGCGGAGGGAAACTTTTTGCCGAGAAAACGATCTCACCGTGAATTACAATCTACTCTAATGATCCATTTCTTTCTGTCGTTTTTTACGGAAATTTATGGCACGTCATTGTGAAAATACGACACTACAAATAGTAATTAACGGATGAATAATGTTTTCTGACGTTGTTTGTGTTGCAATGGCCGGATTTGTCGCGGGGTAGGTATTTATGTAGTCAAGTGGAACGTGCGAAGTCACGAGTATTGCAAAGTTATTAAATAATGTCGTTTGAAATCTGGTGGGTAATGTCTGTAAATGTGGGCACAGTAGTAAAATATAATACTGCAGCATTAGAATAGAAAGAACTATAAAGTATAATAGACTGCCGTTTGGTGTACAATGATAAATAATAATAATAAAATGTCTGCAAATGCTTGAAACTTCTCAGTTAAATGTGACAAAATATCTATCTGAATACTTTGGAGACTAATTGATAACAATTAATATATTGCATGTGATTATAAGAAATTCGCTACTTCAAATTATGCTTTTAATATAATTAGTCTTTCTTTAAGCAAAATTTCGCACTAATGTATACAAAATAATGAAATAATTAATGCGAATAGGAAAGGAAATCGAGACACATTAAAATCTGCTATGATAATTATGCTTCGCCTTTGGCATTTGTAAAACTCTTCATTATTGTAGAGAAATTTGTTTCACTTTAACAATGAATCTCTTTCAATAATATTATACAAACATGTAGATTTACGACATTAATATCGGCATTAATATTGAAATAATTCAGTTTGGAGCTTATAACGCCCCAGTTGAGACTCGTTTACATGCCATCGCAATAGCACAATGAAACACACTTTCCTTTGTCTTTTATCTTTGCACCTTCTGTGCTAGATACTTAGAGTACTATACAAGTATCATTGTACATTAATTGATTAATTGATACAGACATCTGCCGGGTAGCAAACGTTATTGTGTGCACATCCATAAAGGAATTTCGAAATTGTTTTATCAGATCACCGATAAAAATATATATATTCTTGTATTAAAGTCCTACTTGGTATAGTGATAATTTTGAGAGCGAACTATATAAAGATGTTTGCAATATATTGACTGTCAACATAAATAGACATGAGCCATCGATAACAATCGATCATAGAAATTTCCACAACATCCACTCATTTTAATTCTAATCGCGTGAACATGCGTTTGCAACTTCAAGAACCTCTCCATTAAATTATGTGAATGCAATGCGAATTTGCAGGCTTCAATTTCAACGCAGGCCGATATTCCTTATCGATATCACGTCTTTCGCTCGCATTTCGCAACGTGACTTATCACAATTGTGTCTCAATTATGCACCTTCTCCGGCCAAGAAACGGCACACCTAAGCACATTACACGAGCAATAATTCAGATTAAGAAATGAGGTTCTTCCATAATTATTGGTATCCTGAAAATTCCAGCCATAAAAATTGGCACGAATTTAAATCCGTTCAATCGACGCGCAGCTGACCGTAATTTCGTCACGCGTCCCCCGTTACTTTATCCCATATAAACTTGTCATACGAAGCTTCCAACAGGCATCGAGCGCCAAGTACGAAATTAAGATTCAAGGCAGAGAGTGAACTCAAGACGCCGCACATCGCTGACCTTGCGAACGTTCACCGAAAACTTTAACCATCCTTCAACTCACCGTATTTAAACGAACCTCATACCTATTTATAATCCGTCGGCACTTCCGCTTTCTTTTTACACCACCTCACTCAACGTATCATTAAATCATCCCGCGCAATTAACTGACACCCCGACAATCTTCATTTGTAACCCCCGAATTCAACCTCCTTATTCGTAATCGCACTCTGCACGTTTCACACGAAATACCTTGTCACATTTTCAAACGAAATTTAATTTCACTTCGGAGCTACGCGGTTCCTCGGTTTAATCAACACACCTGACAAGCTCCGCCCACGTATTTATTTCTCCCGACTGTTTTACTGCACTCAAACCACTAACGATATTGTCCACGCAGTTAATCCGAGGGATGGATAATTTTTAGTTTAGAATTATCTTGAAGCATAAACACAGGTAGTTGTCAGGATTGAGAAAACAATAACGACTGCCGCTGCTACGTAGGAAAGGTGAGGAAACCGCGACGGGGCAACGCGTTGGCGGAAGAACGCGAGGGGAACGCGTTCGGCGGTGTTAATTGTTCCGCGGTTAATTAACGTATCGCTACTTAACGGCGATTCGCGGCGAGTTCCTGGCGAACGAGCGTCACTTCCTTCTGACCAGGACGGGGCTTCTGCCGCGAAACAGGCGCGACGATCGTCTGTTGCTCGCGCGAATTCGCAGCCGCTTTTCGCGCTCCCTCCCCTTCCAATCACGTCTGCCCCCGTGTCATCCGTATTTTTGCAACGAGACACTCGAATCTGTTGGAGACCAGCCGCGCGTTCATGACCATCGCAACACTTTTCTGTTCGTGTGCACCGATACGCACACGCGTGAGCGTGTCGTTCTTTAAGTAACGTGAAGGACTGTCGAGTATTCTATCTGTCCAGTTGATGGGAAATAAATAGCCGGTGGTCATTGGAATGTTTAACTACTTGTAAATCAGGTAAACTGTTTCCTTTCATGATTTTTTTGTTTTTTGGGGGGCGTTACTAAGGTTCAACTGGAATTTTTTGAAGTTTTATTAACAGTAATCATGAAGTAATTTATCATTTAGGAGTTTAATAATGTTGTTCTTATGTGGAAGTATGTGGAAGTACCTGAAGTACCTGGTGTGGAAGTACCTGATGGAACTTACTAGTTGAGGTTTAATTAGCTGACGCTTGTTAAAGGACTTGTTAAAGGACTTTGTGAATACTTTTTTTTTTACGACTCCTACTTTACGTTGTGATGTAAGAATTATTGAAAATAATTAAACACCGTCGCCAGATTAATCGGGTTCAATCAGACACACTTTAGTTGGCCATTTATTACGTTCTCTAATCTAAGGCATATGCATACATGCATGGATGTGTATGATACGAGCCACAAGTACGGAACGACAGGAATGTTTTAATTTTTGCTTTCACAGTTGTCAATTTTATCTTTCCTCTTACACAAAAACTAAGTGCACTCGTGGTTTAAGTATTCTTTTATTTCTACAAACAACAAGGCATTTTGGTGACCATAGGAAACGACGTTTTTATTTACTCATATTTGCTTACATTCAAGTACCAACATGTTCGTCAAGTCTATGTATTTAGAAAGTGCAATACGTACTTAAAATTCGAGGGAGTACATGAACGTACAGTAAAAATTTAATCTATTAAAACACCTTCAGTGGTAAATTTGGTTAGTGCTCATAAAAGGTGTATTAAATTGCGTTGCACTATACATGTATATAGAGTTATAAAATGTACTGACAAGTAAGTAATGTTAGAATTACCGTGAAAACGTGCCGTCCTATTGCAAGTGACAAGTAATGCCAAATTATTAGATCATCCTTATACTTGTGGCCAGTACTATGTATCTATTGTAGTATTACAGTATGAATCAGATTTTGAATCTAATTATGGGGAAGGTTATATGTATGACTGTATGACTTTTGCAACTATTCAATATTTTTTCGTTCAAAAGTTTTTATTATTTTAATTGATGATGATTTCGTAATTCTGGTCGGTAACTGAATCTCAGGACAATTGAATATACATATATTAATCTTCGAAAAGTGTAACGTTTTCAATCTGTATTTTATAATTCCACATTCGGTATGCCTATTATTTTTTAGTAATCTTGAGGATCTTTTAAAATGTACAGCTGTCGAAAATTTTGCAAACCTCGGAACTGTTTTAACGAGTGAAAATATAGTAATATATAACTGACTCGACGTTACTAACATTCATCTATCTTATTTCGTAATTCCTTTGAGATTCTAAAGATTTGTTTTTCACAAGCATTCCTCAAAGTGCCTACATTTTTTATATTATTTTTGTTTCAAGGCAATCACAATCTATACTGTGTGTTTATGCTCCCGACGCTTTTAAACGATTTGCAACATCGTGAGATATTCTTTCTCTGTTACACTTACTATATAACACAAACTCCAGCCTATCCTATTTTAGCGAAAAGTTTTAATTAGTCGAAACAATCTAATATTAATACTTTTGTACCAGAATTCTTAAGAAGCATAAAAAGACGTTTCTATATAAAAATTGAAATTTCGAAACTCGAGTTTCACTTTTTATCTGGCAAAAGTTTCACCCAACAAAAGTTGAGCACATGTATAATTTCTGGCTACTTTGCATCCCTCGGACACTCCAAAATTATTACAATTCTTCGGTTGGTTCGTATGACCTGTTACATAACTCTCAGTTTCAAAAACCGAACATCTAAATTTAGGAATGACGTACACGAAATCCAACTTTTCATTGATATCGCATCGCTTCTACGGCACACGATACCTTGCAATAAACTAGCAATTACTGCATTCGACTTCCAAAACTTCGTTGCACTTTACGCTGCATACCATTCTCAAACTAATCGCGCGTTTAATTTAGTCCGATCACGGAAATGCATGTCCGATGTTCATGTTTTGTCAGCAGCCATATCATATTTTCGCCGCTGCAGACACGCACGTCTGATCTCCTTCATCGTTGGAACATTTTACCAATACGAACTTGGATGCACGAAAGGCCACGTGTACACGTCACGGTCCGTGATAACAGAAATTTCCAATTGCCAGACAGGATTGTCCGTCGCGTCGTGTAATAAAAATCCAGGAAAACCGTGCGATCTTTGGCCACTTTAAAGACATTTGGTTCACTGTGTCGCGTATGTAGTATGCGCAAATTAAAAGACCACAAATAACCCGAAATCACCACGTCACCTTTTCTTTTAACCTTCGAATTCTCATTCGCGAAATAGGCTGTACTACCGCGCTAACATTTTTCCTCGAACATATCACCGATTGGTGTATTCACGACGGACGAAGTGAACACTCTATTTGCTGGAAAGCAGCCAATTTGCAGTAAATAAAATGCTACTTGCTGATGCACCGATCTGATTATTCACAAAAAATGCCGCCCGGCCGAGGACTCTGCTGACATCAATGGTTATCAGAGATTAGATAAGTGTCTGTACGCAATCAATGTCGCTGCGATACGCATGGGCCCGATTGTACATACAGCTTGTGCGGACCTCGAGAAACGAGCACGAATTCAATGAAGAGTGAACTTGGATTTATACGGTTCATATTGTCAAGGCCCGCGTGGGACGAACGATTGAACGTCATAGTGAGAGCCTTGGCGAAAATTCAGATGTGAATTGGTTAAATATGTCAGGAATGCAATACGCTCGCGTTATAATTTTTGCAATGGATATTTCATCATTTTCAACTGCTGTCTATATTAAATGATTCAAAATTTCGTGTTATTAAATTCTTTACACTAATTAGTGTGGCTCATGAAATTCGACTAATGTAATGTATTCGCCCCCAAATTGTATGTATATTAGTTTTGTATATTTCTGTATTACTCGTACTATCTACTAGTCACCTAAGGATTCATTTATACAAATATTTTTAAGTTTCTTGTCACAAACACTCGTCATGCAACCTTATCGCGTCACCGCTTACCAAACACCTAGTTATACTGCCTACAATCCCTGCCCATCCGGGGTCCTTTGGAATTCACCCTCACCATCCCTACTATATCCTTTCCAACACCCTTTAAAAACCCAAGGTTCCCTGACTCTCGAGCTTACATCGTACGAAAAAGTCAATCGTCAAAGTCTAAGTGATAATAAAACCTCTTGAAAAAACCGAAGTTGGGAGTTAAATTTTCCCTGTGTCCATTACACTAATATTGCATAATATTGCAATAACAATTATTACGTGTATATAAACTTCATGAACCCTTTTATAAATCTATTGTCTTAAAACGCCTTCTGGCGTTGAAACATCGGTTTTATTTTATATTATTTAACTGAGAAACAAACAGTAACGAAATGTTTGAAACCGAGAATTAAGTATAAGGTTGATATTCTTCTCTTCATGCACTATTTAACCGAATTTTTTTTTAAAAATACATTCAGAGAAATATTTCTAGCGCCATTATGCTTCGTAACAATGCCATGGTTTTTATATCTTTGCAGCGCACTTCTTCATAATGCAACAGTGTATTATCCGAAAAATGTAAGAAAAGTATCCTACTCTCAGACCTGAAATTTCGTCACACTTAAAGTTACATACCAAGCAAAATAGCCCGTACGTTTCGTTCCTTTTCACGAAAGCAGTCCATCGTTTTGTAATACAAATTTCATAGACGAAACACTGTAAATTATTCTATTTCTCGTGGCGAAGTAGCTTGGCACTTTATTCTTCTTTGACCAAAGACTATTTAAAAAGAATACATTTTTACGTAAACGATGTTATTACTATTTGTCGTAAAATTCTTGTTCCCTTTACTAGAAGAGAAAGAATACACACTCTCATACTTTGTCCCTATTTAATGTGTAACTGAAGGCAAATGTCCTGAGTTCAAAGTGGCAATTGTTCGCCTCTATCAGTGCGTACACTGTTCTATCAGTTTCCTCGTTCGCGGAAAGCATTTTGATTAAACAAGCTACCCATGGAATAATATTTTAAATACGACAGCCTCGCAAATATGTAATCTTTGATATACTGATAACGAAGATGAGCACGCCAATTTTCCTCTCAGTGATTGGGCGTACACATTTACATTTTGCTTTAGGAAAAATATTGGGTTGGCAAGAAAGTCATTTCGGTTCGCACAAATAGATAGCGTTAGGTTTGTTTTGTTATTCTTCTGTCAATGTTTTAATTTTTTTTCTTTTGAGAATTGGTGGCTGACACTTTTAGGTACTTGACACTTATAGAAACAAATTCCGCGTAATTTTGTTTACAACTGTCGGTTTACGGTCAATTTTAACATGGAGTGCGAAAATAAACATTTTCGACATATTTTACTTTTTTATTTTCGTGAAGGCAAGAAAGCGGCTGAGGCTCGCAAAGAGATATGTGAAGTTTATGGTGTTTACTGCTTAACAGAAAGCACGTGTCAGAATTGGTTTACAAAATTTCGTTCTGGAGATTTTTCACTTATAGATGACCAACGTTCTGGTCGACCTTCTGATGTGGATGATGACAAAATGAAAGCCATAATTGAATCGAATCGTCATATAACTGTGCGGGAGATTGCAAAAGGTTTAAGATATTTGACTGATTAAAGTTCATTTTTTGTATAGAAAACATTGAGTTTTATTTCACACTTGGAAACCGAAATGACTTTCTTGCCAACCCAATACTTGATATTTTCCAAAAGTTATAGAAAATATACGATTATTGTTTCAATGCTCCAATTGCTCCTTCAACTACTGAATTTCGTTACTCTTTAATATGAATGATTCATAACACGTGCATCGTCACAGATAACATTGTTGATAACCGACGGTACAAGATTCATTTCAACCTTGAACTTTTGCAGTTTACCGCTGATTAGATTAATAATTAGTAATAATAAGCCCGTCACTGAGAAATTCTTTGATACGCAACGAACAGAAAAAGTATAAAATCAAAATTGAGTTACTTTTACTTTGCACGATATGAAATTGTATCGCATCACTTTTATTCAATATTTCATAAATCAAAATCTTCTTTAACAATAATTTCACTGCATTTTGCTTCACTGAGAAACGGAATCTCTACTGAGGGACACTGTATCACTTTTCACATTTTTCACAGTTTTCCCAAATTGTCGTAGAAAGGTATCAACGTTTCAATACAATTTTTGTAACTCGTCGCCGATCGAAACAATCTACTCACTACAACCTCTGTTAACAGTTGTTCCTTAGAACTGTAAGTGACAAACGTGACAATTCATCGATTGCTTATTGAGCACAAACGAGACATCCTTCGACGCGCTTAAACGCAGACGTTCATACTAATCGAGTAACGGATTGATAAGACAAGACTTTACAACCGTTTATTGTGTGCCCGATTCCCCTTCTTCGAAGTGTAGTGTACATGTTGATGTCCATGTTAATGTATTTCGTAATGCGATTAGACCGTGCACCATTTGTACACGCATTTTCTTTGTGCACGAGTTCTGGGGAAAATTCTCAGCAATTTTAAATAGAGAAAGTACACAAAACGGAAAGAAATTAACTTAAAATTTCATTAGAGTCAAGATTCTCTAAAAATTTGGATCCTAGTATTGACTAATTAAATTTGTGGCAATTGAATTTTCCCATAGAAATCATCAAATATTATCATACGAAATGTACCTGCAAAGAATTGAACGCAGAACATTGTTTAAAGAAACTAATGAATTCTTCATGATTTCAATTCTAGTAGCCAATCATAGTTTGTAATACCATATTTCATAAAAAATATACTGCTGTATTGAGGAAAAGTAACGAAAGCGTAACACTGAGTAGTTTCTAAGATAAGTGAAACTTAAATGAAAAGGATTCTAAGATGCATTGCAGATTCAGAAAATACATAATTTCGTTGGCAATGGAAAAAAATAAGAACGGAATAAAGAAAAGTGTACATGAAGAGGTAACTTTTGATGTACCTGGATTGAAAAAGAAGAAGCCTTCGTTACTTTTATTTTATTGTATTAACGATATTTCAAATCTACATTTGTACAGCAAGCACAGTTTATTATTTTTGTTGCTAAAAAAGCTATGCACTTTTTAATTTTGTAAACCTTGTATGTTCTGTTCCTTGTTTTCTTTCGTTATGTCAAATTTACCAATTTGTACACAAAAATAGAAAGGGAGACCTTATCTTCTCCCGATTGGAAAAATATAAATTCAATATTTAGTGCAAATACCTTAGACAGCTGCAAAGTATATCTTCTGATAAATATAATTAAGATAACCTTTTGGGTTCTAAATATCTTTGAGGAAAAATTTTCTTACTCAAAGTCAGACTTAAATTTAGAGACATTTTCTTTTACTTTTATGATTCATGTTAAAAATGTAACAAACACTTTATGTACGTACATTCAGACATTAAAGTGAAATGACCCAATACACTACATGCTACACCCAATCAATCGTGAAATTCCTAATCAAAAACTTCACAGAACATGCAAAATATATCTATCTTTCACTGTAACAAGTCTCATCGTTATTTACAAATGAATTTATAGTACAAGTTGTTAGGCACGTAAAAGTTTTCTGTAACTATAACAACTGTGCACAACAACTTTCCATTTCCATCACAGTTGATGCAAATATTTTCCAATACACTCAGATTTTCACGTTGAAAGTTTCATATCATTATACTTACTTCACATACGCGTATATACAGACAATTATTGGCCATGCACCTACAGCTAGCTATTTGCAATTGATTCTACCTGCACAGCTATGTCGTATTTTTTCGTAATCGACACCGTGCTCGATTCGTTGCAAAACAATCGCACGCTTCCCCTAACGTAAACGCTTGCGTTTCGTGTCATGCACAACGAGGAAATTTCATGCTCTGTTTCGTTCGAACAGCCGTGCGCCACGAAAATAATTCGAGCAGCCTCAAACGAACGAAAAAGTGATTGATCACTTAAAAGCTATGCTTGATCTCGTGAAACGCCTTGCGAAATCGTCGAAAGATTGAAGTCGTTTCACGCAACCATGAGTATGACGCGACGAAGAAAGGAGACGTGACGCGAATAGAAAAACAGGAAGGAAATTAAAATAAGTAACAAAAATGAATGGCAAAAATGAATAGCATTACCTTGGTAGTCGTCTTTGTAGTGCTGAGATTTGGGCGGCGGCTGGGGTGCGTTTGAATATTCTATGGACGAGCCAAAAAAAAAACAAAAAAAGGAAAATAATAATTAGCCGCACTACGATTATCATGAAATAGAAATCACTCAGCAATGTGGGTTCACTGCGAATATTCGACGATGTGTCTTGGGTTAATCAAACACACTCTTGCTCGGCATCGATCGATATTGGTATCCTGGAACGAACCACTCTTTTTTCCAGCGATGCGTTGAAGTCGAAACGTATTACTCGATGGAATGATTGTACTCGGAGAAAAGTTCGACGCGATTACGATGTAAACGAGTGGGCGATGCACGCTCCAGTTGATGGAAATTTATCACTTTCTACCGAGTTACTACGTGGCAATTTGCTATTATCGGTACTTTAGTTTGAAATTTTCAGAGGCGTCAAACTGTAACATTTTGCAAGCTCGAATTTCTTAAAATTAATTATAGTGTATGGTACTTCGATGAAGCATAGCAATTCAAAAACACTACGTACACTATCATCGTGTGGACAAGGAGTTGAGAAGAGAAAACATTTTTAGAGAGGTTAAAAAGAACTGCCAGGAAACTTTCATAATCGTATGTGTTTTAAGAATGTATTAAAAGAAAAGTACATATGTGTATTTAAAAGAGGAAAGTATAGTCTAAGCATTTACCAATAATGCTTCTTCGTTTCAAACTTCTAAAAAATCCAAATAGCACCTTTTTTCAAATCTTATAGCACAAGGATTGTCATAAAATGTATTCTACTTTCAAGTTTCATCGTACGTTATACATATATACTGCATTACTGAATACCGAACGCTCAATTCGGTACTTGTGATTCACGACTAGCTCGTTGAAGACACCAAAGCCGAAATACCCATTGAAAAAAGGAATAAGGAAATTCAACCCGTTGCCTTCGCAGTAAAATAATTCGCAGCACTTTATAAATTAATCTGACGGAAAAAACTGCCATCCCTTTAAACCACACTGCACGTTGAAATACACGAATACGAATATTGATCCGATTTTAACAGGTATGGAAATTCAGACCTTCGAAAGTGACAGTAGGTCGAGCGGTGTAGATCGGAATCGGTGACCACCAAGACGCGGTTTTTCGTCGCAAAGTTGGCGAAGGTGGTGGCGGAGGTGGTTGATACCTAAACCTCGGCCTGTGCTTATCAGGATCGAACGGCTGATTGGCAAAGACATCGGTCTGTTTCAAAATCGACGACGGGCTTTTCGAAGAAGCGCTCCTTACTTTTCCCAGCACTCTGCTTCCCTCGTTGATCCGTCCTTTCATGGGGCTCGAAGCCACGGCATCCTTGCACGAGGACTGCCTTCCAGCTAGGTCCGGAGGCGAGGACAACGAACGCATATTGTCACGTCGACTAGGATACCTATGCGCCACCCAACGACCAGCCAAATAAGGCGCGATATCTCTTAGTTCGTGGACATCCGGCGACGAAGTAAACATTTCGCCCAGAATCGAAGCCTTCTGCGTAGCATACCTCTCGAACTTCTTCCTCATACGACCAACTGCCCTCTTCGCCTCCAATTCTTTCGTCTCCGCCTTCCTAGCCATGGAATTGGTCGAAGTGGAGGCCGAAGAGTCCTTCAGCTCAGCTGTCTTGCTGATCACGTCGATGTGCGGCATAGATAAGTCCTCCCGTCTGAGAGGCACGCGTGGTATCGGAGGTGATTCACCCCTGCGACGAGCCCTTCCTCTGCGAGGCTCGTACTTCCGTCGCAGCCAGGCAACATCCGCAAATTCGTGGGGCTTTAACTTTCCTTCGTCCACCTTTTTCAGCAGACACCGCGCCAGCTCTGGGTCGCTCTGAAATCTCTTCGGCGTTGGCACTACTTTGACTCGACTTCCTCGAAGATCCTCCGCGCTTTCGAATCTGGCACGCAGCTTCTTCACCGTGCCATTCTTCACGAGCTTCAGGTAGGCGCGCCAGTACTTGTCCGGATCGGGAGATGAGCTGCGCAGCCAGATACTATCGAGACTGCAGGATGAGTTCGATCGCGTGGTTGCCCGACACGGACTGACACTATGGGGCCTATCGTGTTCACGGTCGCGTGGACAAGAGTGGAGCGAGTGTCGCGTGCTGGCATCCGCTTCCCGCGCGGGGCTGCTTCCTTTCCGCTTGGTGGACGCTCCTCTGGGCGAGATCGAGCGTGTCCTGAACCCTGGCAGCGGCAGGGTCGCGTACTTCGCTGATTGCGTCTCGCCAAACAATTCCCTTAAATCCGCAAAGCTTTGCGACGAGGATAGTCTGCTGGGTTTTACTTTCGGTTGCTCTTTTTTCACTTGGGTCCTTCGCGACACCTGCTCGGCGTCCGTCTTGTCGACGTTCTCGAAGAACTCGATCTTCGTTGGAACGTCCTGGGACTCTATATTTCGTTGGATAATCGTCTTCACGGACGTGTCGGAGCTCTCTGTCGTGCTGTCCCTTTCGCTACCTGAATTGACAGCCGTGACCTTAGCCTGGGCACCGTTGCCAGGCAGGGCGATGGCTAGAAGAGGAGGTTTCTTTGACCATTCCTCCAAAACACTCTCTACTCGCTGCTTGTCGGCTGGGCTCTCGTTGCTCGGTGTCAAGACCAGGAGAAAATCGTTCTTTTCTTTACTTTTCGACAGGTCTTCGGCGGTCGCTCCTTCCAGGGAGTAACAACTTCTGGGCGAAGTACTTGCTACGCTAACCGCCGCCGAAGATGTTCTTGGTACTTTCTTAGCGGCGAGACTCGCAGCTATGCTACCTCGCGTTTCACGAGGAGCCAATGGCACTGACAATCTCCTCTGCGAAACTTTGTCTAGGACTTCCTTTCCCAGGGAGACGGAGAGTCTTTTCTTCTCTAATTCGGTCATCGATGGAGGGACGGCGATGGTTGTGTCCGTGTCGGGTCTTTCCAGGCTTTTTCCACGGCTGATAGAGTCGCTTCTCTTCAACGACGATTCTGGACGTTCAGGGAACGATCTCTGGTTGACCGAAGACGTCTCTGACGTTAACATCGAGTGACATCGCACGTGCAGTCCTTTTCCGTCTTTCTGAACGCTATCGATCGATGCAGTCTGAGACGGGACCACGATTTCGTACTTTGACAAGCAATCGCGATTATCCACCTCCCTCACCTTCGTCTGTCGATGCTCGGCAAATTCAGAGTCTTCTTTCGAGGACGCGGGAGGCGTGGACTTGCGCAAGCTGTCGCTGCCATAAATCTCGTTTAATTGTTTCTTCAGGGTAGCCACTTGCTCGATCGACAAACTACTCCAGAATTTTTTACTACCTCCGAGGCTTCTTTGCAGCGACGGCTGATCCAAATGATCCAAGGATTTGTCGTTCCGATCATCCCCAGCCTTCTTCTGCATCGTGCACGCGACGTTTATGACGGACGTGCCTCTCCAAAGCGGCTTATACGTATCTTTCCGTGAAGAAATTTCTCTCCTCCTAGAAGATTCCAGCTCGCTCTCCTCGCTCTGCAGCTTCACGAAGTGTTGGATAATATTCTCCACCGATCGCTCTTTACACCTCAACCCGCAATCCCCGTGCCACTTGAACTTGCTTATATCCCTGGTACTAAACAGAAAGTCTTTGTCCTTCTGAACAGCCTTCAGTTTTCCGTATAGGGTGTTCAGTTCGACTTCCGCTTTCTCGTGCGATCTCACCCTCTTCCAGCGATCGTAATCTATAATTTCCTCGTTCTTCACCCTCGGTCTTAAGTCGCTGGACGAGCATGTCCTCTCCAGTTCGCCCAGCCTTTCGAGACTGGAATAAAACTCATGAAGTTCCTTATATCTCTCCGATTTTCTTCTGTCGTGCACCATCTCCAACACGTAACGGTGGTACTCTTCGCGTTCTACCGGTGATGTACAAAGAGAGCTCGTGCTTCTGTTCAATGACGTATTGGAATCCAATCTCGATCTTGTTCTTAGCTCGTCAGCCTCGCCAGCACTTCTGGCCCTAACTTTCTTGACGATTATCGTGCTTGGACTCTCTGATTTCTCCTGTTTTAAAGTACGTATCCGTCGACAGGCCGGCGACCTTATTGGCGAAGGCGAAGAGGTACGCGAAGAAGAGTACTTTGAGTCGGAACACTCTGACAGAGTCTTCAGTGGCGGTTCGCTCAGGCTTCTTTCCTTCAGTCGTTCCCTTGATAAATCTGGACTTCTGTCCAAAGTTCTCGATGAACCAAAGTCGTCGATGCCTAGAAGACTGTCGAACTTCCTGACCTTCTGAAGCACGGACCTGCCAGGCCAATTGCCACCGTACGGGCTGGAACTTCTGGAGGAAATGCTCTCCCGTTCCCAGTTTTTGAATTTCGAATTAGACACGGGACGCTTGTGCGCCAAGTAAATGCTGAGGGATTTCAAGGAAGGTTCCGATTTGCTGCCCTCTCTGATATTTTCTTGGTATATCCTTGCTCGTTCACTGACGATCGATCTTCTCGATGGAACGTTCTCGCTCGAAGCAGCCGAGGAAATGGATCTTAAAAACAGATTCTGAAAGAAGGTGTCTGAACGGGTGATTTCATGATGCTTCTTTATATCCTCTATGGTTATTGCAGGCGATTGGTTCCTAGATTTGGATGGTCTCTGTCTGACATTAGGTTCCTCGTTCTCGATGTCACTTTTCTTTATACCATCGCTTTCCGCGTCATACGTTTCTCCGTTTCTAAGTTTCTTTGCCCTCGCGACACTTCCGTTTCTATCGCGTCTGACCTTATTCTTCGTCTCTGCTTTTCTTTTACCGCCGTCAGGAGTAATATGTATGGTTTCAGGTCTTCGCGTGGCCGATTTAATAATGCTCTGGGGTTTCTGTCGTTTCTTTCTAGTGGACTCGCTTATCGCTTCAGAGGAAGAAGTGAACTCCCTGCTGGAACGTATTTTGTCAGGTTGCTTCACTATGGTTCTCGGCCTCTTCGCATCTCCTAATACGATTTTACGCACAGCTAGCGGCGAAGATGTAGTGGAGGAAGATTTCAAGGAAGACGTAGTTGATTTTCCTGCAAAAGTGGACTCCAGTGGTTTCCTTAAAATCTCTTGCCCCTTTGACGACACGGTCACCACTACCTTCAAAGATTTATCTTGCGGATTTTTCTCCTTCCCGTTATTTAAAGCAGATGAATACATCGTCGTCGAACTTTTCACGACAGTTCCAGACGGCAGTGTTGTCGTCTGAACATCTTTACCGTCTTTATCTCTGCATTTCTGTAAATGTTTCTTGCTTTCCACGGAAGACAAATCGACAGAGGACCTGGCCAGTCTTCTAGACGATTCCTCCTGTTCCTTCCTCGTCAAACGTCCCCTGACGTTGGTCTTTTTTGAACAGGCCACTGGACAGACCCCGTTCGAAGGATGCAACTTCTCCCTTGACTTTGTCAAAGAAGGAGCCACGTTCTTCGAAGTGATTTTCCAGGGTGATTTATCGTCCAGGCCACGTTTCGCGTCAAACTTCATCGAATATTCGTAGCCAGCTCTCCAGGAAGCAGAAGCCGCGGGGGCTTCGGTTATTCCTCTCTCCGAACTTGTTCTCTTCTCTGCAACTACGCTGGCCAATCTTTGCGACATGCAAGGCTCAGACTTTTTCTTCAACGGAAGAGACACTGGAGCGGATACCTTCGATCGAGACGAGAGTGGACTGATAGAAGACGTTCGTTGCATCGTTGAAGCTTGCAAACTTTCGCGACTCTTCTTGTGTCTGTCAAGGTTACTGGGAAATCGATCCTTCAGAGATGCAACGTTGGGCGCGTCATCGGCGAAACATTGCTTGTGCCTCGACTTGAAGGACTGACTTGTATCCATGGCTTTGTGCTTTATGTTCGACGCATACATCTTCAGGGTCTTGCTGTTCCTCGAAGACTGTCTTCGAGGCGGTGACGGCGGTCGCACGATCAGACCTATGCCTGTCACTGCTCTCCCGCTGTTCGAGGTAAAATCTCTGGAAGTATTCGTTCTCGTGACAGCCGTTCGGCGGTCCATTTTTTTGGCCAACGCACTCAGATTGTTCGACGTTCTTTTGTATCGCGTTAGAATCGTGGTCGATGAGGCAGGCGTGGCAACGGAAGTCGACGTGTTTCGCCGGTGGACACGGATCCGTGTCAAAGTGGGCGAGATCGGAAAATACTCGAGCCCGGCGTTGTCTGTGGACAAAGTGCTGATTGGTTGCATTGGTCGCGTGCTCGTTCGTGTTATGTGTGCCGTTCGTGGTACCCTGTCACCAAGAATTTTAAAGAAAAGAGTCTCTCTGAAGCTGGTGGTGTTGCGTTTGTTTTATTTCGTTTTTTCTTTTGCTTGATTTTAATCCGACGCAGCGTGAACATTGGAAAGTTCTCTCGGTGGTGGTACTGCTGGTGCATCGTATTACAGGGGAGAGAAAAAATTGAATCGCACACCAATATCGATAGATGCCGAGGCGAGGCGGTGCGGTGTTTAACTTAAAGAGCTACTCTAATGGGACTATTGTGGGGGAGAAAAAGTATGCGTTGAAGCTGGACATGTTGGCTAACGTAGCTACGGGCATTATTGTTACCAGTCATGCTTTGTACTTTTCACTCGATGCATTATTCAAACGAAATGAAATTCATACCATTGTGGTCTCGCATTAAATCGTACTCCGCGGCAATTACACCGTCTGGTTACGACGAAATGCGATTGCGTAACGGTTATTATTAAAGCGATTTGAAACGACCGTGAAATAACATTAATTGAACACGTTCCAAGTGGTAAGAAATTTTTGCCAGCGAATGATAAGTTTATTGCTGATACATTGCAACCATTTGTACGGTTTCATTGCATCTAAGACCGGTTTAGCAACGCCAAAAATTATAAACGAAACGAAATGTTTCTTAAAAGAACGTGACGAAGAAAATTCTCCGGTTAGCCAGCGATGCCACAGGCACTGTATTATAATATAAAAAGAAAAGTACGCAGGTGAATGGTAAGAATGAAAAACGTCATGCTTGGAGGCGTAAGGCGTAATATCAAACGAAAGTTCAGTAAGACGACAACGATCATGCATGGTCTTACAATTAATAAAACACTGCTTACGTTAGTAATTAGACACACCAGGCGCAAAATGTCAGGCATAATCGTATGCACGCATGCCTGAGTAAGTAACGTCGAACAATACCAAAATAGAGGAAATAAAGTTCAAAGTGAATTCAAGAATAAAGAAAATAGATACGACTTATTGTTAGAAAGGTATATAAAGAAAGCGATACAAGATATAAATAAAACTTGTTGTATTCTTCGAGGACTTACCCTTCGGTCGTTCAGGGGCTGGTTTACGAAGGCCATGAAGTGGCACGTCACCACCACTCTGCACTGTTTTATAGGCCAATCGTTGCTCTAGTTGACTCAAAGGACTGATATCTTCCTTGCGACGAAACACCAGGGTTGAATCGCTTTCGTAGCCTGACTCTTTGAGAGCGCTACGCAGAAACAGTTGTCACAATTGTAAATATACAGTCTCACTTACACAATTCAGAATTTGGAATTGCAAATTTTTAATTGTGTGAAACAGTGCAGTTTTTACACAGATGACAGTGCTCTACAAAATCTTTACAAAAAGCACAAAGGAAAGACGAACTTTTGAGTGCTACATCTTTTTTTGATAACAAGATGTTGCGTTAACGCTATTATTGGTCCTTAATTGGTTAGGGGACGCAACTGCATCTTGCAGTTTAAAAATTCATTTAAAGCCAAACAATGGATTTAATTGTCAACGCAAATGGTGCTCAAATACGTTAAATAAAGAAACAAAATTCTGAACACAACAGCTGACAGTTTTAATTACTTGATGACTACTATGATACACTTTTGTTAGCTTAATAGAAGGTAAATGAACCAACAGCAAAATATCATATCAAATATCGTTTTCATTGAACGCAGGATTAAAGTATTATCATTCTAGCTATTACAAATAAATCGTTTTGCAATTTATATTTGCAGCTAAAAAGTAACAAACGAATTAACTAGTTACAAAATCACTTACTGCGTCATATACGGTTTAACTGGACGATTGTTGCGCTGATCGAAAGGCTGAAAAATAAAAACTTTGTTCAATTAATCACGCCCAATCCTGCATACAATTCGCAACATACGTATATGCCATGCTTTCCGCGTGTTCAGCGATCGATAATTTCATTGCCATGGTTTTACGCAGGAAATGGAAATGTACCATCGGCGTCGGTTTCACGAGTATAGAAGGCCGTATAATAATTGATATTGTGCCCACAAAACATCGAGTGGGAGTTACAGAACTCATGCGACATTCGGCTAATGCTAAGCGTAAATTAACAATGAACGTTATGTACGAGTAAATGAAATGCCATTCGGGTAACATAGACGTAGTATTTTCAGTAGGAAATAGACAGAAAGACAGTTTTTAAAGGAACATAGAAGTAGACACATACGATAAACGACAATGCTGAAAGAAATACGAATAGACACTACTATATTTGTAAGCGCAATAGTAGAATAGAGATAGTAAAATATAAATTATACATTACTTTCAAGGAACTACACAATTTGCGAGATTGCAGCGAAATCATAGAAGTAGAGTTTATTAATAATAATTGTAATTTGTAATTACTGCTACAGCAGAATTCTGTTCATCGAAATATGTCGACGGGTCTGAAGGCTTCGATAACTGAATAGTTCCGATAATAGAGGCTCAGTAGCTCTCCTATTTACATGAACTTATGGCTTTCGATAAAAGGAATTGAAATGCAAAATACTAGAATTGAACAGGTTCGAGATTCTTGTCTGTACCCGCGTTTAAATATTCCTTCTTTGATACATGCGTCCGTGTTCTTAACGCAAATAAATATTTGTTTATATTCATTATAAAAATAAGCGTTCATATAACTGAATCCAATGCTCGACCATTGTCCAATAATACCTCCAATAATAAAAGCTTCGAATTCGTATACTGGTAACTGTACATCGAATTATCCGGATAAATGGAGTTGCAGATAAATGGAATTCTACTGTCATTACGTATGTCTGTTAAGTTTATATTTATCGTTTCGAAGAATGGCAATTATAATAATATTAGGATAGAATTTATTTTTTCGTCAGGAAAAGAAGTTTATTGCAATAAAGACTTACGATTGATTGCATTGATTTCTCCGCTAACAAAAGATTTTTAATATAATAAACAGTTTGCTAGTGAAACATTGAAACTAATAGTCAAACTCTCAAAATGCAAAGCGGCTTTTAATTGTACCTATCCAACAGATTTGCATTTTTTGTTCAAACGTTATGTGAATCAGTAATTTCTTTAATATTTATCATTTAGCACTTTAAACGAGTAAGAAATTTAAATCGTATACAATACACGAATAAATTAAGTAAGTTTACAATATTTTATGATTTTTTTAATTCCTATAATGTAAGTTGTTGAGCAGCTTATATAGCAGCTAATATAAATATAGTATTTCAACAAAGACCTGATTTTCTTGCTCAAACATATGAATATATATACTATAATGTTCAATCATTTTAAATGTCTGGGAAAATGTGTGGGAAAAGAGAATTCGTCGATAAGCCGGATAAAGTCGTGGATCCACTGGTGTGGCAAGGGATAGATAATCCCGATTCTAATCAGGGTTTAGTAATTCGATAGAACGATTCTTCTTCGCTCCGCAGCATTCAAGAGCAAATTGTTCCTCGCTCCTTTACGATTGGCTTTCGCGATGGTTCACAGTTTTCTGCACAACTATGATAACGTTCTTTTACCGTAAACGAATTATACGTATAATACTTGCTTCGATTAATGAATCTCGAAATGAAATTATACTGTTAATAATTCAGATGAGTCAAATTCTTATTTTAACTATAATAATTAATAGATTGGTATATTATGAGTCCGATCATGAATGTCGTAACGAGATCTTCTTTTTGTAAATGTTTAAAAAACGAACAAGAAACCGTGTGTGATATAACAAACGCAAAAAAATGTAGCATATTAATGTTCTATACGTAACACAACGTAACGTAACAACGTAACGTAATTTGCAGTTCATAAGTCGCCGGCAAAATTTACAAACAAACCTAATTTCCAGAACTTTAACACGTAATATTCAAAAAAGTTCAAGGTTTTAAAAATTATATTGCAGTGATTATTTTCAATATCCTATAATTTCAAGATAATTTATGTACGAATATCTACGGTCTTTTATAATACTATGCTTAAACTGAAAATGCAGAAAAATACTGCACCATTACGTTTGCAAGAAAACTAAGCCTCCAAGGGAAAGCCAATAGCAAGAAGAAGAAAGTAATACATTTTGTCGGAGAAACAATTACGTGTTTCTTGATACGGTACGGAACTGGGATCGCGTTAAATTGAAAAGATTCTTTTTCTTACATAACTACGTCCGAACCTTATCATTTTATGCGATTCGTATACGAACGTCTTAACAAAAATAATGAACTGCTTCTCCGGACAACGAATCGTTAAGTCGAGCGGCAAGTTCTGCTAAAAGACAATAAATAGGAAGACATAAAATGAAGGCGATCGGAAAGAGGAGCTGAAGTACTTACAGGCAAGCAGAAGACACATATGTATACATACATATAGGTACATGTACACAGAGAGAAACAAACAGCAATATACAGTCAGAGTTAAAATTAAGTGGACAGCAAGATTTAGTGAAGTTGATTACTTTTCAACTTTCTTCGAAATAGCACTATTTTCGTCGACTTCAACTTTATTATTTATCATGAGGAAATTTAGATTGATAGGCACTGATTGTGAGTCAGATTCATTATAAGGAAAAGTCAATAAGCGGAGCAACTTTTTATAGTTTCCCGAAATGCTTGTGGATATCACATGCAGTAATAAATAGTGATCTTCAAAGTCATATATTTTGTACAGAGTAGTAATTTTTCACTTATTGTTAGCTCCACTTTTTCAATAATAGTCACAACTGGATCGTGACTTTAACAGAGTTGCACGGGCCTCGCCGTATTTTGAAATTTAAGAGGAGTGGGAATTGTACACATCAACATCAAACCGGAAGGTAAAATAAAAGCGAATTTCAAAAGACATAGAAAATCTTCAAAAAATATGTATCTCGTTCGGGACAAGTCTCGTTTAAACAGAAGGGTACAAAAATTGTTATTCTCAATCACCATTGAGATCAAAAACATTATTGAAATAAAACAAAAATCGAGATACATGTTGACGCTATAAATATTGCAATATTTCCCCATCTCCCCTTCCAGCAATTTCTCAATAAATAAAGTAAAATTTGGATGCCGACCACCGCGCCAATAGTGCTACAACGATTAAATCCAACCCCTTCAGTACGAAGCAGCGCAGTGAAGAAACGCTCGATATAACCGTCGCATTTCTCACCCCATGCACATATATGTGCCAACGGGTCAAAATGAATTTCCTTTCCCGAGCACATGTGTGCGTCAACGGTACTCAAAGGGTTAACAACATCATTAACCCATTCAATACCATGCAGTGCAATAAAGGAACGATCTGCGACAGGAACAGAAATAATAATAACGCGAAGCGCCGCGGACAAGCACTTTGAGCGCGTTCATGCGTGAACGGTACTCAAAGGGCGAGCAATTTCCACTTAATTCATCCCCCGAATAGAACGGACACAAGAGTAGACAGAGGTAAATGAGACAGAGAGGGTCGAGTAACAGAGGGGCAGAGTCATCGTGCAGTCTACTTGTCGGCGACTTGTCGCAGCCTCTAACCCGTGAAGCAGCCGACGTCTGAGCGTTGGCGATGAGAACAGAAGGTGTCGTTGATGACGGTGACGATAGCATAATATGATTGGTGCTGGAAATAGAAGAAGACGTAGAAGAAGAAGAGGTGGGCGAGACGCGTTGGTGATGGTGACGATGGTGGTGGTGGTGATGGTGGTGATGGTGGCGGTGACGATGCTGCTCGTCACTGGTAGCCTGTAGGTGCGTCGATCTGATAGCGGCCGATCTGTCGCCGATCGGCGAGCTCGATCGACGTAAGCAACGATCGGGCAGCACGAAGCTCTTGGATCTTCCCTCCAGCATGCCAGCGTGCCATCCACAGTCGGCAGCAGCTCGGTCAAGAGGTCGCGCGACTCGTTCTTTCGGATCGTCCTTGCCGCATCTCGCCGTTGTCTCGATCGTTCGCTCGATCGACCGATCGAGAGTACCGGATCTCGCGTAGTCGAGCAGATTCATGCTCGACCACTGTTTCGTCGCCGCTTGCGGTTTCGCCTCACGGATATCGCCACGGGGACACTCTTTCACGCTTGGACGAGATTTCGGGACGACCTCGAGGGTTTTCGAGCTGCTGACCGCTGGTACCCTTACATTGTGTCTGCCCTCCGGTCGATAGGAGAGGCTCAGAGCACGGTGGCTCAGCTGCGCATCCCGAAACTCCTCCATAGCCGTACCCTGAGGATGTCCATTCTCGTTCAACCACTGTCCCGTTGTTGTAGTAGTAGTTGTTGTTGTTGTCGTCGAGTTGTTAAAGTCGTTGTTTTATCGTCGTCGTCGCAGTCGTCGCAGTTGAGGTTGTGTAGTGTTGTTAACGGCATCGTCCGGGGACCAGAGGAGGACGCGATATCCGGGACCGTCCAACGTGCACAACGGACACGATACGCAAACACCAGAGGCGCACACACACGCACACATGGACATCGATCACGATACATGTACGTTATTGCCTTGACTTATTGGGGGATTATGGTTTCGATGATCGACGGGGGCTTTTCATTTTTCCACCCGTGGACCGAGGGTGAAATAGCCTCCGGGATCAGGGGGAGGTGTAAGTTACGAGTAGAGTTGGCATGCATGGTTCTTCGCGTGCTTTCGCTAGGTGCAACGGGAGATCTTTTACTGACACACGAAAGCCAATTGGTAGAACGCTTGGAGTCGTCCTTGTTCACGCGCAAGAATATCGTTTTGCACTGTTAGAAATACGCGAAGGGACAGGATTGGCTGGTAAAAGTGTGTCCCTGGATTTACACGAGGCAGTGCCTGTCTGCTTAAAAGTAATAGGCCTGTGTCGAAATAACTGTGAGGGAATAGTATATCTACAGTACTGTGCAATAAGTCTTAGTCCACCGCGTGACATTTGTTTTATCAATCAATCACTGTTTATGATGCTTACTTGTTACCATGCTTGTAGATTCTAATATTTCGCTGTGCCACAATAAATTGTTCTGCACGTGTTCTACCGGGAATGTAGTGAAAGAAGGGACTTATTGCTTTTTATGGCATGCAGCCTGAGTCGCTTCTGCGAGCATTTCAGGTCAAATTGTTGACCGGAGATATTTTTATTGCCGATATTTCATTTCTGTGTCGACATTCGACATGCAGTCGTCGTTCTAAGGATTCCAATATTCCAAAATTTGTACATTCAGTGGTTTGCGTGTAGTATACTCGTGTGACGTAAAATTATCGATCCATTTTAAAGATATTGAAATATAACATATAATGTAATGGCAAAAATATCAGTTGCAGATAGACATCGAATCATTATTTATTATCAGGAGGCACTTAGCCAGAGCCTCCTTAGAGCAGATTGCTAAGACATGTAAATTTTCAAGGACGGTAATTCAGAACGTTATAAAAAAGTTTAGTGAAACTGGATACAACGTAAGTAGCCTAAGAGTTTTGCACAGTACTGTATACAAATATGTATGTATGTATACATACTATGCACAGTTGGATGATTTTGTGAGGACGTTGATTTAGGGACGTATTTGTAGTGGTATGTCCGAATCTCTGGATTTCCGGTAGTGCGTAATGATATTCTTGCCCGTGCTTTACGTAGGTACTTTGTCACGGTTAGTTTAGACGAGTACGGAGGATGATGGCGGGAAATGTCGAAAGAATGGAAACATTTTTGGGTGGCACTTTGGTTTACAATTGTGTCGTGTGGCTGTGATCCGTTTTATGTAATGTTTACTCATTTTTCAGAGATTGTTATATTAGTAGACTATAAGAGATTGAAATTTCAACGGAGGGAGGCGGTAATAACAATGTCGATCAGGATAAAAACAGTTGCATTATTTCTAGTGACAAATCCGTAACCGTATACGTGATTTAGGTGCTGAAGAATTGATTTTCGTCGCGAAGGATACACCGGGCAAAGGGGAAGTCAAGGTGAACAGCAATGAAGAGAAGAGAGTCAGTATAGTGAAGGAAAAGTGAAATTGATCCTTACTTAACTAAAATTAAATATAAAAGTGGCGTACCCCGTCAAATATGTCCATGACCTCGTCCCACCACTAGAAACATAGAATTAAATACAGTGTTAAACTATGCACTAATTATGAGGTTAAAATGATAATGAACTAAAAAAAAATGTAACTGAACATGTGTTTCTTTTTGGCTACTTTTCATCTAAAATATCGTATACTTTTAATGAGCTCCGATCAATGTGAAATTGAACCTAGGAACTTGTGATTTCTTAAAAAGGCAAACTATGACAGAAATAATTAAGATAAACTATCACACTTTTACATTATTATAAAACCCAATTACTTTAGACTATTGCTCTTGGTACTATCAAAAAGTTCTTTGCCCGTTATCAAGAGATAATTTCCAAATTGAATTTTGTACCATCCAGGTATTGAATCCTTTTTTGCCATTATCGACAAATTTAATGGTCGTAGATGAAAAGCAAGCCACCGTGTCTGTTCACTAAAAGCAGCGCTACTGAAGCTAACTAGGAAACCAAAAAATAAAAGAAGATAGAACAAAATAACGGAGTTACGATAAAATATCGAGAAGCATGGACGAGATTGCGTGCGCTCGATATATCTCTGAACACATCGAAATTTCTTTTACGCTGGAAAGAAACGTAACGTGACGTTCGTTCGTGGCGAAAGAACGTGCCACACACCAACAAAAGAAGCTTCGTTTAAATGAAGAAGAAAAACAAGTATTTTACTTTGTAAATTGATTTCAGTCGTTCGATTAATTTGTTACCTTCCTTCTGGTCCGTGTGACAGAAGTCGGCTAGAAGCAAAGCCATTTCAAACGATCATGTTCGAGGCACACTATGTTCGGGAAGCTGCTACGTACGTACCGTGTGTATTGCGACTCGATAAAACGCTGAGAATAATCGCATTAGTTGCGTGAATCAAGCGTCACTTCGATTAGAATCCGCGAGAAAGCACACGACCGGAATATTTCAACCTAATTGCCCGTTTAATGAATCGGATGGGGCCAGATACTGTCTCTTACCAAACAGGGAAAGTACGTTTCATCGAGGGTAGCTCGAACGAAAATAAAGGGGTACATTGTAATAATGTCTGCCGGCGAGGATAAAAATATTTGCTATATTAGACAATGAATATTTATAAGAACTGTTTGGTTTTTAAAATATTTCAGGCAAGCAGAAGACACATATGTATACATACATAAAGGTATATGTACACAGAGAGAAACAAACAGCAATATACAGTCAGAGTTAAAATTAAGTGGACAGCAAGATTTAGTGAAGTTGATTACTTTTCTACTTTCTTCGAAATAGCACTCTTTTCGTCGACTTCAACTTTATTATTTATCATGAGGAAATTTAGATTGATAGACGCTGATTCAGATTCATTATAAGGAAAAGTCAATCAGCGGTGCCACTTTTTATAGCTTCCCGAAATGCTTGTGGATATCACATATTATGCAGTAATTAATAGTAATCTTCAAAGTTAGCATTTTGGATTTATTTTTTAATTTATTTTGATAAATAAATTGATGCAAATGTAACCGAAGTGTCACAGTTTTTTTCTTTTCCCTGTTGCTACAAAATGAAATAACAGGATCATGTTAAAATCTGACACGAACATCATGGCGCGGTACTATAAAACAAAGTTTTATAAAGCGTAGTTATTATTTTACTATTGATTACTTCCAAGAATTTTTCATCATTTGTTTCCGAAACGTCGAAATGAATTTTTTTCAATAATCCAGGCCATTTGCCAGCATGAATCGTGCCAATGTTTGAAGCAATAAAGGGTGAAATGTTATTGACGAGAAATTGCATGTATAAAATTCTTTTATCATTAAAAACGCGAATTGATATTGAAACTAGAATTGAAATAAAAGAATTTAATACTGTTTGAAAGGCAGCTATGTATACATATATCCATTTTTATATCCATAAGTTCGTTTCTTATTTAATATATTTTACATTTTTTTATATTGTGCGTCAATTTTAATTTTATATTTTACTCCTTTTTGCTTTTAATATTTAAATACAGTTTTCCTCCGAAATATATTTAAATCTGATCGACACACATTGACCCTCCATTTTCGTTCTGAATTTAATAAAAATAGAATTTTAGCAGCTATTCAATTGTTGCGACATTTCCCTATTGCATAATCACGAAATTCATTCATATTTCATAAAATGACTTTTACGATATGAAAATGGGGGATATCCACAAAAGAAATTCATGTAATCGAATGGATGAATTACTTGATTAAGAGCCACGAATTTACATACCTCCTTAGCTTCCTTCTCGGCAATAGACGATCGTCCAGGTTCGTAGTCCTCGATGCGTCCAGGTTGATTTTTATAAACGTCTGAGGTGTATCTTAGTCCTCCATTCCTGAAATAGGACAGCAAAATTTGTATAAAAGAAGCAATATCCACAGTATGATTTCTATCACAGGGTAGTGCTAAATTTAGTTCAGTTAAAAATAGTTACTAGAAGTAATTATTAGAAATATGAAAATGACGAAATTAATATGTGGATTGTGTAAAAGTAATAAAAATAAACTCTCAATTTTATTCGTACACTATTATTCGCGAAACTGTAAATATTATTCGGAATATTTATAAAAGCATTACCTTAAAAAGAAAAATTTTTTTAAGCCGGCGCACAGATATGAATTTATATATATTCAATAGTGAATACTATAGCTTGAAATGTAGTTACACAATTGGTTATTGCACTTAACGTTTCCCTATTGAAATGTAATTAAACTCGTACATCCCTTCTTTAACAAGTAGATACAAATGGATATGTTGTCGACAAGTGTATCAAGGTTTCATTGAAAATTAAAGACATTGTTTTATATGCTACGATTTTTATACGAGGATAGAACTTTAACTTTTGCAAAAATTTAGTTTCCTCGTAAACTGCGCTAGAGATAAATTGAGAACCATTTCTTACTTTCTGGGCACGGTCGACGTGGAGAAATCATTTTCTTTATTATGGAGACGTCGACGATTGTCAAGCGTGGCAGAACGATCCGAGTACAAACGATGTTCCGGTTCACTTAAATATCCACTGCTACTTCCATAACCATATCTGACTCCTAGAAAAGAGGTAATTTCACAAGAAGCAACAATGGCGTTAATATTTTACTGCTCATTCATCACCGACAATCACCGGCAAGAAATATATCTACACACACACACACACACACACACACACACACACACACACACACACACACACACACACACACACACACACACGCGCGCGCGCGCGCGCGCGCGCGCGCGCACGCACGCACGCATGTGCAAATGATTTCGTTTCATTGAATTTTAGATGAGTACAAAGCATTGGTGCTGGTTATAAGTAGATAACGAACAGTTTTGATGAGTGAGTAATGCACCCTGTTAAATCGTATTTAATAGTAAATTCTTGTTACACTTCTTCTTTTACACCTGCAGTGTGCAGATGTTAACACTTGTTATTTTTGATTACATCTGTCATGATCAATAGTACAATAAAAAATACTGAATTATTTTTTTATACTTCTTAAGGAGTATTAATATTTTAATACTGCAAAAATAAATATCACAATAAAGTTAAAATCTTGTTGCAGTATGATTAAATAACTCAATGCAAATTGTCAATTTCTTTAACTCGAATACTATAAATCAGTTTCTATAACGCTTAATGCATTTTTTTTTTTTTTTATTTCGTAATTTATTTTAATCTATTATTTAATTCTAATCATTATGTCGTAATTTCTGAAGAAAGCTTCTCCCAGGAAAATATTATTATATGTCGGTGCACGTGTGATTCCGAAAGGAGCAACATTAAATAATGGAGCCTTGCAATTTTACTCCTTGTAAATTTTAGCGAACATTAGTCCGCGCACGTAACGAAGCTTCGTGTTTTCTTAATTTGGCACTCTTTTGAATAAGAAAAATTATCTGGTATATAGTATATGCCTAAAAACAAAGAAAAATACCTATAAATGCTCGTTTGCTTCTGCGAACGAAAAATTCGTGAATATTTCTTAATTAACTTTGAGCTTAATTAATTTACTTCGGGGGAAAATAATTTTAAATTGGAGTCCTTCCGTTGATTTCTTTTGTTCCATTGAAAGAAACTTTAAAATGGGAGCTCCATTCAGAAAATACTACAAAGTATTGCTCCAATTTATTCCTTTAAAGTTCACACAAACGAAACTTTTACTCACAATTTTATCATAGGATGTACAGTATTCCCTCGATAGTTGCACAAGCCTCGGGTCTGAACGTGTGCAACTATCGTGTTGTTCCTACGTTGTTTGAAATTTGCCGACCGCGTCGAACGTAGAAAAGGACAGCGAGTAAAGATAAGCGGCCGAGCAGCCACGATCGCAGCTTCTCTTTTTTTCTCACTACCTATCCTTTTCTGCGGTCGAAACTTATTAACGTTAATTAAGCCAGTAAATATAGTCCAAATTATATCGTGTTTGGTGTCATTTTAATCAGAAAAATGTCAGCTCTGCTGTGTCAAAATTTCATAAAAAAAGGATGAGAAATAGCAAAGTTGCATCCTTCAATTAGTATTGGCTCACCGATATACCCGAACCCGGATCACGTTACACCGATTGCCGAGCGAACTTCGGACCCCTCGAAGGGAATACCCCCCAGTAGTGGGGATGAACTCTGTGCAACTATCGTGTACCTATTTTGTGCAACTATCGAGGGAATACTGTATAATGTTTATTCATAAAATGTAAACAAATTAAAGTAACAACTATTTTATACAGGGAAATATATTCATCAAATTAAAATGTTTCATATTTGCAAGATATGTACATGCAAAGAAATCATATTCAACAATAATAAAGTTATTGTAAATTATGTGCAAAGAGTCAGTTATTCACACTTTTCGGAAAGAAAGTACATTCGGAGTCGGGTAAGAAAATTTAACGAAATTCCTTAAAAATAATAAATCAATCAAAATATAAATATTTTCAAGATGTTTAAAGGTAATAAAGATCGTCAATGAGAACCTCCTATTTCGAGATACAATATTTTACTAAAATTGTATTAAAACTCAAACACTAATGCTTTACACGATTCAGAAGAAACAACCTTTGTACACGTACATGTGCGGAAACGATTAATCAAAGAAAAAGCTGAAAGGGAAACGATTGATTATGGACGTTAATCGGCGGCAGGATGTTAAATAAATACGCGAACACACGCATGTACGCGATTCTACCGTATCAATCAGAACACTTATTGTTACTTTCACACACGGGCCATTAAGCATGGTTAAAACCGATCGCAATAGTTATGCTGTGTTACGTAAGTCGTCGATACGTTTAGCACACACTGTGAAACGTAATGGATAACATCAATTGCTGCAGAGCAAAAGAAATTGCGCCTGTTTTCGGCATTAAAACAGCGAAATCGACCGAAGAAGAAGGCCATTATTTGCGACATGTTAATGTCTAAGCTGCTCTATTATTAGTATTCAGTTTATGTAATAAATTATTCAATACGACGAAGCGTGTATTCACCTTTTCGTGGTTTGTAACGAATAGTTATGTAGTCATCTGAAAATGAGATTAAACCATTAATCTCATGAGCCTAGAATTTTAAATAATCTTCTAGGATTACATTTCAACTATAGTTACTAAACTATTCTACAAATAGCAAATATACGTTTGCAACATGGAATAGTTTAAAATGTTACAAGGACTTACTGTAATTTATATTGCTCAATTTATTAAACAGGTAATCAATTCTTGTTACTTTCACTGCAGTAAATAATATAATCATATTTTGAATGGACTCTATTATTTGTATTAGCATATTCTAAAAATGAACAATTTGTTTTACCAAGTTTTACTTGTGTTATAACGTGCGACAGTGCACATCGCAAGAATTAAATATTATGTAATTATGATGAATAAATCAAATGAGAGAATGTGCACAACATTATTTACAGCAGCTTTGAGTGTCCAATTGTTAAACTAGATGTTAAACTGTTGTCAAGTATTTGGGTGATATTAATTCCCTATTGCTTTGTCATTATTTATTCAATTTTACATTAACTCTTCTAAGCATCGAATCTATACATTATTTGCCACACAAACTCACCGCTTCTGTCTGCACGATGCAACGAGTCGTACATTTTCTTATACCATTTTGTCTGATTAGTCTCCTTGACTTCCTAAAATGTGTTTCCTTAAGTCATATAAAGCCAACGTAACAAAAACTTTGCTGACGGTAAAATAAGAATAAGGAAAACCACAGCGAGGATTCGCAAAGTTATATCTTACAATAAATAATAAACAGTGTTAAAAGTCTTATGTATAGTAGAATTCAACACTAATGTTTTACGTTTTACGAAATGAATGGAAAAGAAATTTTGCAATTCTATTAAACGTGTCATGTGAAGCTGAATTATTAATTTCTGGTAAAAGTACTTACCAGTTTATATTCTAATATTAATATTTTTAGCTCGAAATATTTTCATTCCTTTTTGCAGATGTATATACATTAATCAGATGCACAAGTATAATTAACCCTTTACTGTAAAGCACTATACCCCACTGTTCCAGTTAAATTATAATTGTCTTTACACTTAAATTATACCTATATGTAAATCATGATATGAAATACTGAAATACATATCAATTTTCGTAATTGCAAGTGTGACATTCGACACATAAATATGTTAATACTTTTCATACCCCACGAAATGAAAATGCATAAGGGGTGGATTTTAATAAACTGTTGCGCGATATCTATAATTTATATTTTCAGCAATAGTGTTCATTTTCGATAATAATCAACCTATCTAACGCAATAATTATCCAAGTACTAAAAATATACATACATCGAAAAAGTTGGAAAATACAGAAGGACATTAATTATGAATCAACCGAAATACCAGTCAAGATTTGTGTTAATAAACCGAAAGCGTCCAGTAACTATTGACAGACCTACCGATCTTAAAACAAGAGGAATACCCTCCTTGGTCGTTGGGCCAATACCCTCGAATTTTCGAGGACCCAAATCGGCCATCTTCTTCGGTGGTTCATTTTCCGTTTCCGGCTCGCTCTCGTACTCTTTCTTCACCGTGTAAACTGAGCGAACATCAGTTTAATTTCACAATGCGGCTACCGTGATACCCGACTCGCGTGAAATTCACCGAAGGAAACATTGAACAACGATCGTTCGTATCGATTCGAACGTCAAAATCGTGATCACCCTTCTCAACGCGGGGTAGAAGTAAATTGTATTTCAAGAATGCGTAACACGCGTGTATCCACGGAACAAAGTGCATGAGCGCGGCTAAATTCGAATCGCGTGCGAAGTGCACGTTGCATTATGAATTATTCACGATTCTGGACCTGTGAGAAAAATGCACTTACTTATCTCACCGGGGCTAATTAGTGGCTTCTCGTCGCTCGGAGGACGTTTCACTGTTTCGTTTTCTTCTAGATAGGCGGCCCCTTTAGGCAGCTGCCCCTCTATAACCGGATGAAACAGTGGATATTTTCATGCAGCGATTAATCATAGTGATGTAACAAAAAATTGATTGTTTTTGTTTTAATTGTAGGCAGTTATTAGTTATCGTAAAAATGATTGAGTCGGTGAGATTGGTAATTTTGAGAAACAGGGAGAAATATTATTTTTCAAGTATTAATATAAATTATAATTGATATTTCTGCCACATGTTTGATGTATTTAAATGTGAGCAACCCAATGCAATGCATAGGTGAATTTAAAGGAAAAGTAATTTGTGTTGTTTCTGATCATACCAATTCACGTTACTCTTATTGTCATATTATAATTTATTCTGCTACCTGCAGCGATAGACGTATTCTAATTAATAAGGATTAATAAAACTGAATTACAATACTGTGTAGAACAGTGTACATATGTATGTTTTTCAATAATTATGCGAGGAATAACCAATGGTAGCTGAGCAAAGTGATAGTACACAATTATTTGTGTCTGGAGAGTACTTTTTTATTGTACATACTATTTATGTTAAATGAATCAAATAATGTGACGGTGTACTTTTCGTTATACAATTTTTCGTCGTGTACTATCTCTTTATCCAATATTATACATATAAATCCTGTATTCGATTGCAGTAACCATCGCAACTGCTTACTAATAAATGTAATGCAAAATTAGTCTGGTTCAAACAACAAATTGCTAATGTAATTAAGCAACTACTTGCTAGTACCTGATAAATCAATTTCTTTTTAAAAATGTGTGTTTATTTATTTGTATTCATTTCGCGGCTTCTTTCACCAAGATTAGCTCAATATGTATAATAGCAGATGTGTTACTAATTGTAAGTTTCAACAGTTCACAAGCGCGTTTCCTTAAATCATTAATAATTAATTAAAGCTTAATAATTAAGAGCTTCGTTTATGTTATTCCAAACATTATTATTTTCTACTTTCGTGCGCTTATTTTTTCGCATTCGAGCCACCTCCTTACCTCTTGCTTTCTGCAGCAACGTAATAGTTGGATTCTGAGCACGTGGCAGTCGAGGAGTTGAAGTTAATGAATTTAATCCTTGCGACGGGGCGGAGTGCGAATTGACAATTCGCGAACTACTGCTCTCATAACTACTCTGCGACCTTTCCCGCTTTTCTACTTCCGTCTGCCAAGGTGCTGGAGTTTCCTGTTTAGTCTGACAAACGACGTGAACGTAGTTAAAGCATACAGGATAGAAAATACCATGAAATAAAAATAAGCGTTGAATCAATTAAGAAAATGGATGGTGCGAAAAATTTGCAGTTTTCGCAATTCTTTTTATAATACTAGTACATTACAATAAAGTCTAATCTTTGAAATGCTGGAATATTTATATATAATTAATATTAAAAGTAATCGCAAGTGTATAAGTAAAGCTATTCAATAATGTAAAATGTATTTATTCAAAACCAAATGTTTAATAAGAATAAATGAGTAATTGATGGTAGTGTCCATTCCACTTTCTTCAATTATGCTTAATATTTAGCGGAAGCTGATTGTGTACTTTTATGCGGCGTATAATATCACATTTTCCAATATTCTAATACCCAATCAAACAGTATAATGGCAATATCGTTATGAATTCATCTTATTTCATTTTAATTGAAAAAATAATTGTCAAGATGCCTTAATTTATTGACGTTCAATTACAAAGCCAGGAATTAATTGTACGTTTAACTCTGGGAACTTGACAAATTTAAGAAAACTTAATATACGTTAGTTTAAAAAATAAGAAATAGGTCAATTGATAATCAATTGAATAATTTCATAAGCTAGGAAAATATACCAATTTCAGAAATTACTCTAAATACTTAATTTCTGTAAAGTGGTTCAAATATCTTGGATACCACAGCGACGAATAAAATTCCGTATATAATCGATTGTGCTGTAACATTTTCATCCGGTAGTTTCAACAAAACGTTCACACTCAACAGCTTTGCTGGGGCGGAACCTTTAATAGCCCCTCTAAATTTCACGAGAGCACAGAACGGATCGAAGCGTAAATCTTGATAACTTACTTCTTGCTGGCTCAGCTTTTTTCGGCTCAGAATGGGGCTTTCGAACTGCACCGGCCGGAATTCTTTTTTCTCGGGAACTGGGCTGGCTCCGGCACTGGTTGGCGTCCAGACAGGAGGAATTCCACCATCCCTCTGGCACTCCTTTCGTTCGGGGCTCGGTTCCTTTGGGGCTGGAGGTGGCTCGCTACCAGGTGACCAAACGCCTAGCAATAAACATTTCCGTCGTTAGCCATCAACTACAAATCAACGTGTTATTCAAATCTGCACACCAGTATCGCGAAAATTGTAAACACAGACGTGATGTTGTTATGCTATTATTAGACACTGACTGTTCGTGCGAATATTATTGCAAGCTATTTTTGCAGAATGCTGTTAAACAATATAAATAGAAGTCTGTTCTGCCATTAGTAGACTGTCAAAGTATATTCTTTATTGTATGACATATTTTGTATTCTGCATACTGATTACACATTTCGTTCATATGTAACTGTTAATTAATTTGATCGACAAATATTCCTATTTATATTCCTATTTATAGATGACAATACTAAATGAATTACTGCGAACAATTTTTACGACAATTAGATCACAATAAATCAAATAATGGAAAGCACATATGAAATTCTTCCCCGTATGAATATCTGCGTATTTTTATATTTCAACATATTATACCTGAATAGACATCCGTTCGCTAAGTATTACATTTTATTGCTACATATTGGGTACAAGAACGTGGAACGAAATTTTTTTCAAACAATCAGTCACCTGATTATTTCCATTATCACCATTATTTACAAGAACGAGGACTATGCTAATTACTTTCGTCGCTATAGTTATCGAAAATGTTGATGAAAATTCCTCGAGGCTGTCGAATGTGGAAGGAAAATAGAGATGGTAGTAACAGAGTACTTGTCGAGAATGTCTATTAATTAGGAAGATATTTAATACCAAAGGTTCCGAAAGTGTAGTTGAGAATTGATTATCTGTACCGTGGAATGTAATATAGTATGAAGACGGTACTGCAAGATTATCTAATTTTCTTCCACATGGTGACCCATATTTTGTACCTCCTAAATTCTGCACGACGATATTCTCGAATAACGCGAAAATATTATTCCACGCGTCAACGAAGAACAACGCGATAAAAAAAGACTAAAATTAAACGAAACTATCCATTTCTTCAGTCTTGAAATCTTGCACGCTGCAAATTTTCCAGGAATCTCGGTTTGCGTCTCATTTTATTGTACCGCGTAAATCGCGAATAGCAACGACCGTGCTTTCGACCGTCGATTATCGAATCGAATGGCAGTTTCGAGTTTCCCCTAAACATTACCCCGGTCGAATTTACCACGAGAGAGCTGCTGTTAGGGTCTTTGCACCAAGGCAGACACGACGGCCGCGCCACGTGAATTCGCCCAGCCAAAATCAACAATTCTGAATCCGTAAGAGCTCTGCTAATCTTGGCCCGCGGAAACCGTATTATGTAAAGGATCGTTTCCTCCAAGTCGATTTCTCGCTCCAGTACGTCAACCGTATTCAGAGGAAAAAAGGGCGGAAGCAATTTTTGGACCTGCACGTTGACGACGGTAATTATTCACCTATTCGTTTCCCTCTCGTGTAATTTCGAAATGGTCATTAACTGCTGGAGCTTTGTTCAGGAGAGTTCGGCCCGGTTGTGAAACTTGCAGGACTGTGAGCTACTATGTCTAATATTGACTTTTGAATGCGTTTACATAGATTATTATAGTATTTCTGTGTAAGCGTGTTGTGTATATTTTAAGGGAATTAAGAGTACTATTAGGTAGGAATACCATTAATTATATCTTTAGTGGTTAAATGTTATTGTAATTTGGTAGACAATTTTCCAGATACGTTCTACGTGTGAGGAGTAATTATTTACAATGGAGCAGGGCTTGTGGTACTCAAGCAATGACAAACGTATATTTATAATATTTATTAGAAGCCTGAATAATTAATGTTGGATTGTGTTGTATGGTGCGTGCTCTCTTGCAGTATGTGAAATTATGTATGCATAATAGTCAATGAAACAGTTTTTATTTATAAAATCATGTTTAATGATTTTCATTTTCCATAAGGTTGCCGGAAGCAACTAGCTCCGAAATTTGTATATGTACAACGTGGTGATCATATTGCCCTTTAGGGTTGGTGAAAGTGCAGGGGTGCATGACACGTGGATGGAAATAATAAGCATTGCGATTTCATACTCCGATGAGTGCACATTTATATACTCTAATTGTCTTGCGTTTAGTATTTTAAGTATATTTTGTAACTTTGGACCCCACACTGTAACATTTATTCTCTGTATTAAGTTATTAAACATTTGAATATATTTATTACAAGAGTTAATTAAAAATTTCTCATTGATTTGTAATAAAGGTGAGATTTTGAAACCATTAAATTATAACATATGTTATGTTTACATAGATATTTCGACTTTTAAACGGGCATTAATTTTGAATTGACAAAAAGACTATCATTTACATCCCTCTGCGTTATTTTTAAACCTCAAAGGGGCTACTTTTAGTCAACGATATTATTTTTAAGCAAAAACGGGAACAGAAAATGTTACGTAAAGCTTTATTTCCGTGCCATTCTTTTAAAAGAGATAATGCTAGTAAGGGGTTTTGTATAATAGCAACTGTATCAAACATAAATATTCTTTTGCTTTCTGAAACCACTTTAGTTCGGATTTAGAGCTTTATATAAATTAATCATCTACTTAAATGCGGCTTACTTAAATACTAGTTTTAATTAGAATAGTGTCGTTATGGTAATTTTCGTGTTGCACATTACTGATACCACGATGATAAGGTTTTCATTAAACCAGCAACTAATTACAAGAAAGGGAATGCCCTGTATTCAGTTTTATTTTTGCGAAAAATGTGAAGATAACGCTTAATTTTATTACATGCTATGAAAATTAATTCCGACAGGTTATGAATTTGCCCCAGATTTAGCTTTTAACAGAGGCATCCTATTCATTAAAATCTGACTGACAAGTGACTCTAATTGCTATCACATTATAGAGTTTCTTTCTATCTAACGTGACACGATAATGACATAATTTTCATTATCGTAAAATGTTATGAAGGACATAGAATCCACAGAATATCGAATAAATCAGTTAGCGCTAGGTTCCAATTAGCCATTATCTCATAACGTTCATAATTAAACCAGTTAATGACGCAAATAATTCAAGTATTCGATTAGAGAAACGTAGTCACAAAGATATTTTAAGTTTTGGAGCATATTCAGAGAAAATTGGTCTCCAGCAAAGAACAGAAAAGGAACACAAGGACCTGCCCTTCATTTTTTCTTCGGCTCCTACTAAATAGTATGGTGTAAATGTCCCATAATAAATGAAGGTGGAAAACAAGTTAGTATTTTTAATATAATTTAAATTTCCAATATTATAAAATATTAAAGAATCTTTGCCTTAAGCACAAAAACTTAAATAAACGAGACTACTTTATTATAGACATAGATTTGTCCACTTTTTATACTGTAATTTATTATAAATAAATTGAACACTGTATATAACAGTTATATTTGTTGCTCATAAATTTTATATTTTACGCATTTAAATATTGGATATTTATTGTTCATACAGTTCTTTTAAGGAAAGAATTAACGTAGTCTATAATATATATTGTATAATAAATATAAAAGTATATAGCAATATACGAAAATGATCATAAGTATTCATTAGAATAATTTTGAACCAAACACATTATACCACCACCCACATGAACGTATTCTAACAATATTTTATGAGATCAATCCGTCTTCGATATTATTTTAGACACCCGGTACCAACGTTGAAGCTATGTAGTTACTGAAACACGAGTGACAGGAACTCTGGGTTCGATATTTCTTTCATTACAGTCGTATTTCCCCTACTCTTGTGTATGTATAAGACGAACAAAAATCAGGAAGTGTTGTCTATTTTAAACATTTTTTGCTACGACTCAAATCAGCGGAGTGTCTACTAAAGAAGCTGCAAGTGAAATAATATTTGATGTACAACTTCATTGCATGAAATTGCTAATTGAAATTATGTCCAAAGTGTTTTTAAACAATTTGAATTTTCTTTGTGACCCCTGCGTAGGCAACCGGGTACACGGGTACCCATTTCTATATTTCTCTTAATAGTTTTTGAATGTCCTATCGGAAAACCACACCGGATCTCGATTCTTTGGACTCGTTTACGTCGATTCACGTTTTGTGATCAAAATTTATGCAAAATATTTTAAGTAAGTAAGTTTCAAACTTATCGACCATATTGGTTGCCCACATGGGGGTTCATCTTGTTACTAGTAACACAATATTTCTCTAAAAAAAATAAAAGGAAAAGTTCCTCCCATCCGTGCAAAAAATTATTCCTTTAGTACAATATTTCTAATAGTTACAATTTTTAAGTATACTTTAGAAATATATTACAAAAGCATTCAGCAAAATATATGCAGCATTTTAGTATTGTAACAGAAACGAATCAGTTTCAACATTTTATAAATAGAAAAATAAACGTTCTCTGATAAACATTTTAATAATGCTCTTACATTAACTTTAATGAAAGCATAACCCAATTTTATATTCGATAATAAATAAATTACCCAATAAATTGAATAATGGAAGCACCATTTTCTATTACAGTAGGTTACAAGTAATGCTTCAAGTCCATTAGTTCGTATGTACCTAAAATCATTTTAATTTACATTCAACATCCCGATTTTCTTACTTTTGAATGAATGAAAAAGTGTAATCATCATCGTGTCAAATTTTGGGTTAAAAAAAAAGGAACAAACAATTCTTCAGGTGGTAATTTCGGCTCTACACGCGTCAATTGCGACAGCAGGAAATAAGCAACTGTTTCATTCGATGGAAACGCACCTAAAATTAGAAATTCGTGGGCGTCGATGTTAAGGTACGTCTAATTGTAATTCGCCACCGAGTACTATGGTACAATGCCGCACCGAATTTTCTGGAGCAACGTGTCGCGCATCATGCCAATTTTCGATTCAATTAATTTCAAAATTACATGGGAGAAGCCGGGCTGCGTTAATAACAAGCTGCATAATATCGAGCCAGCTTGCTTATTTACGTGCAGCAGCCAGGATATAATGATTCAAGGAAGACGTAATTATCCTATAAATCTGAATTATGCTATAATCGGAAAGGAAGTTGTTCGCTGTTATTCTTCTATTGTTGTTCGTCTATTTAATTAAATTATTGATTTCTGTGAATATTAGTTTTCTTGTTCGTGTAGTGTCAAAGCAACTAAGAATAAACAAAATTTACAATATGCGAGTTTTGAAATAATTATAGGAAGTACATGATACGGAATCAGTCTTTGAATGAAATTGCTGTGATAAAATATTGTTTGCATATATAAATACCTAGTATTATCATTTTTACTGATTGAAGAATATTTAATTTCGACTACTATTATGGGCAGAATAATCTTCGTATGTTGTTAATGATATACATTTATAGATTTATCTGAGTTTATATTTCAGTAAGGTGAAATATATATTTGAGAAACGAAATTGAGAAATATTAGTAATTTCATGTTGTATATTATCGACGCATATGATATCGAATAACCGTATATGCTGACGATTATTTATTTTGAAATTCTAATTTATAATCCTTGCCCCCTAACAAATTTAATAATTATAAACATGCACAGTGACAAAGGTGACACCCATTTATGTGGTTAATCTTATGTAACACAGTATACTAATTGTAAGTGTACAATAAGTTTTGAACATTACCATTCAAATTATTAAATCATATTTTCCGTGGAACATTTGAATCAATAATATGGATAGACGGAGCATTTTGATTAAAAGTTTTCAAAATAAAGCTACATTTTGTAAAATATAGTACAAAAGAATCCATTTCAATTATCACATTAAAACGCGTCTGTTTAATTGTTAACAGACATATTTTCTCGATATTAGGGAAATATTTGTATCAGGGATTATGAAAATGATTTAAGTCATACATTCTTCGTTTTCAGATATTTAACCTTTATCGTTCGTGTAATGGTAAAATTTCAAATCACTTATTGTCAGACCACATAATCATTAGAACAATTAATACTCAACTTCGCTGGGACTATTTAACTACTTTCTACACTGCACAAAAACGATTTCAAATGTGATTTTTAGCTCCTGAACGGTGATTAGTTACAAAGTAACAAAAAATTTCATCTACCTTTTGATATAATATTATAATCATATCAAGTATAAAATTTCTTGCTTATTTACTGCTAACGTTTACGCCGAACGTTCTCATTCATGTTTAATTCACTCGTCACAAAAGTATAAAGCAGTCTGTTAGTGTCACGCGTTTCGTTTGCAACTTTACCTGCTGTTGCGGACGAAGCTTTAAACGTGGGAGCGAACATAACGTTCTCTGAAAATACCAATAAGTAATTTATGGACTCGAGCAAATTTTTAATTGCATTTGTCGAAATATCTGCTTAAAGCAGTAGCAACAACTAATGCGATAATCGAACGCCGAAGATATTAAAACAGTACAAACATTTCGATATAAATAACTGCTCAGTAGAAAGTTCGATTCGTATTTTACAAATAAAATTTCGTTCAACAAAGGTGGTCCTGCTTTTTACTGATTGGAAATTTCTTCACGTGAAACGGAAATTCAATTAATAACAGATAACGCCAAAGTACAATATTAACACGTGTATAGTAGCATTATATCTGTAAACAAGAAATACAGGTGAGTTCTTTGTTACATCTGTTGCTTCATTTGGATAATGCAAAATATATGACACGTATTTATTAGCAATTATTTTATCGTGCTAATCATCGAATTTTGCGCGTCACGTGCGATTAATAATTGAACAAATGTTGTCGCATTGACTTTATGTGAAAAGAACTGCGTAAATGTATCTACACTCTAGGATCATCAATCATTTCGCCTATTTCAGATGCTCTATTTAAAGGTGATATCCGCATTGACAAGCAACGTGACCTTTGGAAGTATGCCATGATTACTCCGTTGGAGGGACAGCATTTCCGAATAAAAAACTTCCTCAAAGCAAGCACCAAAAATAACACACCCTCGTCTGCCGCAAACCCCATTGACCGCACAGCTTTGGCGAAAACTTCTTTTTACTTTAATCACGTGTGTTTATCATCTCACACTGATTTGCATATCTGACTGAAATCAAGCTATTCGAATTGAAAGCTTGGATTCTTTTTACACTCGAGTTCACAGTTAATTAAACGCACTAAATGTATAAATGAAAGAAAAAATCAATGAAAATACATGTCACTAAAATTGTTCACCCAAAACAAATTTTCATACAAACTTCCTTAGAAAGTAAATATTGATGATACTTTCTCAAATGTAAACACTGAATTTTGAAATCGTAATTATTGATGCAAAGTTACACGATGTTAGTATTTTTCATATAATTTACTGTTAATTAACGCAACCAATGCGGTATGCTACTTGTATTATTTTTTATAGGCACAGAGACCCTATATCAAGCCTTTTCTCCTAATAGCAGAAAACTCGAGATACGAAAGGAGTCTGACTTGTGGGATTCACGGAGACGCTATTTTTCAACCTTAAATCATGATGGAGAACGTACTAAAGACTCCTTAAATTGCTCCTTTATGAGACCGGTGCTGGTCATTAATACAGAAGTAAGCTTGATGAGCTTCAAAGAAAAAGAAAGAAAAGAGAAGTAGACTAAAAAAGAAGTTGAAAAGTCTAAGAGAGGACGGTAAGTATCTCTTGAAATATGATATTCTATGCATCCCTTGCGGTGAAACTAACTACTATTTAAATAGTACAGTTTTCTTAACGATGAATCACTAATTAAGCGAGAATTTACTACACGGAATATTAATGAGAATATTTTCCATAAGAATATAATTTAACGCTGAAATTTTTTATCAATTTTCTATTGCAATTAATATTTTTCATTTCGTTGAGATCACTGACGAACAGACAAATATATTATTCGAACCGTTTTGTTCTTTTTGTTTCTTATTTAGTGCATTAATACACATAGGTATCGTACTTTACGAAGATAATATATTTTTCTTTAAGAGTAATGCACTGATGAAAGCTATATTACATTCAAACAATTGAAACATTTAACATTTCATTTAACAAATTTGATTCATTCCTGTATATCAACTTTAATGAGCAGAGAACAGTTAACAACATTAATATGTTCTATTATTTTAAACTGACGCAAAATTATCACAATAGTTTGATACTAATTGTAGGCTGTCTATTTTATTCGATGATTCGTACCCACCCTTGCATTTGGCTACCTATGCTTATCTGCTCAAGTAACTACATTTCTGCATTTCTGCATCAAGTAACTTGTTTTATTTATTTATTTTACTATATCATGTCGTGTGCTTATACTACTGGTAACATACAGTCGCCTGGTAACTTAGTCGAATGTAAATTAACGACTGGCATTTTTTAGCAAATGAAAACGGTATATGTACGTTTTGGTAACTCATTTTTGTATGTACTTATATTAGAAAGAATACATGAAAACATATAAGCATATATATTATAATAATAATAGATACATTATAATTATTATTATACATTTAAACCGTTGGTAAGAGCGTTAACTTACTTTCCGAGTCGACTGTATATTGCAATTATTTGTGCACTAGTGAACAATTGTCGAACTTCAATGTACCATAAATTTCTTATAAATCATTCTTTGCTTCAACAAAATGCAACATTAAGTTTGCTGTTCTAATTTTTTATTCTATTGTCCGATTTTATTTAAGTCGGTGTTCAAGGGGTGAAATCGCCCTTTGAGGGACAGAGACTTGAGAAATTATAGAAACTTCTTGGAGTTTGACAAGTGTTCTATCCTGCAGGCAATCGGTTTTCCGATTTTGAAGAGGAAACGGTGACACTTGACCTTCAAAGCAAACGAAACTTCGATCAGAAAGGATGATTTTCAACGAAGTTATAGTCGTTTCAAGAAATGATTGCACTTCTTTTACTGTTCCATGCTTTCCGCTATGGCACAGTTTGTTTCCGTTCAAACATTGATGATATTTATGTAACAGCAAAACGAAGAAAAGAAGACGAATTATAGAATAAAAAAGGAGCAATAAATGATGATTGTTGATACTTTGCATTTTGTTGGTAATAAAACAATAAGATTAAAACAATAAGATAATTAATCTTAACGATTAACGATAATTAATCTTTAACGATAATTAAAACAATAAGAATATAAGTCTTAAGAATGCATGCCTAAAATATGTACTTTTGGATGCAGTTGCGCTTGTTTTGAAGGCAATGGTTCAGATTTCACGTTGATGTAAGCAAAAATTACAAACCCTCTTGTCTGCGGGATACAACATTTCTCAAACATCAAGAAATTTGTACAATTTTCCAACTCTCTAATTAAGGGGGGCATTTTTTTACCCTTGGGGCACCGATTTAAATGAAATCGGACAATGACATGAGAATGTAGAACGTGCAAGCTTTTTAATTTGCTTTCTGTTGAAGGTTTGAATGAATTTTAACAAACTTATGTGACATTGAATTTTTCAGAAATGCACAAGTCATGCACTAAATTTTGCTAGTAGTATGCATTACAAAAGAAAATTGAAAAATCTACATTGATAAATATATTTCACTTACAGAAAATTAATTACGCGAACGTGTTTCGTATTTTGTAAGAAGATCCTAATTAATCAATCTGTTAATTAATTAACAGATCCTAAAAAAAACATTTCGTGAATCTATGAAACATAACATATAACGTACTCAATAATAATCATACATCAAATAAATGGTGTACAAAAGAATATTGTTGTACCAAAAAGAGCAATCAAAATCAAGCAAGGAAAACTGACCGATCAACAAAATAATTGTTCAACGAAATTTCCCCTCTATATCAAAGTCTATAATAAAAGCAATCCAAATGAAACTCATCTACAGAAATGAAAATAAAGCGAAACAAAGAAAAGAATAATCCCTTCAGACAAAATGCAAGCAATGAAGCTTTCCCACAGGAATTCAATTTCGATCAGAAGAAAAAGTTTACGAAAATTATCCGTTCGAAACCTGTCGGGTCTGCAATCTAAATTAACCAGACGATATCAGTCGATCGATAAATCCCGTAGAAATCGAATTTATAATAACAACGATCTCAACGAATCGTTCAGCGAAAATTCAAACCACAGACTAAACTATGTAAATGGAACCGCAATCGATCAGCAAGAGGCCGTCCAACGATGTTTTCCCGCACAAATTGAACTTCGCGGCCGGAAAAAGCCGCAGAAGCGGAAGAAGCCAGATGCTGACAAACGAAAATAGCGTGCGACTTCTATCTCGAACACACGTATATTGCAATTTCGTGCAATCTACGGAGCAGTAACGTGACACCTTTATATAATCGAGAACCGGCAAACCGCTGTTCCACGTTTTCCTCTAGATATTTGCTAAACACTCTCGAGTATCGTGATTTTTTTCACGCACTTCTCGCAATGATATCGATAGCTTACTGCACGTACGCGTATCGTAGAGGTTTTCAAGTACTCGCCGAGTGCTCGAACTCGAAGAGCTTATAAACTCGATAATCGGGAGAATTATGTGTAGTTTTCTGTAGGTTCGCGTGTGGTCGAACGATGGTTTGTTTGAACGAGGCGTTGAAATTGAATTGCTAACTAAAGTGTTTGTACAAGAACTTATGTAAGCGCCAATTGAAATGCAAATATTCATTTGTACCTCTCCAAGTTTCTTGTTTGATGAAATAACTGGGGCGGATTTGGTAACATTTGTCTGAAGTTACGATCGTCTTTTCTATTGCATGAAATGTAATCCGAACGCTGAAAACGAACGAGGAATAGATTGCCCCTGGTCAATAGATTTAATAAACCCCTCTGAAACATTTAACTACATAATATGTGTACGATTCTCCATTTTGAACCGCTCTAGACGACATTTTAAAATAGTACTAAATATTTGGCAAGGGATTTAGAACATTGCCATTAAAGAACTGTCACAATCAGACTTCAATGAACATAAATTTTCATAATTTTCCCCACAGCGTCAAATCATTAAACCACCCCAAGCTCGATATCACCAGAATCCACCAACAACACCGTGAAACCAAATCGGTCACAAACACCCAAGCAAATCGAATCCCTTCACCTCGAATTATCACCAGAGCCAGAGAAATTTCCAAAGGCTTTCGATCACTCGGCGAACCGCGAGAACAGCGAGCAGGAAAGGTGAAAGGAAACAAAGGGAGACAGAGATTTGTGGAGCACGTTCGAACGAGAGCGTCGAGTGGCGAGTTCGAGCGCGTCATATTTTAAAGCGGATCTCCGCGTTCGCAGGACAACCTGTTGAACGATTCCTTAAGGCGGCGTCGCGAAAAATCCTACCACGATCACGTACACGTATATCAACACACACTAGCCCGCCCTTGAACGTCCAAGGGAAAGTCTGAACGACGTGGATACTCACTTTTCTCCAACATCGTTTCCGCTCTTCCCTCTGAACCCAAGAAAATGTCGTTCGCGGGATCACGTTTCACGGCTACGAACGAACGAACCTCGAAGGATGACCGAGGACTGAGCGGCGTCGCGACGCCCGACGCCGACGCCGCCTTCGACACACGCTTTCCGCATCGTTCGACTACGCAGAAGCCGGCGATTCAGAATAGTGCGTGACGGGGGCTGCTCTGAACGCACGAAAATTCGCACGGGACTGAGGCTTCGACAGGGGAAACGTAAACGTAACTCGGGCGCTCTTAGTTCTCTGCTTTTACTCTGGTCTGGTACGGTATTTATGGACGTGGTCGGCAACTTTGCTTTACTTTCCGACGTCGCATTCGATGGCCACCGCTTATGACGTGACACGGTACAGAATCACACAGTGACGTCGATTTTTTGGATTTCAATTTCGGATTTTAACCCGGCGCGACGGGTTGCCGTTTAGCATACTTTTGCAAATTTTTCCAGGTGGAACTTTTTTTAAATGAAAGCTTAAAGTCTCTACTTTTTATGCACTCATTTTAGCGCGCAAAGCCGCGTGGAACATATTTTCCATGACTGATGAATCATAACATAATGTCAGTTTTAACTAAGTAAGAATTAATTGCTTCACTAGAACTTCGATTTACAGCAGTACAAAAAAGCCATTAATAATTTAATATTATTTAAGGTAAAATAAATGCTTTGAGATGCTAACTCCATCATGACTTTACAACTTAAATGCATTTTAATAACATTGCATTTCTGTGGACCAAAGAAATGTGCTCGATCAATTCTCAAACATTTGTTTGCTAGAAGTCGTACTTTGACCGCTCTGTAAACATTGAACCAGTGGGTTTAATGTTTTAATATTCTAGATTACATTGAAACAATTTTGTTTAAATACGTAAATGAAGTTTGTCCACTTAAATATGCCATTCGGAACACGGTGCGTCGCACAGACGACGCGATTTAAGGAGGTACATACATATATCGCCTTGTCGGTTTGAAACATCGATAACAATTATTTTTGCAGCACTTTTTATATTCGATGTATGCAGAACTCTGTGGTCTGAGGATTTTTTGTAACTCGAATAATTGGCGAAGTTACGACCCGCCAAATGACTGCGCGATTGTATCATAAAGGAAGCCTGATGTAACTTTAACACGTTCTTCTGTTTTCTTTCAGGAACCCATGTTTCGATTATTTGGCACCAAGTAGATTTCCGAAACTGTTCACCCGATTAACTTCAAATTTTGTCAGATTATTACGCAAATTTTAACACACTACTTTTTGCTACATATGTACTTCAATTCGTTCAATTGGTGTGAACGTCCAGAGCTGATTATTTTGAGCAAAAACAGAAGTTTTAAGTTCAATTTGCTAATAATAGAATTATAATCGTATCTTTTAATTCTACGATTGGTGGTAGAAGAAGAATTACAATTTCGAGTAATGATTTTTTGTGTTCCGACATTTCTTTTCAATCGTTGCCTCTCAGATTTCAATTTATCAGATTTCAATTAGGCCTATTAATTGAGGACGCTTGTTCTAAACCCTACAATGGATTTGCTTCGAAATCCTCATATTTTTGATGCACTTTTCTATTTCTTGTAAAATTGGCTGGTCGAGCTTGAATTGGTAAAAGATAAGCACGCGATTGAAGCTTGTGATTGAGATTTGACAAGATTAACAAGTAAGAAAATGGGCGTGTAGAATGACAGGAGTAATAAAATAGTACATTGGCAAAAAATGTAACTGGGATACGTTGTATTTTTACAAAGTTTTAAATAAGAATAAAGAAGAATAGAAGGGAAATTTGATTTTTAAGTGGCTCTCTATCCTTTCAGGTCCACTGAACGATGCAGTTTCTCAGACAAGAATACCCTCTTTCTGTTTATTAATATATTACACGAAGTACTGAACGCGTGCGAGATACATAATTTTACATACGCACTGAAGGAATTTAAATACAATTTTAATACATATTAAATCGAAATCTTGAAATAAACTGTATCTTTAAATTTTAAACTCGTTTATTGTAAATATTTAATATCGTTTATCCACTTTAGTCTGTCAATATTCTTAGATACGATATTTCGCGTACTGCGCCCAAAATTTTCATATTGTGAGCTTATTGTGAGCCTTTCTTCGCACGAAATTAAAATCGATATGCTTACTAGAAGAATATTTCTGAATGCATAAATACCTATTATCTTTTTTCTTCGCCAATAACTGTACAATTGTACTTTAAAATGCAACCGTGCATGAACATAACATAGAAATACGTACGTAGTATGGCAAATGCCATTTCATTTAATTCTCCCTTACGATTATTTTTTTTCTGTCAATCAAACACTCTTGAGATATAGCTTGCCTCAATTATGTAAGTGAAACGCTCTCTACATTTCTATTTATCTTACAAATTAAGCTATCGGTTAATTACATCTTCTTTTCTGTAGACAAAATATATAGTATAATAATTCATTTGGCTGGTACCATGAAATACGTAAAAATATTGAAGAACGCAGCGCAGGGAAATTAATACTGCATATGCATGTGTTCCATTTAATTATTGTATCGTTGATTTGTTCGTGACGGTACGAAATTCCATTTCATTTTATTTAAATCTCTGTTGAAAACTTTAAATTAGGTGTTTCTACTGCTGAACAGCATTCTGTGAATTTTATAATTATTGTGTATTAAATTCTACTCGTGTTTTTCGTTTCATCTGGTTTAATAACGGAATATACTTCTCTGTTTAATGTGTTTGTAGTTTCATCCAAATATATCATAGGTCACCACTGACCCACGCGGCAAAGAATGTGTTAATTATATCTTCAGCTGTAGCTCTACTCAAAACACTCAATTACCTTAGCGTACATTTGTTTAAATAAAACAGCGCTTACTAAATTTAGAAAATATTATTCTGGTTACATTTATTCTGTTTAATGTTTTTTAAATTTTTATGTCGCATTTTAATGATAGATGTATGCCAATGTTTCTTTCATATGTATTATGAATTGTAACATTACTTCTTACTATTCTGCATATTTATAGATTTTTATATATTTAAATTTTTATTTGGTACGCATTCGAGAAATGTTTAAATTAAATTTCTTTAACTTAATTAAATTTCAATTATAAGTTATATACAATATACATTTCAAATATAAACATAAATATTGTAAGAAAGAGATAGAAATGAAGTCCATCATCGTGAATGTAACATAAAAAGAGAATCAAACGTGAAATTAATTACACTGCACAGTAAATTAAAATAGATAATAAATTAGTCGTTGGTATGGAGAAACCATTACAACTGCCATTATAAAGAAATGGACCAGCAGAATTTCCATCGTGTAATTGAATGCATCCTTTGAAAAATGTACAAGGCTATATTTAGTAGATATTACTTTTCATTCAAAATAAAAATCTCTGATATTCATATGAAGCATAATAATTTCATAAATTCAACATTCCATAAATTCCAAATATGTTGGAGAAATATCTATCTTTTTCAAATATATTTTCATACATACGCAACAATTTTATACCGATGTATTATACATGCTGTAATTAATCGAACAAAATAATGAAACGCACCTTTACCAAACAGAAATCCCTTGCCGAATTTCAAAGCACTGTCAATCTCGTGCAGCAGATCGCTCTCATTGTCATTTTCCTTAGTTGCAAAATCATAACCACTTCCTTTAAGAAAAGCATGCCGAAGCATTCCAAGGAAAAAAAATATAGTACATAAAGAATTATATTACTAACAAAAATTCGAAGCATATAAAATTAATCTCACAATTAGCAGTGTTAAAAATAATTGAAAGTCGTTCGTGGAATATTTGCACTCCGTTTTTCTAATCTGGAAGGGCTAAAAGTGATCGGATGGTCAGCACAATCTAAACTGTGAATAATTCTCTATTTTTAACGATTCACAAGCGAACGTATACTTCCAGGGAATCTAAACTGCGGTTTCTAGAGAGCAGAAGAGATCTTCATTCTTAAATGTAACACTCTTTAATTCTACGCGGTCATTTTAATTGCTGCGTGTTTTTACGGCCATCCAGGTGGTCTAAAATATTGTAAATCTTATTATAAATATTCCACGATTGTTCGGCGTTAATAAGTTAGTAATTTTCATGTTATTTCAAAGCCATGCTATGAAGCAAGTATTATGTACGCATAATGATTTTGAATATTTATGAATAAATAAACGCGTCTGTCGTAATGGAACATGAACAATGAAACCAGTTGCTTCTAATACAAATTATAGTAGGCCTTCCCTCTGAAAAGTTTTATTTTATAATTTGAATAGCTTAATTTGTAGCTCGTGTGTTTTTAGTAATAATTTATAGCACTACTTTCCAACAATATTTTGACGTCACCGGTTATTTAACAAATTTATAACCCGTCCACTTTTGCACTATTTTCTTCTGATAACTACAGAGTTGATAAGTAAAAATAACATTAAAATCGACCATAAATCGATCCAAAAAATTATACTAACTATTACCAATATACTGTATATCAATTCTGAAACTTCCCAGCTACAACCAAATTCGAATGTATTTCTCGTCAATTAGGCCACTCGTCGTTCATTGGCACTCCTGCATATTCAGTAATGAACGAGTTCGTTCATTTCGCCCGGCAGAAATTTATTATAAATAAAACGCAATGCACTTTAACATCCAACGCGGATGAATCACTTCCGAACAAATGAATTTTCATATCCGAAATATGAACCATCCAATCGATTAATCCAGAAGCATTTATTCGTGTAACTATGTCGAGGGGTTATCCACGTGAAACAAGAAGTTCGACGTTGCCGCGGCGACGTGGCAGGTTGAAAAGGGTGAAGGTCTCGAGGAGGTTGTTGAGTTAACGCGGCGGATGTAGTAGGTCGTGTCGCAATTCGTCGGAAATAGCCAAAATCGAGACGGTGGTTCCGGCGTGGTGCTGGACGCGCGACGAAACGCTCTACGAGCGCCTGGCCTATTTCTCGATGGGGCCTATATTTAGGTTCTCAATTCTCGAGTGAATCATGAACGCGATGCAACCGACCAGCCTCGATTGGTAGTTTTCGTTCGACATTGAGAAAAAATAAATTGCCGCCGATAGATATTTATTGTGACGGCCGACAAATATTGTCGCCGTTTCTGCTTCGGTGTAGTTAATGCGTATAACGCGAACGCCTGTTGCGGTTTTAATTAACGGAATAGATAGAGGAGGATACACGGGGCGGAGGATAGGTGTTAATTGTCTTTCTAACACGTCCACCGCCCGTGGCGGTCATGGGCGGTCATTAATGAGATTTTAGTTCGATGGTTTATTTTTCCGGCTTTCTATTTTAGTATTATCTATTTAGCGTCAGTCAGATACCTACGCCGTATTTCTGTGCGATTCAGATCTACAATATACTAGAATTCATTATTGCAGTTTACGTTTGAATAAAATCTAATTGAGGTGAATGGAACGTCTGCCAAAATGTGTTTGGCGGTGACTGCGTTAAAAGATCCTCGGTGTTTATCTTAGTATTTGCCAGTTTTAGTATACTTCTTTGGAGCGATTTGCTTTCTATCTGTATGTAATTGAGTAACGCGGTATAATTGTAAACATTCGTTCTTTGGGAAAATTGAATTCGACATGCGAACACTGCGAACAGTATTACGGATCTCAAATTTGTTTTTATTGTCTGTTTTTAGAAACTGAGTTTCCTGCGCGTGAGTTTGTAAATAATTGTGATGCAGTACAGTATTTTTTTGTTTGTTAGTAATTCGTATTGGGATTCAAGCAGAACTGAAATTGGGTGGATAATTAGTGGAGACGGTAATTTCTCCAGATTAACTAAAATAGTACTGGTTGGTTTGAAATGACGTTTCGCTTTTCAATTTTTGCACAAGTAGTCTATGCTTGATGATAATGCATAATAAACAATACATGAGTCAATATTGATAACAGTGTTTCCAGTAAATTGAAATTATTTTTACACTCGATTTTGCACGGGTCTTTAATTTAACCCTTATCTATTTGATAAACATGCTTGTACTATTACCTTGAATACTTCAATTCTAAAAGGAGTATGAATCGGAGAAATGTAATCTGCAGTATCGTACAGTAGTTTAACGATGCCCTTCTATAAATAAGTACAAATATCATGGCACCTTAAAAATGCAGTCATTCGAATCTTTTATAGTTTTGAGCGTAAAAACATACTTCGCCGGGAAAGATATTTCTGGTGTGCTACCCAGAGTAATATGTAAAACTTTCTTTCACGCGATAGACAAACCGTCTTTAGAACAAAATAAGAATCGAACTAACTCAAGAAAAAATACTAAAATCAATATACAAACGTTTGAAATTTGTAGTAAAGTTTGCAGTGTGATACTGCATTCCAAACTGGTTTTTAATGTGCAATGCAGAGAAAACATAGAGCACTGTAAACGACCAGGACCTGCACATTTTTCTTAGTGGCACATATTTTCATAATGGTTAATATTTATATTACTAGATAACCGTGTATCCTCAGATTCTAAGAAGACAGAATTAAAATTCGTCTTCATGCAGACTATGCAAGTTAAAACACTAAAAACGATTAACGTTATATAATTGCAAAAGGACGTAAAAAGTAGATATCCAGTATGATGTAATTTCAAAACAAAAACGAGCAAGAATACGCCACGGTAGAAATTTCTATGGTATTATACACTACTGTGTTCTATTATAGTTGCAACGATAACCTACGACCCGTACGAAAGCCAACAAACTTATCTCTCGGAACTTCCACTTTATTGGCAAGAAACCAATCCGCTTCTCATATATCGATTCAGAACGTAACTGTTTGTGGTGCAATATCTTCTTTCTGATTATATTTTACGAGGTCTAAACGATACGAAATATTTTTTTAATTAAATTCGAACCGACTTCCCATTCATGATTCTGGCAATTAGTTTGTGTGTTACGAATTGGAGACTAAATTGTATAAACACATCACTGTACTATGTTTATCACAGACACAATATATTTTATACGATAAAACATGATGTCACCCCTATATATGAAATGATGTGGCTACTGCAATAAAACACTTTTGGACACCAATAGCTATTTTCGTGCTGTGCATCATTTGCAAAAACTTCGGTTTAGAAACTATATTTAGTATATATTTAAACTGTCGTTATTTAACTATACAAATGACTCTATATTGACTATAGTTACAATTGAATGAAAATTATGTAAATGTCAAACACATTAAGATTTTCTATCCATCAATCTCTGATTCATTGAATGTATTTCTTTAAACTGTGCAATTCATTGATTATAATGTTTTCGTTAGTGTTTTCTGCAAACAAATTGTTGTCACATGTTATACTAATTATGAATAAGTAAACTTCTGCTCCTTATTATATGTATGTCTTGTAATAACAAGACAAAGTACTTGGTACAAGTATACGTCTTAACGAGCAAGCTTAGATAAATCTGCATTAAATAGAGATAACGAATTTTCCAAGTTTGCTAAATATATATAAAAAATATTATAAAGACAGCAAATATTAGAATTTATTTGCCTTTCATCAGTACTACAAAGTAACGATCACATTTAAAAGTATATTTGTATTTAAGAGCACAAGCTCTATCATAGTGGTATGAGTTGTGTATCATAGGAATAAATGCTTTTATAATCAACAAAAATAAATATTATTTTACCGCAAACTAAAATAATATGCAAAGAGAACGTTTTCCGTATGATGTTTTTTTAAGAAAATATAAATTTAACTGCAAATAAAAAATAAAAAGTTCGCAATGAAACTACTAATTTTAAGCCCTAATTATACAATATGTAGTTCTCAATATACTTACGGATTAATTGCGTTAATTCGTTGTGGAAATGCAAAATCGACATGAAAATCCATCAAACAAATAGCTTCACTTGACTAATTCACCTTGTTCGCACTTCGAGGTTTAACAATAGACTGAGGACGAAAGGCGTAAAGTTACAGGTATATGAGACATGTTATCGATCAATGGTATATAGCTTTTTAAGAGAATAACCATTTTGTTCTCACCCTAATCATTCAGGTTTGGAATTAGTTTAAGTGTACAGGCGAATCTATCACTGACAGATACACCTTTGCATACGTTTCATTATTCCTACTATTTTTAATGGCAATTTTTATTTTGTCAATGGGAGCCTCCCACTATTATTTTACAAATAGCTAAAAATACACTATCCCTTATAAGTTTAACGAACTTGAATTACATGTTGAAACAAGTCAAGATAATTAATACTGCAGTCTCTTTATCTTAACACTAAAAGATGAACCTTTTTTAATTTTAGATATTTCGATATTTTCTGTTCCTTCTAATCAAAGTTTATCTTTTATTTAAATACTTCTCATAGCTTGATTGTATTTTAATAATATCAAACTTCAATGGTTGAAGTATTTTATATGTAACAAAATTTGTAATCGCTATGATTAATATTATTATATGTACAAATATATCGAAGTTCCAATAATTCAGACAAATATTGGAAAACACGATAACAGAAATTCCTTGCCAAATATACATTCACTCTTTCAAATTAATTAATTTTCAAATTAATATCTCGCTCAAAGTAATATCCCTCCCAATTGTAATCTACCCTGTCTGATAAATCTGCAGAATGCGCATAAAATAAAATCAAAGGGAGAATGAAAGAAGGGAAGATAAAACGTGGTTCTCACCTAAAAACACGGCGAAAGGAACAAATACAATATCATTCGTTCAGTAACGTTAGTGGCGAGCAATAAGACAAGCACGGAACACCTACTACAATGCATTCCAAGAGAAATCTACGAACGTGCGTTAGTGACTGTTATTGTATCGAATTCTCGACACGCCGTTCGTATCTTTTAAATCGAAAATCAGGCGACCAACACTCGAGCCCCGTGACTTCAATGCGAGCAATCGAAAACACAAAAAAGAAAAACGCCGAATTAACACAACAACCCTCGATTCGGTGGAACTCACCGTCGTCAGACATGGCAGACATTTTGAGGAACTCTTGCAGGTGCTTTGGCAAATTTTTCGCATCTTCCAACTCCTTCCCGTCCATCAGACATTTCCCCCTCGCGACACTTTCCTCCCCCTCGCTATCATGCTTTTTTTCTCCAACATTCTTATCCCCTTTGCTGTCGCCTTCCGGCTCGCTCTCGTCCAAATTAATACCAAACTTATTCAATCTGTTTCTCGCCTTCTCGATAAATTCCTTCTCAACGGCGCTCATGCCACTCCTATCCAATTCATTGTCCGCTTTATGGATATCCGCGTGCGTGCTGATCTTCAACACTTTATGATGCTTCCTCTCCTCCCGTTCGAGAACTTTGTGCACATACTCGTTGTACATCTGCTGACGAAATGCCTCGCCATTCACGACGATCGCGGACGCCTTTGGTTTCCCGATTTTCACGGTCTCCTCAACGTCTGATGTCTGCGATGACGTATTTCCTTTAACGGGTCGACGCTCGTGCTTCGCCGTTTTGTTATCCGAGGGAATATCCTCACGAGCACCGCGCGTCTTCATCGATCGTTCCTCATTCTTCTTGCCAAAGACTTTGTCCCCTTTTCTTGTAATCACGGAATGCTGCTCCACGCGTTCGATCCTCTCAAACGATTCTTCCTCGCGGAAACCGTTCCCGCGATGCACCTTGCTCACGAAATCTCTCTGACCGTGTTTATTCATCGTCTCCGAGTGATCTTTCTCCGCGTTCTCTGACCTCTCGCGCCAGCTCTGACTTTCCACGCGGGAATCGTCGTTATCTTTCGTGGTGCATTCAGAGACGCTCCTCGGAACGGTCAATTTATTGTCTCCGCTGGAAGACTTTTCCCGCGTGCAAGGCGACTTCGATTCTTCCTGCTGCTCTTTCCCTCCCTGCGCCGGCTGCCTCGCGTGCATCTGAAATTTCTCGAACGCCTCCTTCTCCTCCTCCTCGGCCAATATTACGTTCTTCAGCTGATTCTCCAGCAATTCTATGTACTGGAGCTGCTGCGCGAAGTACTCTTGAGGCAGGGAATACTTTCGCCGGCCCTCCAACCGATCCTCCGCCTCGGTCTGCAGCACTTTCAGGTTCTGCATAATCTCCGTGGCCGCGACGTTCTTCAGATTCTCCGTGTCCTTGTAGCGACGCGGCTCCAGGCGGCTCCTAGGCGGGCTCTGGTCGAAAATACTGGTGGTGTCGATGCACGATTTGTCCACGTTCACCACGCGTTTCATCCGCGGCGGCACCTCGACGCGGTCGTCGATCAGCGCCGGATTCACGTTGTAACGCGGATCGATAGTCCTTCGCGGAGGCGTCTTCTTACCCGCGGTGTCCGGCATGCCAGTCGATTTATCGATTATGGCGCTGTTCAGAGTAATTGGACTCCTGTTGAAAGGCGTCGAGCTTCTTACTGGCGGGTCAGGCCTTTCGGGCGAACTCGCGATCAAAGCTGCGTTGATATGATGGGCGGTTGTTGCTCGTTTGCAGGCGACATGCTCGTCGCCGCTATCGAGCCGCGGCTCTTTTGCAACGTCCGACTGACTGTCAAGAATTCGGACGCTGGATCGGCTCTTATCGGACTGCTTTCCCTCACCCGACGGTTCTATTAATAAATCATCGGAGAGAGATGTCGCGTGGTACGGTGTATCGACGGGTTCGCGTCTCGCTAAGTTCAGCCAGTCGCAAAGGCGAGTGGCCTTGAGACGCTCCTGACCCCTGTCAACAGCGAACCTTGTATTCGAGGACCTGGAATCCGATTGACTGGACTCTTCCAACGTCGTCTTCGCCTCGCCCCAGGTGATAGGTTTTTTGCAACCGCCAGAGTTTTCTTTGATTATTTCTAGAAGCCTGTTGGTCGTTTTTTTGTCGCCTTGTGGTTGGTTCAGTGTGGATTCGTCTGTTGCCTCGGCGACAGGTAGCAATTCTACTCTGTACCTCGGGATGGGAACTCGCGATGGTGGTTCCTCGTCGTAGTAGCTGTGCCTGTTCAGGAATTTGTTGTGCAGATCCAGCAAATTGTCCGCGTTGGTTCTTATCGTCGCCTTCTGCTGCGACGGCGACAGGCAGACGAGCAGCCTGGGATCTCTCGTGGTGGACAGGCCAATCCACGTTCCCGAATTGTCTTTCGCCATCTGTCGAGGTTTCGAGGTTTCGTCGACGTCGACGGGACTCGAACCACCCACGAGTCGTTCCTTCTGTTCTAATTTCCAGGATAAGTCAGCCTGGTCTGAAACAGTGGTTTTGCACGGGTCAGCAGCCTTCGATCCTGGCGAAGGTGTCGTTAGTGTAGCTGTTTCAGGCTGCCGCTCGCCCACGCCATGCAAGTTTAATCGGATGCCTCTAATCTGATCGCTCGTTACGTTGTTAGCAAACTGCGGAATAGACCGTAGACTTTTGAAGATGTTAAACTTCGGCACCGTTATTTCGTTGATCACGCAAAGCCCATACGGCATCGATAAGATTTTCTTAATGCACAGGTCCTTCAGAGAATCTGGCCCAGGCACTGCTGTGTCTCGCGATTGCTGATTTTTCGTATAATTCGCGCCACTTTCTAGCGGTACGTAGTACAAGTCCTCCACAGGCGAGTAAGGTATAGGTTCCGGCGTCACGGCTATTCCGTGTCCATTTACAACATCGCACGACGATTCGTCCGCCTTCAGCAAAGAAAGTTTGTTTTTCAAGCTGGACGAATCGATTTCATTCTCAGTGTCGCGTTTGAGCTTGCTCTTCCTCGCTTCCTCGGCTATTATGGAATAAATGTCCGCCTGCCAGGCTTCCATCGGATTGTACTGCACTGTACTCAATGTGGTCGCGCTACTAGACGAGTCCTGACCTTGGTAATCGCAGCTGTCAGGTTTGTCCTTATCCAGAGCCAAACCAATCGATCTTTCGATACTCGTAGCAGCCTCGAACGCTCCAGGAGCAGCATCGCGCTTTTCATATTCTTCGCCATCAAGCTCGTCGTTATTCCATGTCCTGTAAATACAATTCTTGTCTTCGCTGTCTTCCTTGGAACACTTGTATATTTCCTCGAACTCCTCTTCGCTGGTGGTCAACTCGCTAGTGTCCCTCGACGTTTCGACCTTATTGCTCCGCTTAGTGACGCCGCGAATAGTCGACGTCCTCTCCTGCGTTTCAATCGTCTTCGTGCTGGACATCTCGTTCCTCGTAACCTTCTTGCGAACAAGGTGTCGCGAATTTTCTCCTTTCATGTCAGCCACGTCCGTCGATCGTTCCTCGTCCACCGTTCTCGTTTCGTTTCGCGACTGCCCTCGCTGGTCACGATCTCCAGCTTCAGTCGCGTCAGGCTCTTTCGAGCAAGACTCCATGACGATCTTCGTTTCTCGTTCGACCGGTCTACGCGCGTGATACTTCGTCGCCGACTCGGACGTCGGCAATTTTTCGCGCACCTTTCGATCCAAGCAGTCGCGCGTTATTTCAGGACTTGCTCCACTGCCAAGCCTGGCGCCGTTCTCAACGTAATTGCGCAATTGTGCGATACTGTCACTCTCGAGACAGGCCCTCCTTCCGCGGGCCCTTAGATCATCGATGATCTCGCGCACGTTCTTGGGAAGTGTTCGCGTGTCCACGTTGGTCAAAGCGTCGCGAATATTTTCGACTGTCGCGTCACCGCGCGATATTGTTGTCAATAAAATTCTCAGAATGCCGATATTCTTGCTCATCGTCGCTGTCTCCGCGGCACGTATTTTAGGTCGTTCGCGAGATGGCGCGTGGAATACATCGAGGTGTTCTTTGGGCAGCGGTGGTCGAATCGGTGGGCTGTCTTCGTCTGCAAGCTCCCTTGTTTCCCTTTTCCGACGGACCGGAGGGGCTGGAAGATTATTGTCGTCGACGAGGGAAGAGCTTTGTTTCTCCTGGAAATCGACGTCAGCGAGGCTGGACGATCTCTTTGGCGGTGTTGGGGGACGGGCTTTCTCTTTCGTCATTGTATTAATGTTGACTCCGGGCTGGAATTTTGAGCACGTCCTTTCTATGGATCGATTTTCCTCCGGAAGCAAGGAACCATCCTTGCTGGTAATTTTCCTCGGGGTCGACTGTGCGCCGTTAACGTTATTTGGTTTGCCGGAATATTCTTCCTGCGCATTATCATTGTCCGATTTTGCAGGTTGAGAGGGTTCTTTGTTGCCTCCAGTATCCATTGTTTTCTTGTCTGCCCGTTCAGCCGTTTCATCGTCCGGTGATATATTTATCATCGAGTTTTGCGTGACAACTTCGGCTTCCCTCGAATCCTCTTCCTTCATCGATTCTTCAGTTTCTTTCTTTTCCACGTTGGTTTCCAAGTTTTCTGATTTTTCTAATAATATATGTGGCGCGTTTCTTTTTTCTTTCGCAGATTCTTCAATCAGTGTTTCACTTTTCGAAGCAGCATGAGTGCTAGTTACTTTTAATTGCTCTTTCAAATCTTCTGTCGCTACATTAGAAAAGGTTTTACTTTCGGCCGATTTCAATTCTCCAGCTTCCTCTTTCGGATTCCCACTTGCTGTATCTTCGTTAACGGTTGGATTGCTGTCAAAAGACCCCACCTGCTTTTCTTCCGCTTGCTCCATTAACACACTAAAATTTTCACCAGGGGATTGCTCGTGCCGCCCTTCTGATCCCACATTGTTAACTGACGTCACGTCTGTATCTAATTCCTCGTTACCCGAAACATTCAATTCTCTGCAAGTACCGCGAGATAAAATTTGATCATTCTCCTCTTCAGCATTCAACGCGGACTCACTTCCACTCGCACTGTCGTCACTTGGCGCCAACATTTCCTCTTCAAATACTTCTACTGGCTTTTCCACCGACCCTCCGCCCCTGCCCTTCCTTTTCACTACTCCCCCGCATTGTCCTACATCTTCTTCTAATTCGGCCTCTTTCGTCGTATCACTTCCAACAAGTTCACCTCTAGATTCTTCCACAACTTCGCCACCCTTAAACTTCAAAGGCTTTTCATTTAAGTCCTTCTCTGTACCCCCCTCTGCGTCACCATCACCCCCTCCTAAATCTTCCCCAGCCACCGCCTCGTCCAATTCTATATTTTCCCTCGAATCTAGCCCGCTGTCCGCCCGGTATTTCTGCCAAGACATTTCCCTCGTATCCGTGTCGACGTTGATCACATTTATCGCCACGCCGTGCACCGCTTCCACTTCGTCATTAAATTCCTCCGCGATCCTCGACTTCGCCCGACTTCTTCGGTCTTCCCAACGTTCGTCTCTACGATACTTGCCGATCTCCTCGTTTATGAAATCTCTGATGTGCTGCTCCTCGTCTTCGGACAGCTTCTCGCCCTCCTCTTGAATAATGTCCAAGAACGTGCTGGCCGCCTGCGAGTGCGCGCAGTGCACGTCAGTAACGGCGCGTTTTCTCACCTTCTTGTACGCCGAGCCGCTGATCCGCTCGTGCCCCGTCGATCTGCAAGCCTCCTCGACGTCCTCCGCGTAGGTCGGCAATTTTAGCTCCTCGATAAAGCTCCTCAATTTCCTCTCGACGTCGTGGGGCATCACGCTGTCCCAGGCGTGTAACGGGTCGGTACGTCTGCTGGACGCTTCGCCCTCGTCGAAATCCGCTTCCGATCGCGCGGTCTGTTCGGCCGCGTCTCTTTCCGCGTCCGACTCGATCTCGACGATAACCGGTTTAACGTTATCGCTCTCCCCCACGTCGCAATTGTCGCTCACGTCGCGGATTTGAAGCGTCTCGTTGCTTCCCGCCGACGGCTGCTCCCCGTTCACGTTTTTCCTCTTCGAGCTGGCAAGCTTGGTCCCGCGAGAGGGAAACGAGTCCACGGGCTCCGAGATCGTCACGATCGACTCGTCCTCGGTCGACTTGTCCTTGCTACCGGTCTCCAGGATACCGACACCGGGAATGTGATCGATCGTTGCCTCCAATGGCAAACTACTGATCGTCGTAATTTCCAACACCTTTATACCTGGCTTCACTATGCCCTTCTCTATTCTGCACTTCTCCTCCTTCACGCATCGGCGGGAGTTCGCGACCCTATCCACCTGTGGTCCGATTTCATTCTCCGTGCTCCTTGTACCGTTTCTATCGGGTTCGTATTTGGTGGCGTTCGCCCGCTGAATTTCGTCACCGCGGGCGGTATTCTCCGTGCCGGAGTCGTTCGTGTTCGTGGCCGCGGGGCAATCGAGGTCCTCGTCGAGGGGGTCGAGGTTTTCCGGATTTTCCACGGTGGCATCGTCGCCATTCGACGCTCTCTCCGGGCTCTGGTGCCTTTGAAAGCGCCTCCTGCTGCGACCCCTGCGATTTCTGCGGTTTCGTGCACCGTGCGGCATGCTAATATCTTCCGTGTCTGTCGCGTACTCCAGAGAATCGCGAAATCCTATGGAATCGCAGAAGCAGAGCGGAGTTTCGTTTCTGCTGCTGTTTCGGTTTCTTTGTTAAGGACTCGTGAAACGCGATTTCACGCGAATGGGGGTAAACCGTTCGATCGTCGTCCACGTTTCCCGACGGAACACGCTTTCAACGATTGTTCCTCGCGTGAATTTCCCCTGCAGGGCGATCAAATTCTATCCACAGGGGGTGTTAAAGAGTATGCTTTGGTCGTTTTGTGTTTTTTGCGGGAAAACGCCTGCTGCTCTGAGGAGAATCGTTTAATCGATGGATGGTGTAACAGATTGAACAAAGCTCGCGAAGTAAGAAAAGCGAAATTCAAGGCATGCGCTGTTCGCTAGCTTCGCTATGGAAATTCGTAGATACATTAACGGGGGGCTTGGTCGAGAAGAAGATGCGACCCAAACCTTTGGTCAACTAAATTAACTACTTCGTCGTTTCGTTATATTAAAAGATATTAGGGAAACAGTAATCCCATCATTCAGGGAGCTGCGTTTAATATGATCGCCTTAAGTATCGTGGCTTTTACCAATTTTCTGATTCATGTTTCTAAGGATTTCAAGAATGTTACGATGATGATACTTAGCGTTTGAATCGTGGACGTTTTATTTGGACGAACGAGTGATTTCGATGTTGAATTTCTCTTCTTTTCGCGGCGATAACGAGGATAGGTGATGCGAATGGTGCACGGTGAAGGAGAAAGGAAATTATATGATACTTTGCTATCGTGCAACAAGCATGAATCATTGTCAGACTGGCATTTTAAAGTAGAATTAGCTGGTAATTAAGAGAATGGGATTCTTACTTTCTTTGCTTTCGTCTCGTTGCTGGATTAAGGAGATCTTCGAACCACCGTTCTGACTGACGTAACTTTGGGCAGCCTTCGTGTCATCTGAAAAATAAACGCGGCGCCGTGTTGCATTACTTCTTCATGGTGTGAAACTGCTCTTAACTTCTTTCTTTTTTTATTTCACTGTTTTTCATAAATATTATGCTACGTCCATTGAGTGAAAAGCAACCATCAGAACAATCCGCACAGATTTAAATGTACGTTCAATATTTCCTTGATGATAGACGTTTCTTTGAACATTTCAAGCAGCACTGCAATTATCGGTAATTATTGTATTCCCCAGTGGAACGATGAAAATGACAGATTGTCGATAAAATATTGGTTGCCTGGGAATAAATGATTGACTGGCAAAAGCGTGTATTTCATTTTTCAATTAATTCTGAATAACCAAGTGTTCGCATATTTTTAATAAATACGTACGTAGGGGAAATCGAATTAATAAATGTACCGGAAAATTTAATTGTCACGGCTCTTCTTATCAGAAATAATACAATTAAAGAGTCACGTTCGCAGAGGGAAATTATTGTTCATACGTGAGGTACATTACCCAAACTAAAAGATGTATGTCATAGCATGCGAAAATAATGAAATCACGTAATCCCAAGAATTCTGATTTCTCGTACTGCATACGCCATTCAAAATACAAAACAATCGTAAATCCAATCTGGTACCAATGGTCCACTCATTCCCCCCCAACTAATATTTCCCATAAAAAAGATTGTCTTGCTCACATTTCACGAAGGGGCCGCAAGGGTACACCAGTAACAAAGTTCGACAATCCGTGCAGAGAAATTACTTACACGGAAATTTATTTCATCCCTTATTATATATTAATATTTTTGTTTTAAATAAGTAACACTGTTTTAATCGCCAACAACGACAGCTGGCACATTAATACAAAGCTTCGTTCGAAAGATAACGTACAGTCGATGAAAATGAACGATCCACCTGAAGGCAAGTAAAACTATTTGAACAGCAATGACGTCGCTTGTCCACGGACCTGACGCCTACGAAATCCATGAACAATCGAGGTGGATTCGCGTGTTTCGTCGCCGCTGACAGCCGCTTATGAATTCGGAATTAAACGTCAACGGGCCACAAATCAGCGGCATGGCCTGTAGGGTCCATGAATCGCGGGAATGGACTGAGCGCGAACAGATCCGCCACCCGTGAAACACGCTCGGGTCCCCACCCACGCGTGCGATCCGCTGTTCGCGCGTGTATCGTTAACGTGTACTGTTTCTGTACACGCTTACCAATATCAGGGTTTCTCAAACCATCCCTTCGCATGGATTACTCAATCATTAAGGGCACCCCGTACGAATCATACTTATTATTATTGTTATTGGTTATCTGCGCTTGCAATATTATTGGAGCTGTGAGTCTGTATACGGGGATTCGCGAGGTCACTGATTTGCTTTCACGTTTTGAAAACAATGGTTTCGACGCTAATTCTTTGTCAAGTTGATATGTAAGTACATACTTCTTGGGAGATGCTTTTTCTGTACTTAATATTGGGGTACGGGCATTGCTTGCACACTTATTTTCACTGACTACCCTCAGATTAGTGGTTATCGATAAAAATGCGCGTTTTCTATCAAAAATGAATTCGCTTGAGTAAGAAATAAAGTATAATTAATTTAGTTATACGATGTTAACGGAGTTTTATTGATGTTTGTATTTTCGAACTCTGAAATGTGTCAAATTGACGCGTTCCATAAAACTAGTGTTAATAAAAGTCTGTCGTGCCCGATTGTGTCATAAACGGGATTATACTTTACGAACGAATAAAAATGTTAGCTCCATGCGAGCAAATATGTGAGTCACTGTATTTGATGAATTTAAAATGTCTTAGGTATCATTAAGGCAAGTAAGTACATGCTAATGGATATTGGGACATTGTAAATTATTAAAATTATTAAAAGTACTGCAAGTAACTTGCTTTGTTTAAGAGTATATATTAATTAATTCAGGATGTTTGAAATATTAGTGTTAAATATAGGTACTTATTTACGAGTACTAGTTTCACAAACTACCCGTTCACATCAAATGTTTAATTATTGAAGGGAACTGAAATGGTCCGTGTCTGTTGTCACTATTTTGTACTATAAGTAGGTACTTATATGCCTACGAACATTAAGATTTCTCGAGGCCTTCTTTCACATCGACTAAATACCTAATTATTAGGAGATCCACACACGATCCATATGTATTATTAATCTTGGAATCAATATTACTGGATTGTGTGAGGCTACATGTTGGAGTATTCACAGATTTCCCCGTTTTTTCCGAATTTATGCGACATATGCTTGCTTTTGAAATATTAGTTCGTGTACTGTTAATAATGTACACGTCCAAATACTTATTACGGAACGGTACGGTATTTATTAAATGAATTTAAATTGTTAGTACGTGCATGCACGTATGCAACAATTAATCCATCTCCAAAAGGGGGCAAATTCTGCAATAAATTGTAAAGTAAATTGCTAGGAGAAAAAGTAGCGTAGATAAAAGTAAATTTATGGGCAAAATAAATTTTACAACATCGCAGTGAAATATATTTCATATGAAAATACAGAGCTGTAAACGGAGCATTAAGAGTGTACTGTGCGCAGTATAGTACATATGTTTTGTTCATAAATAAAGTGAAACGAAATTTTCTGTTATTTATATTTTAAATATATCTAAATGTAATAGAGTGTTCATAATGAAAAATATTCAAAGAATAATTTCTTCATTGACTACTGCTTCAGGAATGATGATTTATGGAACAATTAAAATACCTACTGCGATTTAGTATTAACTGATAGTTAACAACCTGGGAAGTAGATTTACACTTACAGTATGTATTTAAATGTAAAAAGAAATAAAAGCCAAATACTGTCATGTTCTGATAACAACTTTAATGTAAAAGAAACGGACAAAATATTTAATCATTGCTCTAAAAAATGAATTCATCGCCTTGCTACAATTACGCTCTTTCGAAGGTATTAAAATAAGCTTTAATACCTTCCCAAATGTTTAAATAAATTACTATGTCAAAACATTATAATCTTCACTGTCACTGTAATTAAAAACTTGTAATTTTTCATCAATATAAGGAGTGTTTGTTAGTACTGCAAACATTCAATTAGCTAATCCCTAAGCCAAACATTAATTAACCACTTAATTAGCCTCAATTAGCCTGAAATACGTTTGACAAAAATGAATTTTCAACATTATTCTCGTATCTCAAAATAGTCCAAAGATGACAACTCTAATCGGCCATTTACTCCTCGCCAGCCTAATAGTAACCTATTACCAATCCTACAACTTCTATTAATCCTTACAAAAAACAACATTCAAATACACCTGTGGGCAAGTTTGAGAAACGCTGTTGTATATCAACCGACAACAGTCTGTGTTCAGAATTTCGAGTTACGCTTGCGCAGCCAGTCCCCTGAACGACATTTTTACATGAAACATATGCCCATACATACATACAGACGATTCGTTAAATACACCGCACCTTGTCTGTGGATCCCACTCACATTCACCCGTCACCCTTTGTGGAGATTCTGGTACACATACACAGACAAGGTGCGTGTGTTCCTCTCCAACATCGCGCTAGGCTCATGAATAGTGCCACTTCCGAGTTGAACTTCCTTCCGAGTCAACAATGCCGGCAGAACGACCACTATCCTGAGCACACCCAACCATTTTCCACACTTTTCGTTACATCACACGTAACACGCACCCGACCGACGAATTCAAACCGGAACAGTTCGAGCGGACATCGAATGGCCGTTCGATTTTTAGTGCGTTGCCCCTTTCTAATCGGGCACGCTAATTCGGATGAACGAATGCAAGAAGGATGGAGAGGGGGCGCGAAAAATTGGAATTTAAAAATGGACGAAGTGAAAATGTGTGATAATGGTAACAAAACTTTGGTAATTCAGAAATGTTGATTTTTCGTTTTTCGTCTTTATCGATATGCACAGAAGTACAATAGGGGCGTGTGAGAAAACAACCCTTGTTGTTAGTGGTTCCTATTTTTCTCTGTATATTGAAAATGGTTATAGATTTTAACAATAATGGTAGAATCAAAATTTTAAGGCTTTCTATGCTGTACAAAACTGTACAATGCTGCGCAGAATTGTTAAAAGTTTGTAGTTTAAAATACATTTTCGGTCACTCTTATTTTTCTAGTTTTGAGATTCTGGCGAAGTCGAAAAATATTATGCAGAATTTTAATCTTAACAGTTTGTTGTGTCCACTATAGGTTTCAAGTTATATAGGAAAATAGGAAAACAAACTTTAATCTTAAGGGATGTTTTCACGCTGAAGAACCGACAGGTAGAAGGCCAAACCTAGATAATACAATTACCTAATACATACTTCTATTAAGATTTTCTACAACCCTGTAAGGTTAAAATTAAAATCGGAATTTTCAAGAAACCGAAGTTCCACTTTGAGTGATTTGAAAGCTAGTGCGAATTCGTGCCGCTCAGATTGGCACAGACCAACATAAAATATAATTCATCAATTTTCATCATATTAAAAATAGAATGCATCATTTGAAAAAATGTTTGACATATACATTTGTTGTCATCAATGATTCGTAATTTACGAAGAGGGTCAGAGAGTCAATCAGAATATCTACTTCGCCAAATTATTCTGAAACTATTCAGTTTTAATATATTTGAATTTTTTTATAAAATTATAATTATGTTCTGTTCAATGCTATATCGCCTTTCTATTTGTTTAGACTTTAAAAACAATATCAAAGCTCCAGAGAAACGAATAAAATGCGAAATATAATGGGAGGAGGTTGCAACGCAAAGTTTCGTACCCCGGAAAGTGCTATTACAACAACGAGGTATTTTGCGGAGAAATAAAATTTCGCTTTGAAAACATTACATTCCACAGGATGACTCGCATAATTGAGAAGAGGTGCAAATTATATCTCCAGGAAGAAAAGTATGTGGGAAATAATAAAATCTTGCTCCCTTAAAACGTTTTACATTTTGTAAAAGAATAGCAATAGATAACGTGCAATTCAATTTTATAAAATAAATTAGAAAAGTATGGGGCATGCTTATAACGATTATTAAAACATTAAAAACGTTTCCACTTTTTACAGACTAAAATTTGCACTTAAACTTCAAGAACATTAACAAAATTATTAAACCAAAATGATGCGGGCTATTACTTAAAATAAGACAAAAATGCAGATTCTTTGAAATACGTATACCAGGTGCATCAGTACGCAATTGTCTCAATGTCACAGGTATGACACAATTGAAACAAGAAAAAAGAATTAATTTCGATGTGCGGCGCTCGAATCTTATGTCATTTCCCTTCTCTTCGTTACTCAAAGGTGAACGACTCCCTAATTAGGTTTTGCTTCTCGAGATTTCAAAAGGGTTGCACGACTCCTCTCGAGATATAATGCAACGACTCCCCAGGGCCCAGACACGACAGTTCTCACAGACAATATTGATTTACATATATCGCGAAGGGAATAAAAGAGCAAAATACTCTATTTCTCGTTTGTTTATAACTTTTCACAGGGAGTAAATTACAACTGCATGGAATTACATTCGTCTAACACAAATTTTTCACGTAACAGTTCCAAATGATCTTAACGAGGGAAAAAATAATAAATTTTCCCCTATTTATATTGTAAAGGTCGAATTTTGTAATTTCCACTTTCTGTTTCTCGTATACGATGCTTGACGTTCATTCAGTGTCTCTTTTATGGTTATTATCACTGCAGTAATAAAATGATTTCATCACAAAAATCATCACCTTCAGAGTATTCTAATGCTATTATTACACTGAAATTAAGAATCCGAATTCATTATTTCACGAGGAGGCAATGATACATAATGAACAATCATTCTCTATTAACATGAGAAAAACAATATATTACGTTTTTTCTTAAAATTAACTTTTCCTCCAGAAAAAAAACACAAATCGTTATTAGCATATCAAAAATAATGCATTGCGATTTTCCTTTGACTACAAGTTTCCCTAAAATGAATATAAATTGTTATTGAGACAAAAAAATATTACGGATTTTCTTTTAAAATATAATATCACCTGTTGTCGACTTATCGTAACCTTCGAATCTAAGTACCCATTCAACCTTACGGAAACTTAAATCTCTTCCGTTCTATTCATTTACCTTTGCATAAACAAATGACCGTCAGGCAGTGATACATATTGCGCGTCTTAATTACGTAATTGAGCCAATGATGAGCCTCAGCTAATACGAAATTATTGGAGAGTGAAGGACAACAGTAGCAATTATAAAGGTGGGAGCGGCTTTTGTCAAGCACGGAGGAAACACGGTTAATTCACTGACTGAATTAATAAAAGTGCCAATACGAACCGCTTATGTAACTTAACAATTAAACCACTTGAAAAATAACACATTATTTAAAGTACCATCCAAAGTACGGAGGAAATGGGATAATTAAATTCGAGGGTTCTATAACGGAAGAAAAACGAATGCGAAATGACGAGATAACGTTTATAAAGATATTGAATTTTTTTCTAATCGATTTTTGTGCCGGTATTGGAGAATCGACTGACGTACTTCCATAAACCTGTGCAAGCGTTCTTTTGACGTTCATCAATGTTCCAGATGAAATAAAAAATATCGAATGTCAAAACAACCATGGCTTTTATATATTTTCAGCTTTCCTTTTATGCAAAGACTATGCACGGAAATCCTAGCTTAAAAAGAAATTTAATGTACAGTCCGCTTTGAGTAAGAAAATATTAGATAAATGAATGTAAATCTTCAGATACACAGTTTGAAAATAATCCATGAATCTGCATGTAAGAAAATAAAAATCTGCATAAATAAGAAACTAATGATATCAATTATTTAATAAACGACTCTAAAATTTGACTGCACTATACCTTGCAAAGTAATAAAATATTATTCGACAACAATACTGTAGCATTTGGGTAATTTTTATTTTTGCATAGATGAAACGGGAAGTTTAAACTAATAAGATTTGTGAAAGAACGATCATGAAGCTTCAGTTAAAACAGTCTGTAAATTCTTAAAATACGCTTCAGGACACAATGTGTAAGTAGCCTCATGAAAATCCTAGTTTCCATGTCTACAGTTGTTTTACACTTTTTTGTACTTCGCTAAAGACGAAGGAAAATCTCTTTGCTTTCTCATTAGAACTACCGATACATTTTGGTATTATTCAGATAGCACACTTTAGAAAGATTATGAACACGAAAGTCATTGAATGGACATTAAAAAGAGATATATAATTGTCATTCTGTCTTATTAAAACTCATCATAAATTCCTACAGCGATACTTATACATTAATAATTCTAAAGCCAGAAATCTGAAACAAGTTATTTTGACTCCCTTGATATTTCTAGTGTTAACACAACATATTAATGCTCCTATTGTGAAAACGGATTTACGGTAATAAAAAACATAGCAAGAAAAGAATTGTAACAGAAAAATCTGTTTATAACTTCCCTGCAAAAAATTATATTCTTAAACTACCAAAAACGATTACCTAGAATGACCAACGTAATATTTCCAATGATAAATTCACCCTCAGAAGTATTTAATAAAGAAACATCTATACACGATTTCACTTTTCAGTAATAATTGCAAGACATCACAGATTACTTTCGTTCAAAATTAATCCCAGATTATAATATTCGATACTTCCCCCCTCAAACAGAAGGCTACTTTCTACTTTTTCCCCTCTCTGAACACTAATCCTTTGTATGCTTATGTAAAATAACAATTCGAAACATTCACAATAATTACTATAAACTACTTGCAAGAGTTAGAAGAAGCTAATCGAATAAAAATTGCCACAATCTTCCAATCAAAATCATATTGAATAAGTTTGGATTGAATTTCTTAACTCTTCATAACTTAGAAATTAGATTGGAAAATCGGCAGAAACTGCGACGAATTTAAAACTTGACTCGTGCAAATATCACATCGTGGAAGCATTAATCATTAAAGATCTACGTAATAACAGGTATAAAGAAATAAACAAACATCTATCACTTTTCAGTAATAATTGCAAGACATCACAGATAACTTTCGTTCAAAATTAATCCCAGAATATAATATTCGATACTTCCCCCGCTCAAACAGTAGACTGCTCTCTACTTTTTTCCCTCTCTGAACACTTTTTCGAATGCATCACCAAAATCGATTCTCCCCCACAAACCACCCCGTGCGTATTAATAACAGCAGCGAAAAGTTGAAATTAATAAAGCGTAAAACAAAGGAACAACGACTCGCGATGCGTGTCCTACAAATTGCGCAACGAATCGACGGGCAGGCAATAAAATACGTCGGGTCAATTAATGACGTAACGGAAGCGGTAACGAGATGGTAGAAATCCCTCGCGAGGGTTCGGCTTCTGAGCACCGAGAACGCAAAGGACGAAAGATGGAAGACATGGCTGCGGAAATGCGGGCTTGGCCCCCTCGGGCCATGACGATGAACGGCACACCCATCGAGCAAACGTTAACGCGTCTCACTCGAGTCTGTTCGACGCTCGAAGCCGCGGATCGATTGTTGGAAATCGATTACGTACCGAAAGGAAAAAAAGAAAAAAAATAGAAATGATGCTTCTTGCGGCACTGCGAGGCAATTGCTTGCTCCATGTCAAACGCACAGTATTCGCCAAAGCTTTCGGATTATGTAGAGGGAAAGCCGCATATGTGGAATATGGTCGGTGATTTGGAATAGCGAAGCATTTGCAATAGTTGCTATCGTTATCTAACTTCCAGCGAGCAAATAATAGGGGCGAATGACCTGTTAGGTCGTGACATTTGTGGGCAATCTGTCATTTGGATATTGTCGGCTTAATCTGTGAAATAAGAAGACGCGAATTTGCAAAACATTTTCAGCGAGTATTCGATCGTTCCATTCGAGGTTCAAGTACGTCGAAAGTTTAGAGTTAAACGTTTAGTGTACTCATTTGCATATTGATTCCACGGCTTCGTGTCAGTTTTGCGATCATTTCGAGAGTACAAAATATGAAATTTTAGACTTTAATGCCACGTTGCTAATTCGGAATACCGAAAATGTATGTAAGTTTAATATTTGGAATTGATATTTACGTAAGATGATTGTTCCTATACTGTGATTTTCAAGTCTGATTAGAACTTGGGAGAAAATAATTATACCGTCACCTTGTTTTGTTTTGTAAAGTAAATTTTGTAAAGTAAAGATAAATTGGAATATCGGCATTCCAAATTTTCTGCTACTTTACATTCGATCAAAATTTCAGATACTTTTTATTTTTCATTATTAGTGAGGGTTTGAAATATAAAAGGTTATTGGTTTCCCTGTGATGTTATACAGCTTAATTTGTTCCCATTCTCGGCAGTAATTTTTTATTCGTCTTCATAAAACTGGTATTCCAAATATACTGCACTTACTCTACCTGTTTAGTTACAGAAATTACGCATATCTTGTTTGCCGCCTATTAATCCGAAATTATTATTAAAGGTACCAATGGTTACTTCTTCTGTTTCGATAGCTTTTGGTCACCATATTTGCAAAACTGTTGGGGCATTAAAAGGGACAAAAGAATCAAATTTTGTTTCCTTTATGAATGTATTAAATAATTAATTTAGTCTGTAATTTATTATTCAAAAGTGGACGAAATGGAAGTAGATTTAAAATATTAAACGAATATTGCAAAGTTACAGTTCAACTGCGATTTGGAATATAACAGAAATCAATGGAATTTTTAAAATGAGGAGAAGAATATTTAATAGTTTTAACAATAAGTGGCTACATTGGACGGTAAAAAAATTGTTGTCACTATTCCTTTATATGCTTATGTAAAATAACAATTTGAAACACTCACAATAATTAGTACAAACTATTTGCAAGAGTTACAAGAAGCCAATCGAATAAAAATTCATATTGAAGAAGTTTGGAATGAATTTCTTAATTCTTCATAACTTAGAAATTAGATTGGAAAATCGGGAGAAACTACGACGAATTTAAAACTTGACTCGTGGAATTATCACATCGTGGATACATTAATCATTAAAGATCTACGTAATTACAGGTATAAAGAAAAAACTAGTGACACGGTCGCCAAAATTGGTTAAAGCAGTGATTGATAAACGTGGCGAATATATAGAAAAGCAAATTTTATTTAATTACGTATACTTGACGTTTTTATTGCGATATTGATTATAAAAATTCGTTATTATAGCTCAATATATTGAACTGAAGTACACCCGAAGACCTTAGAGATTGAAAGATATTATGTAACTCTCTGCGAAAATTGAGTATTCACATATACATAGTGAGAATGAAAATAGTTGTATGTAATATTACCTCACATGGTACCTTATTTCACGTTGCTTTTTCAGAAATAATATTTTTAAATCAGAGAGAAGAAATTAGAACCCATCCTGTGAATTATTAATTACATGTTTTAGTTCTTAAAAGATTTGACTACTTTCGGAACGACTTTCTAGCTTTACTTAATTTTCCTAAAACGTTCAAATACTTATAAACGTTGATGTATAGGAATTGCGTGGGTGGATATCTGTTGGTATACAATAAAATGCAATTTCATAAATTTCCGTTTGAAGGTATTGAAGTGCTTCCAACTTCTAATCTAAAGGTATTCTATTCTAGGAGAGTTACATATACCTGGTATCGGAAGCAATCTTGCTTTATCGGTTTCTTCTTATAGGTATCGAGGTGCCTTCACTTTTTCTAATTGAATGCTGGATGCTGTTTTGTCACGAAAGTTATTAAAGAAATTGAAATGAGTACAGTGACCTATGTATATATCAATCAATCAAATATATTTCTTTCCCTCCATTTCTTTGAAAAAAAATTCATCTTCTGATTTCATTTCGTTGCATTAAGCGTTCTGTATCTTCTCAATGAATAAATATTATATGAGCTTCTCTAATAAAACGTGTATCAAAGAAATGGGTCAATTTAATGCGGCAAAATGGTGAAATGTGATAAGCAGTAAGTAATAAAAGATTATCGTCTACCCTGTCGCTTGGTTTACTTGTGGATCTCTGTATTACTAAAGCTAGGATGTAGATTTGCCAACTGTACGGAAGAGAAATTTCAATACGTATTTTATTTGCGACTATTTTATTATTTAATGTAGAAGAATATAATCGAAATGTCTGTTGTCAGCCACTTACAATCAGTAGAAAAGTACGACCTACATTAACTAAATGCCGAAGGAATAATTCATTTCAAGAATTTTCGTACGAAATACGTAAAATGTTACGAAGCTTTAACAGTGAAATAATGATAGCGAAGAAAGAAAGTAACACTGACAATGAGTGTCCAATAATAATAATTATAAAGAAATTCTCAGCTGCTTGAAATCGCCATTTCACTTGATTGTGATGTTACAAAACACTCCCTTTTTTACATGAACCCCAAATATATTCAGCAACGAGTTTTCCAAAATAACTTAACGTTTCAATTTATTGTAATTGTCAACTTTCAAGACAATACCGTCAAAATAAATAAAGTTACTGTAATCGTACTTTTCAGATTGAAGCACTAATTCCCCCGGATTATTCCCAAACGTATAATTCGCGCTGAAATAATTTTATTCGGCTAATGGAAATCAGTGTTCCATAAAGGAGACTGGCTTATTAAAGGATATTCAATTTTGTAAGCATTGTTATTGTACTTCGCAAACTTCTAGCTTTAAAAGTATCTATTAAAGCTTTTAATAGGTACTACCGACTAATTTGCAGATTAAATCGCAAATGTTGCTGGACCAAAATTGTGCAAAACATTTCTAATAATACTCGATTAATTATACTACTTAATTTGGGACTAAGTAGAAAAATTATCGCGGATAATCTGTATCGAGTTGCTATCGGCGATCCGTATAATGGTTCTTGACTATCTTCACCCAAGAACTCTTTGCAAAGTAAGTTGGCACGTTTTGGGTGCCATTGGGATTCTAAACTGTGCCTCATTTAATCCAGATTTTATCGCACAACGAAATACAATAACTAATTTGTTTCGAAAGAACGTAAAATGTATTGACAAGCAATATATCAAACATTTTTAAATAAATTAAATGTAAAAAAATCGACCTTTTTATAATACATATAGGCATCAAATATAATTTTGAAAATTCATAAATCCTCTTAATGGTACTGATTTTCAAATAAATTAGGAACTGTTTATCTGTTCAGGAGTAGCAATCTGTACATCCCATGTACTGTTAATTACGACACATCCTTTGTATCGGACAATTATATCGAATGATTGTGACTTTATGGTAGCCAAAGTTATTGGCAGGTATAAAATTAAAATGGTAAACAGATGGAAGTAGCAGAACTCAAAATGTTCTGTATTCCTTTTCTTACCATTATTATTATTATTATTACCGTCGTACAACGGAAGTTCGGCAACTCGAAAAGGCAGACAAATTTGAAACTTTGCACAATTTTTGAAAATTCGTACAAAAAAATTTTTCTTTTTAATTCTTCACAACCGCATTATAGACCAACAAGAGTCATCCAACTCGTAATTTAACTTTTTTCCCGTATCTTAAACAGTTTCTAAATTATTCACGATAATATTAAAAGTTAAGATTTTTGGGGGGTGTTTTCACCCGTACGACCGTTTTTTAATAACTATATTATAATATGAACTATATTTCTGAGCTGTCGTGTTGCCGGATTTCCCTTTTTAGCATTTTACTTCCACTCAAAAGCTAATCCTACTTTTTTCGGCACTTCCATCGTCTGCCAACTACAAAAAAACAATTTTAAACATACCATTCACCACACCGACAGCAAATAACGGATCGAAGCCTCCATCCAAATAGCCACCTTCGTTCAGCCCGCCATCCCCAAGTAAAACATCGTTCCCATCAATTTCGTCAACAACCTCGGCCGCTTCCAGTAACGCGCAACCACCCTTCATCTCCTCCGACGTTTCCCTCAAACCTACACCGTCCCGACCACCTTCAACATTCACACCTGCCCCCACACTTTTTTCCTCGCGCAATATCTCCCCCCTGTCGTGTTCATCCTTGAAACGCACACATTTCCCTTCCTTGGAGCTGTCAAATAATATAGTGCGAACGGCCCGGACGCTCCCGTTCTTCAAAATTGGCGCTCGAACGAACAGATCGATCATAGTTCCCTCGATACTCAGACTTTCCTGCTTCTCATCGGCGGAAAATTGTCCAAAATCGGATCTCCCATTCGCCCCATCGTCAACGGAGACGGGACTCTTCGCCGCTTCGCGACCCCAAGCGGACAGAACCCTTTCAGGGTCGCGAATCTCGCCAGTCGGAATGGCGATGGTGTTCATCCTCCTGAAGTCCAACGTGTTCAGCTTGTTTTCGAAGTTCTGCCTGGCCTCGTCGTTCCTGAAGCAAGCCGGCGGCTCGATGAGAAACTTCAACGCTTCCAGCTGCTCGTAGTATTCACGCTCGAGCTCTCCCCGGCTGTGCCCGCTCCTTCCGCTTCCGTCTTCCTCTCGGCGGTCAACCGGCCGTGCCTCTGCGCCCGCCTTCCGAATTTTCGAGCCGATTTTTCTTGCCATATGCTTCGCCGGAGTCGCGTCCTTGCGACGTTTCGATCTCGCGCCGTACAATCTATTCTCCGTGCCCCTTTTCCTTGCCAACGCCCGTTTCTTCGAGCTTCGCTGACTCTCCAGGCTGCTCGCCGTCCTGGATTTTCCGCTGCGTTTCCAGGACGCACGGAACGAGCGAACAATCGACAGAAGTCGCGGGCCAGGATTGACAAACGTGACTCTTCCCTTGGATTTCGAACCGAGGATACGTTTAATGGGTCGCTTGGTGGTGACCAGAGGGTCCGTTGTCTCGAACGACGAGATCCTCGAGGGACCAGCGTCCTCCACGCATCTCAAGCATCGCGAGCAATCGAAGAAACGCATCTTCGTCAAGAAAGTGGAACGCGTTCGAGCAGATCGCCCCGTGGACGCAGGTGGAATGCCTTGGCGGTTGCTGCGTCGCGAAATTCGTTTGCCCGGTGGCAGTCGGGGCGAAACGTTTTCCGATAGGAGACACTAGGTGGCTGGGAACGTTTTTACGTTTGAGTTTGTTACGAAGCTTGCTGCTTAGATGGACTGCGATGCAGTTTCTGTATTATTTGGTCTACCAGTCGCCTCGCGAATTAGCAGTGCAATAAATAATTTTTCCCTCGATATTTATCACGAATGCACGTACACAGCGGTCTGTTTTTACGGCTGCGTTTGTTAGGAAGCTTTCTGCTTAGATGTTTTTGGAGCACCTGCAGCAGCGTAACATTTTCAGCTCGATGTGAAATTTATTCTCATTTCTGTCCAGTATTTTATGGTTCCGCGTCGTGGTCTTATTGGGCAACATTTATTTACTTCCTTAAGAAGCTTTTATCGTTTGCTCCCTTTCGATTGCATAAACTACGATGCACAAACTATCGACACGTGCCTCGCGTTCGTTGAATCCCTGGGGTTGGAGGTTCGTGGCATTGTAATCGTTCGAAGCAGTATATCCGCGTTCGATCATCGACTAGGCTAATAGTTTCGACCCGAGTTTACGTGGTTCAACTGCGTGATACGTTTGTCGGCGCAGAGGCACGAAGTACGAAAGTTACGCGAGCAGTCCGCGATACGAGACTTCCGTTCGCTCAGTTTCTCGCTTTACTTTCCACGTTAATTATCGAAACTATCCAGTGTTGCTTGCGAAACATTGCTCCAGCTTCCCTTTTGCGTATCCGCTACGGTATTGGCACAGTTCCGATCGATCAGCCGTGCACCGTTCCGAATTTCCGTTGCGAGTGCAACGAGCTTTCTGTTCCGGTATTCCGTTTACGCGGAAGGCAGGATCTTTTGTGATAGAGTTGAGCTTGATGGTGCAAGCCATTCGATAATCCTCTTCATACCGTGCAGATGTATCAACGAATTCTTGAAGTATTTTTAACAAGAATTCTTCTACAATCATCCCTTTCTTTGTGCACACAAAATCTGGGATTCGAATTTCTACAATTAGACGTATCGAAATTTTCGAGAAATTGCTGTGCTATTCAAAATTAGTCTGCATTCCAATTTCACTAAAAAGTTAAGAAAGAAATATTTCTTTTGCTTCGTTTGCACGCGTTAATAAGAACCATAAGACACCTGTCTTATACACATTGCAAACGTAATTATATTTTGCAAAATCTGTGAACCACACGTGAACAAAAACAATTAAAATTGTCAGTTACTGCATATTATCTTCAACACTCCTGTTCAACCATATCGCCACGCAATTCAGTCCCTTCAACGGCCTAAGGACTAAACGGAACAACACATTTGAAACTTCAACTTCGTCACCTTATCTATACCCAGACCGAGCACTAATCAGTGGAATTCGCGTTTCAGTATCGACACGGGGAACCGAAAACAAAACCGAATGGAGACAGTTTCGCCAGCACGCCGGACAAAGCGTGCTCGAGGACTGACAGAGAGGTGGGTCAGACGGTGGTTCGAAAAGGAGGAAGAGGGTCGCCTTCTAGGGCGTCTTCTAAGTGAAGAAGGGTGCGGCATCGTCGTGGAAACACAAATGAAACTTATAGCTGCGGGGACAGGTGCATCTTGTATATGTAATCGTGTTTGTGACTGACATCAGGTGTGTGGGTATGGTTCGCCGGTGTTTGCAAACGTGCACGCACGTCTGGGCACAAGTGAACCGTGGATTGTGGCGATGGGTACAATTCTTTTCTATTATTGGGTGGGTAAATTAGCAGCCCAGTGTTTTATGATCAATTTTCCTGTATACCATTTATGAAAGTATAATAACAAATTCAATTTTCTATTTCTTTTTTTCTTTTCTGTTTGTTGATTGATAATTAACGTTGGACAGTTTGGAAATGCGTACATATGTATCTCAGAAGAAACAGAATCACAAAGTTAAGCATATGTACAGTCGCCTCGGAAAGTAAGTTAACGACTGGCATTTTTGTGCAAACAAAAACAAGGAGTGTCAATTTTTGTAACTTATTTTTGTAGGTAGTTGTACTATGTATAAAGAATACATCAAAACACAGAAGCATACATAATAATAGTAATATATACAGTTACAATCATTATAATACATTTAAACTGTTGGAGACAGCATTAACTTACTTTCCGAGTCGACTGTATATAATAGAGAAAGTCATTGTGACTTTCGCTTTGAGAAAACATGCGATCAAATCTAAAATAAATTTTGTTTATAAAAAAATGTAAATGTAATGTTAAGGACACAACCGTCCATAAATCACCGAAAACCCAGTCCATTCGAGCGAAAAGGATTATAAAAGCAGTTGCTGTTCGAATGCAAAATCAAAAATATGCACACATGTACTTATAATTCGAATAAACCTTTGAATAAATTGCATCTGCTTTAGTAATCATTTTCGCTCGAAATGAGTGAGTGCCCGGACACTTATGAACAGAAGTGTATATTATTTACATTTCGTACATTTCGTTTACAACATTTTTCGAGGGGTTTATTTAAAATCCATAATTTCAAAAGCTAATCATCGATCGATTCGCGGTCCTCGATCATTCAAGTCGCCCCTTTTTTTACACACGATGCCCGTGTCGACGTGTTATCGGCCGTTTCGCGATCGTGACGATAAGTCGTGACTATGGCGCGCGCAATCAATCAAGCAAATTGCGTTTAATTGCCAGGCGATCCCCGCCTGTCTGACGACCAGAGCAAGACCATTCAGAATATGGCGTATGGGTATTGGAAATTGGGTATTGTAGGTGCCACGTTTTCTGCAGCTGCGAGATCAACTGAATGAAGTCCTTCCTCGTCGAAACTGTTTTCATTTCTGCTATTAAACGATGCTGGTTGGGCGCGAATTGTGGCTTGAACGATCTGAACTTAATTGTCGACGGTGAAATGATAAACTGCCCCCTAGGCGTTTAATATACGTATAATAGTTAATACTAATATATTGTTAAATTAACGGGTTCGAAATATTCCTGAGACAGTTTCATGAAAAATGTAATTGTGCAGACGTCACTTTTCTAATAAACTGAGGACTACGTAATAATTGTTTGTTAATTTTTATCAGCAGAAAATAACCGCACGCTTCATTTTCCATTGAACCTTCCGATACATGAATGCTTCACTTGCTAAATCGATTAACTCCAGAAAACAAAAATATGGAAAGTTAAGAGTCAATCAAGCGCTTTGGCAATAAAATTTAACAAGCTTCAAGAAGTGGAGTTAATCGATTTGACAAGTGAAGTAGATTCATATATTAGATTGGTTAAAACAATATTTTGTGTGCATATAATTATTTAATTCATTCATTTCAACCTATCACACTTCTTGAAATTAACCTATTCGAATGTTGGACTGAGGTGCAGTTTCTGTATTATTTTATCTATCAGATGGCTGGCGAATGAGCAGTGCAGTAAATAATTTTTCCCTCTATATTAATCACGAATGCACGTACACAGTGGTCTGTACTCGCTGATCGCACGATAAAGCATTGCGTGTCACATGCTCAATTAATTAACAGGTGCACTCTGCCCTCTAAACGTGTGCAGATTGCGCGAGATTTATGCAAATAATGAAAAATCACGTTTCACTTAATTCTGCCAACAGTCATCATTGTATCAAACATTGAATCCATAATATTTCTGTTTCTGTAAAGGTTTATACAATTATTTAAAGCAAGATTCGAATTGTCTCATAGTATAATGACTGCATTTAAAATATATTGTATGTCTAAATATTAATTGTAGTACAAATAACGAGAAAGTTTAACGGGAGAGTAAACAAAGAGAAACAATTTCATAATAATTCTGGTAGCTAAATCCTTTATAACGAGAACTGCATTTCAGCGAGTTTTGTGTACTGCGTATATGTTTAGCAATAAAACGAAAACGCTTTCCTGTGTTTATTTATTTTATTATTTAATTTCGTGTGCAGTACCGTGATAATGATTAATGAAAAGTGTTTAAATCGTACAGTAGAAAAGAGAGGTACTCACTTGCTTCGTTTTTCTTGGATTCTGACGTTATAATTCGTGCATTCGATATGGTCGTAGTTTTCGCCGTCGTTGTCTCTGTAAAACAATAAAACCACCATTTTTATGTGGCATTGAATCCATATTACCTAGGCTACTATTCTTCTATTGATAAAATCAAGCATTTTCCTATAATTAGTAACACTATAATATTTATTACCTATTTAGAATTGTCGTTTGGCTTTTATTAATTATTGCATTTTAATTTCAACATGCAGTACTATTATATAGTATGTAAAGTAATATAATTGACAGTGGTACAATAATCAATATAACAAACTGCAAATTACTTACTGCTGACGGTTTCAGTGGTAGTATTCTCTTGCAAACTGCTTCTATATATTCGTCTCTTCGGAGAGCCAATGTTTTCCCTGTAAATAAGAAATCAACATTTTAGTTCGATCCATGTCATTCCGTTAGTTGCACCGAATTCCAAATAAATCTAGCAAAACATTTAAATAATTGAAATATAAAGTAAGCTACGAAAACGATTTAGTATTTATAGTCGATAAAAGGAACAAATAGGTTTAGAATTTTTCCCATCACATATAAGTAGATTGTAAACGTGGTAATAATACCAATCCAGTGTCAAATTCTTTTATTACAAAAATACTACGCTACTAAACATGAGGTGCAATGTTGTCAACAAAATTTGATAAACATGGTTCTATCACTTTGCGAGTGTGCGCTAAAAAAAATATATAAAACGACTTACTGATTCAAGCCAAGTTTTAATTGCTCTCCGGAGTTTCGTAAGAGTGCATGTGCTTCGCTGTTCGTTAATTCCCGTGTACTTCTTCCATTTATGCTACTAATTAAATCACCCTCTCTCACTCCTTGCTGAGCCGCTTTGCTGCCTGGATTAACCTGCAACGAAAATTCGAATTCGTTCCTCAATTAGTATGAATTCTGTGAACCGCCTATTTAACGTCGCGGTACTCGCGTTTTTATTCAAACAAGTAGAATACGATGAAACTGAAATTCTATTCGTAGAAAGTACGACGAAATTAATATTCATCGGAGTACTAGCTACATATTCACGCTCCAGTAGGTACATGAATTCATAACATTACATTATACAATTAATTACGAAACGAACGCGCGTGATTATTGATCAAATTAAACACGAATATTTTATATTTCACACTACTCGTTGAATATCCCTGTGACACAATGATTTAAAATCATGCTGCTAATGATATGTGATGTAGATTTATTAGAATATCACTGACTGTACGATTAATCCCTTATTAATTTGTCACACAATAATTACGCCACATTGGGAAAGTATTGCAAAGTATTGATCTATGTGTGTACGGTACGTATGTACTCGGTAATAAATGAAAGAACCGGTAAATCTAGGATGAAAAATTGTGGATTTTATATTTATTTCTACGCTTCGTAGAAAACTGCATACTCAGAGGTATTATTTTTTTTGAATCAATCAAAGACATGTTGTTACCGCTCTGGAATATATTATGGACAATGTTTAGAAACGTGTGGTATATTACTCACAATTAATTAGGAAAAGCATGATTGTATACACCGTACTAAGTAATGTCTTTTAACAGGCACTAAACAGGTAAAGGTTTCAAGAATTAAATTAATTCCATTTAAAGTAAAAGTATTCACAGCAGTGTAATGCATATAAATACTTACAAACTCGTTGATCAAATTTTAAGACCTCTAAAATATAACTTTCTGTACCAGGAAGGCTAATTATAAATATTGCAATGAAACAAATTTTGTACGTCAAAGTTTTTAAGGTCAGGGCGAATGATATATTTAATATTATCTAATTTGAATTATAATAATATAATTTAAACTCTGTATGTTGTTAGATATCATTTCATTATAGAATATAGTTTTAACATATATATCGCTTCCATTATTAACTTACTTCGGCCTTATTCACAATTTGTAATTACAATGGCGATAACTAAAATACACGTAAGATCAGATTTATCTAGCTTCGATATAAAAATCAGCTTTCTATCGACTCGATTATATTCTCCAAAATATGGTCGCAGACTGTTCGGACGACATACGAGAGGAGCGACTCCAGTTTATCGAAATTTACTCATTAAATTCAACTTTGGCGCTTAAGATTCTCACCGTGTAGTTGCACTTTCGTTGCGCTGACGCTCGAAACTTCAGCATGTTGAAAACTTCGTTGATGCACCGTAGCTGGTCGATATGTCAACGAGAACAACGACAACGGTCGAGCAAAAAGATAACTTTGTTTTCTACTTTTTCGGGAAGACGAGCAAAGTTTCAGTGGACCTTAATTGAAAATCGGTGCGCTTTCTGCAAAAAGTTATCCTCAGTCCATCAACTTTTCGATAGGTACCATTAATATGTAAATATTGTTCTCGAATTGCATGTCTTGAAATAAAAATATCCCTGTGGACCAGCTGTCTACTTTTCATTATTTTACGAAATATAGTTTCTTTTACACAGTTTTTTTGACATTGGTGAAGTAAAAATTCTGTTGAATCGTTGAAAATCTTTTTGCTAAGCTGTTTCCCCTATCGAGCTTCAAAATTGTTCCGTTCAAAATTAATGCTCTTTATTTCACCATAGAATAAAAAAAAGCGTGAAAAGTAGAAAAAATGTCTTTCAACCAAAACAACTGCCCCTTCAGATATTTTAGATGGTCGATTGAAGCGAGACACCCCGTATAATTAACTTCTGGAAATAGGAAAGCAAACTTAAGTCACTGAAATATTTAATATAAAAATTCGATCGATAGAATTTTGTTCTTCATCGAGGGTATATTTCGTTAAGAAATTTTAATCTGTTCCAATTAGTATTTCAAGTTTGATAAAAGAACTAGGAAAAAACAAAGTGACTGTGCAAAGAAGTTAACCGCGTTCGATTGAAAAACCAATTTCTTAACTGAACTTTTGATTATCCGTCGCTTGTTATTTGTGGGGCTTGGCTTCAGCTAATCAATGATTCGTGCAGCATCCTACCTCTAAACAGTCCTTTTATATTTCTTGTCTACCCTTGTTCGATGCTGAGAAACTTAAAGCGATTCGAGACTTACGGCCAAAACTTTTACCTTTTCAACAATTTGTAACTAGCGGATAAGGTACATTAATTAAAAACATTGCCAATATCTTCCGACAGGGCAAAGGAAAAAGTTTATATTCTTTTAATAGAAAGTTACTGTACAGCTTTTATAAATGATAGAAATTCATCACGTTCGTAACATAAATTAAGTTTAAATACCTACACTATTTCACTGATTCGCAGAATACAAAATAAATAATCAATTTGTAAGTATCAAAAAAGGGTTCTCATATTTTTATACGTTTTAGATAATTCAGTAAGAGTTAAATGGGATTGTTTCGCGTGGGTGTACTATTATTTTAATTTACAAATCCGATATACTGTATTTAGCGATGGAAAAATTTTACCAAAGCTCTGCTGCAATAAATTGTATAAAACACGCTACCCTTGGGGTTAATTCCCCAACGAAACTTATATATTTCCAACCCAAAATATCCTTTTAGAATATCTCTATACCAAGAATATTTACGGAGTAATTAAACAATCCTTCCCAGAACTCCGAAAGCCACAACACCTAGATTTCCTTATATTTTTAAGGGCTGCAATATAAATCTCCACGCTACTAATTGCATGTCGGTTGTCCAATGTTCCACGCGTCATAGCGACAAATTAACTCTGCCTATTATTAACCAGACGCCAATGTCGCGATTCAAAAAATAAACCAAGGCGAGCTTTTCGCCTTGTCAGAACGAGATAATTAATGAAATAAACAAATGTCCAAAGTACAAGGAAGTACTATTCGACAAAATATCGCAACCCTTTTCGCAATCAGAAAATTAATTACCGAACACCATAAACACTTTCGACGGTATCGACGCGCGAATTGGAAGATTTCAAGGCGACCACGATGACAATGGTGCACAGCACGTGAAAGGGAAACGGAAACTGAGGAAATTCTTGAAAAGCAGTGCGACGTGGATTCATAAGAACGCATCGCCGTCGCATCGGCGCCGCTCTTTCCACCAGGAGAATAACACGATGGCTCTTCTGACTGACCTTCCACCTCAAACTTCTCGTAATTGTAACTACCAGAGTGTTCCTGCACCCGCAAAACAACTTTTTTATTCCTGCTCGAAATCGGATTCGCGTCGCCCTTTTGCGAATTTATTCGCAGCATAAATATTTCAATATCATTGCATGCTACTCTTAAGTATGTACGTATGGCACGATTAAATAATTCTGAGTGGGTGGAAAATGGACAAATGTTATATATGGGCGAAGAACTAATGAGAAAGGAAAAAATATGTTATTTAAAATATAGTTAATTAAAAATATAGTAAGTACGGTATATAAAGTATAATTTATCTGACAACTTTACTTTAATATTTAAAACTGTGCACGATATTCTGCGATGCTTGTATGCGGGGGAAAATTGGATTATTTTAGAATGGTGCAGAAAAGACTGAAATGAAAATGTAACTAAACAGAAAACAAAATACAATAAGACTATTTTTATCTCGAATACAATAATTCGAATGATTAAATTAATGTATGGAAAAATAATACTTCCGTCTTGATTTTGGATCAGATTGGCCCACTTTTACGCGAAAGCGTCAACAAGCTGTTTTGTTGACTTACTGAAAGTTTACGAACGCGATTGTGCATAATTATTGTGATTTCGGCAAATATAGAATTGTATTATTTTCTGATGCTTATTTCATTAATGAAGTCTATTATTGCAACGTATTAGATAATATTATTATATTATTGCTTGTATCATGCATATTTTCAGATTGTCATTTCTTCCATTCTCTTCAAATATACAAATATTCTTCAATATCATTACATTTCTTTGTTAAATAACAAGTCATATTCGATTGTTTCGAAAGAACCGATGTGTTAGAAAATCAGAAATATTATTAAATTAAGAAAGCACAAAAATGCAGATAATATAATAAATGTCCAAAAGTAAGATTGTTTTCAAATATCAATTTTATGCTTGTAAACCTTGAGAATTAAATTTTAATGTATTCTTCTCGTCTAAATTGGGACGCCACTTTAGTCTAGAATTAAAAATAGATTAGCGTTGCTAACATGTGACAGAAATTAATGTGTGATCAATATTAAAATTGGATTTGATATTCTTCATGTTCACGTTCAATTCTGTGGTCATAATTGAAAATTCTATGGTTCGTTTTTAACTTTAACTCACATATCCCTACGGAAATAGCAAACCAACTGACTTACCGACTTAAACAAACGCACGATGACAGTATAGCGCGCTACGTTTGAGGAACGCGGGCAGTAATTGAACTACAGACGAAAGACTTGATTCTACCGATCCGGAAGTATGTATGTATACTTGTTTTATCAATCATTGCTGTTTAAAGTACAAAAAATTGCATCCTACTAATATTTAAAAAAAGATAAGCTGCTGCAAATTTAAATATTTATAATTTTGTGAGTTGAAACCATCAAGATTAGTACAGAATTGCTGTTTCAAGCAAACATAAAGTATTAGCAAACAACACTGTATAATATTTATAGTTGAAAGTAGTAATAATAATAATAATAATATATGTATGCTACAATAACACGATATAGTATATAATTAATATGGCTTTCTTCTATTATTTCGGTATAGTCCAGAAAATATAATTAATTCAAGACATCAAAAACGGCTCCTCAACGTTCTACTAAACCAAAAATATCTGTTGCAACTATTCTCTATCTTCTATGGATATGACAATTAAAATAATAAAAATAAAACAACAAAAAATACTGAAAATTGTTATTACATTACAAGAATACATGTTTATTTACTGGGTTCAGTTACTTAGTAAATGTTAGCTACACGGTTAATCGAAAGTAAATGCCTAAGCGCTAATTTAAAAGTTTTTGATTTAACAGAATTTGTGTAGCGAAGGACAGGTAACTATACTAGGATTACAATAATACATATGTACTATGACTTTTTATTTTTCACTTTTCGGTTGAATTTTGAAACATTCGAACGTCTGTCATTTTTACCTACGGAAAGAATACGTGAGCCGTACATTTTTCCTAAAATATGCATTTTTATTCTCTAGAGCGTCCATTAAAGTATCTGCCCAGCGTAGCATAGCGGTTATTGTTTACTGAGGTGTTGTTTTCTTTTCACCCATAAAAACACGGTTTTTTGCTGCCCTGCTTATTTTGCAAAATCTGGCACGTTAAAAATATTAAAAACTTATGAATTTTAATGCTGCCTATTTCAAGTAGAAATTTCCTCAAAAAAGCTTCTGCCCGCATTCTGTATTGTTTCCATTCCTCTCTACTAGTCGTTACCTACATAAATTATTCGTTGGAAAAATCGTATTAAAACTTGTTCCTTTCTTAATAAATAATTAAATAATCACGCTGCATTGCTCCCAAAAGTTTGCGATGAAAAGTCGATTAAGCATTCAACGGTACGGAATGAAAAGAAAATGTCACACTCCTAAATTATTTGTCAAAGACCTGACGACTAGAATTAAGATAAATCGCAACAATAGTATTATAATAAATACCATAAATATAATGTAACAACTTTTTTTACCTGAAGTACCGCCACGTTTACGTCAGAAACGCAATTTCCCAATTCATACTGTACAAAAAATACGCAAAAACATACTTATTAGCTAAAGCAAAAATTTGAACCTTTTCACTGCACACCATTAAATTCTAACCGAAGGTGCTTCCATTAGCGATAACACGAAAGTTTCCAACAATCACCAAGCATTTTCACGTTGCATGTAGTTACATGGGAAGAATTTTCTCGTTCACGAGACCGTTGCGTTCCCGTATTTCCGTGAAAGACCGTCGCGAAAGTCTGTAAAAATCAGGCACGCGCTGTTGCCTTTAATCAAGAATCCTCAAAGCTTTCCTTGGGCATTCACATTTTTCCAGAATCACGCGCAGTTACGCGTCGACCCAATTGTGCTGCATCGATGCACAGTAATTCCGAGTTCGTCTTTATATTCCAGACTTCTAGACCCATAAGAAACGATGACAAGTCGGAAAGCCTTTCAAAAGTATGTACGAGTACATTTTTCTTATTCCTTTTTTAAAACATATTATGTATGATTTCGAACGATCGAGATGAAATGTGTACTGACGATAGCAATTGATGTTTTACCTAGCACTGGTGCTATTTTTCCATGTGCACGCGTCTTAATGGCAGATCACCATTTGTCGAATGATTGAGAGCAGTCAAGCTTCATAATAGGATAATGCAGGATAATTTACTGAAAGTATTTCGTTCTTATAAACAGAACGTTGGATTTTCTGTGGCAATACGATCATGAGTTATTGTTGGAGAAGCTAAGCAGTGATCGTTTCGTAAATGCAGCTTCAACAGATCAGTCGGAATATTCTAGTTCATGAAGAATGATATTGAAATGACAAATATTTCGAAGATAAGTACTAGAAATATTTCTAGTATTGATATTTCAAATCGCAATTAAATCGAAGGAAAATAAAAATGAAATCTCAATTAATTTTTTCTTGCAAAGCAAATAAATCATCTAAAATCCTATTAACGTTTAAATAAACGTTTACTGTGCATAATCTCAAGTAATTGATTGTTTACCTTTATCAAAAATCAAGATGAAACCGAAATGGCTTGCGACAATAAAATAAGGAAAATGATATCAGTATAACAGTTCCCTAAGCGTCCGCAAAAATTACCTAAATATTTGTATCACGCGCGTCCAAAGCAAGCCAAAAAAGCTTAAACAATACAAAATCAACGAATGCAGCTGGTGCAAACAAAGAAAGCAATCGGTTTCAGGAAAGAAAGTTCAGCGAAGGATAAATACGGCAAGTCAGAATTCAGTAGTGCAACCGTTTATCGGAGCTGAATGGTAAGACCAGGAAGGAATTAAGATGAAACGAACGTCACGCGAGGCCCCGCTAAGGATAATTCAGGAAAGTGTGCGAAATACCCGCGGCGATATTCCTTTTCCCAAGATCACTTATTTCATCCGTGCCTGTCTCACGAAGTTAGCCATCACGACTTCGACGCTCCCCGTATTCCTCTCCGTGAAATGTTTCCACCGCTTTCCTCGCGTCGAACAGTTCGCGCTATGTCCCGCGAGCGGAATTTTCTTCGAACAGTGTATTCCACTTCCTGCGCGAAGAGCTTTCTTAAAGTTCGAGCATGACTTGTCAACAGAGGGCCATTGCGAACAGGCACGGCTGACTATTTTGTGGAGAACGGGACTCGCCAACGAAGAATATTTATTAAATACAGTTTCCGGGGGCACGAAGCAGTTGAAAGTGCATTTAGAATTTAGATGGACGTTTCTGTCGTGAGGTATAAAATGCAGGATATGCTTAAAAGAATGTATAGACAGTGTTAGGGCATATAACTTGCACAACGATTCTTTTTTCTCGGGTGTAACTGATAAGTAGTGTCGGGAACAAGACTAACTTCGGGCAAAGAGAGAACGAACACTACTTCGAATCAGTTCCATACACCCGTGGAGAAAGAAAGCTCTTTAATAAAGTTATGGTGCACCTTTCTTGAGGCACCGTGTATATCGTGGTGATTGGATTGATTATCATTTCAATAAAGGCATGATTTTGGGGTTGATTGTCAGATTAAGAAATATTTGTTCTCTGTATATTCGTTTAATCCTTGTAGGAAATTTAAAAATTGTACCACGATTAAAACTTTTCAAAATGTCCTAATTTCACGTATTCTAGGAAAACGAACGTAAATAGCGAAATATTCTTTATTTGAAAGTTTCGGATCCATTTCCTAACAGTTTGCTAAATTGTTCACATAGCAGTTCTAAGATCTTGTTTTTTCCTTGAATGCCATAGTTTGAATCGGTTTAGGATCGAATTAGACCCTTTCCGTTTGATGACTGAACTTTTGAATTCATCGTTTTAATTATTCCTCGAATTAAATGTTATAAATATTGATATATATATATATATATATATTTGTTACATTGCACATTAAAAGTAAGCCAATTGATATGTCAGTTTAAATTCTGGCGTTGTTAAATGTTGTATCTTAGATATTGACAGATTGGAAAATAATTACTTTACCGTTTAGTTTGGAATTCTGGAATGTAATTCGGAAAATGTTCAAAGCATCCGCGATGCACTTTGACGCACGCTCTAACGTGTCTTAATATTTCCAGAAATTCGTTCTTATGTCTTGGCTAGGAAATACCTGAGATCGTTGAAATAACTTCGAACGCATTCTCTTTCCCCAAATGTATCATACCATTGCAGCAGATTTTAAATATTCTACATCAACAATTGAAATCCTGCCACGGTTAAATTATACCTGCAATTTAATCTTACACAAAATAAACAAAAGCAAATTTCATTTTACAGTTCGTGATGCTCCGATTTTATTTTCAGTAGAGGAATATATTTTATTAAAGCAGTATTTTAAAAAATGCCCGAGATTTATTTTGACTGAAACTGTTGGATAAATATGGATATTCATATTTGTAATAATATATGAACATCACGGTATGTATAAATCTTTTCAAACCAAAATGAAGGGCTGGTAAAAGCGTTGCCAATAAAAAATGTTCAACGGGATATTAATTTCCACGAACTTTTTCCTGTTCGGCCGCGCGATGTGATTTTTCCTTGTTTATCGTATTTCACAAATTTCGTAGAGAACAGGTATGATTTATATTCGGTCACAGAGAAACTTCTTCAACGATGAATAATGAAACCGATCGGGTATTTCCTGCTTACCGGCTAGACAACTTTTGTTGAGATCGTGTTTCTGCATTAAAAATTCTTGACGTGGCACAGTTTTTGATAATAAATTGCTGACCTTAATTAATACCCATGCTAATTGTTCTCTCATTGTTAGCCAAAGTATCTTATTTCTCGTTTTGCTTTCACCAATACACGTACCTTTCGTTTATTATCAAACTTATTTATAATAAAAATAGGCAGTGATGTCTTTAATGAGACTATTATTTATAATAGTAATAAATTATTGTAGTCTCACTCAAGTAGCTTCACAGTCTTCAAAGAGTTTTAAAGACTTCGTTAAAGATAGTGTTATCGAATAATTAAATTCCAAAATTATATTCAACACTTCAAAATATTGTAATAGAAACATGTTTTGCAGTGCATAAAACTATAATTCGATATTTATCAAAGCTTCAAACAATTCAATTGGACACATCAGAAACATTAAAACTTCTTCAATAAAAGAATGATAACACCTGGAACAAAATTAAATACAATCAAGGAAACGAAAATCTGTCTCTAACTAAGATTTTCAAACCAACGTTTACCTCTAAAAAAAACCGAACAATTTACTTGAAAGAGTAATTGTCGAACCTTTTACCCTGATACACCAGATTCGGAATCGACTAACGATTAAATCCTTCCCTTAATTGAATATCTTGCAGTCTCTCCGACTGTCTGCTCATCCCTAACTGGCTGGAACGTTTACTTCAGCGATGAATATTTATAACACCTTCTAACGGGTTTTCCTTGCGAATCAAAAGACTCCAACTGTTTGAGATGAAACGTTATTTCTGTGGGGGGAATTTTTTGTCGATCGTAATATTCAAAGGGCTGGCTCAGACGAAATCGTGACCATCAAGTTGCTGTTCAATTTGCAACAAGTAGGAATCACAGAATACTGAAAGCCACAGAGATAATGTAGCAAGTAAAACAAATGTTATGCATAATATTAACCGTAGCTGTGGTGCCGTAAAAATATCCTCAACTACACAAATATGTTTTAGTTTTGACTACAATTTTAGTTTAACACTATTTCTACCGATGGTGTCGAAAGACGCCTTTTGAGATTTTCACTTAAAATTATTATCATTAGTTTAATTGTTTTTCCTCGATTCAATTTTGTACCTTTTCTATAATGGTTGTTAAATTAATTATGCGGCATCCTTTCCTTCCTTTATTCCCCAGATACATTTACATTCAAACGCAAAGGTGTCAAAAGTATGGTCTAAATAGGTATACACAAAACTGTGGTAGAAATTGTGTTAAATAGCAAATGATTATTACTTTTCGCGCAATAACGAGTATATTCGTCATTGCACAAAATTATACCATTTCTTCGTGACGAGTGTACTCGTCGTTCACAACTAAGAGATTAAGTACAATTTTTTGGACCTTTTATATCCACCATGTATGCATATTGATTGATACATTTGATACAGTCGATTAATACAGTTCCTTGTCGACGAATTAGAGATGAGACCAAGATGTCTAGTAATTTGCAAATTGTTTTATAATACACCAATTATTATACAATTGTCCCATTCAAATCAAAATGTCTCTATTAATAGTAGCTTATGGCGTACAGTAATTAAATTCTAATTCTATTCTAAATTCTAATTAAACTTTAGTTCTATTAAAACAGTATTTAATTTTCACAAAGATATCGCGTATCTAAATCATCTTCCGAAATCTCCAACTAAAAATAAATTGCAAATATTGTGTTAGTGTTAGTCACAAATTACAAAAAGAACTAACTGTATTTAACCGTAATCCAATAATCCAATAGAAGTATTACTTTCTCGTAAAAAGAACTGATGCGAATTAACTTGCAGTTTAAAACCAAATTTTCATCCACCTTCCCATTGCACCCAAAATTGTTCCCGGCGAATTAAAATATCCTGTTCATATCCCTAAAACGGCTTACGCGGTCGAAAACCACGGAAACTATGGTAACAGCGACTAACTAACAGTTAGACACGCATTGGTGATTCCAAAGCGAATTCCAAACTGTTCAGCTGGTGCAAGTTCTTGCATCTATCATCTGTCGCAGCAGACCGTGAAACCATATTTTCTACAGTTTTGAATTAATTCAGCCGATTAGAACGGTTCAGCGAGTTTCATCAAACTCTTTCACCCGGTGATAATGCGTGATTTTAAAGAACGATTGATTTTATGGACATCGCTACGGTTAATATTTACTTCTTTTTTCCCCGCATTTATCCACTACCCCCTCCGTGTAATCGAAGTACGTATTCGAAAGCTTGGGAGATTTGCATGTTCGTACCTGTTAAAGATATTTGCACAACAGAAAACGAAAAAGGAATTTACTCTTTTTAGATAATAACACTGTTATTTTGTAACCTTCAATATGCGTTTCTTGTACACTTCAATGTGCTGAATATGAATCTGCGATTCGTTTTTCTCCAGAACGTACCATTTTTTAAAGACACAATTTTGAAAACAATCGCCAATTTTCATCTTTGAAAGTGTTTTATGCTTTTGCGGTAATAGTTATTCAGTTGCGCTTGGCGCCAAATGATTCTTCCAAGTTTCACGAATAAAATGGTATAATTAGTAATTAGATTATAAACATTTCAATGTGTTTAAATAAGGATCAAAGTGAAAAAGACACCGGAAACAGACCCATTTTGGCTGATTTCGTTCAATTTATTTAAAAAACTAAGGGACCAGGAGGAAATCTAACTATGCGATGCGATAGGGCAGACCTTTCTACTAAGGAAAGCATCAGTGGAAGTTACAAAATAATTTATGTGTTGAATATGCACGCGAAATATGTAGTTTGGTAAAACACGTGGCGATTTTTTTCAGAAATGGTACGTTTTGGAGAAAAACGGATTGCAGATTCGTATTCAACACATTAAAGTCTACAAGAAACGTCTACTGAAGGTTACAAAATCAGACCCCTGTTGAACTGTGTAATACACAGTTCTGTAATAGTATTTCTTTCTAGACCTTTCTACTTTTACAAATATTGCTATTAGTTTCCAAAGGGTTATCCATAAACGAGAGAATGCGAACTATAATCCTTGATTCTCAAAGGTTATAAAATCGATTGGGTTTTACCGTTAATTGGAAACTGGGACGAAAATTAAATCCAAAGGGCATGGAAAACTTGGGGAGAAATATAATACTGTGCAAAGGGAAACATTGGGACCAAGGGGTGTAAAACAAATTGTTACCAATCTAGCAATCAAGCACATAAAAGGAAACATACAAACACAGACAGACTAGAAACTGTAAAGTTTACGTATCAAGTGTGTTCAAATAGAAACTTAACTATGCATATATACGAAGAAAAAAAAATATAAATAGCATTCGAGCAATAATTTTTAAATTTCCCTCCGTTTTTACTGTTGCAGCTTTCATTAAATGACACAACGGTACTTGTCGGAAAGAATCACAAAATCCGTGCAAAGAAAGAGGTGTAAAAAAAAGGCATTTATTACGCGAACAAAGAACCACGTCTGGGACAAAACAAAGGAAGAAAAACGAATTAGCTGTACCGCTTTACGGATGCGGAAAGTTTATCGCACAATTCGTGCAGTTAGTCGGTAACAAGTAACAGAAAAACGAAGCGCAGACAAAAATAGCGCTAATGCCTGTAATTACGAAAGATGAAGGTACATCTAAAAAAAATAAGAGGGAAGAAAAACAATTAACGGAAACGTGCACAGAGACGTGGCATAATTGAACAAAACTGAAAAGCTACTGACACAAAATAGAATCCATAGAGAAGATTCGATAAGAACTTCGTTCAATGCACTGGACTACGATTTAAAAATCTATTCGATAAAATCCTGAAATAGCTTTCCCTGAATTCGTAATTAAAGTGGCCAAAGAGCGGGGTGTGTTTTGTTCTTTATTTTCGACGTCACAACGGATATAGGGACTAATTTTAATTAGGAACCAAAGCATTGAGATTCGGAGAGCGTGGCGAACTTATGGAAGAAAATTCTTGGAAAATGAAAGGCGGTACTTTATATAACGGGCTGGGGAAACAGTGGAGGTGGATACTTAATATTCTAGGACAATTTCCAATAGTTTACGCTGCAAAGGTTGGGGTTTATGGGGAAAGGGAAGGTTTGGTCATTTCATGTATGTTACAAATTCCATTTTATCAGAGAATGCGAGAATGCAACTTAAGTGCGAAATTACAGAGAAACTTTAGTTTTGTCAAATGTTGTGATACACAGGGTGTCTGAAATTTTTCCAGACAAACGATGTTAGCGTATTCTTTGCACGAAAATAAGAAAAAAATGTCACAGGAAAGTTGTTTTTATTACAAAGTTGCAACATAAATTGTCTAATAATCTAATCTAATTGTCAAGTCTGACATCGCTGTAGCATGCTGCCTGTGACACTGCGAATTTCTTGACGATTTCTATTAATCTCTGCAATTGCATCCTTAATTCATTGTGTCAGGGTACCACGCGTTGCTATTTCAATTGTACAAACTTTTCCTTTCCGTGTCCCCCACAAATGAAAATCCAAATCTGTGGCCCTCCTCCAATCCACATTTGAGTTTTTCAATTTTTCACTGGTTGAGCAGGAAAATTAGATGACTTCTCAATTTGCGCTAAAGCTTTGTAACAAAGACTTGTTCGTCGATTTTCACAGCACTTTTGTCTTATTTTCGTGCATGAAATACGCCGACAACGTTTGTCCGAAAGAACCTCAGACACCCTGTATAATATATAATTAAAGTAGACGCTCGCTTAACCGGCGCTTAAATGATCGGTTAATCCGACGACATGTATCAACTCATTTCTAGATAGTTACTAAACAAAAAGTGACATAATAAGTATATTAATAAGGCAGAGAATGTACATCCTAGAGGGAAAGATGCGCGGTATCCAGTACTCAACAATTTAGTATGAATAGAAAGTAAAATTAGTAAGAGAAAAACTATTTAAACAATTGCAAACGTGATGAAAAATGAGTTTAGTCAGTGCAAAGTGAATATACGATACCTATAAGCTTCTCAAAGAAAAAAAAATTTGGTTAAACAAATAGAAAAGATTTTAAAAATTGATGACAGCTACTAGGATATAATATAATTATAACTCGCATACCCCGATAACAAATCATTTTTAAAAAAACAGCGAGTATCGGCTGCAGAATAATTGACCTCTATGGAGTACCAAATGGCAGAATATATTTATCATAATGTGTATGTATTTAGAATATTTTATTGTACTAAATAAAATTCTTCCGTCAGCGCCAACCTCACAATATGCTAAGTCAGGGCTCGGAATTAAGTGAACTTTCGGGCCGATTTTCAGAGGCAACGCCCCCTTTCTCCGGCCGCACGTCTTGGCCCCCGCGATCACCATGCAGCTCGGGGGTCCTCAGGCTCGTAACCGCGCGGGTCACATTAGGGCGACACTCGTATCAATAGGATTCCACATGGTCCCATATTCCATATCCTGCGGTTCATATGCTACGCGCCTGAAGATCTTCGAGCCGATTGGTGATCGCGGGGCCAAGACGCGCGGTGGGAGAAAGGGGGTGTTGCCTCTGAAAATCGGCCCGAAAGTTCACTTAATTCCGAGCCCTGTGCTAAGTGAATAAAATAAAATGATAGCTCGGGGAATTGAAAGAAAATATGGAAGCAAACTGCCAGGGAAACGTGGATAAACACAGAAATTGAAGAAAGAAGAGACGAGGAGGACAGACTAGAGAGGTAAGGAAAGGGGAAAGCGATGCCCGTCTGACGAATAGTAAAGAAAGGAAGCGTAAGGAAAAAATGGAAAGGATGCAAGTCTCGTGAAATGCATTATGCATTCAGAGAGTTCCTTGCAGCTAAGTCGAAGTCAGTCGCGCTGGAGACGGAGGCATTAATTAAAAGGCAGAATGGAGGAAAGCAATTAAACGTACTACTTCGAGAAAGCAGAAGCGGATCTCGACGGATGGTGTTAAACGTCGCGAACAATTCTTTCTAACAAAACTGTGGACGAGTATTTTGAGATTCTTCAGTTTACAATTGTGACGATTTGTTTGGCATATAATAAACTAACATCAATAAGGCACATTGTTCGAACTTTCTTTCTCATTGTTAATTTGAATGTTTATAAAACAGTGAAGCAATATTTAATACTTAAACGGGTCAGCGAGAAGGCGTTTCATTTTGTGTTCCGAAATCACTGAATATATTATGTTCCGTTTGAAATTACGTTTAAAATAATTAATCAATAGTTTTTTACATACTCTTCCTTAATAAAGGTCCCCCAATTTAAAGAACCATGAATGTACAAACTTTTAAATATGATAAAAATGTTCTCTAATTATTTAGTCGAAAAAAATGGATAAAATTTCTTTACCGAGCAAAAATTAATTGGCAATTAAATTTAAATCTGAAGTGCAAAGTGATATCTGCAAAGTAAATTTGAAAGCTTTGATTTCCACAGGTGTTTGATTAGATTTGGCATTTAATTCTGAATTTTCATAATTTATTGATTCACATATTCGGATTTATTGATTCACTAGACGGATCAATATATGTATACTGACAATGACCATGCTTGCTGTTGTAATAACCACTGAATAGTGGAAAAATGTGAGTTGGAATTCGAATATAATTATTTACACTCGAACTACAACGCTGGAAATATATTAAAAGTAGGAAGTTGAAATAAATTTCTCAGAAACGGAATTAAAATGAAAAGGCGTCAATCAAAAGACGTCTAGACACCAATAATTGGGATTTGAAGTATGTGCACCGGATATTAAAGGTGCTAACATTAATTCTTACTAGATGAAGTTATTACTATTCATCTGTATAATTCATAAACCCGTATATTAATCAAAAAAGTATGATTGCACCTTAATACACTATTCGAAAACGAGCATTAATGAGAATTATGGATATATATTATGGACATATTATGGATAATAAAAGTAATTACATATATTATCTTAAATTTGCCACGTGATATAAGCTTTACAATGGCCGTGCTTCGTCTTGATAGCCCTATAAACTGTGCTGATTTTCGTGCATTTTAGCAGAACGCGTGCGAAGCTAGATTAAAGGTGTACTTCAAAGTGTAGTCACGTCGAAAGAGCCGAGGGTGGCGAGCATCCATTTTGTTTTACTGGGACGATAGCCCCCGAGAAATTCATTGATAATACATAGGTACCACTGGTCGATGAACTACCATCCTAAGCAAGGGATTTCGTGAATGCGATGATGTATTGTAAAACTGATTGCATTTTCTTCAATTTTAAGTGGGTCATTTTTCAATAGTGTGGGATTGGAAATATTGCGTGTGTGTCTAGAATGATTCCGAGGTATGACAGGTACGTTCAGAGAAGGTCTGAGTACCTGAGAAGGTCGTGTGCATGGAGGGTACAGCGGCCCAAGGGTTCGGATGGTCGGGACCGCCCACCACCGAGGAATGACTGCGAGGTGTGTCCTAAATGAGTGAGAGCAATTGAGAAATAGAATTTGAGAGAAACTAACAGTGAAAGAATATAAAGAATGAATGATGCGTGCAAGAGGCAAAGTTAAGGGAGGATCGAAATGAGTAGTATCGTGTGTGAATCGTTGTGCGTTTGAGTAACGTCGTGTGTTGACGTATTTTATAATAAAGTTAGTGCTTTAATTAGAGTAAACTGGAGTCTTATTACCCCACCTGTCCTCTATTCCAATCTACTTGAGGTGTACGAAAAATAACTTCTACAATAGTTATATAAATTGAATATATTCGAAACCCTCTTCATTAATATACCCAGCTAGCCATCTGTCTATAAATGGAGCACAGATTGGCGTCAGAGCCTGTCACAATGGCGCTGAATCGGTTTCCATCTGTGTCCGCATTTTGCGCCCTCTTCGAAAACAGATTCTGTAAACCAAACTTACTTGCCAGATTGGAAGCAGATCTGGCAACTTCAGCCATTTAAATTTTATATGTATCTGCTGCATTTCTGCATTCGCCGACTCTTTTTCCCCTTCTACCGCCTATCTACTGCCACAGCCGGGTATAACAGATTCTGCATCCAATCTGTCGCTATTCTGTTTAACCTACTTGCTAGCAGAATCTGCTCTGACAGGTTTGGCTGACTGGGTATGGCTGTACGGTTTTGTAATCTCGTTAAATTTTACGGCGTAGGTCGATGTTAATAATTATACTATTTATAGATATTAAAGATTCGCTTATTTATCTACTGAAGTAACGGACCAGGTTTTGCTGAATTTATTTTCTAACATTCCGTTTAATAATCTCGGTAGACGTGAGGCAAGGAGTAGGCAAACTTAGAACCCGCGTAGTAACATTTTTCAACGATAAAATGTATCGTTGTATCAGTCGTAAAGTTGCATAGTAAAAACGGATAAGGTAGCCTATACTCGTGAACTTCTGAGTAAATTAGCAACTGAGACGTGGAGTTCAACCTGATTTAACTTTATGATCCAAGAGTCAATTGCCCATTTGGTGGATCTAGATCGAGTTTAAAGTTTAACAATCACTAATCTCCTATTGAACAACAGATGCTAGACTTCGGCAATAGATTTAGCAATTTAGATTGTATCTATTTAAGTGTCTGGAATGAAACTCTATTATGCATTTCCTTAACCGTATATTGGTTAAGTGGTTGGTGTTTTTAAATTCTTTCATTACATCTGCATTATCTAATTATTTTCATAGAAGTGTAATATTCTTCTTTCAAGATGTAATAATCAATCTATTCTTTATTCAATTATTTCACAGAAGTATATTTTTTAGTTTGGTCTAGTAAAATTAACATATTTAATTTAAACGTGCTTTATAATGCCGTATAATTTTGCTAACAATGCGGACGATGAAGAGAAGATAATAGTGTTAATGGAATAACATTTAAATTGTACAAGAATACCATTTCCTGGCCACAATTATCAATAACAATATTGTCGAATGATATAAAATACAACATAAAGAGACGGAAGCATAAAAAAAGAAGTACTTAACTTTGTTTGTATTGAATAACAAGAAAGCAATGCACATTAATGATAGAATCAGCGAGCTGTGAATCATACGAAAGTCAAAATGCTTCACTAGATAATCAGTTTTTATCGAACAGTAAACAGTATATAAATATTAAACAATAAATTAAGTCACAAATTCAAATTTTTATTTGAAAAAGTTACAACTAAATAACAATTTAAAAAAATGGTAAGAAGTCATTAGACTACTTCAACAAATAATAATATTTAAATAAACATACTAACTACTATTAGCGAATCCCTACTTGAAACAAAAATAATTCTGCACTATACAGTAATTCTTCGGTTAGCGCGTGCTACTCGGGACCGGCTGCGCGCACTAATCGAATTTAGGTGAACTTTGGGTTCTTGGAAATTTCGGCCGAGCCGTCTATTGTGCAGGTGCCGACATCGACGGCCACAGAAAAGGACAGCGCGCGAAAGAAAGAGAGGAAAGAGAAGTCGGGCGTCTGTAGAGGATTTAAATGCCTTCGCATCGGTGAGACAACACTAATGCAAATATAAAACTTCTTTATGGTTAATTATTTCGTTCTGCAAATTTTATGAAAATATAGCTGAGGCTGTTGTGATTAAAATAACACCAAACACGATATAATTTGGATCATATTTGCGTTGATAAATTACAAAAACGGATCCCTCCGAGCCGAGCATGAAATGCTTCCGTACGATCCCCCCGGCCGAGGAGAAACATGTTGCGATCGCTCAGGGTCACGCGGAGACACGCTTTGTGCGCAGTCAGAGTCGACGAGACACGCTTTTCGCGCAGTCAGAGTGGACGAGACACGCTTTGTGCGCAGTCAGAGTCGACGAGACACGCTTTTCGCGCAGTCAGAGTGGACGAGACACGCTTTGTGCGCAGTCAGAGTCGACGAGACACGCTTTTCGGTCGCTCAGAGTCGGCGAGACACGCTTTCGTTCCTGTTACCCAAGCATTAGCATAAATAGTAGATAGTAAATTAGCATGAAAATTGATTAATTAATAGTGTAAATTCTAAGTGTATAATTAATAGTGAATCAATGGGTAAGAGTTTTAATATGTAAACATATAAGTCAATATGATCCAAATTATATCGTGTTTAGTCTCATTTTAATCACAGCAGCTTCACGAATTATTTAGTATAATTTTCATAGCGCAATTCGTAACAATAACAAAAATTCACGGTTGCATTAGTGTGTTCTCACAGGCACGAAGGCATTTATTCTTTCGAGGAATACCGCAACCATTAACCGCCGGGACGTGTCGGCCGGCCCGGGGGGATTCCCCCCAGTGGTGGGGATGAAACGCGCTCGCTAACGCTGTACGACTCGCGCGGCACTCATCGAGAAATTACTGTAATTGCCAAGCCATGGCGTTCAAAAATGAGCACACTTTCCTCGGACAATCAAAAGCTCAGTTAACAGGCCAAATATTCTAATACTAATACCAGTCATTCAATTGTAAAAGAAAGACACCATCCATGCACAACATGTTCAATCATTCCCCTCTTAAGGTCCTACTTAAAACAAAAAGAAGTTGCACCAAAAACAATCTTATACTATAATTACAAAATTATCGCGATGCAAAATAAACCCCTTCTCTTTGCACATACAATCGCAGATTTAGTTGAACGATCCGTATTGAAACCAAATATAAAAATATCGATCCCAACATCCAAAACGGAATAAAAAAGAATACCCATGCGATAAGATTGCCGTGCAATCGCAATTCCGTACACCTAGCTCAGAATCGTGCGTTTCAGAGTTCAGTGTAGATGCTTGGCATCGACCGTGATCATTCAAACCAATGATCAACCAACGGAGAATCAGATTCGCCACAAGGCGAACGTCTCGAGGTTAAACGCAATCGACGTCCTCCTATTCCTACTTGCCATTAATTAGACCAGGTCCCCACGTTCTATCAATTGCACGAACAGCCGATGTCACCGTACGTTAATTCAATTTCTATCGAAACAAAAGAAACGGGCCACGACACCATCGGCACACGGTTCACTGGCCAACGCAACGCAACTTAACGCAATGCAACTTAACGCAACGCAACGACTCGCGCACGCACAAGTACCACGAGCAATGCTGGCTCGCAGTTTCGCGGACCGTGTCTGTCGACGGGCAATAGAGACGCCCACCGTGCATTATCAGCGGTGAAAACAAGGATTTGACGAGAAACAGATGTTGCTTTTCACCGATAATCAGCATTCACGCCTAAAAGCTTACGCCGTTACGCTTTTAGTCGTTGTTTAAATGCACCGCGTTGCGTTGGAAGATTAACCAGATCGGAGGAAAAGGTGATTAGGCCACGATGTTCCACGGGTGTCTGACGATAAATAGCGATTATTTCAGCGAGAGGATACGCGGACGCTTGTGTCGAATTCCATGGGATATTCTATGGAATGATGGAAGTTCGTTAGGCAAGGGTGTGAGGGGCGGGATTAATTTTGGATCGTTTTATCAGTGGATGGTCTGTCTGGTTTCGTGATACGATAAGAATTTACGTGCACGTAAACTACTTAGTTGGTGGCTTCGATTGATTCTGGTGGGCCAGTCGCGTTTTGAAAATTCTATTTCGGCTATGGTATTATTGCTTGTTGGTCTTCAGTTTAGGAGTATCGTTTCTATTATGATTGTTTGTGCCTGGTACTCTGTAATGAAACGTTTTGCGCTTGAAAACATTGTTATGTTTAATAGTGAGTGGAAAATATTTACTTTAATTGTAAATCAGTAATACGTTTTAAGGTGATACATTTGGGAAAAAGATCTTCAGGTGTGAAATAAAAAGTGAATGGCGAGGTATACTGAATACTAGTAAAACTAAATTAATTAGTAGTAAGAAAAATGGATATATGAGTACGTATACATATAATGGGATTAATTAATTTTTGATTCATACACGAATATTATCCGCAATTATAACGAGCTAATGGATTCCTCTGTACATATTTATACTCCGGTATTATTTTACTGTCGTATTGGGTCAAGATTTGTAAATTTATATTACAACTGACAAATCTTATTTAGCTGTAATTTAATAACTTGTTAATATAATTGTAGGCATATTTTTGCTTTTATCCTATATAATGAAAGGGAAAATGATTCATATTATTATAATACATTCAGTGTAATATGATTTGGACGCATAATACTAATTAATATATCATTGTGCAATTTAAATATAGTTTTATGTGAAAGAAGGCGGGAAAGTAAATGAATGCACCAAGAGGGGAAAATAAAATTCTCAGGATTATCACCATAGCTCTCTACCCGGAAAGTTGGCTGCCATCTCTTATCAGTAATGAGTGTATGAAATTGCTTTTGAAATAGGAGAATTATAAAATTAATTAGTTTTCATTCATATGCTTACATTTATTTTCAACTTATTATGCACTTCCTTAATAATATTAAACGTAGCATCTACTCGACCTTAATTTCTCATTTGAACTGTGAAGCTGATATTTCAATAATGTAGAACTAATTTGTAATAACTTTTGAAAAGAAATAAATTTACACGCATTGAAAGCTATTTATGATCATCATGAGACATACATACTGCAAGAAAAAACTGTTAAATATTTGAATTCTCTATATTTCAACGCTATTGCAAAATAATTCCAAGGGTGCCAAGTAACTTTTTTTATCCAAATTTATAGTATTTGTCTAATAGTGTAATTCATTTGGTCATTAAAAATAAGTTTTCGAATCACCAGAATTATCGATAAATTTAATTCGACTGTCAAATTCGACTTGTGTACAAAAGGAAACAATAATCGTGACATGATTAAATTTCCAATTAGTCATCGATATCTAGCGATACATGTCCACTGATATTGTGATATCAATTAACCAGAACAAATATATTGCGTAGCTGCATAAGGAAGAACAAATTGCAAGTCACAATTCTTTTCAGTAGTCTTGCTTGAGAAACTTGAAATGGAATTAAGGAATAATAAAATGTGATGCTATGATTACATATTAATATTATAAATTATAGAGAAATTTCCTACAATAGAAGATATTCTTTTGCTACTTTCTATTACAAATTGCTTCGAATACTTCCGCGAAGAATTACAAAACTATAAAAACTACAAAACTTTCCTTGCCATAAAATCGCATTGGTATAGAATTATCAGACAATCGAATATTCATTATAAAACCAATTAATCAATCAACGTTACAATGAAACAATACTATAAAGACTACTTGATATGGAATATAACAGTAGTAAATATTAACTCGCCGCAAATAGTGAAAGATATTACGATTCAATTGCTACTGTGCAACTTATATCTGTTCGTACTTTAAGTTAAACGCATTTGTCATTAGCGAAATCAGTGTACGATATCTAACCGAGATATTAAACAAATTGCAGCACCAACTTATATCATTGTATGAAAACGTGGAATTACATTTCCGTGACTACGTAATCTACGTAACTGAATGCAAGCAAGGGAAAATGAATCGGCCACACACGAACGATCGCAACAGAATCTTATCCGAAGGTGCAATGCCGCAACTGCGGCGATTCATGTAGGGAAAACATCGAACGCAGAGGAAAATTACCTCTGGTCGGTCTACGAAGGACCGTCAGTGGTAAATTGGACGTATTAAGCCGCATACTTTAGCCACTACGCCTACTTAAAGTACAGCAGAAAAAGAAATATGCGTTAAGCCTTGCACTCGAGACTTTCATCAAGACCAGGCTTTCGCAAGGCAGGGAATCGATCGAATAACAGGAGATTGTTTTATTCCCTTTATTGCAAGCCTTCGGAAAAATAAATTGGTCGAAGAAAATTGTATCAGTTTCTGTATCAATAAGAATGAAAATCCTTTTTCGATTATTCATTAGTATGCACGAGTGCACGGATTGATGTCTCTAATTTATAAGGTACGTGGGTGCTTAAAAAGGCTTTGCTTTACTTTAGGAATATTTTGTAGAAGAAAAGGATCCGCAATTCTTTTATTATTAAGTTTGCATTTATTGTAAAGGATTAGATATTAATAGTACTATGCTATAGAGGATGTAAGGATTTTAAATGGTGTTAACGTTAATCAGTATAGTTTTCACAAGATTAGATATAAACTTATTCTATTATCTTTGTAATATAAGTTGCAAACCAAGTCTAAGCTTAATATATTTATTTGTAAATAAAGGCATGATTGTTCCCCCCAAAGTATCAGCCTCTACGAAGATCGCTTTACCGTTTTCCAATTACGTAGCTTATAAACTATACCTACTACACATCAAAATTGTGATAGTGTATGCTTTAGCCAGTATTTTTGTTAATCTGTTCATAAATAAATATTTCATGATCTTCTTCTACCAATATAAATAATTATCTCCAGAAGATACTGCATATTAGATGTTCACTTCAAAATTAAGTAACGGTGTATTGCCCTACGCTGCATTCATTAAACAAAATACATGTTACTCTTACATTAACTCGACGCGGCTCAAATAATCCATCCAATTCCTAACGTAATACATAAATAACTAAACCATGCAAATTACATTTCACAAATGATTGACAATTACATGGCAATCCACCATTATATTAAAATGTCGTTACAATATTCGCTATTTCCGAAATTAATTTTTGAGGCTAGTATCTTTACGTAATTACTTGGTTATTTCTCGTAGAACTTGCATTTACAGGCGATAGATACAGGATGGAAGAGCACCCGATGAGGTAATTCGTTTAAAAATATATCGTCAGCAAGTCTGGCCAACGATTTCGTTTCATGTCTTTATATTTCGAAAATAATCACCGTCTTTCCGAAAACTACGACAAGATTCAACTGTTGGAAAAAAAATTGTCACTGCATCACTTGCTATTACACATATTTTAACATGCATGTATCTAATTTTCATTCACAAGAATATACTTAATTGTAATATGTATCCCTTATTCTTCCAATCCATTTAAATTCAGTTTTCGTTGAATTTTTAAATGCAATCAACGATTCGCAATTTCGTATCTTTCTCTTCCCTTTTGCATTCAATTTAAATGGCGCAATTTCTGTAATCGTTGAATACAACAGTTTTTTTTAAGGTCCTTGTGTAAATATACGTAATTATTCAATTCATTTACTGAATTTACTGTAAATGGCGTATATGCTACTTTTATTGTACAAATTCAGAAAAAGAATTTCAATTAAACAAATTTTCAGCATTTACGTGTCTTTCGTTTATTTCACACTGCTATTAAATTTGCAGAAGAATGCGTTTTTCCTTGATCAAACATTTCAGTGATTTATAGGAATTTTCATATCGCGCATTCCACCATTCAATCCATTCGGTTTATATTTTACGGCAAATTTTCCGACAGGCATCATACAGTTTTTAAATGCAGAATATTACGCGAAAAATATATCGGATGTAAACATGTAGAAAGATATTAAATTTTTGTCATACTTATACGTCATAGCAAACAATTAATAATAAAATGGGGCTGACAATATTACTAGCGATTTTATTCGCATCATATTTTCACTCATATACCAATCATACCTTGATTGGTTTTGTTATGTACCTTGTCTGCTTCTAATTGTATCTGCATAGTAATTTTATTATTATTATTATTTAAACAACTTATCAATTAAATCTTTTATCACTTTACTATTTCTATGAACCATCAGTTATTCCGTTTTTCCCCTTTTTCCATCCTATCCCAATAATTAAAATTCTATTCCTCGTAGATCACCGTGTTACCACACTCACTTTTCCAATTTATTGTTTATGTATTTTAGCACCTTTTAGATTCACATACAATTATGGATCTCTTCGAAACTTACTTTAATGTAATTAAAGAAAACTGGGAAGACAACATTCGTAATTCAATTAAATTGGCGCTCCATAGAAAGACAAATGTACTAAAATAGCAGCATTTTCATTGGTTTAAACAATTTCGTCAATATTATCTTTTCCACCTCCACGTTGCTTATATTCAGTTGCCAAGTTTCAATCCAAACTCTTATAAATTATAAACGTTTATTCGTCGTCTCTTCTCGCCTCTCAATCACTTAATACCATTGCTTCGAAAATAATGTTTCGATTTTCTATTGGAAACTCGATTTATTCTGCTGTATGCCAATGTATGTACTCCCTAATTCGCTATAATATTTAGACCTCCGAAAAATGAAAATATATGATATTCTCCTGTAGAAATACTTGCCGCACGACCGCCTTGATCAACTAATTCTCGTTCACAAATGTTTTGCCACAACGAAGTTTGTTAAACCAACTTTAATACCATAGGCATGCTTCCAAGCGGCACTGTATTCTAAAGCTCCAGAGAAATTTTCAGTCATAATAGTAATCAAAATGGTAAACAAATTTTTTAATTCGACATGCCTAAATTCTTACAGATTTTTTAACCAAATCATCTCAATGCTTATAAATTCTTAATATGCATGGGTATCTCAATTATTAAATCTGTTGTGAAATCTTTGATACTAATGAAGCATCGTATTACAAAACATATTACGATACCTGACATTATTATTTTACTCGAAGCCCAAAACCTAAAGGAATAACTCGTCAGTTTCCCCATAAAATCTAACAACAAAAATTGCCCTACTATTTCTCAATAGGTATCCTACATAGAAGCTTTTCACAGGTAACATAATTTAAATTAGACCAACAAAAGAATAAGCAAAAAACTACAATGCACACATAAGCGAACCGTGAATTATTTTCCAATTATTTTTTCTATTCAATACGATTTTCCGATTACTTTCTAAATTATTCTCTGTACCCAAAATTTCAACCCAACTACTCGCTAAATTATGATTTGAATCCAAGATTACTCTCCGATTATTTACTACATTATTTTTTACATCCAAAATGCTTTTCTAATCGACCCGATACATTGATAAACGTTTCCAAATTTTCCCTTCGCATTTATTGCCCGCAATGCTCCTCGCGTTTTCGGCTACATTGGCCTAGCCAGATTCTCGCTCCATTTTTTTTAGTCGAACATTAAAGTGACCTTCGATAGATGAGCTCGCGGGGAGCTTTGTCCGCTTTAAAATAGCCGTTTGGTCGGCGCGTCTCAAGTTTCGCGAGGATTTTGGCGGAAGCCGATACGCGTGGCATACCTTTCGTTTGCCTCGATCACGCGTTGCTCTTCTTGCACCGTCTACCATTCAGTCGGCTTCGAATTTAGATCCAAGTCAGGGGTGCGCACGCGTGCGAAAAGTATTGATACGCAGGCAACATACATTCGAAACGACACGCGTGTATTGCACTGCACACGCATTTAAGGGGCGCGTGCAATCGTTTAACCCTTTCGTGACCATCGGGGAACGTACTATACACACTGCTGGTCAAAAGTTTTAAGCAACTTTCTGAGTTGTGTAAGTATAGAATGGCCGGTGAATAATTCGGTGGATTCGAAATAAATATTACGGGGACTGATGGTCATTAACTTTGTTTCGACTTGCTCTGTGTTGGATATGTTCTTGAATTTTCAACGTCAGACTATTGATCCGTTATAAAATTTTCGTGGAGCCTGGAGTGTCTGGTGGTCTGAAACTTTTGGCCGGTAGTGTATATCTCCCACTCGAGCACTCGAATAGATTTCAATTTCCATATTTCAATTGATCTTTCGCTGCAGGCGCGATGAACGACAGATAAATAAGAAATTTAACCCGTATACGTAAATTGCAAATATGTATAGCAGCAGGGAAGAATTTGGGTTAAAATGATCTCGCCAGTTTATGGAAAATGGGTGTAAAATAAAAAGTTTATTCTGTTTTAATCCCGGTTTAATAAACTCGTTCTATCTCACAACACACACGAACTAATTACCGAAATTCCATAGCACGCCAACAAATATATTACATTTTTTCGCCGATCGAAATTATTTTTAATACCTCATTTATCTAGGACACTTTGCAGCAAATAATAGTGGTCGAAATTATTTAAAACTTATTTCGAATCGTTGTTTTCACGCCATATTAACTTGCAGTAAATAATTTGTGGCACATCGATTGAAAAGTAGAACCTCGATTAACCGGATCGTTATTATTCGCGACCTCAATCAATCGGAATCTCGAATTTATTAGCGATACATTTTTAGATGTATCTACTCGCTCTGGGCTTAGCTATAAGGAAGGAACTAGAGTTCTGAAGCATGTCTCCCAACTTCCGACGTTTCAGAAAAACTTATGTTTATTCGTTTCTCTAAGATCTCATTTTATTAACCTGTCACACAATCGTCACGTAACTTAACATAGCTACTGTACATGAAGAAATAGTTTAACAATCGTAATATGTTTTTTAGAAGAAGAAATCATTTTTGGATTTGTTATTTGATGCGAGAGGAAAGATTATGTAAATAGAAAGATAATGTATTACATTATTGGTTTAAAGATTGAAGTTTGATTTAAATTGGAAAAACTATGAGTGCATTGATTAAACAAAGTATACATACATACATATATGCAGTATGCTTTCCGTCGAGAACCGTGAAGAGCTCCAATCTTATCTTTACTCGTGACATCAGTTGCAGGGTTTGAATTAAATTTGATCAGGTTTGCCGTTTGGTGGAAGAGTGTAAACAGCATTGAAACAATCCATAGGTGATAATTAATTACCATGAATACCGGCTAATCAAACGTTTCAAGCTACCCAATTATTTTACTTAAGTTTCTGCTGTAATAAAAGAGTAAGGGCAGTAAAGAAAATGTTAATTACCCTAATAGACGCTTATATATACCCTAACATTAAAAGTAGAAAACTGAATGCTTCAGAACAAGGTTTACAAATTTCTTTTACGATCTGAACTTTATTGTAGCAGATGGAACGATGTTTCTCAAGATCGTTCTTTAGGAAAAGTCAAACAGATATTATTAAAAAATAGATTACTTTACAGAAAATGCTGGTACACTTTGCCTATAATAATTATAGACGTGAGAACAGCTGTTCCGGATGTTTGAAATTATATGCATCTTCATATACAGTTAGGAAATGAGTCAAGTGGCACCTACATACATAAGTGATCTTCCGCGACTCGGAGAAAAGGAAATAACGACCATCTTACGAATTGGCACTGTCAGTTTAAGCTCGTCATCAGCTCAAGTGCAACAGTACTTGCACTTATTTATAGCACACGCAAATATTTTTGCTGTCGTGCATTAACTCAAAAAATATTGTTTTTGATAAACAAAATTTCGCAGCAGAGATAATGTTAAATATTTTGATACCCTCTGTACTGCAGTGATTACAATTTAATTTTAATCGATGCCCAAATACAGCAGAAATTATACAAATAAAAGGAACTCTCAATAAAACTGAAGTAACAGATATGTATATCTGTCCATTTTCAATGCATAACGTAAGTAAATAATTTACTAGAACAGATTCACTTGCTTTAATTAATTTGTGCCACCCTTATTGGATATAAATCAATAATACATACGAATATATCAAGTTTGTATTACCTTCTATTTGATAAACAACCATCCATTATTGGAGCCCGTAAAACAATCACACAATGCAGTAACAATTATTTACACGTGTAAAATTGTTTCTCCAAAGCGTTTCGAATTTCAAAACCACCAAACCGCCGAATTTATAATTACCTATTTCTCACAACCAGTGGCACAATTTTCATCATTCTTTCGTAGTCTGGAAGCAATCCTCTGCAACAACATTCCACGCAGACCTTCCTCCTACAATATTCAAATTCACTCCAAATCACAGTCACATACTTCTCATACTAATCACTCATCAGTTTACTCGTCACCGAAATCTTACCAACCACCACCATTCACAGGAACAGAGCATCCTTCGCTTCTAATCAATTCGTCCATCCTTTCCTACTAATCTGCTATTCACCACGTGCCATCACGTAGCATCACCACGACTCACAAAACTACACACACATCGCCAACACTGTCAACCCTCTCCAGAACAAATCATAGTTCCTCCAATAATATTCAAAATGTACTCCCCCTAAACTCCATAACAAATCGCAGTTCCTCCAATAACATCAAAAATGTACTTCCCCTAAACTCCATAGCAAATCACAGTTCCTTCAATAATATCAAAAATGTACTTCCTCCAAACTTTCAAATCCCTACTGACTATAGCAGGCAGTAACTCTCAACCACCCAACTCAACCTCAGGTGTCCAAAGAAGAATCTCCCTTTTCCACGACCACGGTGTTTCAACGCCACCATAGATTCCCGCGGATCCAACCTTCTCTCCTATCACGCTTACCAAGTGTTCCGCTCGGTACAATCCAAGAACAGCTTCGGAGCACTTGGACCAATTCACTCGTTGCCTGCTGTAGCCCAACTCTGGCACGGTCAGCAACGATTCCCCTCGATCTAATTCATTCGCGCGATTTCCGCCGGATTTTTTTTCCCACGGAAACGAACGACCACGAATTTCCTGATGTCGATGGCGCCGAGACGGGTAGTTCACTGCGACCGGCTTGTCGCGAGCCATCGGCCAGTGCCTAGGACAATATTAGAATCGTCGATCTGTAAGCGTCTCTCCCTTCCTCTTATTTCGTAGTCTATACCGACGCGACGCTGTGACGTGCTTCGTCCCTCCTCGTCACTCTTCTTCACTCGTGCTTCCTTTCTGCGCGTCTCCTTTCGGTCTGTCCCCCTTTTCACCGAGGCTCGCGTCGCTTTTCCGCTTAATTTTATACCCGACTTTATTGCGCTTGGCTCATTAGACCCTTCAGGTCCAAGGACTCCTGTGTACGAGTAACTGCACGGCGTGCCAGGTGTTACGATTCATCATTCGATCACCTTGGAACACACGCTGCCTCGGTCAAAGTTCAATGCGACGCAGAGCAGCGGCGTCTGGCGGTGTGCAACCCTTTGACCATGTGTGAAAATTTCGTTGTTTTAATTACCTGCAGTGAATCGTAGATTCGCTTAGACGGTTTTACAGTTTTGAGAATAACGATCCCACTCTTATTTTTTGTTGACTGATGGCTTAAGCATTTCTATTACGATATTTTGGTTATTTAATGGAAACCTCCAGCACCTGTTTGTGTGGCAAATGAGATTTTATTTTTGGGGTTGAATGTGTTGGCTTTATTGGGCTTTATTTTACTATTTGAAATTCGTGAGTCGCTGTATAATGCTACGACATATATGCACGTTGTCTGTGGTTGTAGAAATTATTACTAAATAGATTTATTATGGTCAGGTATACGTAGTAATTGGTTTATTGCTACTGTGAAGGTTTACCTTTATGAGCAGGTAATTCGACCGATTTGAATACCATTGAAACTGCTTGAGGTCTATTGAAATCGCTTGTCTACTTTTACTGGATTTAAAGAGATAAACTGTGGATATTTTTGGCAAACTAGTGAAGACGTAAACGTACGATCGCACAATACATACAAACTGTATCAGAAGGAATACGAGCTGTAATTGAAGCATGGAAGGGCACTTAATAACATGCATGTATGTGTGTAATATCTCAAAAGTCAATAAGCTTTTAATTCTTTTTAGTTCTTCCAATTTTGCTAAAAATATGGAGAATGTTGAAATGTCCAAGTGGTTCTATTTCGATGGCTAGGTGCTGTATTAGCGATTTCAATTTGAATAACTGATTATAATTGTTGTGTTTCATGGTTTCTTTGTGGATTGGTGACTTGGATCATTTAGCTTTAGAGTAGAGATGAAAATCTTGGTGTACAATGATTCTAATAGCTGATTTAATATTGCTGAGTTGATAATAGTTACGTGTATTTCATTTAATTGCATGCGTGGATGTATCTTTCTTGCTTCGGAAAATATATGCATTCTCTATAATTCATTTTAAACTAGAACTAATAAAGATTAATATCGAAGTCTTCTTGTATACAATTGTACAAGAATTTTGTACAAAGATCCACATTTTTAAATCAAACAAATTTTATGTGAATATCTTTTTATTTTTTTAACAACCTAAACAATGTTTCAGATATCGTTAAATCGAAATATTGTAAATAAACATTTATATTTCAGTACTTAATTCGACAAAATGCACACGAACCAAGGAATGTTTAATTGTTAAAGCCCGAATTGTAGTTGTCAGAAGGCTATGTACAGTGCACAATCTTTCCTTCGATGTATAGATGGCGTATATTGCCCAGAAGATATATGTTAGCATAATCCATTCGTGTCTACGGAAACATTCTGTATTCTTTAAACGAAACATGCGCTATTTTTATAAAAAATGAAAAGAAACTTCGAAGTTAGAGAAGAATGTTACGCAAGGTGGAATATTTCTTCCAATAAAACTTTCATCAGATTATTTACTTACGTACTGCAATTATATTACTCGATATACATTAAAATTTCTCTAGTCAGAAACCAATTTTTGCTGCCAGATAATAAACTTCGTATCGTTCACAAAATCTAGTGTCCAATTACTTACTCCGGAAGCCACCAACAAACTTATCTCGCCGCTTTAAATCAACGCATAAATAATTCCGCGCGGTACTTTGAAAACGCCTATTCAAAACTTCTAATAAGTATTCAGGGAAGACAAAGTCTCTTTATCGATGGGACTACGTGCATGATTCACCGAGCGGAATTATGAATGAAGAATTCCCTCTAATATCTATGCTGTACACGTTTACACGTAACATCTGTAAAGAAGCATTGTTTCTCAGAACTATAACTATACTTTAACATGACACCATACTATTTGAATTCAACCTTGTTACTCAGTAACGGAGGTTTTGTAATTGTGTCAAATTTTGGGGAAGCATCACCTACGCGATGAATACCTTTTAAGGGCAACACGAAGCAATGGTTATTTTATTTGGGGTGCTCAGGAAAGAAACCAGGAGATTTATTTATTCATCGTTGGAAAATGTATCTTAATTAAAAATTGTTATAGGTCCCTCCAAGATAAAAAAATTTATTTCAATGAGCCACCAATGATGAATCACATTATTTTATTTTACGATATAAGAGAACTATTAATTTATGTTTGAATAATAAAAATACTACATTTGTTTTATAGAAATCATCATCGCAATTTACAATAATAAACAATCCTCTGCATTCAATTTCCTTCTTTCATGGAAAATATTGGCATTTTTCAGGAGTTATTAACAAACGTGAATTGTTATGTTTTTTGAAACCAAGGATTACGTGAGACCATGAAATATATTTAACCAGATTACGATCAACTTTTGCATTAACACGAAGGAAAGGGTTTTTTCTTTTTACCGCTAGACTGCTCTGAGACCGAAGTTACTTTAAGCATCCATCTGCCAACATCGTCTTCTGGCATTTTGCCACTAATTCTGGGCTCCGACGAGGATTACGCTTGCTCGAAAAGAGATAACATTCGAAAATGCGGCAAACATTTTATCCCCCTGCAAAAAGGATCGAGCATAAGCGTCGCTTTTATTCGAAACGAAAAGTGCTGTTGAAAGTCGTGCTTTAAACTTCTGCAAACACTAGATTTTGCGCAACTGCCGCGGTCGTAATCGTTTTTGCTCTGGTACACGAATTCAATGTTATGTTTCGTAACACAAAATACGAAGTTTCGCCAAAACAATTGTGCTTCCTCTTTTTAAATTTCGTTTTCCTTTTTTGTTATATTAATAATCGCATGTATTATGAACGTATTATTATTAACTAAATAACTAAAAGCAAGCAAACTTTGCATTTAAAATATTCGTGTGCTCGTGCTCGCATTTTAAAAAATGCACTGTAACAAATTACCTGTACTGAATAAAACAAAAAATAAGTCCATCCAGTTTATTTGAGGCAGACATTATTGCAGTAGCCAAAGATAATAGGTTGTCAAGCAGCCGTACTATTTATTACCGCAATGTAAAATGGCATCATGAACTAAAATAAAATTGTACCCGCAAGCACGTATAATCGTATCAACTGCTATTTGTAGGTACTGTTAATACTTCAACCCTTTCATTCATTGGACGTCATATGGAGCAACAAAAGCGTGCAACATTTATATGCATATAATAACACCTTCCAGTATAACTATAACAATTCTATTAAGATTTCGTTTCCAACTGTACCACAAAACTGTACATTCAGCATCGATAAATCTACAATTTCGCACAGATAGAAGTATGTACAAATGGTACACAGATTCTCAAAAGGGATACACATTCCCTAAAAGGAAACTTACATGCGAGTAGTAGTTATATGAATGCGTAATTTTACATTGCTTTACTGTACTGCTATGCGAGCCTTTTGAAAGCTCACAGTAACCATGAACGTTCTATTCTCAAATACATACTCTGACGTTACTGCTGGATCAAACACACCGTTGATTCATGGCGTGAAATCGTGAAAATTTCCAGTGACCTCGTGATGTACATACATGATTAAGGAATAACAGTAACTCACCGCGTTATATTCGTTGTAGGCGCGGCGCAAAGTAGATGGGCGCGGTTTACGTGAGTTAGATCAGTGCTAACGGGCACGTGTAAGCAAGTTTCAAGTCGACTTTACCCTCGGAACGTAATGAGGAAAGCACACGGTACTGGAGTCGCCGATTTGATTCGAATTTCGCACGCAGTAAACATAGATCGTCCACGATAACAACACAGAAGCATATACAAGGGTGTTCTGCCAGAAATTACCCGGATTTTTCATTATCGTGCATCTACTTGTGAAAATAATAGAAATATTAATTAACAATGGAAACACTTTTTAGAGACACTAATATGGTTTTTTGTTTTATTAATGATATTAGGCACATTTTATGTTGCAGTGAGATCTTTTCATTCTCGGTGTAACTTGCATAGAAAGAATTTCTGATGAAACAATTGTAGTGTATTGGTGGCGTGCACACGTGAATACATTTTTAGGAAAGTATATTTGAGTCGAACTGTTTGGACTGCCGTTGATTAATGAATTTCACGGATATTTGAAACATTTGTAAATACATTATTATTTACACGTACACTTGTAAAAGATTTGTGGGACATAAAGAACAAATTGAAAATAAAACAAGGATTAATGTAGATTGGATTTTCGTTTATGTGTATTAATATAAATTACTCGATGCTTACGTGCGCTACTTGTCAAAAATTAGGAATTCATTACTGTTTCGTATTGTTTCATATTTCCCATTGTTTCGGGCAGGTCAAACTTTGCGAAATGTGTAATCTTGCTGTCACTTGTTATTCGAATTGCATAGAGTTACGTGTACCGAATGACGAATCCTCGAACTCCGTTAAAAAATAGTTTAAAAGCCAACTTTCTCCATTCATTCAGTCTTTAAATGCAACGTCGACTGCCCATACCAAGGTTCAACTTCACTGCATGTTTAGTTTTTCATTAAAACCTATGGTTTTAAATCCCTTTTCTAGAACAGAAAACTTTTCCTCGTAAGAAAATAAAAGCCTGTGTTCAATCTACGTTTTTGTACGCTTCAAAAGTTGAACCATGCAATTTCATGTTGGATTAAATGATTTATCTCTAAAATACCTTATGTCTATCCAGTCGAAATTGTAGTACAATTGGAAATGTGAAAATTCCCTAGACAAAAACTATGCACTTGGCAATGTAAAATAAAATTTTGTCATGTAGAATTCTGTTTTGCAGTTTCTTATTTTCTTATTTTTTGGTTTGCTATGCATTTGTTTTAGTTTGTATTGCTAGGCAATGCTCATTATCACTCAATGTGGATATTCTACTATTCCTAAAGTAATTACTTTATTTTGGAAGCAAAAAATACTCCTTTTGAATGAATATCGGTCGTTTGTATTTCGAAACACAAAATGTACTCTAAATCAATACTAACAAATGCTATCAGAAATACGGTCACTGCAGATATCACGAAGTACTCTAGTGGCTTCAGCAGTCAATCTTTAATAATTGAATTAGAAAGAATATATTATCGAACAGGTACTTTGTCGAGCACAAGTCTATAGTGATCATGAATATACTTTCTAGCTTCATGCAATGCTTTGCGAAAGTCTACCTTTATAAAATAGGGGGTGCATAGTGGAATAATACAGTATTACCTACCACGTTATTTTTTCAGAAATATTTATTTCCAAAATCTTTATATAGGGACTTCGAACATTGCGGGGCCGTAATAATTCTAAATTAACTGATCAATATTTAATCTTAATTACAGCAAGCAATGATATGCATTGAGTGCATTTTGCCTATCACTACTAGTCACGTCCCTTTGCAGCAATGATGAAACGATTAGAGAAATATTCACCTTTATTTAATTGTCTAAAAATTCAAAAGCCAACCATAAATAAAAGAACTTAACAAATCTCAATACGAATGTTTCTAGTCCTCCACTAAAGGCGAATTTGATTGAGTAAGTTTGATTGAGTTAATAAGTTCAACCCTTGCAGACAAAAGTTAAAAAAACTCGTCAGATTATCCATTCTGACGCCTCTTGGTATCTCCTTTAATATATAACTATGTAATTGTCTGTCATGTGATGGTGGAAATGAATGATTATTCTCCCTATGTGTCAAGTACAGCTTCTTTTTTAATCCAATCTTCAGATTTAAGCACACGGAAAATAGAATAAAACATTTCACAGGCAGAATTCGTTAAGTACGCATTCGGGTGGCTCTTATTTACGAAAATATTTTTCCAAATTTTTTCCACGCCACCCCCCAGAATAGTTCCAATTAACAAAAAAATAATCTGTGCGAAATTTGAGCTCGCCTGGATAACGGGAAAACGCGCCCCCTTAAACATTACAATAATTAAATGAAATAGATTTCTTTCGATTATCTTCTAATTATTGATTGTATAAAAAAATATGTCAGACAATACTTGTGAACCTAGGTAGAACACGTCTTTTATGCGCCATTACTTTTTCTCGTACGAAACATGGGTTTCGAACGAGTGCACGCGTACTTAACGGATCTTCAAACTTAATTTTCTCGGAAATGAAGCCCCATATGAAAAGACTTTATTCCATATTTTCGACTCAGTTTTATGCGGAGAATCCCCCACCCCTACCGGTTGTACCACTATTTCGGAAACGCCCTGTATATCGTCAAATATTCAGCGACTGTTTGCTACAAGTTTATATCAACGTTCTGTACAACAGTATAACGTTATTTCAACTATTTATGTAAATTAAATCTTAGGTAATTAAGTAGGGTATCCAAGTATTTGTATATATAGCTCTTCGATATTAATAAAACGTTCCTTTTAATGCACTTTAAATCCTTATGCTTCGTTCCGTAGCGAAAGGTTGAAGAATAATTGAAGGTTTGTCTGCAAGGATCATCCATTCAATTCGTCCAAAGTACAGACTGGCTCTGTTTTCTTCACTGTCCGGTGTTGGATGAAATGCAGGTGAAAACAATCATTACACCCATCGCTATGGAAGTGTTGGACGACTAGCCTCTGCGACATGGATAAGTCATTAATCATGACTAGCATTAGTCAGAATGGCGGAGTCTTCCGTCCTAAAGATCGGAACTCATGCTTGGTTGCAATGTCACAAGTCGGCTTCACCTCTCCAAACTTAGGATATAAGTACCCATGCAAAATGGTACTGGACACTTATTCTTTACTCTTAGATCCACAGACGACAACGTTACTCTGTCGGTTGACTAGTTACTAGTACATTTTTACTGTTATTCTTCAAACTGCTACGTATCCGCAATAGTTGTATTCTGAACTGAGAACGGGATTTTATTGTAGAACCGTGAATAAATATTGTATTATTGAGTACAATCGGTCGTATCCTTCACCATCGGAATCCAGCAGAAGAATCATCCACGATGCACGTCCAAGGCCTTAAAAGAATGACCACACAAGATTGCGGGCATCCCCATTTATTACCTCGCCATTTGCATCCAGCTCGCGCCACGAAGCCACAACAGGCGCGTCTCAAATTCGACCAGAACAAACGCGTCTTTATACGACTGGGCAAGATTCTGAAGCGGTTCTGCTTCGAATTTCGTGACTCGATACTAATTAACTGCAATCGTGGCTCGCGACGCAGCGTTAATTGCAAACCAGCTGTGCACCGAGCGGCTCGAATACGCGAGAGTTCCGCTTGCTGTTCACAATCCATCCATTCTCCGCGTGCTCGCGTTACTCGCGCCACGCCGGCGCTGAAAAGATCTGTTTTCACGCGTTCATACTTCGCGAAGGGGCCAACAGCACGCTCGGCTTCTCGGGAGAAACCGCGAGTCGATACGTGTCGCGGGTTTTACTGGCCGACATTATGAATCGTAACGGGCCGTTTAATCGCCCGTTATGCCGCGGAAACACGCGCACGTTCGGTTACAACATTATTATCGAGCAAACAATTCGATCTGCCGTGTATTAGAATATTCGAGGTACGAGAACGGCTAAGGCGGGCCATGTGCATTGCGCCGATGCAGTCTGTCTTTGTATAGCATAGCTTTCCTTTGGGGCGAACCCTAAAATGGTTAAAAGGGGTCATGGTGACATAGGCGTCCTCACGACCGACGCTTTTGCCAAGGTGTCGGATGACCAGCTCTTGAGTCACCGACGAGTGTAAGGCCCGCAGTTCCTGGCCTAGTCAAAGTCAATATTAGGCACCATGGCAGTAGTCAGCGATATGACTACTGACAAGGGTCAGACTCCGCGTCGGTTAAGGCGACACATCAAGGGCTAGGGTCAGCCTTTCGCCCCTAAATATCATAATATACTGTAGAACAGCGTTTGTATGTGTGGCGAGCCGGGATGACTGTGTGCGTGAGGTGTGAGTGACGCCAGGTGGGGGGCGATTAACTTTTGTTTCATAGACAGTCTCCATGATGGGCTTCAAGCGAACGAGGCATATTGGATCTCAATAAAATTATTAGAACACGTTCCGCAGTCTTTACGTTATTATCCTGACCAAAATCATATACTACAATACATACATATATGTATAGTAGCGGAATAGCTATTGTAAATAGAATAGTTTTGGACGCGACGCACACCGTTACTCTGTCGCGCACACTCGTTACGGTATTCCTATATATTAAAACTCTCAGTGCAAAATTAATTGTTGAAACACGATTTCGTTTAACCCCGGAATCCAACAAAGTATTGGGCATTAATGTATAGACTACGAGAGAGCACAGCGCTGCATTAACATATACACGCCTACAAAATCATTGTAATAAGTACATAATAGCTAATCGAGATAGAGAGAAGACTACCGTCCCATTCGATTATCTTACATGTGTTCGTTCGACGTTGTCATGTAGAGAGTTCCACACCACGAGGGAATATACGAAATCTGACTAGTTTTACAGAATCGAGGGAAAATTAAGGAATACCGTATTGTCTAAAACGTAACGAAACTTTATTAAAAATAGCACGAACCACACGTAACGATGTTACAAATCAAAAAGCCTCGACTCCTGCTTCGGGAGCCCTTTTCTCTCGTACCTTATCTCACACCGCTAACGCCACGTTGAAGGGTCTGTTATGGACCCTTTGGACTTTCCAACTAAATATGTAGTGTCCCTTGGTCCTCGCGACTCAAGGAACAACAACGCGTCAGCGGACTTTAACCAAGTCTGTGCTTGTGTTTAACTCATTTAATCTATTTTTTATTGCGCATTTCTAGTTCTCTGTAACGACGTCGACTTTTATTAAGCCGGGCCATAAGTATCGGATTGTCCGATAAGTTCGTGAGGGTTTTATCTCGCGGTGCATCTGTCACGACACCATTTGCCAATTGGGTGGTACATTTTGTACACCGTTTTATAGTTTCCCTGCTCCCCCTTCAGAACAGCTGCGAACTGTTTCGTGTCGGACTGGCGACAGAGAAAGTTTCGTGCGAAAATTGCGGAACGTCGATTTAACAGAAACGCGAATGTCCAACGCATTTTACACGACAAGCTTAATTTAGATCCAGGTGTCTAGGATGACAGGCGGTCTGAAAATGATTCACGCGTTTCATGAATGGCAATCTTTGTGCAAACAATACTCCATAGCTGGAAAGAGCCTTCGTTTCGTTAAGCTTCGTATGCAGATTCTACTAATTAATTTAACAATAATATTATTCTTCGAAAGCATGAATTGCTCAGTTACCAAGTTTATTTGAAGCGGGAGTTAAAGAGCAGCACCAGGGCTTGGAATTGGGTTCAAAGCAATGGAACTCGTCGCGATCGTCGCCAATTTATTTGATGTGTGTATCACTTTAAATTAAAGAACCTTCAGACAGTATTGCATGAAAAATTCATAAACATAGATCGAATATTGCAGTTATTACGAACGCTTAAAATAAACGCGACGAAGGAATATATTGAATATGTTATATCACATCAGTTTGTAATGGACACAGAGAAAATTGAACTCCCAACTTCGGTTTTTTCAAGATGTTTTATTATCACTTAGACTTAGACTATGACGATTTACTTTTTCGTATGACCAGCTCGAGATTCAGGGTACCTTGGGTTTTTAAAGGGTGTTGGAAATGATGTAGTAGGGATGGTGAGAGTGAATTCCAAAGGACTCCGGATGGGTAGGGATTGTAGGTAGTATGGCTAGGTGTTTTGGAAGTGGTGCCGCAATAAGATTGCATGACGAGTGTTTGTAACGAAAAATATTTGTATATATGAATCCTTAAGTGACTAGTAGATAATAAGAGTAATACAGAAATATATATCATAAGACTAATATAGATATTTGGGGACGAATACATTACGAGTTTAATAAAGAAAATAATGCAATTGCGGTACTGAAAAAATATGTTTGAGGTATATGCAAAAATATTAGTGTAGGCCAGTGCAATAAATACATTATTAAATTTCAATCTAGGAACTACAGTAGTTAGGATGAACCTCGTCATGAGAGTCCTAAAGAGTTAGATAGGACGGTCTACAAGCTGTTGTTGCACAAAACTCAAAAGCAATTGTTCAAGAATTTACACAACAGTTGAATTCAACTCATTCTTAATTACCAACAGATAACTGTTTATTTTTATCTACTTATAAACCGAAAAAGTCGCAGTATTTACAGGATACCCCAATAATTTCAACGATATTGTTCGTGGCATTTAATTTTATAGCAGTAACCTTGTTATAAACGGTAAAAGGTGCATATTTCTGTTTCGGTTTTGATGAGATGAATAATATTCACTTACACAGTAGAATTTTGTGAAGCTCGCCTTTTGCAGTTTTTATTGAAAATATTCGAATGCTCATTTCGTTCACTTATCTTTTTGTTGTATTTTATAAATAGCAAGTTCAATCCTAGTCTTATTATAACGAAAATTGTAAAACACAAGTGTATCTCGTGGGACAGGAGTTTTTAGCTCCACGTGAAACTATTATGAATTGTCAAACCTCTGCAGTTTTGCAATGCTATAATCGAATAATCAACTCTGGCGTACGTCATAATATACAAAATCATAAGGCAAAGGAGTAAGCAATTCATGATTGAGATACGCAATGATACATATATGTAGAAAACTCTTACCAGTAATTTATTGCAATTTAGAAGTTCGCAGATTTGGAATATTTGTTGAGCTGACCAAGCAATTTTGGATTACGCAGAGAAATTTTATTGCGAACGGGATACTGGGAAGAACATCCCGCTGAGAACGATAAATCGTATTTTTAAAACTTGGATGCATTTTGTGCTTGTTAAACTGACGAGGGAGTAAGGTTAACTGTAACTTCATAAGTTTGTAAGGGGGATTCTTTGCAAAAAGTAAAACGTGAAGAGAAGGAAATGAAAGACTCTACAACGACGTGATCACTGGAAAAGTTCTGATTAAATTCTATAATAGGCTGTAGAATCTTCTTTAGTCAACTTATTTTTAATGCATCCATCTCTCTTATGCTTAGAGTTCATAGTCCTTCCATTTTGCAGTACATTATTTCCACACAAATAGTTATATATTCACTACAAAGTGTAGTTGAGATTAGACCTACTAGTGTTAGGTGAAACAAATAGTGCAAGGAAAAATATGTTTATCGATATTTCTTGTACTTTATTCAACGTTGACGAAAAATAAATATAATATTATTGGAAAATAAACGGCGCGGAAACTCTACTGACAAGAAAATGTGAGAAGAAAAATAAATGGGAGCAATATAGGAAATCAAAACGCATAGTTTTGATGACTTTAGTGATTCTAACGTTAATGTGATTGAACTTCGAATTTTCTTGTTCCATATAAAAATACTGAACACGAAATATGTATTAATACGATTAATCAAACATTTTTTAGAATTGTGCAGAGAAAAGTTATGACAAAATTCTTATTATTGATTGATTTATGCATTATTTGTCGAACTTGGTAATAAAGTGTATGGCTTTGAATATACAATGAGAAGATTACTATTATTATTGTCATGTTTCATCATTGCTAGCATGTTTGTCGTATGGCAGCTCTAACGCAACACGATTTAATCTGATTATATGAAACGTCCTAGTTTGTCCGAGGACGCAGCACCTTGCAAGATATATTGACATTTGTGTACGGCAAACAATGTTCGTATTCAGCAGATGCAGTGAAACAGCATGTATCTACAATTAACAGAGAATCCTATCACGAACGAGCCACTAACTCCCAGCTTGCACCTTGGGCATTCTGTATTATTATGGCGTGCATGGGACAATTCAAGCAGGACTTGTTCCCGGAGCCACCTAAATGGATGCATTAAAATCGTTCTAATTCAATCGCAATGAACTATACTTTGAAATAGATTTGATAGTGATTTAAGATATTTTTCATTCAATTTAATTTCCTAAGCTGAATTTAATGTTTTTATGTAATATAATATTAATCATACAAAAATAATTAATTGTTTACAGCTAATTTAAAGTAACCTGTATCAATGTTCAATTGGCCTTGTAAAAAAAATAAAAACTGGATAATGCTGAACGTTGAATTATGATCCCAAAATAGATATATTATAATATATTTTGTAAAATGTATATTTCAAGAGTTATAATTTTAATTTTTTACTGTATTATAGTTCATAAACACCTAATGTCCAACGGGCCAATTGTAAAGTAACAATTTATTAAATAAAAAAATAAATAAACACGACATAGAATTTTCGAATCTTGTTTTTATAGTACAATAAATTGTGCCCGTAACGAAGGATGTTTTTACACGAATATTTTGTAGCGTTTATGAAGAGTTGCGTAATATAAAAACTGAGATATACAGAGTGGTCCAGGTTTTTCTTGACCAAGTGCTGTAAATAAGCAAAACAGTGTTCTAATAAAAATCAGCAATGAACATTTTGTTACAAAGTTATAGTGAAACAAATATTGTACGCAGAGAATAGGTGATAATGAATTTTCCATCGCACCATACGAAATATCGACGCTGTTTATCTTGTCTGCATAATCACATAAAGTTTATCATCTGGTAACGATTCCGTTGCATTGACAGTTAATAAAAAACAATTACTTAGTACTGTTAATTCCACACTTCGTTCCGGATCCATTGTTATTGATTTCGTACGTGCAATACTTCATTGCTTCCAACTTGGTAACAAAATATTTATAGCTGAGCTTCATATAACAATTTTGTCTTATTTTTATTTAAAGGATGAATTACCGCAATTTGTTACCAAAAACCTTGGGCAACCTGTAGTACACGATGATGTACTATACTATTCTTTCTACAATATTAGATTGAAATTTAATTTGAATTACACGAAAAATAAAAACCTTCGTCATGTTGTCTGGTTAATTTTCCTTTTTTTGCTACTCCTATTGATAGAAACCTTCGTTTTTTAGCACTTTGATGTTGGTAAATAATAGTGTTGAGCAACTAAAAAGGCCGAGAATGACTGAATCAATTTTCTGCGTTATGCAAAGAAGGAAAAAAATTGTCCTGTATGAAAGAACTGGCATGTAAAAAAGCGTACATTACGAAACACAATTACGCACGTTTTTGCCTACCGTTTTATTTGTATTGAAACCGGCAACGAAACAGAACATAATTCTTATGAAATATAAGGGACTTTGACTTTTACTAGTAACAGAAATAGGTATTTTTTCAAAAATAAGAACTACGTTAATATACAAATTTGTTACGTTTAGTAATTAGATTTCTAATTAAGTTACCTTACTCGATCAGTAAATTGTCTTTTATAGCAGAATCCAACACTACTCACCTGAAACAAACAATAAACACAATCACATTAGTAATGTCGTCATTAATACAGAATGGTAATAACTCTAATTAATGTAATTTAAATATGACCTTCAATATTATTTTAGTAAAAGCCTGTTACAATTTTTTAAGGTAGAAATGATAAAGACAGATTCGATAACAGTAATATCTTTTAGAAGGAAATTGAACTGAAATAAAAGCAAATGAGTTGGAAATATATTTCGACGAAAGATAATAACCTAATCTTTAATTAATAAAGAACGCGCATGAGTAATAATTTTACAGCACCAGCTCGTGATATTTCATTTAGTACAGATTCAATGTAAGATAACAAATACATAAAACACTAGCAAACGCAAAAAATACGCCTTCAAAATTATGGAAAATAAATCTGAATAAAATAGATCCGAAACAAAACTTGTCTCCCTTAATATTCAAAGGAATTAATGAATATATTCATTCATAGTTGTAGACCATCGTAATTAATTAAACTTCTCAATAAATTAAAATATCTATCGCGACGATGGAACGATTAAAAAAAAAAAAAAAATGATCACTCTTCTGATGCATTCTGAATTGTACTTGTCAACAAAATGAAGTGACACTTCTAAATGCATTATAGAAACTGAATTTCTTCTCCTCATTTTTCAATCTTTTGTATTCAGCCTCGCGCATTCCAGTCGATACGTATCGAGAGCAACGATAAATATTTCCTCGAAGGCAATGATCTCAACGAAGGCATGTTACAATCCCAACATTGTTAAGTAATAGCATTGGAGCGATTAAACGCTCATACTGGCCGTTCTCAGTCTTGATCGGTGATATATAATAATTGCTACCTTCATTGCAAACGATACTCCATTAAGAAGAGAAAGATCTTCATTATACTGAAGTTATAAAATGTTAACAGGCGATCGATCATGTTTAATGCTACCCCTATCTCCAACGTGTCTGAAATATTTCTATCGTTGCTAGATTTGTAGTGAAATGAAAGGTTAACGATAAGCAATGTGTGCGCGAATTTTTGAAGTACGGTAAGTTTACTTTATTCTCGCATCACGCATCTAAATTATAAATCAACTGAATAATAAGATGTTCTGTGTTAAAATAGAGTTTCTAGATAACAAACGCAATGAAACATTGTGCTTGTAGTGTAAAATTGTACGTAAATAAAACGAAGTAGCCACGTTCTGTGTTGCGGAATTATTCTAACATCGAAGAAATTGAATTTTTAGCTCATAAATAATGTAGGACCCGAACAGTCCTGGTTGTAGCGTGATAAGTGACTTATCGGTAATCGAATGATGTGTAGTTAGTAAGTTTTTTCTCTATATGAATAACCATTCTTTATTTTTAGTTTTAATAATAAACTTGATCTTTTATTATGATACTTAACCGTATTTTAATTATTGTAAAAACCCTACAATAATAATGCCTTTCTTAAGTTCAATTTTCCTTTTAACATTCTTTTTATGAGTTGAAAATTTAATTTCCTCGGTACTCGAATACTTCTGCTAAACTGCATTCACCGTACTTCAAGAACTTTTGCATGAACTTGAAATATTTCTTATTTTTCCGTTTCACCATGAATTGTGTGGTCATAGTGTTATGTAACGCACTTAAATAATAATTATTTTTCAAATGGATTCCCCAAAAATCGCAACCTGTAACAAATGGTTATTCCATGAATTTCATTCACCATACACAAACTACTACATATCTCTATGTCGACCATTACAATATATTTTCCATTTGGTTGAATTACATGTTACGAAGATAATGAAAGGGTATTATAATAAGTTGGTCACTTTCAAATAAGGATTGCCAACACAACGAGTACAAGCCGTGCATCACAATTGCTTCTATATCAATAAACAGACGACATCGAAAAATTGTTCCAATTTGACGTTTCATTATGTGCGCATTAAAGCCGCAATACAGAAGGACGCAAATTGAAAGCGCCTATCAGAAAGTCCATTACTTAATCCAAAGAAATGTTCCTCTAACAGCTTGCCGTCTGCGGCAATGTCTATGCATTACTGTCAACTCCCATGCCTCCATTGTTTCGAATTCCACACAAGAAGCGATCTGTGGAACGGTCACGAGAATTGTGATGCTGAATTTACAGAGGGTAATATGTTCTCTTTGTCTCATCTGGACGCTGAAACGTCTATTTTAGAAATCATAGGAACTCGGAGGGACATCACCGGCGCAAATTTGCACGCAGCACGATAAATATCGCCCTCGCATACGAATATCATCATTAATTTAATCGTTCAATTTATCAATTATTTCTAGCGTTCGGATTTCCTAGTGCTGCTCGTTACAAAATAAATCGTGATGAATTATTCCGCTTTTTTCCGATGCAAACTGTAGCCAGTTCGCATGCAGTATGCATAGATGAAATTATTGAAAGCCCAGTTACGTAATCTGGTACACCTGGGTCTCCTTTTTGCACACTATTATTCATAGGGTCCTTTTAATCCGTTTTACACGGTGTTGTAGGGGATTTTACGTAGGCGGTCTGCATTTGTTCGGCCATGGTGGTTTACGTTAGGGCCTGAGATTGTCGCGCCGATCGAGACGGTTCGTATCGGGCGCCAATTAACGTAGCCCATCTCAAGAGCCGTGCGTCGCTTTCAAAAAGAAGACGATCGCGTCGAACGATCGAGAATAGTCGGAGAGACACGTGCATTGTGAATAGTCGTAGAATAGAATTCATTAAAGAGTATATATTGTGATCTAATTGAATTGTTTAATTGAATTGATATAGTGTAACCGTTCTGTCGCACCCAACAGCCTTTTCCCCTCAGTGTCTTCGTCATGTTCTCAAAATATTATGAAAATAATGCGTATCCTGTACGATTATTTCAAATCCATCTTGTTTCCATATACATGCTCAGTGTAGCTGTGTTTGTTTTTTAATTCCTCTAAAACACGTACAGTAAGTATAATAATTTGACTGCCGTGTGGCTACAAATATTTTCATTCGACGCAGCTCTATTTTAAATCACTTTTTGTGTAGTTCACTTTACTAATCAACCAGTTAACTGCGGAGTTTAGTTTTAAAAATCCCTCGCGGTATGCGAAATTAAAATCAAGCAAAGACGTTTATACACGTCGACCGCAGGGCCAATGCTCCTATTATAAATTGTACGAATCAAGTAAACCAAAACGAGGGTGGATTACATATTTATTCGATACCAAATTCACAATACATTGTTGAAAAGGTTCTTATTATTAAAAACTTAAAAAGTGTCCAAAATTAATACAATTTATAGCCAAGAAAAATTAAAAAAAACTAATAATTTTAGGAAATTCAGTTGATTCCTGTCTGCTGCCAGATGCATTGGAGAAAATAATCAACTCATTGTGTAAAAAGTAATTCATTATACGGGAGATATCCGATATACCAAAAAGAATAATCAATTTCTTTTTCATAAAATACGTGTAAAATACATTGCAGTTCTACTGGTAATATGAAGGAAACATACCAACAAATAATATTCTTATTACATTTTATTGAAATTTCGTATCTTTATAGCCAATGGGAATTTTTTATTTTACACGACGAGTATACACGTCAACCGCCCAGATTTGCATTGTGTACACGTCGAACGCAGTTCACTGGTTAAAACTATTCTTAACACATTGGTGACGGGGCATTTAGAATACAGTTCTAAAATGATGCGTATACGTGTCATCCGTCGCCAACGTATTAATGTACTGCAATTAACAGAACTTTCAAATTCCAATCATTGTTTTGTACTTGTAACAAAAATATGAGTCACAGTGATCTACAATTCCATTATCGTTATATTGTACTCCATGTCGTAGTGATGCTTATTTGACAAACGCTGACCAGCTTTCTCTAAACCGTTTACGTCGCCTAATTGCAAGTGAAGGCGTTTACTCTACTTTATCTCTAATTAAAAATGAATAGGTCCGCAAGAAAGTCTGCATGCTGAAGGGGTATGATTCACAGGTCTGTTTTGCAATAGCAGAAACACGCTGCGCACAATGTATCTGCTAACGATGTAACAAGAATGATCTCGAGGCCCGATTACACGTGCGAATTACAAAACGTGACTCTGCCTGCACGACGGAGCGCGTAGATTCTGCTTCTATACAGCTGTTCCTGGTCGCCTTCTCCCTTACACGACGATCGAATAGCTATCCCGGATCGTTGGATCGACCTTACTGCTTGTAATTAGATCGTCGAACGCTACTTTGCAAGCCGCCTTACTGCTTAATCTGCTGGTGAACGAGTGAACGATTCAAAAGGACTTGGTCGCTGTGAGCGTGTCGGTGCAGAACCTGATCTAGGATTTAATCATTTAATGCATTGATAGGAGGGTGATGGTTATTTAATAAAAAAGAACAATTTAGCTTTGATTTTTTAACGGAGCAGTCCTCAATGCGTTCTCAATTAGGATTAAGCGATAGGTTTTAATCATTTTCTTCATTTTGTTCTGTTGCATATTAAGGTTAGCTATCGGTCATTGAATTTTATGATTTTTAAGAAATAAATGCAATATTCTTATCGAGATGTTACAAGTTTCAAACACAATTTATTTAACATTGGAATATTATGGCAAAGTAAATTTGCGAATCAACAACTTTTATGAACAGTTATAAAAATCTCACTCGAAGATAATAAAATGAATCTAACGATTGCGAGAATGTTTCTGTCTGAACTGCTTCATAAATAGCAACAAAGACTGTTTTTCCTCTTCTTGATATATTATCGAGATTCATAAAGGGCCTGGTGCATGGATACGTTATTCAAAATATGTACCAACAAGTGGGTAGCAGCCTCTAAAACCTTATGAAATGTAATAAAATGTTAACCTGGCCCGTTTTTCGGCGTGGAGAATAAAATGTTAGGGTGCCTCAGGAATAGTTTAAAAGCAGAATTTTATGCCCCACCCTAACCGATAAATAAGAAGTTTGTGGAGTTTAAAAGATCGAACTATATTTACGGAGTACGTGTATAAAAGGACTGATGTAATTTATTATAATTAGCACATATCGATCTATAAATATCATTTTATATAGCATTTTAATATTTGCATATCTTCCCAAGCATTTCTGAATTTTTCGTACTCAATATTATGCAAAAGTCATTTCATCATGCATCACTGGATTGGTCTTTGTTAATACCCTATCATGGGGATAGTATGTAACTAGTCATGTTTACTAAAATATTGATGCCTTTGAAAATTCTGTAAATATGAGCCTAAAAAGAGTAATGTTTGTTTGTCATTAATATTTGTCCCTTTGAATTAAACAATTTTTTCCTTTGCCATATCGTTTCTAATATTAAAAACAAGCGAGAAATTGAAGGTGCGTAAGTTCCGTGGGACAGCCTCTGTATTAACTCCTGCTTTACAATTTTTCATATGTAGACGGACTTCTAAGTTGATTATTGAATTCCAGGATTGAAAAATCGCACAGTTTTGCCAATTCTTAATAGCATTATGTAGAGCCAAAAACTACCACGTGTCACACTCGTATCTTTTGTATCTTGGATCTTCCCCTGCAATTTGTAACACGAGTGTCATTCGTCATTATAGAGAAAGAGGTTAACTCTTTACTGCTAATTGCAAGTGTCATTTTCTCGTCGCATACCAGTGTTATCACTATTTGAATGAATGAGAATATTATTTCCCACAGTTACCTAGAAAATCCTATGAGCCTACGTTAAATAAAACTTAAAATTTCAGTTATATGTATTCGACTGGTCAGTAGTATGTAGTAGATACCTACAACTGAAACATTTGTTAAGCAATGTAAATTAATTTGTACAATTGTGAATTGCATAGAGACTAGATATAAAGTATTTATTGAGTGATTGAAAATACATGTACTGCTTTCACCATGTGCGTCAGAGAAATTCGTTAGTACTACTAACTACATAAGTACTACATATTTGCTTGGTAGTTAAATATTGTAGTATACATATCTTGTGTGCTATTTATTGAAATTCTGCTGAAATACTTGTTCTCTCTTCGACATAGGAAGCACCAATATGATTTTACTGGTGAATAAAACATTGTCGATATTAAATTCTGATATAATTTCTTGTGAGCGATATTGTGATTTCAAAAACCACTACGCCCTGACCCAAAAATAATAATCTCTTTTAATAAGTTTCATATTGAACTTTTTATAAGGAAATTTGGTCCAATGTGTTCAGTATAAAATACGTATACATATAATCTACGTATTGCACATTATCTTACTAAGATCTAATTGTGTCAAAAAATCTGTAGCACCTGTACTATTGCAAACATGAATAACATTATTCCCATCACAGGTAAAATTGCTCCACTAAACCCCATATTAAATCCATCAATTGTCAAAATTTCATAAACATTTTGACACGCATAATTAGAGGAAAACTGCAGGGTGCCGAACAACAGCCTCCCAACGCCACAAGCAGCGAATACACTTTCTCTTCGAGTGTAAAATTAAACGTAGCATGACATAAGCACATGGGAGAAAGAAGCATCCCGCAATTAAACGATTAACGTAAGCAATAGTTGGTAGATTTACGAAAGGACGGGCGTTGAACGTATCAACGGCGTGACCAACTCGCTTCATTCACTGTTTAATCGACGGAAGGTTGTGCACGACGTGATTTCGTTCATCTCCCATAGAGCCACTTGAATGAACTGAATAACGATTAATCAACGTGAAGTTTATTAGGGGACCGAGAATAGAAAGCCAGAGCAGAAAGGAAGACTCCTTGGTCTCGATTCTTTTGGACACGCTTTGAAACCTTTCAGCGCTACGCCACTTGTGAAAATTCAATTCTTTTCGTTGCTGTAGCAATGTTCGACCCACCTGCTGGTTCGGTACACCTCGTAAGAAATCAACGTCGAATCGATTCTAGCCTTCGAGCCGCCTATTCTGAACGACCGTCGATTTCTCTTATGAGCTTTAAAACTCTCAGGAGTAATTCAGAGAGAATGAGGGAGCAGATCTTTGACACTTGTCGCATTAATTCTGATCGGCGAGTAGCGTAGATATTGTACTGTTATTATACTCATGAATCGATGATAAGATTGAAAATATATTACACAGTGCCGGGCAAAAGTATAAACGCATGACCGTAATAATTTTCTGAAGACCAATTTCTTCAGCATTTTATTATATGTGTTAACTGAACAGGAATATCGTTTTGCCTGTACGCCATTCTCTTATTTGCAAGACCGTATAAAAATGGGTTGAAAATTATTACCGAAATCTTGATTCGAAGGTTGAATTACATCTACGGAAATTTGATTTAATTCAATATAGGTTTTACGGGGGATATTTAAAACAAATTAAATCTTTTAACGTATGTGATATTTTTATGTATAATTCATGTCAACTGTTACACGCAACATTCTTTACCTTGAATGACATTTGTGCATCTTAAACTTAAATTTATCTTTTCTTGCATCTTGAGGTGATTCTGGCTCCCCTTTCTTGTAATGTACTTATATTTAATTTGACGTGATTATAATCAAAATAATTCAATTAACATTTTAAAAAACGTGTCTCTTCGACTTTCAATATATAACAAGACTAAAAAGGTTACTGATGATTAAAATATAGTTTATGTTTCTTATATATAGTTTGATTAGAAAATTGCAAAGTCACTTATTGACTTATTTTACCGACAACAAAATTATGTTCAAGATTAAATACGAATAAAAAGCAGTATAATGGCTTGAGCATAAAAATAACAAACAACCTACATCACTATCAAAGACCTCGCGAAGTAAAGGAACATCATAAATATTCTGCTCTTACGGAGGACTTTTCTAACGTAGATAATTTGTATCATAATTTGTGCCAGCGTTCATAATTAAACGCGTAAGCTTAATAAAAACAAAACACTTAGTTTTGCTACCACGCGTTGAATATTCAAAGAGCAAGGAAATATGAAAAGCGCCTTTTGGGTAAACTCTTTGCAATTTCATCCATTGCCTCAGAGTTTATTCATAAAGCTCTTTAAAGGATATCCAGGGCATTAATCAACATAGCAGTCTAACTTACAGGCATAAAGTGTGCATGAAAAAAACGGAACGACATTCTCAGCTCAAGTATACAGCACGGTGGAACTAAGATTGGCGATTAGTAATTACCGATTACGCTAACGAACACCCATGAAGCACTACCGGTTATGATTTATCATTGATCTTTAATACTCGGCGGTTCTAACAAGAAATTCCTTTTTATCTCAACACTGATGCAACTAACCTACCTGCCTTCCCATTCAAAAATGCATCGACACATATTTTAAACTAAACGATTTTCCACGGAAAACCGACAAGAATTTCGAAGCGCAACTATTAACTACCAAAATTAAAGAGGCACCAACTTTCACTTTTAAAGTAAAAACGTCAACTGATCTGTCTTTCTTCAAACGAAAACTACTTCACACTTTTTAAGCATGCAATGAAAGCTGATGGACCAGAAGAAAATTTCAAAGCTTTCATCTCCAGTGTCATCTAATTACATTTTACATTCGATTCGAAAATTCTCCTAATTTTAGTAAGGAGATGATATCGAAACCAAAACTATTCTTACCAAAAGATCCGCCCTACTGAAATTAAGTAAACGAACCAAAAGGGCCCAGCAAATACCGGAGAAATGAAGCACCTGGATTACTAATCGCAAACTAGCGGATGTATGTATGTATCCGGGTAAAGCAACGCACGGAAAATCCTTCCATTACCGCTGGACAATTCCCGATTCGAGCAGATTCGCTGGGCAAGCATAAAATCGGTAATCACCGTGGATTCGGTATAGAATCTCGTCGACGTATCCAATGCAACAGGATCGATTATAATTAACGATGCAGCAACGGTCGACGTTTGTTTCCCCGCTGGAACGTGCCGCCCACAATCGAGAGCGATGCTTCGCGATATTACGAACGATTATTACGAACGAGTGTGTTCCGTGACTGGTTCGAACGATAAACCATCGCGGAGACTCTCTCCCTAAGGCCGGCTATGCAGTGTCTTTTTAGTTCTTTCCGTGAGACTTGTTTGACGAAGATGTCTGTTCCTGCGAAACTGGTAGCGTCTGGGGAAAGTCCGTTGGACTTGTTCGATTCGAGAAATATCGGCGTTCGACTGTCTTGCGAGACTTGTCCACTCGAAATTGAACAGACGTGTTCAATGGGCAAACGTGAAGGGCTTCATAGAATGTCGAAAACGTTTTTCAAGGATACGTGTACACAATACACAGTGGCGTGCGTGTACTATATTATTTATGTAATACATAGGGAAATATGTGCCTCTTACTTGAGTTGATTATATCATTGTATATTATGTTTCTGTTCGATCGATTGTTATAGCATTTGAAAGTACATTTCTCATAGATGAAGGATACAAACGCTAAAGAATTTTAAATTTTATTTGCAACATGTAATTAAATACATTTGGAGAATGCATATAGTTAGACAACTGAATGGGGAAAATGATTTGAAGCAAATAACTTAATACGAACATGTAACAAAATGTAGAAATTTGGGGGATGTTTAATTATAATTAATATTTCGTTTGTCCACCCTTATATCTTTTTGATTTCGGCACGCCTACGAAGCATAGAGTCGAGTAAACGTTACAACGTTCAACAGAAATTGTAGTCCATGCATTTTGGATGATTTCATATCATTTATTTTAATGATTAAGTTTTTTGGTTTAACTACATAAAGGATATAAAGGAAATTGAAGTCTGTCTTTGAATATCTGCGTATAATATTATATTATAATATATGCTCAGCACTATTTATATTGTTGAAAACGATATAGTGAGGTCCTAAAATCTGCGAAGCAATAAAACACACGAGTTTAGAGTGGCAGAACAACTTAAGACAGCCGATTTTGCAGATGATATACAGTTGGAACATCGATCACAGCCGTGCACGCCTTGGATTTTAACCCTTTCCGTATGAAACAGTGCAATGAAGAAACGCCTCTTACGCTATGCGCATACACATGTGTGTATGTGTACACCACCATGCCAAAACGAATATCCACGCATACATTTGAGACAGGGCTGATGAATTTTCATTTCTGTTGAAGGATAATCATCCATCATAAAGCTGTCTAGCTGAAACTGGATAAAGTGCACGCGAACTCGACTAATTTTCAAACTTATTTTTCTCGTAAACAATGCGTTTTATGAAAACATTGTATTGTACATTTTCGATTTACTTTTTTACGTAGAATCACCACTTGCTTGCTTGTACCACCAAGTACGGGACACCCTGTATATCTCTTCAAATGTGAATGACGTTGATAAGCAACATATTCTACTATGAGACGGGTATAATTAAAAATAATTCTTCTAATTTATGTAGCACGCATTTCATTTTATATTAATGAAAATGAAAAGAAGAGACATTGAATTTCTAAATATCCTAGAGAATTTCCAAACAACGTCACTACGTATCAGTAAATAGTGAACTTCATAAAGTTTAGAGACACTTTTCTCGAAGTTTATGTGTCACTGAGGTCCTTCTGATAGTCAAGAGTACCTGAAATTACTCATCGATGGTATGAAAAAATATATGAGAAAAGTGCAAAGGGTTAATACTCCAATAACATACATGTACATATATTCCGGGTGTTACGTTTAAACACGAATTGTGGAATATATCGTAAAGAGTTGAAAATATCAAAAAATGTTTCTATAAAAGTTGTTTGAGTTCTAGGACTACCGATACATTTTGGTATTATTGTGATAGCATACGTTAAACAGAATATGAACACAAAAGTCGTTGAATGGGCATTAAATATATATTGTATAATTGTCATTCTGTCTTATTAAAATTCATCATAAAGTGCCACAACGATACCTATATATTAATACTTCTAAAGCAAGAAATCTGAAACAAGTCATTTTGACTCCCTTGGTAGTTCTAGTGTTAAAGGGACACGGTTTGTGATCTAGATGATTTTTGCATAGGTGAAGTACTGATGGATATTTAAAAACCAAGACACTTTTTTTAAATCATGCTCTATATTTGTCTAGACATAATGTTGCAGCGAGTATTGAGACGAATTTAACGACCAGCAATATCATATTATTCTGTTCAGTAAACCCATAAATCGCTGGCAACAATATTACGCGTAAAAAAATATAGAGTACCATCTACCAAAAGAGTCTTGGCTTTAAATCTCCCCCACTACTTCACCTGCCCAAAAATTATCTTAATTACCTTAACCCAAACAACTTTTGTAGAAACATTTTTCTGATAGCTGCAACCCTTTACGAAATATTCCGCCAATCGTGCTAAAACGTAACACTCTGCATGTGTACGTATTCTGTGCATACATCTACGACGGCAGAGACCAGAAAGAAAAGAAAAGAAAAGAAAAATCGTTCCTTTGATCCACCGAACTGTTGGTTTCCCTCAAGGCGGTTTTCTTTCCTCGTCCCTCCGTCTACGCCACTTTGCCGTAACTCTTCTCGCAGGATTGCACACGTACATGTATATACACTTCCGACTAAAACAATTCGACGCACCCGTAGGAGTAGGGGCGAGTATGTAATCGCTTTGGAATTCAGTGGTGGTCGAAAACGAACGCCGCTTGTGTGAAAATGCCCCGGGTCCTCTTCGATGCGCCACAAATCGTATCAGTCATGGCTAATGTAAATACATATGTAAATAGAACGGAGACGGTGTAGGAGTTGAGAAAAAGTCGAAAGCCACAGGCATCGTAGAGCAAGTGGTTGGATTAAAGGGGTTGAACAAAATCGAGATCGCTCGTGCATAATGTTTGTTGGGCTATAATTGAAGAGTTGTACTTCTGGGGGTGCTTTGTGGGCAAATGTGCTTGGAATTGTGAGAGTATTTGCACGTGTACTGGGCTTAGTTAGACGACATTGGCTTTGAGAGGTTCATTCAGTTTGGAATTCCTTAATTTTCCATGGACATAAGGGAATCTTTGTGTTAGAATTTTTTTCTCGTGAGTGAAACAGAAACGCGTTTTAAAACAACGTATCAGTTTGTTATAATTGTAATGGTGAAGAGTTTGCTTAGTTTAAAAGATGTATGTGTGGGAACTAATAGTAAAAATTAATCTAATTTTATGATACACTGATTTTATTGTTAATCGTGGTAAGAGAGAATGTATTGTTATTGTTAGCTGTTCTCTACTTTCGTCAATTCTATTTTGTATTTTAAAAACAAAAAATTGATTACTGTTATTTACATGTGAATTGTTGTTGTGTAAATCTATAATATGTAGCGTAATATCTATTTTTTACATTCAACTTTCATATGCCTTACTAGTAAAAACGTAAATAGTGTAGATAATGTGTTTAATCATATTTTTAATTAATATTGCACAATTCCTCGTATTTCTTTATTACTTTACTAAATCGACAGGAACATTTGCAACGGTACCAAGGATCTATGATCATAACACGTAATTTCATAATATGTACTTATACGATTGCCCTAAAAAAAACATTGCAGCTGCTTTTCTGCGCATATATCCAGATAAGAGTTACAATAATTTTTACAACTAAACACGACCAGAAATCAAAGAAAATATCAAAACCACGACATGATAAAATGAAAAAAATACTTCACAGTTGTACATATGTACTATGAAAATAATTCTCAAGCATCGCATGTAATTCTCAATTATTCTCATTTATAAACTAATTTAAGGTCTTTCCAATATAAATAATGTTATCAGTCCTCGTTCAGCAACTGCTTATATTCTAGAATGAGGTAGCATGTACGCAGTATATAATTCATATTGGTTTCCTAACTGTCTATAATAATTTCAAAATTTTCTAGTCTAGTACTTTGCAAACAAAAAAAACCAATGAACAATAACTTCATAAACTTAGTAGTATTAGAAGTTTTGAAGAAAGGAATCAACTCCAATTCGCATGCGAGGGATGTGTGTAATGTATTGATCTAAATTACACTATACTAGACAAAAGATACAGAACAAACAGAAATACCAATTAATAAGTTCTAACTGCACAGCACAATAAATTTCGAATCATGCGATTTGCCATAAACAATTGCTTTTTAAAATACGACTATTTCTAAGCTTTTATGACTTTCAATTATTATTTATAATTAATATAGATACTTCAATTCATTATACAATTTCAGTTAACATATTACAATATATGTAATTCACGTATTGTAATGTATGTAGTGCAATATAGTAGTCTAATAACCCCGTGAGTTTCATGCGACTGGAAATAAATAAAATGAAATACAATTACCAGCACATACGTAAGATTTACTAAATCAACAGTATTAGAGCCCTTGAAATAAAGAATCAATGAATCTCGCAACCTTCTGCCAAGGTCTCTACAATACAATAAGATTTCTTCGTAAAATATTAACCTCCTCCTTAAGATACATAGGAACAAGCCAATAAAAAAACATTGCTCAATCGCCAGACACAAAGTCGAGCGTCCAAACATCCATAAAAGTATATAAACCTAATCGCGAGTCAGGCCCTCAATCATTCGGTATACGCGGAAACTTTATCGTAGCAAACACTGCGTTTATAGTTTATGATAAGACTAATCTACCGGGACTGACGTATCCGCGGAAAAAGGTAAACGATTTCCTAAGCACCGCGAAACATCAAACATCATTAGACGGAACGAAACTGGCACTTTGCGTCGACGCTGTCCGATATGAATTGAGCAAATAAATCCAGAACACGCGTGGTTCCCACCAAAAATCATTCGAATGTTGACCCATCGATGGCGAACAATCGTGCCGCTGGAAAATCTCGTCGCACCGCGAATCAGAAACAATCGAACCGAACGAACGTGTAACGAGCAAACATTACGAATAACGCTGAATGTACACGGCATTGATAAACGATAACGATCGAGCAGATTGGAGAAGAGAAGAAAAAAGAATAGGCTCAAGGGTACATCATCGTGTTGGACTAAAAGAAAGTAGGTTTCGACAGTTTATTTCTCTTAGGTAATTAATGTAGCGGTAATTATTGAGTAACGTATCGGAATTTGTTAGGGGTTGTTAAGTAATATCTTCACTTTATTCTAGTAATTTATTTATTATCTGGAATTACAAAACAGCGGAGCTATATGGCATCGCTTATCTTCATGCCTAGCGGAACCTTGTCCTTTTCTAGCAGAACAATGGAAGTGTTTTGTGCGTACGAGTTTTTGCAAATTTTGTAATGCAAAGAAACGGCGGCAACATCAAGTCAAAGCTTTGGTTTTAGATGAACATAATCAGCTTTGAAATTCCATAAGCACTCAGAGGATTGAACTATGAAAAAAGCTGTACGCTACTTTGCAGATATAGTTTTGTACGGAACAATGCGTTGAAAGAAGTTAATCGGATGAACAGTTTCGAAGATCTACTTGGGTACCAAGTCGAGAAACATGATTTCGAGTAAAACACGTCCGAAGTTAATACATTGGGCGTTTCTACCAGAAACCGCTCAGTCACTTTGAGTGCTCCAACTTCGTCAATTACTCAAACTTTAAGAAATCCTTTAACCACAGCATTCTGCGCGTATGGAATGCAAAAAGACCATTCCTTCCCTTTTTCAAAACCAACAAGGTGGCGTAAAACCCTCTGCAAACAAACGTACGAACCTTGTTCCGATAAGTGCTGGGCAGACAGGCCCACTGCGCGTAGCTCATGTGAACCATCGCGGAAGAATCTCTTTCCAATATCTCGAGAAAGCTCTTCCCTCTGCAATTCTGCCGCCCTAGGCAACCACTTTCTTCTGAACTCCTAAAACGCACCTCAACACAGCATCGTACACTACACCTCAATTCATTAATATTCCACCTGGATCACCGACAACAAACTAAAGTATCCTGTCAAACAACGGCACAAGACACCTCGGACCACAGACGCGTCACTACTACATCCAGCTGTCACCGCGTCACGAAAATTCAACGATCACCATCCATGACCTTCTGCGATATCGATTTCCGCGAATTTCAAAAGTATTCGTTCGCGCGACAACTGTTTGTCACCTGATAAAGCTCGGTCTATCGTGACGTAGGCGAAAGTTATCGAACAATTAATCGCGAGAAACCTCGCGCCGCGTAATAACAATCGATGACGAATCAATCGTATCTCCGTGAATTAATCGAAAATCGTCCACGTCCCTGCACATTGACACACACGTTCGCCCATCGAAGTGGATCCGCGATAGGGGTAGGTTTGGGTCAGCTTTTAACGCGTGTTATTTTGGAGCGGTCTGCGGTCACACTAGCTGGCCAACACGTGCGCTAGCCAAGGCGTAGCTATTGCCACTCGCGGCGCGAAGGATACGTCTCGGCGATTGTACCCGAGAGCCAGCAATCGCTGCCACTGGCCCAACTCAGGGAACCTCGACAACCGCTCGTTCCGCGCAGTCGAGGCGTACGGGACCCTCAGGCCCGTACGAACCTGGCCATCGAATTGTAGGAAACAAAGGGCTCGGCGCGGGGTCTTTGGACCGTTTCTGACCTTTCCGTCGACGACTTTCTTATGCAAATGTCGGGATGGAATCCGTTCGTTTCATAAATCATGTTAAAGAAGTTGTCCCGCGTTAATTGGGCATTGGTATCTTGTTTATGGCGTGCGGACGTTTTGTGAGTTATGCTACATGTTGAAATATGGAAACTAGTGTGTCCGAAGTGTATGTTGAATATACGTACGAATCAAGTGTGCTTCTTTATTAATTTGGTTACTGTGGTTTGAAGTGTAGTTTTTTACTATGGTGCGAATGTTTATTTGCCAGGATGTGTCGAAATATGTGGAATACATTCAAAGCAGATGTATTTAAGAGCCATATGTGTTTTTTTGGGTAAATCATTATGCGCCACAGTAATTGGTTTAATGTTTGTGTCCGTAAGATGTTATATGAAATACGAAAATATGTTTTCCAAATTGACTAATAAGGAACCGAATTTTTGTGAAGGTTCTTCCTTCTTATCTAATTTTTTAAAAATTAGTGTGCAATACTATTTACATTACCTACAATCTATTGCAAGTACCATATTGCATATCTATTACAAGTACTACAATCTATTAATTTCTTAAACACGCGTATAAAGCATTAGATTGAGTAACAAATTCAATCCTGTTTCTTTACAAGAATCTTGAGCATTATTAGTTTTCTATGAAATGCACCTAATCAATACTGTATGCACTATGTATTTTCTATTATAACTTTCTGACACTTCTTCGGTAACTTGTATAAACAACTGGAGAAAAAATTTATTGAAATGTGTATATACATAGTCAAGAACAAACTTATTTGTGCAAATAAAGAGCGATTTAAAAAAGTGGAGTTACTAATGGAATGCGCCTATATAGGAATGAATAAACAAATATTTAGTTTAAGATACAGAAAAACTTATATTAACTTCGCAAGTTCTTCTTCCCTCGTATCGTATTTATATTTATATGAAACTTCGAAGCCCTGTTAAGTCTGTAAAAGAAATTATTATTTGCTCGCTTAGAATTACTTAGTTTAGAATCATTGAGGAAATTAAAATTATTTATGATACATTGCAGGAAAATGTTTTTTTATTATATAATTCTGCCCATAATTTTGTTTTATTATACACGTATATTGCCTGGTCCTTAGGTAAACTTGAAAGTTGTCAAATATAGTGTCCCCCGTACGAAATTCTGATCTAGTTCTGTTAGCATACAAATAATGCATGTTTCATTATGCATCACTGTTTATGTGATAATACATTTTTCGCAAAGCCTGATAAATCTGCACAAGGTCTATTCAAATCTTTAGTCTTCCAAAATCAAAATTGCTTTTCAATTACATACATGCACTTCGAAATAGACCACTTTAATAACCTACATAGAAAATCAACACGCTCCCTTACTCCAACATCTTTAAAAGGTCCCCAAAAATATTTTCAGCCCTATTGCTAATTTACTCAAATAAAAAATGTCAGAACCTGGACTTCAGAATGTCTAAACACCCACGGAAAGGAATCCTCGACCCTGCCATTGAATTGCTCAAACAGAAAAATCAGAAACCAAACCATCCAAATTCCGAAGCAAGGATTCCAAATTTCTCCCCACGCTCCATAGAAAAATCTGCAAAACAATTTATCCATGGGTTCGACGGGTGCCTAGAAACGGCCCTGGCCAGTTGCTCGCTCTACGACGTTAAGTATCGAGAGGACAAGGCATAGTCGCGTGTTTTCTACGCTTCGCGTTATGCGGGCGTAAGCGAGCGAGCGAGCGAGCGTTTCGTTACGAAAGGGGCGAACCGAAGCGAACCGAAGCAAGGGGCAGGCGCATACCGGCTCACACATGAGTCACCGACTTACCGAATGACCAATGAACTAAACAGGGCCCTCCTTGCACTCTGAATAGTCCGAATGCACATGGTGCATCGACAGTGCACCGAAAGGAAGAGAGAGAGAGAGGCAGGCTCATCAAAATGTTATTAGCAACCGTTTGCCCCCATGCACGTTGAAATTGAAAGCATATGCGCCCTCCCAGCCGCCGATTGTTCTTGGAAACGCGTGTACGTACTCGTCCGTGTCATGCCGCTCCATTCATTGTCAATAAAGGAGCAAGACGGCACTTAATCCCGTGTCCCGGCGAGAGCGGGCCACTCGAAAGTGCGAGTGGATGAACGGGATACGTGAGAAATAATATAAGTGCGTTTCAGGGCAGTGTGTAATTGGTTTTGTGAAAAAACAATTGACTCGGTTGTATTGAAATAAGTATACTGAAGTAGATATGTACCCGTAAGTTTAATCGCAGACGATGGAGAACGGAAGTGTGTGGAGGAAATCGGGGCAAAATAAGGATGCTAAGGAATGAGTAAAGTAAATAAAAATTAAGATAAGGGCTTATTAGAAGAATCTCTTTACTGAACTACAGTTTGCATTCTGTTTTATTAAAAGGAAAGGAAATGCAACAAAATAGATATTTTAACCATCAATTGTCACACTGGGAGAAACATCTTCGCATCTATCTATCGATAATTAAAAAGGAAAAACCTTTGTAACTGTGTGTTCCAATAAATCGAGTTCTTTCATATAATTTTTCACACAATTTTTCATCACAGTTTTTCTTATTCAAAATTATCCTATCACGAGGCGCCAAGTAAATAGCTTTTTTGAAAGTTGCATGGAAAACGTATTTTTTGTCTTGAAGTAGTACATCTTAACTGACAGTAAACACAAGTATCTTTATTATCTCTATTATCATTATTTCTTTCATCCCTCTTGACGTTGCTCTTCAATCTTTTATTCATTTTACGTTTTTCTCTATTTAGCATAAACTCCTTGCGTGGTATAAATGATATAATTGCATTTGTGTCTTAGCAAACTTTCGTCATTTTTGTTGAAAAAATTCTTAGCCAAAAATGAAAACAAAAACTATACAGCCCATTGTTACTGTGCATACTATATCACAAGTATTTCATAAAAGGAAGCTTAGAAAATTGATTTACTAAAACCTACTGGAAATAAATTATTTAAAAATTTCCTAAAATTTGTCCTTTCCATTTTATACATTCCTAATCCTGGTTGATGCAGTTCCTGCAAATAGAACTACCATTAAGGTCCTAAGCATTAGATAGCAGGGGAAAATAATATTCTTCATTTTTATGCTATCTTCATTTAATTTCAACCCTTGTATGCCTTGCCACGCTTAAAAAACAATGCATTTGAGAAATGAGAATGTCCCTTTCCGCTTCTGCGCACATCTATGTTGATATTCGAAATTGCATCAAGGGCCTACTCCGTGTTTCGCTTTTTGACCCCCCCTTAAGACCATTCAGTTTTTATCTGAAACATTTTTCGCGGAGATAAGCATGAGATCGGCGCCAATTTTGTGTTGAGAGCGATTTGTTGTATATTTCGTACAATCGCTTGAATTGTGTTTGATGGAAAGAGGCGCTGCACGTTTATCACGCTTCGCTGGTTCTCTTTTATCAATGAGGCGACAATGGATCCTGCAGAAGAATACACAATTTCCCATTTTGGGATTTTCAAACCCCCACTATCATCACTGTACTTCGTGACTTCCCAAAAAGCAAACCGACTAAGAATCAGATAAATACATAAATGTATAAATGATCTTAAGCGATATAAAATTTGTGCTTTCACTGAAACAGTCTAGGAACTTTTCAGACAAGCTGTTACCATTTGCCATAACCCAGTATTCAACCGTCCAGACACTGATGAATGCGACATGTCTTTTTTCCTTTTTACAACTTGAAGCGTACAAATGCGAAATGTAATGCTGAGTCTCCGAATTGAAGTACATATACGTCGGTGGCAAATAGAATTTTTGAATGCCGGATAATGTGGGACAGTGTATACTGGAGAAGAGGTACTCTAAGTTTGAATAAAGGGATAAACAAGATTTAAATAGCAAGATTTACCCCAAGTTCTTTTCCTAGAGGGTGGAAATTTCAAGGATTTAACCTGCTACGGACGGGAACAAATATTATCATGTAGTGTTACTTAAGCAAACTCGTTCACAGTGTCTGCTTCTTTTGTCTTCTTCTTCTTTACAGCGAAATTTGTGTACACGGACGCCGTGTATTACGAGGTTGATCGTAATTAACGGTATCCAATGGTACAGATATTTTCATTATTTTTTATATTTAAATAAAATTGGCTGGACGTCAATAAAGCCAATAGCCATAGAGGTGGCTTTAATAACTGTGCCTAGTAACTTTTATTTTGTATAAATAATTATACTAGTATAAGTTGAAGTTACGCAAACTAATCCGTCTCTTTAAACTTTAAGTTCTCAAACGCTCTTAAGATGCGTAATGAATAATAAATACTGGAACATAACTGTTCAATTACATCATTATTTTATTATTCACATTATACGATACATTTGTCATTGTTCTTCTGCTCTTTATTTTTTTCTGTGAGATACAGAAACGTCGAGAAAATTACAGCAACAATTATAACCAAATCTGTACAATAAAAATTGTAAAATGTTTGTCAAACGATATGCTCAATACTCCTAAGTAATATATTTATTATGCACCTATATAATTCTAGGAACCATTTAAGTATTTATTAAAGGTACTGCAATAACAGTGTTAAACAACTGCAAAGTCTATTCTATATTATTGTTCATTTTCTTGATCTCTTTAATTTGTTGAACTTCAGTTTCCACGAAAATTTAGGTTGTCTTATTTAGACACGGTATACAGAGTGTCCCAGCTGACTTGATTACCCCGAACAACTATTAAACGATACATTTTATGAAAATTGTAAAACATGCAATTTAAATGCTTTCGAGGGGTCCATCTCATACGGTATTTGCTTCTGTTGTGGATGGATTGGTTCCGAAAATTTCGATAGGAAAATGAATCAACCTTCGTATGTCCTAAACCTAAAGTTAACAAGATATGAACAATCTAATTCAAGGTATAGAAGTTGAGGGACGTCAATACGAGCACCGACCTTAGTTCTCAGTAAGTAAGTACGTGTTCGTAAATTATTTCGGCAATATCCTGTTAACTATTAGGTTTAGCACATACATTTCCTGTACGTTTTTACACAGAATTTGATACTCTATTGAATTACAATAGCAAAAGTAGGTCATTCCATTATTTCAACTGGGACACCCTGTATAAGACATCGTACAGGTATGCATGCTTAAAGAAAGTTAATTGCGTAGCTCAATGCGTCACGTCTAATATGCTCCGAAGGGAACTTAATCACGCTAGATATCCAACCACGTGCGCCTCTATTAAACGTGTACATGCGCTGCAATAACGCCGCAGTATGTACTTTCGCGGATGGCACGCGTGAAATGTTTCTTCGCCAGCGATTAGTTGAACAAAAGTCTTTCTTTAACGCGACGAACATCTTTAAGAAAAAGCCGTATTGTGAAATGTGGCGTTCTCTATGTAATTTGCACGTAGAAAGTAGAATTTCGTATTTGATAATGAATCGATTTAACGATTTTCTCTTAAATTACACTTTCTTTTTATTTTTACAGTCTGAAAAATGTATATTTTCTGAATTTCTTACAGTATTTAAGTATGAACAAAGTATACACGCCTGCTTAAAGAATTCCAATGCATTCCATTAGAAATGAAGATATTAAATAATATTAAAATTCGTATGGTTTATTGGCTGAAAAATTGTGCAGCGAAAGGATTATTTTAATCTCCCTGGCTAATGAACTAATTAAATTCTATACTGATCGATTAACGTCTGTACTGATCACATAAAATAATTTTGTGTTTTATATTACATATATTCATATTGGGCAAAATGTGAAATGGTTTATCTTCCGTTTTCTTTTGATCGACGAGAATCTTGTGAACCTTGTGAAATTTGATGAGAGTTCTCGATAAAAAAAAATCTTGCGGACGCTTATGCACTCAATTTTAATATGAAGTTTTCAAACGAGAACTTTTCACGGGGAATAGTTTCGCTTACGCGGAAACTTTTCAAGCATTGCGCAGTTAAAGAGATGTAGTTTGCCTTTACGCTGACGCAAAACACATGTACATCACAGTATTATGGCCCTCTCTGTTCATTCAACCGAAACCGTAAGTTTTCTACTTTTTATTCGAACGATTTCCGCTACTTTACCTCCGTTACGACACTGAGCGGAGGCAAATTTAGATAACGCGGACGTTGTCAGGACTGTTTTATACTTGCATACTTTACGTTACTCCATTTTTCGTCTGCAAGGATAAGACATACATAATTGCCGTAAGTTTGAATAAAGTGCCTTATCCAAACTGCTTCAGCAAAATAAATTAACTTATATTAAAAATTCCCCCATCCAGGAAATTTTAATCTCAATATTGATTAAATAATAAGTTAACAAGAATAATTATTTAGGAAAAGAATAATAATAAAATCGTTTCTCGCAATTAATTGTGGGAAAAATTTTAAAGGGTGGAAAGGATGTAGGAAAATTTGCCTAAATCTTCTTCATTTATTATAATTTAAAATATGCAGATACATATGTGCGTGTTAATTTCGGTCATTTTAAATGTATACAAATTCTGGAGTTATTACCCTGATTGATTTTTGCTTATTTAACTTGCTAACTATTAAGTGTAAATAATATATAAAATATACCCTACAAATATTACTTTTTACTATTAAACACTTTGAAATTGATTAAATACACGAGTATTGTTGTTCAAGCATTTCTTGTTATTAGAAAATTCATTTGCAATTGTTGGTAATTGGTAATTTCTCTTCTTGACGTACACTATTATACACGAGGCTTCCTTCATTGTTTTCATCAGCTGGAATTTATTGCGGTACTTTGTAGTCAATTGTTGACGACGTTTTTGTGACAGTTAAAGGGACTTGTGTCCAATTGGAATTCTAATATGTAGTATTATTAAAAGATTTTATGCAATAAATTTCCTAATGTTTTACACAGTCTTTAGTAAATTCTGCAATATAACTAATCTGCTTACATAAATTCATATTGTGGTCTACACATGTATCATTGTGAATTGTTTATGCCAAATATTCTTCATATCACTTTAAAGTGAACCAATAAAATCAACACTGATACTTTCATACAAACAGATATTTGCCAAGTACAAGATCGACATTCAGTTTAATTACTTGTTTACGTATTTCTTAAATTATTCCTAGGCCTTCAGTTCTGAAGGTGAAATGACAATTTAAAGCAGTAGCTAATTCCCATGAAATTCACCATGAAATTCACCATATAATACACAAGTATATCAAGTAGCTAGTGAACACTTATTTCCGTCATTGAAAATGGGAAAGCTGGAGATGAAGGAAAATAACTGTATTACAATTTAAGAACGAATATGAACGTTTGTTTTGTTAATGCATGTTATAATTACAGATTACTCAAATATAATATCGTATTGCAATCGAATGTTTCAAGGAGTGCAAGTCAATGTATCTTCAAGGATTTCGAAAGAGATCGAGGACTTGTCAACTTGTTATTTTACACTATTTATACAAGTTATTTGCACGAACGATGATATGAAACATACATACGTTTCTTGCGTTACACGTCACAAACTGCATAATGCGACTCTTGTTTGATATGTCTCTCGTGACTACCATAATGGTAGAGATACAAGAGTATTTCTCTTTAAGGAGACCACCCTCTGCACGACGTAAATCATTCTGCTTCATAACGCCGACCACTAGCGTCTTATTGCGGTCGTGCAGGAATTAATAATTTCCAACGTTTGCCATTTTTTTTCCAGCTGCCAAAACTACGATGCGCGCAGAATACGATAGGAAAGTTGAAATCTTTGGAAAGACGAAAATATTCGGAGGTGTTGTCTGCTTGTACTGGAGGAATCTTGAGGACAATAATTTTTCAGATGGAAAAACGTTTTATCTATTTCACGGAAACTATGGAAAATTGAATCAGATTATTTGCTAATTGAGATGTGATATATTAATAATTATTACGATAAACACTACCGTTAGTTGGTACCTACAGTTCTAATAGAAACTATAACTGTTTAATGGATTCAAATTTCCTAACGCCCTTCCTCACATTTTCGAATAATCAAACGACATACTTTCTTAATTCATAGCTAAGTATACACTTCGAATGATCCTCGAAATTATTTATTGAACTTCCATTTTTGAATTAATTTATAACTTAATTACCTATCTATTAGATGTTTTCCCTCATCTATTCAATATTTATTAAATATTTATAATATTACGTACAATATTCTATCACTAATTAATGCAAGATAAGCGATTTTGCAAGTTTAAAGTGATTGCATGAATTCAGTATACCAACATAAATTATTCTCATGAAAAATAAGATGATTTCAGGAAAGAAGCTTAACATAAAGTAAGAATTTAAAGATGTAAAAGGAGCATCGTAAGGAAAAATATGGTCAATAATACCTTCTCTGAGATTGACCAATTGTAACCTTTCTTTAAAACAATTTCCTCGAAAACATTTGTTTTTAGGACTAGTATTCACCGCATTTGTATACTTCCTGTACAATTAGGTACTAAACATATTACTACATACGTACATATACAATTATTGTAAACCAAAAATTTGTGATACTTAATACGGACTGGTACATTTTATCAATTTCCATTTACCATCTCATGAAGACAACAAAGAAATTATTTTATAAAAAAATTCAGTAATCCTTGGAAACGTTAGACCTTAACCCCTTAAGCTCGACCTACGTGCACAGCATCCATTCGTGGCTCTCACAAATTTTTATGTCAGGAAAATACCTTCTTTTACAAATTGTCCAACATTTTATGAAGTTTATTAATTACAACACCAACAACAATTATTCTATTCATATAGTTACACACGAATCAGAGATACTAAAATTCATACCATGATTACTGTAATCTTGAGAGTATCACAATTAATGTGTACCTAAAGTAACAAATTTCTACTACTGTTAAGGGATACCGAACGGAAACAACATTTAATAAATCGTTAATACAATTTATGAATATATTTTATATTTGTTTCACATATACTCCACAATTTCTAAGTGCGACAGGTGATTCATGAAAATGTTCTCGCAAAATACCCTTTATTAACGAAAGTAAATCTAGTTTCCTCCCTCTGTACTTGCAACTACAATCAAAATAACCAAGTGTAATATAAAATGTAAAATACGAGGAATAAACACTATTTTCTCAATTTTTGTACTCCACTCTCAAGTTACAAAAATTTACTCAAACACACACAAGAACGAGCTCCAACCAAATCCCTACTGTTATTCCATTCCCTTGTTAGTCGGGCAGTATCCTCGTTATTCAATCGCATAGAATATTCGTGAAATCGGGTTCGTTTGAGTTTCACACGCGTTCCAACGCGTCGCGATCAATTTATCCTGCAAAAGTCGGGATGCAACGATTTTCACGTCGGTTTCGTCGAGACAATAGGCACAGAGCGAGGGGGAGAAGTTTCCCTATCAATATTCTCCACGAGACCTTGGGAAACGCGGTGGAACGTTCTTTGGCCGTGTCCAGAGGTAAAAGTAATCGATCGCGGCGCCTGCAGACTCGCGCAGCAGAACTGCAAGCCTGCATGCCGGGCTGCATAAAGGTAGGCGTGACTGAAGCAGCTCTAAATCCAGGCTACGCCAATGCATGCAGTAATCGCGGGGAAAAGTATCTCGGCGACTGTGAAGTCGGGCGGATTTAATCGAAATTATTGGGAAATTGTCACTCCAGACATAGTGGCCATGATAGAAAACTTTCTACCCATACGGTAATTGTATCCATCGATTGATACGTAATTGGGAAATGGAATTATGTACATACTATTGGTCGAAAGTTTTTGGCTGCACTTGCTGCATTTGTGTCCTACACTTTTTCAAATTGCAAACTGTAGGCTTTAATATTTTGCTATTTCTTAACCGTTGGATATTTATTCCGTAGGATTTTATTGAGTTAAATATATAGGATTGTTCTCTTCCACTCTAGATAACAAACTTTTGAATTAGTTGTTCAGGTTTGTCGTTGTTTCTTAGTTTGGAACCTGATGTGGACCGTAACTTGGATTTCTGAGCAGATTATGAAGCTATGGTATGATTAATTAGAAAAAATCTTTTCGAGAATGCCAAGATTGTAGTAAAATATTGAGAATAAAAAGGGTGAATACTTTGACTAGTGCTATGTTTAGCAATATACGTATAACATTTCTTTGGAAAACTTTGCAACTGTTGTTATTTTGATAACTTTCGTATGTCTACGTGCAAATAAAGAGAAATAAAGCACTCGTATATTAATAATACAGATGTAAGAATACTGCATGCAGTAGGAAGTGCATATCAAAACTTTCGGCTGGCACTGTACGTCTTAATCCTTTTGCTTCGATATCCCTAGAAGTGGAAATATCCTGTGTATGCAAAATAGTACAGTTCTTATTAATATTTAAGAGCTTTACGTAGAAACACGTACATACTCTGTTTAACTACCTGAGGTAAAATCTATATAAATAGTGTCAATAGTCATATATTGTTTCAGGGAATGTTTATATAGATTTTCAGCAAACATTTGCTGAACATATGAGGGCGTATACAGTCAGTCTCATAAGTATTCCTACCCCTCGCTATCTATACAAGAAATTCATAGAAATTGAAACACTTCAACGTACATCAAAATTCATATACGTATTTCTATAATTAATTGCCCAATCTTATTTATACTAATTCATCTGTTGATTTTAAAAATTGATTAGACTAGCTCAAAGCGCATGAATCCATTTCAATCAATTTTCCTTCTAATCAAGTGGCCTTTATTAATTTAGCCACAACCTTGTGACAGATAATTGTACAAAATTTATATTCAACAGATTCTTGCAAAATAAATAAAACCACCATTAAATATTCTTAATTAATTGACCATTCAATTCCCCGGACTCACTGCTCTGCATTGAACCCTATCATAATTCAAACAAACTGATTAAATTAACTAAAATTAAAGCCGCTCGCAGCTCCTGATCTCTTTAAAACCAAGCTCAACAGGAAACGAAAAACCTAATTTCCAATTAATTAACGTAGTGAGTCACAAATTACTTCCATAATGGTACACCTACAAATAACCAATTTAAAGACAATCCGCCCTAAACAAGAAACATATCCAGTCAACCAGAGAACACAAACGCACAAAAGCCAAGCACTGCGATCCTCTGTGTCCAAGTAATCTCCTTACTTTCGAACGAGTTCACCTGCTTTGATTGTAGTGGGGGAGGGGGGAGGGAATGCTTGATTCGACCACACCAGAAAATCTTCGACAACAAGGTGAAACAATTTCGAACCCATCAGCGATCGCATTTGCACCGGCCAGCTCCGGCTGGTTAACTGAATTTAACTGACAGCGCAGCAGCTACCACCGCCAATGGCTTCCCGACTTAAATCACCATAGAAAAGATTAATTCCTCGGGACGCGTGAACGACGGTGCATACACGAGCACCGTATGCCGTGTACCAATGAAATTTCCCTTCTATTTCGGATTTGCCAGTACACCCGTGTCTGGATGTATATACTCAACACACACACGGGGGCGGCCAAAGCAATCGTTTCGCGTGTTTCGAATTCCTACGAAATGTTCAAACGCGAACACTCGACCCATAGAATACTCGTATACACCGCGAACGTCTATTTTTAACGATCGTGGAATTCGGATCGGTACAGATTCGCGTTGCGTGCAAGAATGTCTACTGGGAAGGAATGATCGTTTCCTGGCTGTCATGAATGGAATTAATGTCGCATCGCATGGTTTCTGCGCGTTCGATAAAATTGTTTCGTCGGTGAAAAGAGCCTAGATTTTCTCAGGAATATTTCTCGGGCGATGATGGATCGCAGGGTGAACGGTGTTTAATGTTTCAAACGGTTTTGAACAGTTTTGAACAGTTCGGCCGACAGTAATCGGTTAACTGGATAAAGTAATGATTGTTTAGTCTGTCGACGTCTGATAGATTTTCGGAGCATGTAGGTGAACGGAAAAACTCCTCGAATCACATTTAATCATTTATCCAGACACTTGGGATATATTGAAACCATATGACATGATATATCCAATATTGTTATCGTATATTATGCTTGCTTGAAACGTGTGTAGATAACTGAAATCAATACAGCATGAGTGCTTTACTATTTTAGTGTGCATTATATCGAAACGGTGGAATATATCACAATGGAAGAGCGGTTTCAAAAGTTTGCCCTTTGGCAAACGCATTATATGCATAAGTGTATATTATAGTAGAATACGAACGGCTTATTTGTAAGTGAAATGGTGGAAGCAATATTTTGGCATACAACAGTATATTTTTTTCTTAATAAAAATGATGAAATTCGCAAGAGACTACTAGTCAATTTTTAACGAAATGTCCCAGAAATAATACTGTAGGTATACGAAATATGAAGTAACATACACGGGGTGATTTTTATGCTCGTGTAGAAATCATATCACAAGAACAAGGTATCCATATGGGATAATTTTCAATTAAGAATTCTCTTAACAATTAAACTTGGCTTATGCAATGTTGTATACCGACATCATTATCTCCTTTCCCTATTCAACTCTAATCTCAACTGCGAATTGCTCAAAGTCTATATTAGTCATAGATATTTGACTACCACAACCTTTGCCACTAGTCATCCACAATCCTTCAACTTCAAACTCCTTTCCCTATTCCCTATTAAATCCTAGTCAACCCCCACACTTCCATTTTTCCCCAATATACATATACATACTGAACCACATCCCAAAAAACAGAGTTCCTTTAGACTAGGGACTTTATCGACGTAGCCTCTCTCAGCGAATTGTTACGAGAATATCAACGGTACACAGTCGGTCAAAGTATTCGCCAAGTTTCCGTTGAAGCATTACTGTAATTTATTAAATATAATAAATAAAAGCTGTGCGGAATATGACACCAATTCTACGAAATGAATTGTTTTAATGCAATTATTAAATATCACCAATTTAGCCAGATAGCACGAATAATTTAATCACCCGCTGAATAAGTAGATCTGAAAACCAGAATATCCACAAAAAAAACATTCGCAGTAGATATTCCCCCCGATTTAAATAAACCTCTCAGATGTTGAAACGGTCAGTCAACCGGACTGTTAAAAAGTGTTGATCGATTGACGTCGTCGACATTTTAAAATACAATCACGAAAATTGTCGGCTGCTTCCGCAGAGGTCAACAAACTGATTATGGCATGTAGATCATACTTCATAACTGTAACAGTGATGACCAGCATGAGCTGATTAATAAGGACGACAATCTATGCTTCTGATTGGGGTCATACGGGCTACCATTGAATAAGCAACGAGAGTCAACGATGACTGGATCAACGTAACAGCCGTTCGTCACCTATATTTCATAAGATGAAACTGCAACTGATATAACACGCATAAATTAATAATCGTCCGCCACGTCAAGCGAAAATAATGATCAATAAGGGCGTACGATGCGCTGAAACGGTTGAATTGAAAACGACAGACACGTCTGATAAAAATAAAATAATAGTTCAGAAGAAACGGAATAGCGAATGGAACAGTATATTAAATTCTGGCCAATAAAGTGAACTGTATAAAACTCTTCCAACACTGAGTACTTACTTATTCATTTAATATATTTTTATATATTGGAGTCACGTCGATTCTTTTACGCCGCAAGACCTGTAATGGCGACCACCTATTCACTGTCTTTCAATCTTGCTAATTCGGTATCTGTTGTACCGTTCGTTTGTTAAATACATATTTTTCTCTTCTGCAACGAAGTTATTTTCAATCGTGTACGTTAGTCTCAAGTGATTTATTATAAATTACGAAATCTGTTTCTACCTGGCTCGAAGTTGTGTAGCTTTGAAATAATGAAATACCAACGCATTTCTTTCTTTAAATTCTTTAGCGATAAACTCTCCAATCGGTCAAAAGAACTAGCTCAGGCATGTTAAAGTATAGCTCACGCATATCTGACAAACAGAGAAGGACAAAGAAGAAAAAGGAACTTCTAAAATTGATCGTACGTACAATGAACTCAAAAGTGAATATACCTTGAAAGCGTGGAATTTATTAACAAACTCTTGCACATACTGTCACGCTAGTTGTTAACTCTTCTACCACCATTTACAAAAAAATGTAATTAACCAATACACATATGGTACATTAGTATGCAGAATACACATTCATTACAATGTGATAAACATTCCACTTACGAAGGCAACAAATATTCGGTCCTTTATAGGACCGAATCCTTATCCTTTATTTATAATATTAAAGTTGATAAACTTTAAACTCAGTTTTCTCAATTTGCACACTAACGGAGATAGAGCAGGTAAGAATTAGAACAACAATATGTAGCTTAAACTGAAAATCGATTGAAGCAATATAAAGTACATAAAAATACAAATTAATAATGAAAAAAAACGCAGGTAAGTCTGATGTAGCATATCTGAGAAATAACGTAAAACAGTTGCGTATGATGTATTTACTTTTGAACTCCCACTGTACAATCATAATAATAATTATGCGTTAAGAAAGCATGCAATGAAATTTAAAGTAGAGTTTATATAAAAACATATGAAAACGGGCACTTTGACTGGTTGATACATTTGTAGTGTTGATTTCATTAACAACGCATGACGTGCTGAACGTGGGATCAGAGTTACGTAAGTTTTACGTATTAAGCTTTGCGTTGCGATAAAACAAGAAAATGAATTGACGTGTCATTAGAAATTTTAATTCCATGCCCCCCAAAATCCGCTGAGAAATGACCTTTGTGGTCACCACAAATTTACCAACTTTTCTTTTTCCAAGTGTTTAGGTTCATCAAATGTTTTAGGTATCAAAGGTTTAAACTAAAATCATTATGATTTCTTTTTTAACGCAATCAATTCAAATCGAAACGCAAATATCATACATAGAAAACAAACAGCCTTTCAATTTTATTACAAGATTGGCGTGTGCAAATTAATTACAGCAATTGCTTTGAACATCACTTTTGTTAAAAAAAAAAAAGATTTTTTGAAACGATCGTGAAAAGACAGATACGTAAATTGTAAAGTCATTATCATTAATTCAGGTGAAATTGGGGCAGTCGTTGCATAAATAATTTGTTTATGTACGATAATAAATATTTCTGTAGGACTCTAATGGCCTATACATACATAGGTGTTCTGACCGACTTATGTTCTCGTATCTATTTCAGTTGAATTACTATGCCGTCATCGCTGAACATAACAGTAGCATGCAAAAAAACTATCATAAGCATGCGAATTCTACTATCGAATAGTGTTATCTGTTTAAAAATATCGAGATCAAGAAATTTTCCAGGCTTTACCTTTATACAAACTTACATTATCTACACGAATTTCTCATGCATGGTAATATTTGGTAAATGGTGGGGTCCACTTTTAAGTCACCAAACACCATTATTTATATCTGTTTCTGCTAATGACCATTTTTAATTTAAAACCATTTATATAACTGCTTCTACCATCAATATAATCATTATTGAGCTACTCCAAATATATTCTAACAATTGTTTCTTCTTCTAAAAAGCACTTGAAGCTTATCAGAGTTTTAAATGCTAAATGTTATCTACGCCATTAACAACGTGCTAACAATAATTCATATTCATTGCCACTAAAAGCAATATCTACTATCTAAGAGAAGTAATATAACTAAAAATAATCAAATGCGGAATAAGTACACAAGGTTCCCCTTCTTTCAAAATACAAGCATGAAATTAAAGAACAAATTACTAAATTATATAACCAGTAGTACTCGATTTAATCTGCGTGGATTCTAATTGGATAAAACAATATTTTGCGATAGCAATTTGTAAGTAAAGGAAAGGTAATTTCACTAACCTCACTCTGAAGACGGAAAGGACCAAATATTATGATTTCATGACGCGTAAAACTTCTACTTGTTTCCGGTGTCGCCTCAGCAGAATTAACGCAAATACAGTAACCTTCGGTGCAGGAAACGTATGCAAAACGATCAGGCACATTATTCATGGTATTTTTTACTTAACACACTTACAAGTAACACTTACAAGTGTTAGTAAGTTACATCAATTCAGATCATTTATCGCAAATGCTGCCTCTTGTTTTTTTTTAATGAGGCAAAGCACAATTGGCGTAGGAAAGTCAATGAGTATAGAAGCATAAAAGAGCTACTTATTATTTCAATCGAATTTGATTAATGGAAATGATTAATCTGAACACAATTTTTATCCACAACTGTTGTTTCCATTTCTGTACTTCCAGCACAAACGAAATATACAAAAGAACCTCGATAACTCGAACCTCTACAAGTCAAAAACCTCTATAACAGGAAAAATTGTTTAATTCCCTTCCGCTCTGCTGGAAAAACCTCGAATTTTCCCATCGAATTTTCGTGTGTTAAACCTCTCTTACTCGAACACTCGATAACAAGAAACCTCTATAACTCGAAATTTTCTTCCCCTCCCTCGAGATTCGAGTTATCGAGGTGCGACTGTAATTGCAATACAACATATAAAATAAAGAATCAAAATATTGTTGTCGAGTTTGAAATTAAAAAACATCTAGTCATACCATTTATTAATACAATCGTTTGTATCAGACTGTACACGTCAACTATTAATTTTCTTAATACCTCATCTGAGGATAATAATTCTTACTGAGAAAAGCTGAATGTTTCGCATCTTAAAGTGGATCAAAGTGCACTCTTTACCGAGAACTTCTGCGAAATATGATTGACTGTGACATTACGTGTAGAATAATGCACTTATGACACGCGATATATCGTAAAGAAATTGTACAATAGCCGTTTCTCAAGAAGGCGACAAGTGTATTCGTTTCGCCCGAAGGAAGATAGAGATTTACGAAAAGAGAAGAAAGAAACAGCGTTAATTTGTTTAAAAAAAGAGACTAACACACTGCACTCTAATTTTCATTGAAAGTCGTTTCTGTTTCATCTGCAAAGTATTAATCACCGTTTATTACGATTCTATTTACAAAATATTTCTCTTGGTGTAATTATTTCTTGCAATTTAGATGCAATGTATTTTACAAGCGTTCGAATACCATCGTATTAATAGAATTCAAAACGAATCAGAATTTTAAAACGAATACAAGAATTGTGTAGTAAACATTAAAATCTGTTTGCTACATTCAAGATACACACATCTTCTTGTTATATTAATTACACGCCGTACAAGAACAATTCATCGGAGATAACGACCCCACATCTTCCGAGCAAAATAGAAACAAAACAAATTGGTGCTTGATAATGTCTGCCGAAGCAGTTATTTGCAATTGAACTAATGGATGGATAACTATTATAGCATAACTAATATGATAATAAGTCGTTCAATAAATAACAAATCATTGAATTTAACACTCAACTACGTAAAATCCTTCGTAAAAGGAAAACAACATCTTATACGTAATAATATGGTAAGTTATAATTGCAAAATTTTACATTGTATACTTGAGAAATATTTCGAACATGCCATCCACGATGAGAAATGTCACACTAGATTCTATAGACGCGAAAAGAGTTCTCGAAGTAGAAAATCTATCAGCGTCAATATTTTGACGTATTTTCTCATGTGACGAGAATATTTGAGGATATGGTTCGCACACACATTGTGCGTGTGTTGTCCGATTAATTCATTAAGGAGAACTCGAGACTTCTTATGCGAGGAAACGGTCGGTTCATCTCCTAATGGAACAGACGTGTCAAACACAGGAGTGCCGCTCAATAGAGGAACAGGACGTGATCTTTAATCCATTTGCGCCTATAAACGTAAAGTAGCATTTATCGCTGTAACTACGCTGGAGCACACGTTAAACGTGGCACGCAATAGACCAAGTATGTACTTTCAGTTTCAACGTGGATGAAATTTTCAAGGGAGGCGTTGACCGATAAGAATTCGGCAAATTAAATTTAACAATGTGCAATACAAAAGATTTCAACCCTTGAGTAATCGATTGGAAGTTACAATTATATACTTCAAATTAGGTCGTATTTATTGCTAGGAGCATTCAAGTGGCAAAAAGAATTTCACACAGAAACTTGTAACACAATTTGTATTTGGAATCTGAAGCATGAATTCGGTTCAGAATGATATTTTTTGCTGAATAAATCATTCTATGGAAATAATAGTAACGTCAGAGTACATAATTGAAATTTATAGACAAATGGAGGAGGAGGATGCTTGTTTACTTGTTATGTCCAGTTGATCGTCACGTTTCTTAGTTATTATCGGACAGTAAGAACCTATCAATTCTACAGACGATTTAAACAGCACAAAGCGCAGCAGAACAAGACAGATACAATGGCCTCATAAATAACAATGGTTGCATTGTGGTCTTCTAATGCACCAGTCAATTGATCAATACAACACCAGAACGGTTTGCTTTGAACAAATAACGTTTTCTTTAGTGCTACCAGCATGTGGTGCTTTGCAACTGATAGATCATACCTTATCCTCTTACAATTTAAGTCCCCCCTTGTTACCATTCACTTACTTTAGAAACGTATATAGACGAACCAAGGTTTCAATAGAGATTCGTCTTTCAAATATTGTGTTCCTACGAACCAATTAATTTTGATTAAAAAGGGAATATAGATATAATTAAAATCTGTTTCTGTTGTACGCTTGGAATTAAAGGCATCGCTTTCCTGCATCCGGAAATTCAATAATACTTCTAACAGAAACTTTTGTACCTCAAAAAACCAGATTATTATCACGTCTAAACTAATTTGACAATCTTTCAATCTATTTTCTCACGAATCTCTTTATGCGTACATTCAAAAAATACCGCGGCAGTTATGAAACCCTTTGAAACCACCTGATGAAATAAAAATAAATCGAAGCCGAGAAATAAAATATTGAAGTTCAATGAACCCACTGTTAAATTTCCAAACACTCTCCGTAGTCCTCGTTTTTTTCTGCCCACACAGTCAATAACAAACGACGACGGTTATTAGTGACACGTAAAAATGTCGTGTAATATAATAATTGTATATCGTACAATTTATTTGCACCGTGAATATACTTCGATGTTAGAAAGAATCGATTCTTTCACAAGTAGTCTCCGAATCTAGGAAATTGGAATTGTACAACACGCTTTAATAAATACACTTCGTACAATACTGATAATTTTATTTCATTTGTTAAAGTAACTGTTCAGAATTATGTAACATGGCATTCACAATGCCTGCTTTTATTTAGTTTATTTCTTTTCTATCTACGATATCCCTTGCTTTTGAATATACACTTTGCAGGGGTGCAGATGTTGCTATTATGCAAAGGTGCTCACAACCAGGTACATCGAACGATGGTATGTATAATATAAAGGAAGTAAATACGTATGTACAGTAGTGAACATTGTATAAATAGGGAAATATGTGCACCCAGCTTCAGTTGATTATACCATTGCATATTACGTTCCTATTTTTTCGAGTATTATAGCATTTGGAAGAACATTTCCCATGGATTAAGAATGTAAAGGCTGAAAGACTTTCAAATTTTATTTCTGACATAGGTACAATTAAATACATTTAAAGAATACATATTCTAAACAATTAAATGGGGAGAATTATATATAGTCGAGCAATTTAATATTAACATCCAATGAAATAAAGAAAGCGAAAACTCTAATAACAATTAATATTTCCCTGTTCCTACTCTTAACTACTCTGTTTCTATCAGACCATAATTAGTTTTATACTTTTTATATGCATTTCGTGTTTCCCAATTACATGCTCGCCACTGTATGTCTAAATGTTCGTTGGCTCGAGAAGATTACTCTGCGCTGGAAAATGAAGACATGTATAACATGTGGAACGAAAAAAAAGGTGCAAGTATATAACGAGTCTCATTAATCACCATGTGGAAGTGCGTATTTTTTCGGAGGAAAGTTTATGAGAAATCCAAAAATTGCAATACCATTTTAAAGGCAATATTTCCATACGAAAGGCTTGTGTATATTTATAATCTCAGGTATTGTTTTGTAATTAAATCATGCGTAATTAGTGTCATATTTAACTTTAAAGATATCAGAGAAACAATGATTGGAAATAACACACAGGCAAGGTATTCATAAAAGTTTCGAACATATTCGACGAGTGTTCTATTCAGTCTACTTGGAAGTACATATTGCCTTTGTTTCCCGAAGTGCTCATGAAAGATTCGAATCCATCTTGGTCAGGTTCAAGTATACTTGTACGAACTGTTTTTATTTCACGAAATTATAGATTATAGGGAGTTGCGAATTCAATCAGTCAAAGTTTGAATCTACCTGTAAAGTACTTAAGTCGATCCTATCACTATGGAGTTACTAGTGATAGGCACGCTCCTTCTCGTTTAGTATCGACTCCTAGTAGCAAAGTATAATAGTGTTGAAAGTATTATACATGTGAATGCATAAGTATGTACAATAAGTATCAAAGAGACTCTTTGAAAGAGTATCGCCTCCTAGATGATACTTATATAGGTTTGTCTTGAATAAGCATTGTTTTAATTTGCTTCTATAGTGTTGGCAAGTATCAATATCGAATGACGATACCAAGTTCTTCACCTTTCGATACGGTTCGAATCATTTAAAATAAATACACTCGGGTCTTTCTTTATACAGTGGATTTGTCGGTGCAAAAGGGGACAGTGTCCAAGGAGGCGTATAAAATTGGATTTGAAGCAAAGTAGAAAAATGACAAGAAATTAACTCAAACTATACAAAAAAGAATTCAAAATAGAGGTGCACCTAAACAAAATATTTGTTTTGCTCGTTACGAATTTCAGGTATGTACCTGATTATTAGTATACATCGTATATTAGTATACTTACTGCTTATGTTATGGGAGAAATAAAAAACAAGCATAGCTGTATTATACAGTATATCGAATAAAAGGCGGATTAGAAATATTTGTACAAGATGCACATGGTTTTTATGAAACTTTTATATTAACTAAATAGCGTCTTTTTGCAACCGTATTGTATAAAGTAAATAAAAACTGGTAAATTTCAGTAACAAGAGTCGCAGGTGTATTATTTGGTTATCGGATTGCTTGTAAATCATGAAAACGTAAGAAACATTTGAATCGCTCCCATTGCATCGCTACATTTTACAGTGACCATTACCAGAACGATATAAGACGACGTCTAAAAATTCTATTTTATTAATCCTACTCTATTTGCACTTCGTGGCTCTAGTTCCTAACTCTTCTATCTCCACTAGTTTGTAAACTGAGAAAACTGAATATAATATTTATGGAGTTCAATATTATAGAAGTTTTGGAGTTGAAACTTAAAGGAACTGAATATTCGTTACATTCTAAATAGAATGTTCTATATTATTATGAATGTGTTACAAAATATTATTATGAATACAAATATTTTTCGGATTATCCTGAATTTGCGTTCTTAATACGATTTAACCAAACAGGGTGTCCCACGAACTCTGTCCACCTGATATATCTTCGCTATTTTAAACAATACGCGAATATGTCTCAAATAAAAGTTACAGGTTTTAAAGTAATTAATAATATAGTAATACCAATTTTTTGGCAAATGGAAGCGCAAATGAGATATGAAGGTCACTCTCGTTCTTTTAAATGGAATTACTTATATTTTATACTCCATTTCGATAGAACGGTAAATTCTGAATAAAAACGTACTAAGTTATATCTGTCCTAAAACTTACCGTTTCCGAGATATTTGACTTTGTTAATCATATTACACTCGCCTTATGAAGCATATTCAAAACTAGGCAGTGTTATCCTTGACAGTTTCGCAGATGAAAGAAATAAGACGACAACGAATCTGCTATTATCAACTGTTTCAAATCCTATAACCCTTATTTGAAACATTTTCACGGATTGTTTACAATAACAAAAATATTTCAGGTGGCCAGAATTCGTGGGACACGGTGTACGTACATATATGGATTGCTTAAGTAAGGCAGATCTGAAAATTATTCTCAATCGAAATAAATAATATTTCAGTAACATAAATATAAATAGAAAGAAAAACGTAATGTTAAAGTTATCTTGAGTCAAAAATTGAAAACCAATTTGTGTATATATTCATCATCTTACCCTATCACTGAGTAAGATAGTGAACACATTGGAGCAAGATGGTCATTTTAATTATTGAATACAATTTTGACGCTTGAACAAGCCAACTGGGTCGTACATACTTGCTGGAAGATTAACACTAGAACTACCGATAGATTTTGGTACCATTTAGATAGCATACGTTAGGCAGATTAAGAACACGAGAGTCGTTGAATGAATATTTAATAGAGATATACGATTGTCATTCTGTTTTATTAAAATTCATCATAAATTGCTACAACGATATCTATATATTAATAATTTTAAAGCAAAAAATCGGAAACGAGTCAGTTTGATTTGCTTGGTAGTTCTAGCGTTGATGACACTCGTATAAACAATTCTTTTTGAAAATGGAGTCAGAACAGTTAAGAATAGGGTGACGATTTGTACTCTCTGATGACCAAAAACAAAAATACGTATGCATTAAAATTGGTTTTTTCATTTATTAACTTATTGAAGGAAGACCATAGACTATCGCCACAGAACATAGACATAGACCATGGACTATCACCGCGTTAAACCACCGTGGGTCGAAACTGAAAAATACTAGGCATACCTCAAAAAAATTTGCTGTTTCTGCATTCTTATGTTCATTTTTTAAGTCTTCAACTATTATACTACATTTATGTAGTCAAATTTTATGAATTTATTCTATATTTTTCTTATGAACCGGTGCACCGGTCATTTCGTGGCGTCCAGGTAACTGTCTCATATAACACAGCATTTTCTAGGAACCTACCTACCGTGTTATAAGAGGGTTACCTGTTCTTACACGCCCGTTCACACCTCAATACCAAGATCTCTACCTCTCCACTGCGTCATCTAGTTGAGGCCGGTTGTCGTGCATCGCACGATTTGTGCCAGTTATGCGACTCGTTCCTTGTACACACCTGTCCACCGAGCATTCCAACGCGAGCTTAATGTTCCGACGTTACGGAGTAAATTTCGTACGTGCTCCCTTGACATTGTCAGCGGTAACAACCGTGACACTTTAATGCAACTAGCCGTCAGACTACTGTGCGATTCACCTTTCGCGATCGTTGCGTAACAGCGAACGATGCATCGCGTTAATTGCACAAGGACCTCGAGGCGCTCTTACGTCGCGTTCATGCACGCCGCGTTACGTCACAAAGTGTGCGCATCTACTTCACAATCGTTCCCGTGGCCTTGAAACGCGATTCCAATGCCGATCGTCCTCGATTAACGGCGTACTCTGCCGTTCAACTTCCGGTAACGAGTATCAACAACGATTAAGGAGAATCGATGAGGACACTTAGGTAAAAGTGTCGCTTTTTCAAGGGAAAAGAATGTATTTTACTCTCCGTGGTTGTTGTTTAACACTTATGTTAGCAACCGTGTACCCGGGTACCCATTTCTGTACTTGCTTGAATAATTTTTGTATGTCCTTGATAAAATATTGCAAAACCGTTCTAGATCTCGATTCTTTGAACAATTTCACGTCGACGTCGACGTTTTGTGAAAACAGATTTATGCAAAATCATTTGAATAACTAAGCTTCGAACTTCTACTCCATTTTGGTTGCTAACATAAGGGTTAAAGCACCATACAATGGGGTTGTTGTAATGTAATATTATATAAATCAGATACAAACTTTTGCGTGCAAAGAAATTGAAAACGTATATTTGTTCCCTTACATATTGTCTTTCTTGCAATTGTTTCAATTTTTAATATTTTTTAGACGAGTGGCTTTGGGTACTTTAGTGGGGAAATTGCAATGCTTCGTATAAACTTTCTTTGAACGGTGATTAAACGTAACGAAAAATGTTATGGAGCGCCCAAATAAAAGAAACATTATGAAACATTGCACAGAACATTGCTTTTTTCTTATTTATAATAGCGTTTCTACAAAATATTAATAAACAAGAAAAAAAAGAAGTGGAGGTTGTGGCTAATATATTATAATACTAATCAATATGGCAGACAATGTGTCGCTGTAGGTTATTGATCGAACTTTGGAGACAAAAGAAGTCGATAAACGAAGGCTAATCGTGAGAGACAATGAGAAAAAGGGCAAAGAGAAGGTCGAAAGTGAAAAAAATGTAAAAGCAACCACGCTATTCAAAAATAATAAAGAAAGGGAATCAAAAATTAGAATGCAACAATAATAAATATGCAAGTAAGTCAATTAAAATTTCACTGTGGGATAAAAAAAACGACCTTTACGCACTGTACACATTTTAATATAAATGCTTCTACTTTCTCTCGAGAGAAAATGTAATTTGTAAATAAAAACAATTGTTAACTGATACGATCTAAATTGCTGCTCACTTTCGCTTGCAAAAATGAAAAATTATATCATTTCCCAGGAAAATAAATGTGCCAAATTAAAGGCAGATTTTGAGTTTCACCTCGTGATGAAACATTCCAGTCCAACCCATTTCGACGAAAGCAATTAAAAGCGTAAATATATTTATTAGCGATTAGTACGCTTATTAGGCTAGTATAATAACACCTCAACGTGTACCGCTACGATGTCAGAGATAAGATCACCTCTTGGCAAGTATATTTCTTCTTTTAGAAGGTTTCTCATTTACGAAGAATGCAAGGATAGTTATACCATCGTCGTCATTTAAAAATAAATTAGATGTCATACCGTGCGAATGGGTAATTAGGTAAGGTTCAAAAGGTAAGTCACCATTCAACGTTCACTTGAAACAGAATATTCAAATACACGAAGCCAAATCCAAATGTTTGACAAAATACTTGAAAAACTTAAATTTGTTTGGAACGTGTTTGAAGTAAAAATTAATTAGACTCCGAAGTCAGTAAAATTAATTATCATACTCGAACAGACTATTGTGCATGGAGACGATCGTCATGTAGAAATAAGGCGAGATCGTCGTCCAGTGCCGTAGCACGATACGGGATTTATTTTTGCGTGCGGTGATCAGGGCACATGATCCTGCGAGGGGTCGACATTCCGTCACCAGCGAGGGTCACAAGGGCCCAGTCTCAGTCAGTCTTATTGTTAGGCAAACCATAGCGAAACAAACAAGTGTCATTACACATATATTAAATAAAAGTATCTCCTATTCAACACGAGTCTTTCTCAGTTTACTGGACATTCCACCTCCTGCATTCATCTATTGAACAACACAGACAAATGAAATACTAATTTTCAATACATTCGGTGTATATATGTGGTTAACATATTAGCCATTTTTCTAACTTCTCCATTCTCAAAAGATTTGAAACATATTGCACTTTCCTTCAACAGTAGATATGGCTTCATATCCCCATAACATTATTTAAATTCGAATTAACTAATTGTAAGATTATTTTACGATCCGACATGTTATTAAGAATCATTAAACGTATAGCGCAAATAAACGATAAACGAACCTGGGACTTCTAAAAATTCCTTAACTACTAAAACAGAATACTTCATTTAGTAATCTTTAAGAATAGTTTTAAAAACTAAGCACAATTAAAAGACCACCTCATAATCGTACTTTTAAAACTATCTAGTTTTCCCCTAAATTCTGCGCGATCAGTGCATTCAATAGAAAGGCACAAATTCCAAACGTATATTTCATCGAAATGCAGGCGATGCAGGCATATATTTTCAATCTATTTCACCGGGAAAACTGGCATGGGATAGCTGACAACCCGCAAATAAATGTCACGTTTCTAATTCAACGAGCCATAAAGGCCGGCCCGATATTGCACTAGTTGAGGATAGGTTTGCGTATTTGCTAAACCACCCGTCCCTGTGTAATCTCTTGCAGCTTCGCTCTTTGTGTACCTACTAATCCCTCTTTAACGGACACACGTCCGCATCGTGTTTCCCCGCGTAAGTGAGCCTGAGTGCACAAAGCTGGCGCAAAAATATTAAAATGGTTTTCGTCCTTTCGGAACGCATAATGAAAGTGCCAGGGGATGAGACAGCTGGCGCGTACCGCAACAGTTTCAATGTTACAAAGTTTGAGCGTCTGCGTTAATGAAAGAAGTATTTCCCTTTTGCTTGAACGAAAATTATTTTTACCCCTTCTTTCTATGCCGAACGTGCATTGCCATATTTATTGTACATTATTCACGCTTGGATACGTGTTTTATTGCATCGTCGATTCAAAAAGTCGGTGGCTCGATTTCTCTGTTAGCTACACTGTATTTTTGGCCCCGAGAGTTACTATACTTTTATGGTAACCAATTTTCTAAATATTCAACTGATCTTCTTCTAAATGGACGCACTAAAATGTTTAATCACCGCTGCGTACTATAATTAGAGGCATGAAGCGTGTATTTGACGATGAATTACGAAATACGCAAAGAATCCTTTATAGAAATTTGCAAATTAAAGCATACTTTGATTATTCTATACATAATAAATCAACTTGGAGTTGCGAGCATTTGAAACGTGTTTCGCAACAGGAAACTGCACTAGTTAATCGGCAGTATTTGGTTTAATCCTATAAACTGTTCGATAAGTACATTATGAACCATCAGAGCGTATTAAAATTTCCACTGGTAGCATCGGTAATCTGCTATTAACTGAAAAGAGAATACGTTAAAAGTTCTACAGACATGCTTTGGCAGCTTACCTGTTTCATAAATGATATGTGGAATGATTATAAGAAAAAAATGGAAGAATCCGAAATAAATATCTTTGATAATGTCCAAAGTAAAATATCAGTAGCCACAGAAAGTATCCAATAATAATCTAACTTTATCATTTTTTAATTTAAAAGGAGTATAAGAACACATACATAATGGAGTTACTGCCTGAATATTAATAAACGTGCAGTATTGAAAAATACGCATTTATAAAGTTTTCGAGGTTGTGACCGTATATCAAAACCATCGTTATCTTTATCAATATTTTGGAAACCATGTTTCCATCGAGCTCGAACATATCGCCAAACGTGTCATCGAGAAAACTCCTTTTTTTATTACGAATGACAAAAGACAGAGGATGTGTATTATGCTGCAACGAGCACCAACGATATTCAACTTGGTGATGAATCGGCTGAATGAGGGACATCCATTGTGTCCTTTGCCGTAAATGTTTTTTGGCGTGGGCAGTTTCAGTACAAAGAACGAACAGAAGATTCAAGAAGTACAGAGCCTGCATTATCAAACAGAACTGTAACCAATTTTTCTGACAATCAAAGACGTTTCTCGGGTAAAAGTGGTGTTTTCATTTCCAACGAAGCTAATTATTTAATATACTGATATACTGAATATACTGAAACTTTAATATACTGAACTAATAGATAATATAAATATCGAGAACGAAATCTGTTTTTGCATTTTGTTACAAAAGTTAAGGTAGAAATTTACAACAGATACTTACAAGTAATAATTTCTTTTTCTACGCATGGTTGAAGACTAACATTTTTTGTTAAGATAAAATACAAAGTTACTCTAGATTTGCGGAAAGCGAGAATTAATTGCAATAAATACACTGCAACTGTGAATTAATTAAAGTACCCATTCGTTAGAAGCAACAAGGAAAATAAATCCATTTTATTTATAACTTTTGCAATTCTTGAAGTACTTGAAGTGCTGGATTTTTTGCATATGTCGGATGAAATATTAATTGCACTTTTATATGAAAGATAGAAGTACTTGATAGTATACATTTTAAATTAAACAATTCATTAATGAATTTCTACCCTCTATAAATATAAGTAGTACTTACTACTGTGTACTAAAATGCTTCAAATATTTCATACAATTTTTATTATTATTGCATGTAAAAAATACTTAATATTTCATTATCAGAGACCTAATATATTTATACAATAATAACTTACATTTCATTCGAGACTATTACATATTTGGTTGAAGAAATTAAAGAAACGAAACATTACCAAATGTCTATATATTTATGCATATTACAGTGTTTCTAAAAGGTGAACAGAAATAGTTAAGAGAAACAAGTTCCAACAAGGTCAAACGAAATCGACAACCATTATCCAGGAGTCACTTATACAGAATTTCTAAAAATCGCGGAATGTGGGTCGTCTGAACAGCTCTCAGAATAAACTGCTATTGCAAAAACAGAAATTACATGAAGCTATTCTGAACATGAATCTCAATCGTATGTACACGTAAATAAACTATACACAGTGTTATACATTCCGCGTAAAAAAATGTTTTCTTCAAATTTATTTCATTCCACTTTTCTATATTAACCAGAATTGCTTTATTATTTTAATTTTCAAATTTGTTGGCAAAGTACAATAAAGATCGAAACTGTGGAGCAAGTTCCTCAATATACTGGTATACATATGACTGCCTAAATTTGATAATGATTTGTGATTAGTGAAGCTATGTAAATCTCGCATGGCTTTGGACGAATATTACGCTAAACAAATAAATCTTTCTCAGGAATACAAATTATTATAGGAGCTATATCGTTGGAAAAACAATACTTTTGAGAAATATATTGAGCAAAAATGTTCAAAGATATGTCGAATAACGAAGCATCCTTCTTGTACACGACCAAAAGTAAAATGGAATTCCAAGATCACGTTAAACAATAGTAACTTAAAAATCAAATTATTACTATAACTTTTAGCCACACTGTAGTAGTGTACATTTAATAATACCCAGGATAAAATAAACTTGTATAAACAAATTCGTAAAATTATGAACTTTTGAATCGGAGTATACATGTATACATACGTGCATAAAGTGTACCTCTCATTTATAAAATATGAAAAATGATTTTCCCGAATTTCATAAGATAGAATTTCTAATATAGACAGACACATGAAATAGTCTCTTTTCAGTAAAACATTCAATTAATGTTGAAGCAACATCAACACCGCTGATTATTGGGTACCTGCACTCCGAATTGGAAGTGGCACATTTCTTTGCTGGTTTCTTTTTAATTCGACCATATTATTTTTTTCGTCATAACTAGTAGACGTTTTCAATAGACAATAAACAAACGTATATTGGAGGTATTTAAATACAATAATGTATTAATATAGGCGTAACATTACGAGCACGTGCCACCATGCTAAACAAGAAAGTTACGCAGTAGTTTAACTACGGCCTTGATAGTGACTGGCATTCGGATAACTACCTGAAACTAGTATTCATTATACCACTATTGTGCCTTAGCAGTGTGCAACGATCATCTGTAATTTACATGTGGCACTACTTTATGAATAAGTTAGCGTACACGAAATTGCAAGGAAAACTTGAATAAACCTTTACTAGCTGACTCAATAAATATACTTAAATTGGAAAGCCATTTGGTACAATATGGACATACGTTGTTGCAAGTACAGGTAACCCTCCTATAACACGGCATCCAGCAACACCGTTTCGTTCTAACACGATCAGAAATTTGCAGAAACCCTCGTACAATACGGTGATTTACAACACGGTTTTATACATGTATGTACACTTCAAAATGTTCTGGTATATAACTCTGGACTCTGGATCTCGTATAACACGGTTTCAATTAACACGACATTATCTAGGGACATATCCACCGTGTTATAGGAGGATAACCTGTAATTACCTTTGTAATAAACGTAAAACGTGTTAAATAATTTTTATTAAATATTAGAATAGAATGCGAGTCGACGATAATATGAATTTAAAAGAACAATTATTGGAAAGTTGCAATGAACAAATTTATAAATTGCGTCGTGTTTATTCCGTTATTTAAATTTAGTCGAGTGTCGAACGTGGCTTTGCAAAAATTCAGAACACATTGGCGATGATCATTTGCAAAAATTTGCTTATGTATAAGTTGAATGGACTACTTAAATGGTTAAAATTGAAATGCGTATATGGGGGCAAGAGGGACGTAGTACTTTCGCTATACACATTATGAAACGCCATTTAAACCGACGTGTGACAGTTTTACACAGAAATATACAGATGTGGAGCAATTGTTGAATTAATTCACAATTATTCTACTACATAAAATTGTGATATTAGATACAGATGTTTGAAGAAATATGAAATGTTTTTATCGCAAATCCGGTGATAAGTGCCAGAAATATCCAGCAAGCTCGTTAGATAATCGTTTATTCATTTGTTGTTCTCGAAAATAGCTGTGCATGTATGTAGCCGGATTAAATTGAAAGCCACGAAACACCTAGGACTCCGAAAGTCCTCGGAACGTGAAATGCAAGTATATTGGATCTAGAAAGGGACTCGGCCAACGTACACGCCGGCTGTAATTAAAGCACATCAGCTGAGCACACGTTCATCACATTGTTGACTAGGTCGCCCATTTTATAGCGGGTAAATATATGTTCAACGAAATAAGCCTCAGTAGACTAAAGTCGCGATTCCGGACTGCTTGCGATCACTGTTCCCTGCTACAGTGTCCTTTCCGTCAGAAATTAAATCAAACAATTTTGCATTATGTATCTTTAATTACTGGCGACTAATCCAGACTTTTCATCGACCACAACGATGGTGTGTAGATCTTCGTGTTCTTATTAGTATTCTAAAGTGCCATAATCTTGGTATGCTGTCAGATGTATGTTGCACTTATTGTTTTTAATGTCATATTTACATGTAGGGTAGACCGAGGCGAATCGAATCGAAATAAGAATTTAGTTGAAATTTGTTATGTTACTTTGGAAAAATTCGTTTAGGTCGTGCATACACTCCTCACGCACTCTCTATGCACCTCTTTCGATTGTATTTTTATTGTTTTACAATACCGTTTAGTGTTCACACGCAGATCTAAAATACATAGCTTACAATTTCTTATTTAAAAATAAAAGGTAAGCTTTAACATCATATTATTAGTTTGTATAGTGTCCAAAAATAATATTTTATATAATTTTCACTAATATATCATAATCTATTTACATATTTTATTCACTTTAAAATTATTATTATATGGGGTGAATCGGATCACTCCCTTTTTTGTTTATTTAATTAGTTGTATGACTTTAAATGCGTTAATAACTTATACTGAAGGTAAAGATGGTTCGCACATACATAAAAGAAAGTGGCATTGCAATTATTGTAACGAGGAATTCATCCACCTGCGGAGGATTGGATACAGTACAATAGCTGTGAAAAGTGTTGGCACGAAAAGTGTGCTAATATAAGTGATGTTCAAGGACAATATACTTGCCACTCATGTACATACTGCGTAGACTCTTTGACATTATTATTATTAAGTTACACTTTATAAAGTTATAACCAAAGATTATTTTAACGACATTAAAATGTGATCCGATTCGCCCCGGTCTAACCCTATATGAATAAAATATCGCTGAGAAATAAAAATTTTAAAGAGAAATACACAGAAACGTATTCTCGATTTTAGTCACATCTACGGCTGCATATTCGAAGTTAAGTTCGCTTGTCATTCACGAGTGGCAGGAATCTATTGTTCATCACCGAACGTATTTAATTTGCTGACTAAAAATTCGTACTTTGAACAGAAAATAACAATACAGTCAGCGACTGCAGCTTGCGCGATAAGGTAACAGAAATAAAATTACAAGAAGCACTGGCAATGCTTTCAGAGATATCTAATCTGAATGCTTGTAACATCTGGCATTACAATATACACTGTGTACTTTAAGATCATTGCTGGCTACCTAAAGTACAAAGAACCTTCCTCAAGTATATTACTCAGTATTTGTACATAAATGAAACCGATCAAAATATTTTCGTTCCTCCTAGTTACAGTAAATTGTTCGTCCTCCGAATTCTCAACCACGTATCTTCACGAAACACGCTGAAAATTTCAATTAACTCATATAGATACAAGTTCGCGAGCAGAATTCGTTATAGTCGATGATCTGAAAATTGGTAACCCTTTTTCATATTTTCCAAGGTACCAGGTCCTTGATAACATCGCCCTTACCTTTTCTGCACAGAGCATGGGATGCACTGTACCGCAATACCCAAGTGAATGGAAAATATTATGAAAACAGTATCCGGCTTCTATCGAATAATTTCAATTGTTGTCGGGATTAATAGATTCGTAAGCTGCATTAGAGCGTACAAGCGAAATAGGTTTATGAAACGAACGGATCGGTCGGCGTTTAATTATACCAAGCGCCAAACCGCTTCCGATAAGTTTCACTATAGATACAACGAATATCCTGTGGCATTATTTGGCCTTAAAATCGGTGTTCCCCGATTGTTCTTGCCGAGTGCCAAAATTTATTGGCAACGTTGCTAAACATCGGCGTGTAAGTCTTTCGAACCGAGTGCATTCAAGAGTTGCGTGCCAATATTTATTTTCTATCGCGAAAAGTTTCGAAACACGTCCAGATCGCTAAACTAATTGTAATCAGCCGGGTCATGAGAATTCTATCCAAAGTATTGTTTTTATACGGGATGCACACCGGGCTCAAGTTGTAATTGGTACATTTAATTTTCGGTGCTTTGAAACCATGTCTCGGGGGGAAACTTTCCAGTTCCCCTTCGAATAATAAATTTTTAAATATTCGCGATACCTCTCCTCTTGTTCACTAAAATAACAACAAAATGAAAACGAAAAATGCCTGTCAAGGATTGGTAGTTAAAAATTAGTTATTTTATTAGCACAATTTTTATTCTAGTGATCAAGGAAGACATGTTTCAACTATACAATTTTTTGCAAGCATTGCATCATAATTCAATGATACAGCGAAGTACCATAAAGGATTAAACTTCAATCGTTCATATCAGCCTACGAAGTTGCTATTAGGTTGGTAGGAAAATAATGTCGGTTTCCAAGCTACATCTTTAAATCCACATATCACAAATCGGAATAAGTTTTTTTTAATCAAAATAAGATCCATTGTAATCTACACATTTTTGCCAATAAATTGGCAGTTTGTTAATTCCAGTAGCGTAAAATTCTGTTGTTCTGGAATTGATAAATTCTTCGAACGCACTTTCAGCAGCTGCTTGGTTGGTAAATATCTTCCCTTGCAAATAGTGGTCGAGATGTTTGAAGAAGTGGTAATCGGTTGGTGACAGATCCGGGGAATATGCTGGATGGGGCAGAGTTTCATATCCCAATTCATTCAACTTTTGTAGCGTTAATTGTGCGACGTGTGGTCGAGCGTTGTCGTGTAGAAGAATTGGGCCCTTCCGATTGATCAGTGCCGGATTCAAGTGTTCCAATTTTTCGTGCATGTTATCAATTTCTCGACAATACCTTTCCGCTGTAATAGTTTCACCCGGATTCAAAAAGCTGTAGTGGATAATTCCCACTGCCGACCACCAGACAGTCACCATAACTTTCCTTTGGTGCAGCTTCGGCTTTGGAAAGTGTTTCGGCTTTTCATCGTGATCCAACCACTGGGCTGATCGTCGACGATTGTCGTACATTATCCATTTTTCGTCGCATGTCACAAGGCGATGAAGAAATGGATCATTTTTATTGCGTAGAAGGAACGCAGAGCACGCTTCGTAACGACGATTCTTTTGGTCTACGCTTAACTCATGCGGCACCCATTTGTCGAGCTTCTTTGACTTTCCTAGCTGTCTCAAGTGGTCAATAACTGTTGGATGACTTACATCTAACTGCTGTGCAAGTTGTCGAACCGTTGTTCGTGGATCAGCTTCAACCAGTGCCTTCAGTTGGCCATTGTCGACGAGAGAAGGGCGTCCACGACCATCTTCATCTTCAAGGCTCTCATCTCCACTTCGAAATTTTTTGAACCACCGCTGCACCGTGCGTTCATTTACGGTATCTTCTCCAAATGCACTGTTGATATTACGAGTCGCAGCTGCAGCTTTATGACCCAGTTTATATTCATATAAGAATATTACACGAACTTGCTTGATATCCATTGCGAAGTCAATAACTTGAAGTGAGCACAGATTAACAGTAAAAACAAAAGCATACCTATTAGCATGCAGCGCGACTTCTGCACTGTAAGATGACATTAGAAGGTAAACAGAATAAAGTGAACTGTTATCCCAAAACCCTGCGTCAAAGTTCGAAAGTTCGAAAACCGACATTAATTTCTTACCAACCTAATATATTCAAAAAGACGCGCGTACTACGATTGTTCGGCAGTTGTCTGTCAATCGAGGCAATGCTCACGTTCGTCTACTTTATTCATCGCTTGAAACGATGTACAGATTAATCTGCGTCGTCTGTAAGATCAGACGGAAAGATCGAGCCGCATCCACCCCATACGAATTATCATAGTTATTTACATACGTAATATTAATTTGGTAAAGTGCAGAGATATAAAGTGACATCAGTGACATAAAGTGCCTAGAACCGCTGAACCCTGATCTCACGTGACCATTGGAATAGTGGATTACCAAATTGTTATGATCATATCAATATTACTACCCATTTGAAGTTTGATCAAAAATGGAGTTGAAAAAAGATTTATATGGGTACCTTTTTTGTTATAGAATATATGGGGTTAGGCTTACTGGCTGTTTGTTGTTATATATGTATGTTAACGTACGACAACGATGTGAATTGTATTCGCCGAATTATGTACAATTGGAACTCGCATATTTATATCCAAAATGCTAATATCAGTAAAATAAATAATAATCAAGTAAAAGAATAATCGACACAAACGAACACATGCATCGGAAATATCAAATCACACTACTTACGAATTAGCTTGTTACAAATTATACTTAACTATCATTCAATTTATAATAACACCCAAAATATTAAATATGTTACTTCTCTATCTGTTCGTAACAGTTCGATCATCCTATATACCCGTGAAACTTTCAAGTCACGTACTCGACATCTATATTTTGCAAAATACAATCTAATTTTTTTAATGATTTTCCAAACTGTTTTGCAGTTGCACCATTCTATTTCAACCAATGTGCTCCCAATGTGCATTCCAACACGTTTTATAAAGTCAGAGTCACAAGCTCTTCTTTTGCAATAAACTATTTAAAATCTTGTTAAACGTTAAAATAAATTGCGGTATATGGAGTTAGAATATAGTTTCTCTTCTTTTTATCGTGCAAATAATTTTTTCTCCCCGTATCAGTGGTAATTAATCTCTGAATATTGAACTTAAGTGTGTATGCAAGTATGATTAATCATAATCTAACTGAAAATTTGTCATCCTTTGTATTCGACGACAATCACCCCCTACCCGCCACAACCCCTGCGAGTTTTAGGACTAAACGCGAAAGAAAAATTAATTTTCGCGATTTGAGCGCGACGGGTCGAGAGAAATTGTTACAGACTTCATATGAAATTAGCTGATCTTGTGAAAGCTGAAAGTATTGTAGTTAATGGTGCATCGATTCGCCATTGTGTCACTACTCCATTTAATTAATTATAATAAAATATCTATTGCTTTCCATAATTCTATTCCAACGCTCTGTAGACCTGTTAGTTAAATCTTTCCAAAGGAATCTTATTGGTCAGCCATTCGCAAGGTCCTGAAATTATTGCCGCATCTTCTTAAATCTACCTGTAAACATTTTGATTTAAATAATTCCCAAGGAAGCGGACAAAATAATAGTTGAACGGCACTACGTCAAGTGATTACGAACGATAAGTAAAAGCAATTCTTCCAATCCATTTTGTTTAAAGTATTCAAATAGCACCCACACATCCAATTTCAAGAATACATAAAATACCTGAAACTGCGATATGGTCTACCTCGAACTGTTCCGTTATTTCTTAAAATGTTTTCCATGAATTTGTGGCAACAACTTCTTCCAAAACGTTATCTACCTCTATTCAGGACAGACTGGCTAATCAAGGCCTCTTTTCAAGGTTGCAATCATCATTTCGAAACGTCGTGAAGGAATGTTGGAATATATGTATATGCATACAGTAGTACTGCGAATCATAACATCCTTGCATAGTTTTTACATTTATATAAGCTAATTGGAAAATATAGACGTGGCACGAATTATGCACCGCCGGCCAACATTTTTGTTTCGTATGTCGGGTCATAAAACATGCTGCTGGGTAAAGCCCTGTTCTGTAGTCCCCACACCAATAACATGCTTCCAAAATTCTAAATTTTACAGACTATACTACTTTAGTAACATAGTGCGACTGCACGAGTGGACATACCCATCGTATAAATTGAGATACACCAGACTTGTCATAATGCAAACGTGCCCGTCATTTCCACTGTGTATCGACTTTGGTCGTGACGTATATATACGACAGAACCACTTAAGGGGTTAATTTACATCAACTACTCAGAGCAGATTTGATTACCTTGTAAACATAGCATTAGCGCACTGGAGTAAAAGTAATTAGTCCAAAATTGTGACGAGTAAGTCATTTGACACTATTTATGTTGCAATTGGTGCAATTGTATTAACAGTCGACGCTATCTTTTTAATCAAATCAGTATCAATGGTTACTGTGAAAAGCGATGCACTTTGCAGTACACCTGTGGTCTGATATATTTATTACTACCTTACACCGTGCCATGCTTATTCACTTTATTGTGTCAAATGTATTCACAATAGTAACAATATAATAATATGATATAAATATTGTAAAAGCTAAGTTTCGAGTGAAAAATTTGGTATGATTAAGGTTGGTAACTGAGCACAGTTTTGGTCTGACTCGATCGCGATTATTGTTTATTAATATTTCATATTTACAAAAGCAGAAAAGGTATCGAATGACATCCAGTTTTTGTCGATACATTAATTTCTTAGACTGCACGGGCACACACATCTTCAGAACAAGAATTTCTTCTGTTCGAAACCGGGGTAATAAAAATATCAATAAACACATTCAGACAAATGTAACATTTGGATACTTCGTCAACACAGACGAAGGTATTATAGTGAGTTTCAAATTAATTTAAAAATTAATAACTAAATCCTCGGTACACCATGGTGATTCCCATTCCTCAATAAAACCCACGGAAATTCAAATGGTCTCAATCCTACACAACAACTTTTCCAAACTTCAACCAAAATGTTCAGTGAGTTTTATAATTTGCATCATTTTTCTCGCACAACAAAAATCGTCGTAAAAGCAATAATGAAAAGAATAATACAAATGAATAACCCTGCTGTCCAGACAAGGGTTGAACTTTCTATTCGTAAAAACTACTTTCCACAAGCACCCCCCTCCGTTTACAAGCGCAACGCAACAGAATTTCGCTCGGAACCGATAACAATATTCCAAAGGCCGGCGGCCTCCAGCGTAACTTAATTCATTCGACAATAAGACGGAGCAGCAGAAACACGCGTGACATTGGACAACAAAGAGCGCATATTCAACGAGGAAAGCCAGTAGCGTGACCTGCCCGCTCGAAATCCTCAATTCGGATACGCCGAGCGAACGGTTCGATCAGCGATAGTGAAACAAACGATCTACGAAATAGACTTACCCTCGAGATGCGTAAGGGTTGATGCAGGTCATGTCCGCCGTGCATACGGAATCCCCAAGGGGAGCCGCCAACAAGGGTGACTTCTCTCGCACTCATTTCGCCCCTTTCACCGCTCTGCCGCGATCACTCACCCGCGTTTCAGTACTCTCAGCGCATAAGCGCCGTCTCGTTTTCTTCGTCGCGAGCAGATCAACGAGGTCGTAGTTCGCGCCCCGCGGCGTAAAATCGCTGATCGCGCGCAAATTCGCCCCAGGTACGCACCGCAGTTAGCATCTCTCGAGGAACGCTTGCCTCGCAGAGTTTACCGGCGCGAACGACGGGCAGTGGAAACGCGATTGGTCGTTCGCTAGTCGTCGATTAGAGACATTACAAACCACGATTCTCTCGTCGAGCGAAGGGCAGATAGAAGGGGGGTTAGTCCATCGATGTACGGGGTCGACGGTGGATATCGACCGTTCGAGACGTTCACGGTCGCCGAATCACGCGAACTGTCATCGAGGAACGAAGAACTGTCGGCTCGCGGTCGACAAACGAGCTGCCAGGAGGAACGGACAAGGAGCGAGCAGACGATCCGTACTCGGCGATGGTTCGCGGAATACTGGCAGCGCTTTTCCCCTCCCCGTAATCGTCTGCGCGCCACCCTCGCTTGCCATCCTGTCAAACTCACGCCACCCGGCGAACACGCGTGCCCTCCCCACTATTCCACCGAGTGACGATCAACGTCTCCTAACTCATAGGCTAGCTTCGTTTCGGCTGAACCACTTGTGGCTGATCCTACGTACGTACCTATGCATTGCGTAGAATTATTCTTTGCTGGTCGAAGGTGGGCAAATTGCAGGCGCGACGAACGTGCGCTAGATCTGCTGACTCGACTGAGGTTTTCGTTGGTTTGTGGGAAGGATATGAGCAATTATTGCTAGGTGTGCGATCTCCTAACCAACTTTATTGCAGGGGAGCCTCGGGTATACAGGTTGCCCAGGTTTCGTACTTCCCAATGAGCAGACACTGAGCAGGCAAGGAGATATGCAGACACGCGCAATGAGGAAGGAATTAAACAGCAAGCCGCAACTGTATTTTTTTCGAATGTTTAAGACAAAAATAGTAGAAAAGTCTAAAAATAGTTAGGTGTTATTCAGGTAGTTAATCAAACTTTCAATCAATTACATAGCTAATTAAACTTAAATACATGTACAATGCTATATTATAGTAGTTCCGGGTTTGGTGGCCTTATGCATGGGATTCAATTTTCTTCCTTTGTGAAGAAATCGATGTTTATTTTATGTTGATAGTATAATTTCATGTATTTAGTTATTCAAATATATTTTCTTTCACTTTGGATATGCATTATTCATTTTTATGAAACTAGGTCCCATCGACTCCTTTGTATTATCAGAGTTTTCGATTATCTAAGGTAGACTCGGCCCATATCACCTTGGATAACCGAGAGTCTACTGTACTATACTTAAAAATCGATTAACATTTTTATTAATTTCTTAAACAGATATACCTACATCTGCATCCCAAATTCTAGTTGACCGGTCCATTCTATACTCTATACTCTATGTGATAGCATGAACCAAAAATACCAAGAAAATAACATTTTTTTCTCGTAGCTTTGATCTGTGAAATAGGAGCAAACAATCGAGAAAATCGAAAATCAAAATTTTTTGTGCCGTTACACACCACAGCCATACTCGTACTAATAAAGAATCTTTTTTTCAAGTTTTCGTTTCGAATATACAGAAATGTCACAATCGTATCAGACAATTGGACACTTATATTAAAGGGATGTATGTACTGTATTGCTTGTATCTCCCTTATTTTTTATTATTTTCTTTATGAAAAATTAGGAATATTCTAAAAATATAAATAAATATGTGTAAAAATCCAATACCAAGGGTCTACTGTTTTTCTCTTTAAAAAACCCTAAAAATAACGTAACAATGACGCCCAAGAGTAGAATACCTCCTTAACTCTCCTACAGTCATCGATTAAGCTACATACACTTGAGATCTTTGGGTAAAAAGTGACCCGAATAAGCGAAATTCGTATTTTTAATATTACGTTGTAACTAAAGGATCAAAAAAATATATTATGATGTGTTTTATAAGGTAAATGTCTAGGATCTGCTGTTTGCAGCGACGACCAATAAATAATTTTATTTCTGGATAATTAAATGTCCTTGATACCAGATGAGGTATCGCTTATCTCTATTCACACACTTCTTCATCTATTGAAGAACCAAATGGCGAAGCAGCATTTCATATTATTTATGTTTTTGTTCAACTTTACCACCATGATTTCGACATATTTCACTTTGATCCTTGGTTTCTACCATTTGGTGAAATGGTCACCCCATTGGGGTGAAAAAAAACCGAGGACCTTATACGTAACTATATTTATTTCTAACGTAGAGAAAGTGCAGCAGACATGGAATGCCAGTTTATTTAAGATGAATACAAAATTATGGCAGAGCACAAGCACAAATAAAACTGTTTAAAATTATAGGGAAGTTAATAAACTATTATATTTCATACTCTGAATAACAATAGGAAACTATGGTTCAATTGAAAAATTCCACAAAGTAAGGATTTCCCTTAAGGTGCACAGAATTTGGAATACAACTATTCCAAATTACCTTCTCCTTATAAAATTAAGAAAGAAACAAGGATTTATTAAAACTATCCTCTCCCGCGATTAGGTTGAACACAAAAACACAACATGGGAATTATAATATTAGATAAATATTAATTTCAAGTCCTAAAAATGCTTTACAACAGTCACAGACACACCTTAAAATCCTCGGTCACTTTCAGCAATCTCGAGATATTTGCAAAATTCACATGAAACCATAGAATTAATATACTAGAGAACAGATTAAATGATTAACTTCAAAGTTACTTTTGCAAACTTACATTTCATTCGTCTGCAGATTAAGTTGAAAATATTAAAAAAAAAGTCTTTACACAAATATCAGAAATGTTAATTGGCCATTCGCCCCTGTTATTCACGGAGTTACAAATAACATAACGTTAGTAGTTTGTTAGGTATTTCAGTATTCTAAATTACCAACAGTATTCCAAATATGTATGCTGCTTTTCCTCTACTATCTGAACAGGGACAATGGCCTTTGAATATGATTAAAGGGAAGAGAGACAAGTATATTCATAACAATTTTCCTAAAAATCGTAGCAGGGTTAATATTGCGACATTCCGAATTTCTTACATTAATCACCGTTCTTTTTGTTTTATTTTTTCCTTGTTTCTTTATTAAGATAAATTTCTCCGCTTCGTAGAAAAATTAATTTTTGTTCACGATAAAGTTATCTTGTCGTGGTTTCCGGTTAAATCATTGCGCGGTAGTGCTAAGCTTCGTATGCGAAACATTATCAACCCACTTTACTTTAATTTGCCTAGGACGCTGTTAATTATGCAGTACATAGGTGTATGTATTCGCCATTTACATTAGTGCAACGCAATTCATACATAAGACAAATGTTTCAGAAAATTCTTTACAATGGTTTCCATTAAGCTAAAGTATTTAATATTCCTGAAGAAATAGAAAAAATATGACGAAATGACGATAATTGCCTTCACGAGCTTATAAGTCATAGAAATGATCAAGAAACGGTAGATTACTTACTGGTGCATCTAATAATCAGTGGAGGATTATGTATGTGCGTGAATGTTCGTATGTACGTATAGTTGCCGAGATGAACACGTACCGTCAAACACCGACTTAACTTTGTACAAGGTAGTTAATAATTGAATCAAGATTCTCAAAATGTTAAAGTATAAACCAGTTCTATTTCCAATAAATATATATGTAATATACCGACCCACTTAATCTTAAGCTGTACATCAAATATTATTGCATTTTGCCAATCTTTCCTCATCCTTGCCCTTACCCTGTGAATCATCCCGTTTAGTCACCCGTCCTGTGCTTCTAACTCCTGACCTATGTCCCCAACTATTTTCCAATCCTACTTTGAACCTCTCTTATCACCCCTCCTCCTATATGTTAGATCTTTTATAAATCCTTGACCATTCCACCTCAAGAGCATTCTTATTTTACAAATCCGAGTTATAAATCCAGCATCGTCGAACCAGTTTTTATAATCTAAAATAACGCCAGTCTTCAAGTAAGGTTCTTCCGACGTTATTTTCACGTGTAAACCATCCATTACATATGTATAACTTTAGATTGACAAGGATGTTGCTGACCTTATTCTAACGCTTGCTTTAAAGTCCTCCTCACAGGAAAACTCTGCCGATCCACGATTGGCTGCTTATAAAAAATCTGGGGTGAAAATCCTAATTGCTATAGGTTGAATGAAAGTATGTACATACATAATCCTGAAAGAGAGGCCACAGTGGGAGGATCTCACGCAAGACAAAAATTCCCCGAATTTTCCCACGTATCGGGCGTCCGTCACCTCGCGCCTTCACATGCCATCTAGCACGATAAGCACTTCAACAAAACCCGGACTCTCTGCAATTTGATTTACGAGGCTAACACTTTTCTGCTGTTCCCAAAACTGTTTATAATACAGAAAACCTAACTATAAATCTGTCCTCGAGGAAATACACTACGTAGTATTTATGCCTCGTCAGATTAATCTCCTTGCAGCGTGAAGAAACAGCACGCCTCGCGGTGCACAGTGGGCCAAAATTTCCAATCTAGGTGGATAAAATTCATGTCGTGAAACAGCCGTATCTTGATTTATTCCTGCTAAGGAATGTTTACTGACACTAATAATGATCATACTAATTAATTTAGTGATTATTTAAGTATGGAAATCAACCTCTGAAAAGTGCAAACCTGATCACGACAAAATTGTACATTTATTTTCATTCTGAAGAAAATTATGTGACAGGAATTATTAACATTCTTTAAACTTCTATGCATGATAGAGTACATATATTAGCATAAGTGAATGCTCACATAGCAATATATAAATTTTTGATATAATGCCTTTTACGATAATTATTGGATGTTTTTCATATGCATTTTTGTATGCCGTTAACCTGATTTTAATAGAATACTACTAAAAAGTTCCAAGAGGTACTGCTTTGAAACTTTTATGGCACTAAGTTTGAACTATGTAGAACGAATTGTAGTAAAATTTAGCTGCAAATGTCTACAATTCTTCCAGTTGTATTGTTTTAAAGTTCTTGTTTTCGAGATATGCCACCATATTTTGTGATAAAACTTAACAAAAAATGAAAGTATCGGGCAAAAAACTTTGTAAAAATAAATTTATAGTAAAGTTATAATGGTTATAGTTTAGTACAGAATCAAACATTTATCTCTAGATTGTTCTTACTAAATTATATACATACAGGTTTATAAGTAAAACGGGGCTTGCGGCGCGACCATACCCTAAAATGCCCTACATCAAACGACACATATATGCAAACACCCTGTATATACACTTATTATGCATTAATTAATATTACATTTGTAATAATAAGCCTATAGGAATTTTAGTATTTTTTTAATTGTCAACAAGGGCAGATAATATTTCAATGTCCAGTTTCATTTTTATTCTTTTAATACAAGTACTAAATTTTCCTCAACGAGGTACAACACTCTTTCCAGCATTCAGTATATAACTTTTTAATAAACATCGACGCGTCAAATGGTGCTCAATAAATGTTTTATTACACCTAAACAAATACAGAGTACAATTTTCTGCAATATTTTTCGGAAAATATTCTGTAAATATTTAACCTATCAACTATCGTATATTGTACACTTTTTATCGTACACTATATATTACATTAACTCTTGCGTTCTGTATATTTTTTCTTAGTGTCATATAATAATATACACGGTGACGAAAAATCTAAATAAAGGCACAATTTTCAAAAGTTTCAGAAAATACAGCTTGTAACACTTTACATAATTCATCATGTACATACTATTATCTGATAGCGTAACAAGTTAAACTTTAGTAAAAAATAAACCACGTAAAAATTAAACAAATCAGGATCTTGAAAAACGTATGAAAGGTAACAACATACAATAGGTAATGTTTTGTAAATTAACGGGACTTACATACTAATAGGTAACGAATGTGTAAGTATGTAATATGTAAAAGCACTGTCACGAAATAAAAATCCATATTATATACCTATTCTTTATTTACTTTAGTAGATTCAGATACATTGCCAATTCTATACAAATCAACCCAATACAATTAAGGTCTATTCGAGTACTTTTTCCGCGTTAATCAGAGACTGTTCAGTTATAGTATATTCTGTAAATAAATGTTAATAAAAATAAAATGTGAACAGCATTCGAAGTCAATTCCATTATATTCACTAAAGCATATAACGTGCTAAAATAGTTCTACTTTGTAATGTCATCAAGTATTAATCAATTGCCATCATTTTATTAATCTACTAAAGTAAATAATGAGTTTTATAGTATAGCATTAAAGGAACGCTGTTTTTTAAAACTTGGAAGAACTTGGAAGTGCTATTAGAAAAAGTAAATAAGTTTGTACGAAGACTATAAGCGAAAACTAATACATTAATTAGCGCAATATTTAAAAGAAATAATTTCTCCTTTTCGCCTTTCTTTGGTATTACCACATAAATTTTCACATGAATAATCTGATCGTTAAAAAAATACAAAACAAGATCGATACTGTGCAATACAAAAATTACGTACGGGTCATTCAACGCCAAGTCGATCACTTTTGGACGTCACCATCGGCGATTTTGTTCTAAATGAAATATATTGTAGTCTATATGGAATTAGGGGGGGTTTAAGTCATTATTTTTGCGGTTGTCAATTTGTTTAGAAAACACAGGTCTTCAAATTTTGCAATTTTTTGCCATTTTTGCGAAAAAGGGGTTTACTTAGGAATTTTTATCTCCGGTACTGTAAGTCCGATTGAGCTACTTTTTTTTAGTTTTATTCACAAAGGATTGGGCTAATATAAAATAATTTTTTCAACCTCGATAATTAACTTTATAATGTCGAAAAACATAAACAAATTCTTTTTTTGCGTTTTTTCCGATGAAGGGGCGCAGCAATTTAATTATTGAAAAAAATATGTCCATATTCCTTGGAAGTTTCCTCTTCAAAATGAGACTTTCAAAATGATGGAGAATTAAAAATTGGCTTCACAATGAGTTGGAAAAGGAGCGGCGTACCCCCCTTTCAGGTAGTTTGCAAAAAATGCAAACTTTGAAGGCCTGTATTTTCTAAACAAATTGTCAACCCTAAAATGATGACTTAAACCCCCCCTAATTCCATATGGACTACAACATATTTCATTTAGAACAAAATCGCCGATGGAGACGTCAAAAAGTGATCGACTTGGCGTGGAATGATCCGTACGCTACTTTATATCGCAGTATAGTTACCTCGTGTAAAATATATCGATACCTGTTTAAAGGTACGTCTTACGAAACTTAAACGCCTGCTTAAAAGTATATAAAATAAAAAAAATAGCTGTTAACAGGTATAACAGAAATGCGCATTATATGCAAAAATGCGTCTAAGTAAAACATAACACAACCCACTTTGCTCTTTAGGGTTATTTTAAAATAAAAAGGAAGAGTCGCAAGACAAAACTAAAACATAATTAAAAACAAAATTCTACTGTCAATGTCATTTCCAGTACTATAAATCTATTAATAGTTTAAACATCACGAATCTAAAATAATACTTATTTTGGTGTGTATACGAGCCATAGTACAAAAGTAGAAATACATAGACATATCTTAGGCTTTTTGCATAAGTATCTATTTACTTTTCCGGTTCGTTATTTCACTGGTTTTTCTTTCGTTCTCAATTGTCCACCTATCATACTCCTTTTTCAAGTAATTGTACGAAGGTATTTCGCTATAGGACTGTTGCATCTGCTTCTTCCTCTTCTTGTTCCTTTCATCGACGGCATTACTCCCGTTGCAGGGCCTATAGTTTTCAGTGGCCGACATTTTTATCGCGTCGCGTATTACATTTGGATTTTCTTTGGTAAATTTTGCAATTTTCATTAACGGTGTAAGCGTTCGTACGTCCCCTTTGCCCCCTTCGTCCTTTTCGCCAGACTGCGTGAACTCACTACGTTTAATGCGTGCGTAGGTACCTATCCTTTTTCGTTCGAAGAAGCTTCTATTCACATCCACCCATTCGATGTTCTCTATAAAATTACTGATTCTTCCGTCAGAAATATCCTTCAGCAATTCCGCCATGTTGCCGGCCGTTGGGCAGCGATAATAGTAATCAGAATCGTTTTTCACATTCTCCATGTACTCAGTCACCATATAATCGAAAAGATAGGGGGAATGGATTTTGTGAATAGAAGACCTGTCACGGGCACAGGATAGGCCAATGTATATGGAATTCGCGAACGTGCAATCAGCATCAAGTTCCACTTTGTCCTTCTCAATCGTTCGTCCTAGCGCTGCGTGATACGTTAGCGTGTAGTGTCGCAAAGGAAATTGACATAATTCACCTGTATGTTTGAGGCCGGTGAACAACCAAGAGCGATAGGCTGGCAGGATCTGATAATAATTAAGTATCTTTCGCTCAATTACTATCACTTGGTTATTTTTTAATACTCGCACACATAAAGCCTGAACTACATCATCCAGGAATATCATTTCTTCCAGTTCAACGATTTGGTGAACGCCGTCTGATGTAACATATATATACTTGCATCCCTCTGCCAATATTAAATAAGGTAAAAATCTGCCCTTGTGTTTTGGTGGAATAGGTACCCAAGCGTCATTTTTCTCATACAAAAACGGTGCCTTAACGTATCGTATATCAACCGAATCCAAGTACGCGGCGAAACGAGTCAAACGCATTTTAATTTTATTATGACTCTGAGCCACGTAAACGGTATTGAAACACTCTTCGGTGAAGTACTTTGCTTTGAAAAGGTTGTACAAATTGTACTGAAGATCGAAATCGAACACAAGTTTTCCATTAGATTTCGAGCGTTGAAGCATCTTATTAAACTTGGACATTTTCTTCTCAAGAACGGTGTCACATATTCTCACGTTTTGGGAAAAGTTCTGCACCGTCATGTCATTGAACATCTGAACAAAATGGTAATTGCCTCCATTATGAAACTCCGATTTGTTGATTACGCCCAGTTGCAATATATGTCCGGAAAAAATTAAGTGAAAACCATTGTTTAGCGACATTATGTATAATAAAAGTAGCATCGTAGGTGAGGCTATGGTGTATGTATCCAAAACAATCGCCTTTATACCACCGGACTTAAATGTCTTCGAGCACTCAATTAGCTTATACAGTTTCGACACTGCATCTCGTTCAGAAGAATTGAACATGCGGATGGCGTCATTATATGGTACATTGAAATGGCGCATACAGAAGGACACATAAGTTTCCGATTTAATGCCATTTAGTGAAATATCACTGGCTTGATCCTTCCTAAATGAAATGAACGTCACGGCTTCATAGCATGCTGCAGCCCATGCGGACAGAAGAAATGTTTTGCCGGTTCCACTTGGCGCGTCGATTAGGACAACCTTATTACTATGTTTGTTAAGCAACTCTGCCAATTGATTATAGACCTCCCATTGATGCTCCTTCAGGTTAGAACAGACCTTTCTTCCGAGATTGTTACAATCACCACCATTAATGATCAATGGTTCCAATTTCTTCTCCGTGTCTCCCATTTTAGCACCACTGTTTCCGTTCCTCTCTGCGTATTTAGTTTTTCCGACGTGATGGTTGTACACGTTGCAATGTATCATTGTCGCATGTGGCACGTTTTAGCGACAGTCGATTGAAAATAATAGAAACAAATATTAGCGTTAATGTAATTCGTAAGTTTACAGGTGCATATATATACAATCGGCATAAAGAAAACACTCTTACCTTTCCAAGTACTATTTATCGATCGGTTTATTTCCCACTTTCGGACGTCTATCAACACGCAATTCCTTCAACTCAATGCCTAGAATCAAAATACAATTACCAATAGATTATAGTGTAAATTGGTGTTATTTATCTGCACGTCGATAAATAATTTTATATCTGGTATCTATGGTATCATGGATTGATCGTACCATTTTTTCTTACTTCTAGTTCATGTACTAGTAGTTATCGATGAGTCATAAAATAATACAATATACTGTCGATAACTGCAAAATGTACATTCTTTCTAGACCAACTGCACCTTTTATTTCCACGACTGATAATATAGCCGGAAGAAAAATTATGATTAGCACACCAGCAACGAATTGGGCCTGACTGTATCTAAATATAACTACATACTAAATTTCGCTCAATGTCAAAAAGAATTCCCCTGGAATTGTATAATTATAATCTTTTATCGCGGAAACATGAGAACGAAAAACTGCAGATCAGTGGTACCATTGTTTAAGTAACCGTAATAAGTTCGTATACATATCTGGACCCCAGAGCCAGAATGTATTAAACCCTTGCCTAATTAAACCACGTTATCTCGGGTCAAATGACTTATGCAAAAACAAAGATATTCCGAGTTAAGTCGGCGTCAAAATTTGCTGAACAGTAATTTTATCCCCGACTTAGGCCCGTGATTATGTAATAAGTTCTTAAACAACAAATTTTTGAAGATTGTTTAGGGTTTAGAGTATTTCTTTGTCCGTATGAATACATTATAAAACAGGCATACTGTTGAGCCATGTATAGATTCTTTTTTCTTGCTTTTTAGATAGCCTCATTTTTGTATTTGGTTTGAATCTATTTATTTGTAACGGCGCTGAGTGCTTGGCCGGCGTCGCAGTTCGAGTGTAGGATACTTTGTTTATATTACTTAAGAGGTGCGATACGCGAGCGTCCAGAAACGCAGTTCCGAGTATCGTAGGGTTGTCTCGACGGGATCCTTTTCCCACCATGGATTTTCTACTAATCAGGGGGTTTGACTATTTCCACCCACTATTTTTAAGGCGATCAATCATTGGCGTCTCCGAGTTTTCTACGAGGACGAATGTGCATTTGAAAATGAGATCGAAACGAGCGCTCGAAAGAAGAACATCAACTTTGTAAATTCCAATATATTTTGTCACTGAACCAATATTCGTACTCAACACATACAAAATCGACACTTTTTGAAGCGACATCCCGCAAGAAAAGAATTGGACAAAGGGTTAAGCTCACTTCTTTCAGAAACAGATATTTCGTCTGACAATTTCCGATGGTGCAAATTATTTTGTCTCAAGTTGTTTAATTCTTAATACAACAGTGTAAAGATGATTTTAAGTCCATTATTTGTTACAAGACTTCTGCACCTCTGATTGCTCTCCTCTAAAGTTTGAAAAAGGTTAATAGAGAAGATTAGCCTCGGTTAAACTACAGCAAAGCACATTTCTTGCGAGCAACAGGTATAATATTGAAACATTTATCCATCGGAAAGGTCTTATTTCATGTTACGCGACATGGATACTAATCGATTAATTAGTCAAGAATATTGATGTTTAACAAAGGTCTACTTAATACTCCTTTTGTATTTACCCAAGCTTGTGCTAATTATATTTCCATAATCGTACACCCTTTACAACAAACTTTTTTGAAATTGGACCAAACGACATGAGTGTTTATAAGAAGCTAAAAGGACTAGTTTTCAATTTTTTCTGCATCACCTGATTTCGATAAAATTTTCAACAGGTGTATAACAGATCTACAAAACATAGTGTTTCAAATTCTCAATACGGGCTGAAATAAAAAATTTGAAATAGTGTCTTTCCCATTTTTTATGCAATTCCTACTGATTTAAATTTTTGTGCGAAATTTTATACACGTCATCTGGAAAACTAATCCTTCAAATTTCTTAAAAAAACTCAAGTCGTTTGGTTCCATTTCGAAAAAGTTATTCTATTTTAACGGGTGTCCGGGTATGGCTGTGACTCACTGTATGTATACATAGAGTGTAGCACTTTAATATATTAATTCAAATATTTCAACTGTTACGGAAATATTTAATAATTCACTGTGCATGATAATGCTGTTCTATTATTATGGATAAACAGTGTTACAAGTCACATTCCTAATTTTTATAACAGACGTCTTTTATACATATAAATTTTCTAACTTCCAACTTGAATCTCCGTCCCGCGAAATAATCGAATTATTATGCGTGGATATCTCGGTCACATTAAAGAAGATGCATAGGCTATAAATTATCTTCCGATTTATTGCTGACATGTGCAATTTCCTCTGAAGCATACAGACTATTTTGTAACTATTGTTTGTAACTAAGGTTGTCGACGATTTCAACACGCCCTATTACAATATGTATAATTTAAAAATGTATGTAACGTATACTATGTTAAAATGTGCACAGAAATACAGGGGGTCGCGAAATTTGATTGCACCAAAGTTCAAAATAAAAAGACAGTTTAAATTAAAGGTCGATGGAATTATACATATACGTAAGTACATACTTACATAGACGCGCGTACAGCAGAAGACTCGACAAACAGCGCTTTTAACAAATTTTCTTGAAACCTTCTGGCGCATCCGAATGAAATAAATTCATGGTGACGACTGTCACACAGAACCCTCAGTTGTTAATAATATCCGTACGCAGGTGTGACAAAGCATTCCAAACGTCGACTAAAAACTAACTAACAACTGATGCTATCGTTTGCTATTCACTATTTATATATTCCTTTTTTCCCATTGCGTTTTCACTGATCAAAAGTTTTTCCGTTCATATCTATTTAAATCACACGCGAGTTTGCCGGGGTTTTTTCTTGACGAATTTTCCAATCCTGTCGTATTAGTTACGGAATTTCGACGTTACATATGAAAAGCGTGTAATTAATGCGGATGATGTAATTATTTCCTATGGAAAATCCATTGTATCCTCTGTGACATCAATCAACAATTAGATACAGCAAGGGAGTTTCACGAAATCGGTTTCTGCCTCGCGCAATGTCTATCAGTGAATGAAAAGGCAAGTATCTTTTCCAACGTTATATAGAATCGTATTAAATTATACTCACAGGTAATTATGTTTCATGGATCGTCTATGCCTCATTTATGCTAAATCCAATATTGCATTCTTAGTCGCACTATGCACAGTTGAATAATTACACGCCACAAATAAAGAAGAAGAAAAGATGCACCGATAGCTCGAGGTTCGCGCTTCGTGAGTTCTCGTGATTGAATACGCTGTACATAATCTCCACCTCCAACAAGAGCATACGCTGACTCAACCTCAAAGCTTCGAATATAGCATGTATATTGTATATTGCTTTGACGTTCTGACGAATCAGATAACTGGCCTGTCGGTGCGCTAAGTTGCCTCGTAGTGGGTACGTATTTCGTTAGTCTGGCAACGTAAGATTTCATGCATAAAACTGATACATATTCTTTTAAAATAATATTAACCTCCCGCGAAACAATTTTTATTTAATTTCCTATTCAGTTATCTAATTGCAAGCGATAAGTGAGAAGAACGGTGAAGGAAATTGATATTGTTCGTATCGCATCAATGCATGCACACAGGGTACTTAAAATAAATGCAGTACAGGATAGAATTATAATTTGCCTTTGTGTATTGCCCTTTTTCGTTTGCGAGATTACGTAAAATGTGGAACACAGCGCCACAAGAAGAAAATATTTTGAAGGTTTCCATTAATTTACGATGATATCGGACGATAGGATGATTAACAGCAAAATCTTCCTTACACAAGGTAGGCGTACCGATCCTCAAATCCCTTCAGTCATAAACCCCGAGTCATAACCCCGGACCTTGTGCCCATGCATTCCTATCAGATCCTTTGCCATTCCCACAACCTCGCGTCCTCGACTTCCTAACTCCTTAAGGAGGGCAACTCATTTAGCACGCTTAAAATGAGGTGTTTCATTATCATTTTTTTTAAAGAGCCAAGACTAACAAATCTATTTGAAATTTTGTTTAGAACTTCATTTAACATTTAAGATTATAAAAGAAATTATTGTAGAAAAAAAGGATTAGTTTTAAAAATATCTTCAGTTAGCTTGAACGGTTTGGCGGAAAAATTGTTCCATATCGTACAGTTCCTCGTATCGTGTAGAGCTTCGTAAAATTGACTTAGAACAAAAAATGATGTATTGTATTTTCATTTTGTTCTTGGATTTATCCTATAGTTATACCTAAAGGCTATAGCCGGATAAAGGGGTCAAATGTGCCCTTAAACCAAATACAACTTTGTGAGGTGTCATTCGATAGCTTATCAAGAAAAACCAATTCGTACCAAGTTTCAACCCGGCAGCTCGGCTGGGGGGGGGGGGGGGGTAGTTACAGGGAAAATACCAAAATACAGTTTTTTCCGCAATATCTTCCATTTTAGCGCATAAAAAATATTGAAAAAATCTGAGACATTTTTATTATGGAGGCACATATTGTAGAATATTTACAGATTTTTAAATTAGAAACCCGATTTGTAAACAAAATTTCGCGTAGCTGATCAAAAATAGAGCTTTTAAAAAAAATTGACTTTTCTTCCGAAAAATTTGTTGAAAAGGTGAAAGAAAATCATATTTTTTAATGTATAATTAGGTACAACTAGAAGAGAATTTATTTATCTTTAAAATCCACTTTGATTCAAGTCAATTGGTCCATTAGTTTTTTCGCCATATTGCACGACAGATTGAAGAAAGTCGTTTAAAGTTTTCGATAGAGTCAAAATAGGGATTTGCGAAAAGATATTTTTCAATGCGTACAAATACGTAGATACCTCTCACGATACATATACTTATAGCTGAAAGGACACTGTTTAAAAATATATCAACTGATTTGAGTCAGGTGCAATCTGTAAAAGAATATAGCGCCGCAAATGGATTGCGTGTTCCAACTGCTTGCACTAATTGTAAGCTGTGAGCGCACGGTACGGTAGTAGGTATGTATGTACTTGCAATTAACTTTATTCTTTGAGGGGGGGGCAAGACGGGACTTTCGATTATTTCACACTAATATTCACACTACAAACAAACAGAAAGCACTTGAATCGTGCATCGAATGTTAGTTGCGATTAGTTTATTACGTTCTTATGCGTTTCCTGGCCATATTCCTGATTCTTACGATTGCGTTCTTGTGTTTGAAACAGTAAAAGGTAAGTAACAATTGTTAAACATATTATCTTTTGAATACTATCGGTTGAAAAATTTCTTAAGCTTTTTGTTTATCTGCTTACGAATATCGATCTTATACAAATAATGATATTATCATTCAATTAATTTCGATGCAACGTTTGGGGCAAGATGGGGACAATTTTGAAGCATCCTACTTTATAGATAAAATGGTTCGGACGTGTACGTAGAAGTAGAACAGAAATTGCAGAATCGTTGGACCGAAGAATCATTGTGGAAAGCCTCGTAACAATTATACAAATAAATGGTTTTACCGTAAAGCAGAAGCAGCTTTCAATGTGCCTCGATCTACAGTGGAGAGAAAAGTGACTCATTATCGAGAAAACGCTAAACAGATGTTGAAGACTAATTTGGGAGCTTCGGAACAGGAAAAACTGCCTCAAACAAAAGGAACAGTATTTTTTGCAATGAGCAGGAAACAAGCCGGGGCTGATTTTTTATGTTAATAGATGCGTCCAATTATCACTATGCGCAAAACCATATTTTTGTACTTTCTTCCATCATGTCTTATAAATCTATTCTTTATAGACACGAAATCAATAAATATAAAATTATACAGCAATTTTTTCTTAGCGTTCACATTCCCCCCAGCCCTGTATATACGAATAAAATGAATATGTATAAAAATACTTAGAACATTCGTCTGAGAGACTTTTTCAAATCACGTATAGTTTTCGAAATATTTATACATTCCCAGATAAAATAGACAAAATTTATACATGTACATGTGCATATTGTGGAATTTTTGCGGTAGGTGAGACTATGCCATCACTTATTAGCTTACCAACAGCGTACCATGAACCCTAGCGAGTCTGCCTTTAAAGATACCTGAACTATGACCCACCCTAAAATTATTGATACATACTTTTCTCAGCGATAAAGTATAATTCTGAAACTTATTTTCTATCAATTGCTGCATCTATGTATTGGGCAAATCAGTGTGATAAATTATAATAATATTATAATATAATTTTAAATTATAAATTCAACAGAAAATCTATCCATCTACAATAATTAGGGTTTCGTATATGTATGTAGTAGCGTCACTCCACAAAAGTAAACGGGGAAGTCAACTATGGCAAGCAACATATTTTTCTACTATTTCATTCCAGTTTCACTATTCAATTTAATTTCCTAGAAAAAGGTGTAGTTTTGAAGTGATGCCTAAAACGTGACTTAAACAAAGAACAGCGGTAGAATGACGAATACGCTGAATAATAATAACAATAACCATACTCCGTTTCCTTTGAATAAGATCTTTTCGGACATCGCGTGTATATTTGGTTATAGACTTCCTAGATATACAAGGTGGTCCATTTAAGCAAGGTCACCTAAATATCTCGTCGAATTGTGATGTTGTAAAAAAAATTTGTAGCATAATATGAATGGTACCAAAGCATCAACATACGGGAGGAATATTATTTTCAGAGGTAATTTTTTTCGGACTTTTCAAGGTTATCAAGGTGGGCTTACGGATCACCCTGCATACGTATTTAGGAGCAAAGAATTAGGTGTAGATAAATGTTATATCTTTCACACTTCTCATATTCATTAAATACGTCGTATTACGTCTACTGGGAAAGAATGTATATGTATATGTAATAGTTAATATTGTAACCGTCAACCATGTACGATATGGTAAAAACAACATGAGCTCTCGCCCGTAGAATTGTTATCACACTTCTTCACGAGTGCCAACACAACCTGCTTACATATTCGAATATGTAGGTACATAGTGCATATATGTATGTACATATCGCAGCCGTGAATGGCGGTCAATAATCAATCTAAAGGAATAATAACAACAAGAAATGAAATACATAGTCCAGTATTGCCTTCCGCTTTTAGCTGATTAACTCACGTAGGGTTATCACTGCCCGTTCTTAGAAACAATTTCTTGCAGCGATCCCATGCGTTATCCAGAACCATGTTCCAAATAAACGCTTTCTATATTTTATTCGTATACAACAGTTCTCATTGTAAGCCCCAATCCACTTACTCAGAGGCAATTGAGCTGTAGAAAGTCTACTAATAATAGACATATGCGTATGTACATACGTATACCTACATATTGCTATATTTTTCTAGATATTTCATTGAACAAAATTACCCAAACGTAACTAGCGAGGTGTACAAAAAATTACATGTCACGGCTATCACAGATCGGTTCTACACTATGGTTTGATGGAAGTTGATGTAAGGAAAGTGCGACAAAATATGCCAAAACATTAACAATTTATATAGAGCTTTATACCAACTGTTTCTAGCCCCATCGAGAAGAATATGTACATAGAAAGAACGAAAGAAAAATAGATCAGTTAATCCTGACTGTTAACAACAATTTTATAGCATCCTCCTTACATGAACCAAATCAATCTGCGATAATCGTGACATGTAATTTATTTGCACCCGCACATATATTTTAACGAAATCTAGATAGTATTCGAAAAACCCGCAGTTTCAAGCAGAGATTGCATTTTTCTATAAATTCTCCAATGTCTAAGCTTTTTTGTTTGGGTATTGTTCCGAAATGTCCCCGTCGCGGATAGACACGAAAGGGGGGATGGGGGGGGGATAGGAGAGATGGGATGGATTCTAAATATAAAATCTTAGCTTCGGGTTTTTATTCGTTTCCGAGATATTAATGAAATACTTTCAGTACAATACATGCAATGAAAATTGCATACCTACAGCCCCTCCCAACCCTTCAAATGCCAATGCACAAACCGGACCTTTTGGAACCACAGCCATGTGTTTTCCTTCAATACGACGTGAAACTTCCGTTTTGGTTCCAAGGCTGAACGCATATTGCGCTATTGTCACGCTCTCATGTTCTATTTCTATCACGTTTGGTATCGACCAAACATCCGGTTGACAATGCATCAAATCCCCCGAACTCTTTACAGCAATACAAACATTCCTCCCCTCATGATGTTAGGCTACAAAAAATTAATGAGTTCCTCAAGAAATGTTGGTTCTGTCCTACCTTTGCCAAACATTCGCTAAGAGAACCGTGGAGCTATAGACTCTATAGAGCTATAGACGTACTTAGCTCAGACATGGGTACTGAGTCGGCCAGAATTAATTTTCACTGAACGAACACTAATATAATGCCAGATTATGAATAGAAAATTGTAATCATTTTCTGCATTCGAGGAAGTGTTCCGAGAGTGCAACTGAAATTCGTCGCCACTACTTTCAGAGTAGGCATATGACAGCAATGGATCAGAGATCGGTAGAACGTTCATGTTTTCCGCATGAAGGCGACAGATGAGGATGGATAGTGCATCGAATGAGACCTTCACGGCGATATAGAGATTTAAGTTAACCCCTTGAAGAAGCAGCCTGTTTGGGGCGGTAAACCATGCTTCTAATGGCACACTGAATATAAACAGGATTAACACGCATTTGTGACACTTTCAGCAAATGAAAAGCCCCGCTTTTTTCGGACATAAAAGGCGTTCTGCTGATTATGGAGTTTGTTAGGTACAAGTCCAACCGATTTCAGTTATGGCCCAAGCACATCTAGGAATTGATCGATTTTTGTTACGCCATAATGAGGCTTCAATAGTTTATCCATACGGATATAAGATTGCGAGTTTGATTAAATGTTCTAATCTGAAAAATTTAATCTGACTGCAGACGTCAGCGAATTTAATCTGATTGCGACGACAATGAAGAAAAACAAAAGATAAACAATAGTAAAACAATAGGCTGCACTGTACACTGAATATTTTAACACATTGTTGACCAGTTACGAGTTAAGGCGTGTTTGCACTTGCATTAGCCATTTCAATTTTTGAAACGCAGGGTAATATAGAATACAGTTGTCCCTCGAACAACGCGGGGGTTTGGGGCAGCAACAGACCGCGTAGAGGGAAATCCGCGTAGTTTCGGAGCCACCCCCCACCACCACAGTTTTTACCCCCTCCACCATCACACACAAGAAATGACGTACATACACATATTTATATGGTTTAAACGCATGTGCATATACGTATGTATTTCATTTTAGTATCTACATGTACATATACATAAGTACATGTATATTATACAGGGTGGCCCGAAACCCACGCAGTATTTTGAAAAAAGGGGTAGCTGAGGTGATTCTGATCAACTTTTTCCTTGACAAAATATTGTTTAAAGCTTCGTTTTTGAATCATTAACGAAAAACACTGGCCAATAAGAGCGACCGTATAGCGCGAGCTCAGTCATAATAGCGCGCGGCCGAGATCGGGTGCATCGAGGGGCAACATACGGCAAATATTACAATCGTCTTACATTAAAAATAGTGTGTAATTCCTAGTTATTCATCAATAACAATTTAATTAACAAGTCATTTAATAACTGTTTACATCGTGTTTACAATATACATTTAATAACTCCATACTTTTATTCGTTTTCCGAAACTAACAAAGTGTTTTATTAATTATGACAAAAGTGTTTGGATGATTAATGTTAGAAAAGGGTAGTCAAATAAAGTTATCCACTCGACCCCGAATTTGCCTGCTTCGACGGTGTCTTGGCACTTGGTAATCGTACCGATCCTGACCTATCTTAACAATTTTCTTTCCCGGATGATAGAAGTGGGGAAAGTTCAAAAAATTTGTAAATTCACTTTTTAGGAACTAGGGTAGACCAAGGCGAATCGGATCACAGGGCGAATCGGATCGAAATAAGAATTTAGTTATGTTACTGTGGAAAAAATTGTTTAGGTCGTGCATACACTGCTCACGCCCTCTCTATGCACCTCTTTCAATTGTGTTTTTATTGTTTTACAATACCGTTTATTGTTGACACGCCTTTCAGGTTTGCGTTACGCGGACGAACGTAATAATTTTGGCGCAGATCTAAAATACATAGCTTTCAAATTCTTATTTAAAAATAAAAGGTAAGCTTTAACATCCAAATGAGTTTAATATTATTAGTTTGTATAGTGTCCAGAAGTAATATTTGATATAATTTTCACTAATATATCATAATTTGTTTACGTATTTTATTCACTTTAAAATTATTATTATATGGGGTGAATCGGATCACTCTTGTTTTTGATTATTTAATTAGCTATATGACTTTAAATGCGTTAATAACTTATACATGTAGGTAAAGATGGTTCGCACATACTTAAAAGAGAGGGGCATTGCATTTATTGTAACGAGAAATTCATCCACCTGCGGAGGATTGGATATAGTGCAATACCTGTGAAAAGTGGTGGCACAAAAAGTGTGCTAATATAAGTGGTGTTCAAGGCCACCCATGTACTACGTAGAGTCTTTGACATTATTATTATTAAATTACACTTTATAAAGTTATAACCAAAGATTATTTTACGACAATTTGTTTGTTTGCTTAGAGATATTCGGAATATCCGATTCGCCCCCAGGCTCGGGGCGAATAGGACATTTTCCACTTTTTCGTTTTTTGTCCATAAAAGAGAAATTTTTATAATTTGTTTATATTTTTTAATATGAATGTTCATGTTAAATGGGTACTTGTTACGAATTTATAAGAAAATATTGGGTTTCTAAATTGTAACTATTGTTTTTTTACCATGAAATAAAAAGTGATCCGATTCGCCCCGGTCTACCCAACTTTATAACAATTTCGACAGCCTTTCGTCATCTGGTCGACACGTACCCCGAGTCAAGAAAACCCGATCATAAAACAGCTTGCCAGGTATCGAAGGCTGTCGATATGTTCGGTTCTTACGACCAAACATCGAGTTCAAACAGATATGAATCTATTTGGAGAATGACATAAGAATGCATTTGTTTCTAGGCATAAAATAAATTAATATGAAAGAAATGTGTCGGAAAAAAAAATTGTCTGGAAAAAATACCGCGTATAACCGAAACCGCGTTGTTCGAGGGATTACTGTATTGCAAAAGGTTTGTTCATTGTGTAAGAAAATCCGGGGGTTCCGAGCACCTAGTACGCACGTCTGGGAAATGTCACCGAGAGGCCGATATGCGAGCGGGAACGGTATACGTTTGGGGGTGCGTAAAGCAGGCCCTTGAACTTATTATGTACGTCGTGGGTCCGACAACCCCGCCTTTTTGAAAGTCAGCGATGAGAGCGTACGGATAGCGATCCGTAGAATATTGTAGTATTAGTGTGTAGATGGAGTAAATACGAGTATTTTCTTCACTGACTAATTTTACCCTAAAATTAGTTTTACAAGTGTGTTTAGTCATGATATCACCAAAAATGTACATGTTGTGTTAGAGCTGTTAAAATGAAACGTATAAAACTAAAAAAAATAACTGTAAGACAAGTTTTAACAAAAGCCGCACGATTTAGTTTTCTCGATTAGGATATATGTATTTGTAATTGCTATAGTACTACAATATATGTAGTATGGATCGTAATTCGTTTGCTCTAGTTAATGGTTTCCCATAGAATGCCATGTCGCGATGTGACGACGCAATGTCTTCAAGGGTCTGCTTTACGACCCCCCAATGTTTACCGGTCCCACTCGCCAATCGGCCTCGCAGTGACATTTGCCAGATGAGTATCCGAGGTCCTCCGAAGCTACGGGTTTCCTTACATAATACATAATCATAAATTTAAAATGAATATGTTACAGAATGTCCCCTTCGTTGTACAACATGTCTCAAGCACGTTATTATTATTTTCCAATATCTGTTTTAAAAACATGAATTTGTATTTTTATTTCTATTTTTATCATGAATTATAAGTTTTCAATCCGATAAAATCAGAGTTTTGTGAAGGTGGTGTAGAATGTATAATAATAGCAATAATATATACGTGTAGTATATAGGTATGAAAGGATGGAAATGTTTTTTGTCAACCTAAAGAAAAATATATTTTCTTCATTAATTTAAGAAAACTTTGTAAAGTAAAGGAATGGCGGATATTTAACGTTAAAACTTCTATTTGCACCAGAAATAATCAGCTTTGGATGTTCGTAACATCCGAACGAATTAAAATAGTGAAAAAATCAAACGTTACATGATAAATATTTTTGCAAATGTAAGAGATTTCGATCAGCCTGCGCTCTACCTGGGCATATGGGTAACGTCAGCGCGGGCCCCGAAAGCGCACGTACCCAGCGGACACCATGGGCCACACGACACACGTGGCCAAGGCCCTTGAAGGCATGGAGCCGAGAAAAACCGGGACTGCGCGGTCTTTTAGCGACCACGATGCAGCGAAGGGGATTCTTGCATCGATCGCTGTTTGGAGAAGACCTGACTATAGTTTTTTCGAAATACAAAATAAATAGTAGTTTGAATTGAGCATCTAATATAGAACAGAGTGCTTTATATACGATTAGTTCTTTTTTGAGTCTTAAACTACTCTTACACAAAGCAAATGTATATTTTCTATACGTGCCCCTTAAGTAAAATACTTTTTGTAAAAAAATGTCTTTTTTTAGCTGTATCCGTATTTTATCTACATTTTCAGAACCAGATGTTTATAATAACCGATCCCAACCTTACATGTATCGGCGAAGTGTGTGTCGCTTGAAGGTTTGACGCGGACCTAGTCGCGACACTTTGTTTTCTACGAATTGATATCAATATCCTTTTCTCCGCAGTATACAATCTACACAACACACAGTGCGCACATTGTATGATTATACATATAACGTAATATGGTAATATGGAAGTTAAAAGTAGAAATAACCTAGCAGGTTACTGGAAAACTCCAGCGTCAACTAAGTAAATTTCATAATATTATATTTAACACGTTCTGTGCGGAAGCCGAAAATCCCCATCAGCTGTGATTTGGGCGATATGCATGCGAAGATGATAAATAAATAAATAAACATCATCCATCAATGATAAATCTATCTATACAAATATATATGTATACGTATTAAGTATACTTATGATAAATTTGCAAAACTTCATAAACTGATATAGCGTGTCAAAGTTTCATTGGTTCCAACTGGCAGATGCATATTGGCAAAACAGCCACCGGCGAAACGTACGACTCATTGTCAGCAGACGTTTTGAATTTCGCGGATATTGGGTGTAGCGAACACGTTGGTAGTACTCCATCGTTTTTAAAGAACAAAGAAATGGTCATGCCTAAACATCTCCCAAGGAAGGTTAGACAATTGTGAGATTAAGGAAATTATGAAACTTTCCATACAAGTAAAGCATGTAAACCGTAATACAACCCTATTTTCCGTTCGTGCCATGATTCGGATTTGAAAAAAATTGAGAATGTTCTTTTTCATAAAATATCTCAAAAACGCTGAGACATATTTAAAAAAAAGCATAAACAAAACTTGTATCACTTTATTGCATTTACAAAACTGCGTAAATAAATTGTTTGAAAAATCCATGATTTCTTGATTTTTTTCCATGGACCTTTCAAAAAAATTTTACGTATTTTGGTCAAAACAATAAAGTAATGCAAATTTTGCGTATAATTTATTTTTAATATATCTCAGCGTTCTTGAGATATTTCACAAAAAGCAACACTGAATTTTTTTCAAGGGCTGATGTGACCCTTTAGAACTGAATTATGGCACGAACGGAAAATAGGATTGTATAATACATTACATACTGTACTTGCATGGAAAGTTTGGTACGTTCCTGAATCTCCGTGTTGTACCTTTCTTGTCAATCAGAAATAACTTGTACTGACAATGAGTAATTATCAGTCAATTATTTTTGTATATACTAAGATTATTATTAAGCCGTTATGTAATAATTGAAGCCATTCATTAAAAAAAAGCTGTTAACTAACTTACAATTATCTAGACAATCTAAACAGTTGTATGGATACTTTCACTATCAAATTTACTTTTACTACTGCAAATGATTCTATTAATATGAATGAATTGCAACGGAAAAAACTGAAAATTGCTACTTCGAAGCAAAGAACGCCTGCATTTGCCTCTTGGCTGATTGTACCATGCTTGGGGGCAGTACATACATATGTATGCATCCATACATGCTGATTAGACCGAAGCCGGTGATGCAGAAACAAGCGATAGGCATCGAAAGACTTACGAATCTTTAGATTTATTGCGGTTATAGGCCGAAAATAGGGAACATTCCAGGATTTCACTGTCTTTAACTGTTTATAGCTCGCGCATCCGTTAACCAATTTCGACGAAATTTTTAGCATTTATGGAATTGACATAAATCTAGAAAACGTAGATTCATTACGGGCATAGACAAAATAGTTGGAAAAAGGACCTGCACAATTTGCTTGTTGCAATTCCGACTAATTTTGTTTACACATCATGTAGTGCACTAATCAGTCTAACTTCTCAAAAAATTCCAGTCGCGTGGTATGTAATATGTAATCTAAAAAATTTATCACTTACACAACAATAATATAGTTCCTCGTGAATTAATGTCCCACTTGCAAGAAATGTACCAACTTGTGTCACATATTTTCGCCTTCACGACGTGGCGCAATTACGCACAACTACCAGTAGAAACAACCAAAAAGGAAAAGACGTCCGTAGTATGAACTTCGTACCTCAAGGTGCTAGAACGGGACTGTCCCTTACGTTGACTGCCGGTTCCGTCACTTACAAAATAGTGTAGAGGGTGGTGGAAAAGTAGGGGACCATTCGTCCCGGATTTTATGGGACAGTCCCGGATTTTAGCTCTGCGTCCCGCACAGGTACGCGTCCCGGAATTAGCTACTCCTAAAACTAATCACGAATTATTTATTTCGTTCAAACGTTCGAATTATTTCTGCTTTAAATACAAATTTTTTGTTGTATTTTTATTTGTTTCATTAAATGTAATCTCTTCAATTTGTTCACAAAATTAACGTCCTCCCCCCTATTCTCCCGGTCCTACACGGCGCAATGTTCAGCAAAAAAATGGTCACCCTATGGAAAAGCCGTGAAAAGGTTGGAAATATTCATAGCTTCTTTAAATTTTATTTGAAAAATATAAATATTTTTTTGAAATTATTAATTTTTGCAAACCCCTTTGCTACATATGCACAACTCGGTATAAAAAATTAGCCGAATTTAGTTGAAAGCAATGTCTTAAATTAACATGTACAATGTACAGTATTGTCCTAATACATCAGTTACTTAATACATATAATTTTTGATTGGAAATTTGGAATCTTAAATCTGTATATTAATTCCGAAAGCTTAAAATCCCGCAGGTTTGGCGGACTGGTTTGGTGAGCAGCTTACGAACAATTCCAATTTGTGTGGACCCTCATCACATGTTACGCACGACGAATTCCTTTTTTTAACAAATAGTGCGCAGGGGTTTGATTAGATGTAATAGAGATGCCTGGAAGTTAAGACTTGCATAATGTTTTATGATAGATGATGGCTTGTAGGTTGAGATAAACGAAGGCATCAGCTTGTACTGTGAACATTTTTAAAAAAGCTGGGTCCAATCTCGCACACTATGCACGACAAATGGTTGGTGGCACTGTATAAGCGCACTACGTGTAAAAAGCAGTTGGTAGAAGAATAAGCGCGTGAGTGGTATCACTGTTGGAAAGCACTGCGTCTTACGCATGCGTCATAAGTTGCATTGCAAGGTTGCCTTAACATATAGAGTAATCTTTTAATTTGTAATTTTTAAAAATAAGTTTTTATTTCCAGAAAATGCTTGCAATATACAAACATTTGTACTCGTTGTACAGTAAGGCTACGAAAATGCATCATATACCAATAATTTTCTTCGGTTTTTGCACATTTTCGTTATCGTTATTTTTTAAATTACTTTATATTAAAACACATTTAATAATCATACTATTTGGTAGATATAAAGTTCATTAGGTATAATAAAACGAGTTGATGTTGGTAATGAATGTATTAAATATATTGCTACAGCTGCGGTAACATTTTGTTGAATACTACAATAATCGAAAGAGGTCTGCGAAAAAGTCTCTCTCGAAATGTAGTACAAATACCCGACAGCCAACTGCGTGTATATTGGCAGCAGATTGACAGCAGCAGTGACAGATTCTGTCTACAGATCCATAGCTATCTCTATCTGTATCTGGCTTGTATCTGTATTACATATCAGATTGGCGGCAGAAATTGAGCAGATCAACAATAGAATCTTTACGTTTTTGTCACCGAATCTGCTCTACCATGTTTTGTTGCAATTTTGCCGCCAATTTGCTACAATAGTTGGATTTAACAGATCCAACTTCAAATCTGTGGCCAGTATGTTTACAAAACATGAAAAGAAGAATTCGACATTGCCGGTTTGGCTGACTGGAAGTCTCCCCGTATAAAAAAGTAAGTTTTATTATTTTTTTAATATACATTACATAAATGTTGTTATATATGCGTCGTATATATTCATAAGCACAAAATGTATTATTTTAAAGTTATATCAGGGTGCCTGTATTTATTAATAACGAAATGTATTTATATTTTCAAAGGGGTGCAATAACAGGAGTTATTGTCTCATAGAATATTATTTTTACATCCTTTATATGCATTATGTATTTTCAAATATTTTCCTAAAATATTATTCAATTACACCTTATTTCCTATCTATGCAATAATTAAACAATAATACATTCAACTACATTAAACAATTATTGCCCATCATAGGCAGCGGAAAATCATTACCTATTCAAGCATACACATATCCATGCACATAACGCGTGTACAGCTAAGAATGTCAACGTCATTATTTTGCAGTTATGATGTACCATTCAATTCATAAAAACAGTGATGACGTAATGGAAATTTGCACGTCACAGTTAAATATAAGTATGGAGTAGGGCGGCGGCATGTGTCACCATTTCGATCGATAATTGTTTCAGCGATAGTACTGAGGTCGATCACTTAACATCACCTACTTCTTGTGCTAATGAACTTTGCGCATCTTTTCTAGCATGCGTTGCCTTTTAAAGATCACCTTTATTGATTCCACATGAGGGAATGCTGTCCAGTCACAGCAACGAGGTTACTCAGAGCTCGCATTTTGACAGGCGCAGGCACCGATCTCCGTAGTGAGTGGGACGGTAAAGGAGGCGGTTAAAAAGTCGTGCAGTAGGAAACGTCGGTCCGTCGTTGTCGTCAGTTCTACAGACGAGTGCGAGCTCGGTGGATCGTTCCATTAAATCTCCGTGTTATCTTTTATCTATCTTTTATCGAGTATCGTAAACCAATTACTTATTCCAACATAAGTACAAGACAAATAGAAACGATGTCCGAAATGGCAGAAAAAAGGACGGGTCAGTATTAAAAAATATTATTGTTTTTAAGAATACACTTCTCTGCAAATAAAAAATTTGTAATTAAACAGTTTTCAATTAATCGTCTTCTTATTGAGTACTGTAATGTGCAATAACTACTGTAACATGTCAATTCAAATTTATTTCGATAATTAACGAAAACAGATGGCAAGTCACTGACTGATTAAATAGGAATAATTAACTGAAGGAGACAGTGGTTTTTTTAAGTCAAATGCTAAATAATTTTTATAGTTTGTATCATCGCATTACATACATGTAAAACTATAAAATGTTGGATGGTCTTATTTTATTATGTTTCTCTTTTTCCATTTGTTAGAGCATATTGTCATGACCCCAAAATGTAAGACAGCGAACTCTACGAGTCTTATAATAGAGAGGCAAACTTTAGAACCACCAGCAGAAAATGAAAATGAAAACAATGTTCATATCGCTGGAGGAGATCACAAGGGAATAGTCATTAATAAGCAAGCAGCTGCCGGTATTGAAACTTCTGGATCTACTCATTGCTGCAAAATGTTGTGATTCAAAGGAAATGACTTTATAAAATTCTTACAGTTACAAATGGCGAAGTACAATTGGCGCACCTCTGCTTGCAATTCAGAGTATTTTTGGTGAGCGCTCAAACGGGAAAGCACACACAAGAGTCAAGGACTCTGCAATTTTGGTTTGTGGAGACACTTTCTGAGGCGGAACACCCGACTGTTGCACAAGAATTCTTTAAGGAATTAGTCAGTCCTCAAGAATTTCCCAGAGGTATAAATCATTTTATATTTTGTGCAGCTTACTATTAAGCTTATGCATATGCATATGACTAATAATAGTCCCTTGGTTTATTTGTAGATTATTGATCGTTTGTCATAAATATTGTCTGAATTAATTTTTATTCCAAAAGATTAGAACTTCCATTGCGTTCACAGTTTTTAAACTGAATGTATATAGATAAAAACTCGAAACCATTTTGCAATTATATTTTCTTTGTTACAGATTATGTTGGATTTATAAAAAAAATAATGAAATTAATGTTGCATAAATATTCTACTATCAGAAAGATAGAGGTAGAATTAAAACAACTTGAGGAACCAGTTAATCTGCCAGCTAGACCATGTAAGTAAAATGATATCCTGTCTTCTTCACTTTGCTATAGTTTATGCAGTTGGAGTAAATGAATATTTTCTTCCATGAGTAATAAAATATCCGATTAGGGAATGACAAACATAATGCAAATATTTTAATTATACATAAAAGTATTACAGTAGAATGTCGTTCATCCGAATGGGTCGGTAGTAACGACGCTTCCGATAACGGAAAAATTCCGATAATAGAGGCTTACTAACACTCCCCACTATCTGTACTTATGAATTTCGATAAAAGGAGCTGAAGTTCAGAACAAACTCGATTCGAGAATATTCATGCATTCTGTTTATGTCGCGCTCAACTGTTCATCCCTGATACATATTTACAATGAAAAAAAGTATACGATATGAATTTGTATATTTGGAATTGAGCATTAAGTAGTTCGGATAAATAGAATGCAGATGAACGATGTTCTGCTGCACTTATGTATACACATATCATTCATCATTATCACATTAACATCGAAGGAATACATTAAAGTACAAATTCACTAATCCAATAAACTTGTTTTTAATCGTTCATTTAATTATTTTGTAATTTTTTTATTCTATTGAAAGAACCATAGAGTGGGCTGACTGATCCAGGTTTATTCCATTACATTCATTGAACTAAATGGTTCTTTATTGAAAGATATTGGAGCAGTGTGTCTCAAGTGTGCATTACAGCTTACACTGAAGGAAATGCATACTTAACATTCGTTCTCATTATATCACTTTGCACATTTTCCTATGCATGTGACATATTCATCTCGAATAAAATAAAAATATTTGTAATCTCTGTTATTCACAGCTGATACTGGTCACATACTGTTCACACTTCTTCCATATAAGAAAATTAGTTGGACATCAGGTTGGAGACAATGAAAGAATTGCATATTTTATTACGATTTGTTTACGTTCATATAATTTCTTCTATGCCGGCTAATGTATAATACATAACAGTTCAATATTTGCCGGTCAAAAATTCGAACATATTTTGCATAGGATTGTACACCATTTGGTTTTAATCAATGCCTACTCGATTCATTGGTACTTGTTACATTAGCCACTTTTAAAAAAAAAGATGTGTTTTACAGCTGGTAAACAGTAAAAAAATATGAGAACTTAATACGAAATTAAATAGAAAAGATAGAATTCTTGTGTTGACCGGTAGATATACAAATATCCAATTGCTTCACACAGCAAGGTAGTTACCATAACAACATTGGCTTAACACTTTGTGCTCTATAGTTTTTTGCATTAATCCAATATTAGAATTTTATTATCTGCTCTAATATTTATTTCAGTCAACATCTAAAATTGAAGTTCACAATTATTTCGTTTGACTTGTTTTTTGTATAGATATTACCACAGCTGGACTAAACACAGAAATGTATATTAACCGTTTTTATTTTGGATTACATATACGATTTATTCATAAAATATATCATGTTTGCAATGCGAATGCATGAATACGAATACAGTAACATGATTATGTTACTTACAAGTTTTGACATAGTTTAGAACTACTTTGAGTGTTTGGAAATGTTATGAAACATTTGAAAATGATATAATAATTGAATGGGATTAAAGTTACAAAAGATACATGTGACATTGTATGGAAAAATTTGTGTTCAATTGACAAATGTAGTGTAAACTATGCAATGACATTTATTTCTATTTCACTGTTTAGTGTAACACTAACACATTCATACAAAGCAATCACCTTGTACTCAGTGTCACTTACTGCAATATAAGGTTTCTAGATTTCTATGTCAGCAATTCCATAACGGGCATAAGTAGTATAAATTACATTCTTACTCCAAGTTCCACGTAGCTTTTCGCCACATAAAAAATCGACACCCACTTAGCATTTACATGTACACAACCTGTAGTTATTTATTTATCAACAAACTGTATTTAATTGATATCAATGATGAATTATCACTGGGCAACTGTATACACATTTGACAAAATCATATATTAAGTTCGAGGGTTGTAGTGATACTTAAATTTTCATGTTTAACAGTGTCAACAGATGAAACAGTTATGGGTCACGTGGTTGAACTGACTTTGGAGAAAGTTTTGGAGCTAATCGAATCTGCTTACCCGAATCCAGTAACGATAAATGATATCGCAAAGTAATACTTTTTGCTTAAATGACAATTTACTTTGTTATGGATAAGAAAATATTAAATTTGTAATAATTCTTACAGAGAACACGGCTGGGAGCCTTCCGCTGTTGAAATAAAGTTGAAAGAATTGCAAGAGAAGGGTGTTGTTAAAGCAATGGAACATGGAGCTTTTACTAGAGTTGTACACCAAGACACACAAATTCAAGTAAATTTCTTCCGCACGTTTTTCCTGTTTTGTAACAAACTGGTAATAATTATTTGCGATCAATGATATTATGTGTATTATTTACTTTTAGGTGGTGAAACAAATGCCAACAATGGCAAGCGCGAAGCAACCGACTATAGCAATTATTACTGCCCAGTATTGTGAAAAATTAGCGGTTGATTCGATGATAGAGAATAAGGAAACATTCGTACGCTATACTACTGTTGGTAAGATATCCCTTATTTATCCTCACATGATTATTTATGAGGTCATCTGTCTTAACTGAATTTCGCCAGTTACATATATTAACTGTTATATGTATATGTACCGAAAAAGCACAAGAGTAATGCGAATTAAGGTGTTCCTCTAGTTTAAATGCAGCAGCTAGTTTTATCTTTTGAAATAGAATGAATAGTGTTAATAAATTTGGTATTATTAAAATATCGTGCGTAAATGGACGGTAAACCAGCTCCAGACGAGTTGCGTATGTATATTTTACTACACATGAAACTTCAGGTACAGCAAGCTCACCTGATGCAACAGACGGGGTACCGCGAGTCACATGTCGTTTTGGTAAAGTAGTTTGTAATATAGTTAATTTTTCGTTTCAATGTCGTTTAACGTTTTAGCTTGCCAACTGCTTGTATCCAACAACAACCGCAGAGCCACTGTGCCATGGAAAATGTATATTAATAGAGATTTTTTTTCTCTAAAATATTATTTTCTATGGCAGAAGCAGTACGTTGTTATGTTGCAATGGGATTCGTTCGGGATATCATCTCACGTGTCATGTCTCCATTTTTTAAACATTTTCTCTTTCAGCAGTATTAGCAAGTTGAGTTAAATATACTGCACACATATGTCAATTGGGCATGGTTCAACATCATCACGAATTATGTTACTTGTTCATGCGTCCTTTTGTTTGTGTTCTTTTGTTTTCTTTGTCTTGTACAATTATTTTTGTATATCCTTCTGTTCTGTTTTCTTATTGAAGACTGGTATTAACTTAATGATCATTTCTATTTTGAGTATAAATAATTTTATTACTACTTACGATATGAAATTATAGTTTTTAACATATTTTTTGTTATCTTATTTTTAAGGATGTCCATTTCAATTTATACAAGCGAATTTCTCGCAAGCTACCCGCTGTATGAAAATATGCTTCAGAGTGAAATTGAATAGTTTCCAGGCGAACTTAATCCAGAGTAATTAATTTTTCTGTGGATGAACGCTTATGAAGGTGACACGAGTTTGTTTTAAATGGAATCATATAAATTCTATTACATTTGTCGATGCAGCTATTTATTCCCTACAAAAAAGTATTAAGGTATCTATGTCATATGACCTCCACCCGTTCACCTACAGAAAAACTAATTATTCCAAATTATGTCTCACTCGAAACCATTAAATTTCTCACTCATCCAGTTTTTATACAGCGGGTACTTCGCGAGTACCCGCGTAGCTAGAATTTATAGATCAAAACTGGGCATCCTATATGTATTTGACAAGCAATAATCCATTACGTATCGTCGCGTATAACATACATTTTTTTTATGTTTCACACACACATTTCCTTAACTCACGAATAATTTATACGTGGCAGAATGTTCGATTAATTGCCGACTGTTAATATAATTATTAAAATTTGTCTTCTGGTTTCGAAAGTAATATTACAATTGATACTAAGATCTTCACGTACAATGCTGTAATAATCTGGTCACTTAGCACTACCTTGAGAAAATTATATTTTCCGGTAATGTAGGAAGGTTTGAATCGAATGATTTATTTATATATCCGATGATAGGTACTGAACACTATTGCATCTACATGGAATGAATCATTTTTAATCAATTTAGTAACACTATTATAACACAGGTTCGATACCAGTTTTTAATAGTAGCACAACGCACATGTATAATACACAAATCTTGAATTCTCTAACGACACCAAAGTTCTTCGAATGCAAAAGACAACCGTTTTTGTTATAGGTGAATCAAATGTTTACACATTAGGCAATATTGGCGCGCATAGAATCGTATGCACGAAACTGCCAACTGTAGGTCATACAAGGGAAGCAATGACTGCAGCAGGAAATACAACTACCAGATTATTAGGTAGCCGTTCAACTATTTACTTCGTACTTCTTAACATTACTTGCAAGTGGACTGCGTTTTTAAATAATCGATACGTTCCCTAGGTACATTTCAGAAAGTTGACTACGTGTTCTTAATTGGTATTGGCGGAGGTGTACCGCATTATACAGATTATAACAAACACGTACGACTTGGCGATGTAGTCATTTCGCACCCCACCCCTCTTAATAAGAAGTATATTTATGTTTACTGTGAAAGTGCAAAGATAAACGAAACTGATGATTATCATTTCGAAACCAAAGAATACTGCCCACCAAATTTATGCCTTCAAGAAATTGCTGTTAATTTGAAAGACCAGGTAAGTTGAGAATTTTTCAAGATTTTCGCAACAAGCACATACGTGTATTCATCTATTTCAAATACTTTCAGTCGGAGAAGGAAAAAAATCCTCCGTGGCAAACGTACCTGAAAGAAGGCTTAGATATTTTAAGTAATCAAACGGAGCACGATTTTAAATCACCACCGCCGGAATCTGATAAACTTTATATGGCTATCGGTGAAAGAGATGTTATTGAAGTCGCACACCCTATTGCACCCTCAGACGCGACAAATAAAAGGTATTCATCATTCGGTACACGTGATTTCTAATACGTATATCCTTTTTAAAGACAAGATCTGATCAGAAAGTTCACGACCTTGTTCATAATTCGCGTTGTTATCATTTGTGACCTTCAGTTGAAGTTCCTCCGCTTTTAAATCTGCCATACCGTTCACAAATTTGTAAACGACTCGTTGATCATAAGATTCGTATTTCATTTCTAACACGGGTTATGAATGCAGTGGCCGAACATTTTGATCAGACCTTGTATTACAATATACAGGGTGGTCCGCGTAACGTGCGCACCTCGATAATTTCCAAAGTAATGCCTTCTACGAAAAAGTTTTGTATACAAAAGTTGCATGGTTTAAGGGACTACATTACGTAGTGTATTCATTTTTTATGTAGGTAGAAGTGTTTCGGAGATTTGAAGGTCAACTTTGTTTTTTACATGGAATGCTATATTTTGTATACCAAAATATGATAGAGTGTTGAATCCTGAGTAAAAAAGTATTGATCTTTATTAGCCCTGAACCTAATAATTAACGAGTAATTTTACTTGTTCGTGAAGCATGCATTACAGTTGGTGCGGATATGATTCAGAGATCCGTTTCTTCATTAGTTAATAGATTGCATCACTGTATTAATGTCAATGGACATCTCTTCGAACACTTACGTTAGTGACAATAAGGTATGTACTAGGTCACTAATATTAATAAACATTGTCATGTAAACATTTTCAAGAAATAAAGTAAAATTACTCGTTAATTATTAGGTTTAGGGCTAATAAAGGTCAACACTTTTTTAGTCAGAATTCAACACTCTATCATATTTTGGTATAAAAAATATAGCATTCCATTTAAAAAGACAAAGTTGACCTTCAAATCTCCTAAACACTTCTACCTATATAAAAAATGAATACACTACTTAATGTAGCCCCTGAAACCATGCAACTTTTGTATACAAAATTTTTTGTAGAACGCATACTTTTGAAGTTATCGAGGTGCGCACGTCACGCGGACCACCCTGTATACTTGTCGCAATTTCTTTGTTCGTGCCACGATCGCCTTGCACGAATACCCCACTTGTACGACTTTTGCCGTTTCGCGATCTTTCTTTAATTAATTATAAAAAACAATAATGTATCGATGTTTCAGAATGGATGGCTGTCCACGAATTCATTTAGCGCCCGTGGCATCCGGCAGACACATTGCGCGCGACGACCAACTTCGACAGAAATTCGCAACCCGTTTCGGATCTCTTGCGTTTGATGCAGAAATGGACGCCGTGGTTGAAAGTATTTTGGGTAATTGCCGCGAAAGCTTCGCTGTTATTCGAGGTATTTCCGATTACAAAGATGGTTCTCGTATAAAAGAATGGCAGCCTTATGCGTCTTTAGCCGCTGCCAGCGTAATGAAATCTATCATTTGCGCCATGGACCCACCGACTAACGTGTAATATTATTTCTTAATCTCCTTTCACTTCATTCCGTATGATAATTTACGGTATAATCTGTGGGTCAATCATTGTTTCGCATTTTCTATTCCTCACGGATCTTTCAGTAAAAGGTGGACCAACTGTTGTTTACATTGATTCAGAATAATCGTAGCTTATATTGGCGCACTCGAGGTAAAATAGAGCGCACAAGTTGCATAATAATTACTTAACGAATAGGGTATAAGTTAAGTTTTTCTTTTATCTCTTGTATTTCACGTCGCATTTAATGCGGCCACAAATCAGTCATTCATCTTACCATCAAGGGAAAGTAGGATCGCGAAGAAAACGTACGATAGTCAGAACGCGGTATGCACCAAGTGCGTATCAATTAGTTAAGGGAAACGTAGTTAGTACGAATGACTTTTCCTAGTGATAGAAACAATTTGATACATTCACACGCTTCCAAATGATATCTCACACGCTCAAAAGTAACAAATCTGACTGACAAAAGTGCTAGACATTTTTTCTAAATTTATTTCGACAATTGGAGAACATTTATCCCAATTTCTACTTTTCGAAGGTATATGTATATTAATCTGGTTATTTAATACCACCATATGCTACACTTATTCTTTCTTCCTCGCGTTCGACGTATACATAAGTTGCATATAATTTTACGGATTTTATATAGAGTTTGTTCATATATTTTTATATTTTTCATATACCGTCGTATGATTCTATCATATTTATTTAAATGCAATGTTGAAAAGTTAGCGTATACAAGTGAAATCGGTTCAACGATTCTAAGACTGGTGCCATTTTCGTTCAACATCGCACGCGCGTAGAATTTTTTGAAAAATCTTTCCACACGATAGAGCTGTTTCGTATGATACCGAAATCGTACGCTTGCAATAGGCATGCAACTCAAGCGTTATTGCAATAACGGGGCCCTCGAATATCAACCATTATCGGACGGGATCCGAAATGAGTTTGGAAATGTTTAAACTTAAAGTTTAAACGAAGCCTCGATTTAGTCAGCAGAACAGTTTAGGTGTAGAATACGATACCTGAGATCAAAGGCAGATGGTAGATTTGGCAGTATTTATGTAAACACAATCAAATTATCGGTAAAACCAATTGTCATAATGAATATTACATGTTTGTCAGAGTATATTGCTGTTTCAAATAGATCTATCGATTTTACTCGCGGGCCATGTAATAGACACATCCACTAGCCTTGAATTCAAGGAGAGAAAGAAATATAAACGAAACGATACTGTCCAAAAGTTTAATCGTACTCTGAATAAGGTAAAGAAAAATATGTACATATACATATACATGATTCGATTGAACTCTTAGGAATTTTTATTTGCTTTTAAGTCTAAGGTCTCATTGTAGTGCAATTTATAATATCCTTAGCCATAGCTAAATTAATTCGTAGCTAATTCCTTTTAATGCGAAACTAGTTTTCGTGAAAGTGTTTTTATTGTTGTTATGATTTATTTAAAATTTATTAGGCTTTCGAGTACTATATTTTTTTTTTTGCAATAGGAGGCACGCATGCTTCGCAATATAGTTTGCCTAAACTAATTTATCAACTACATCGTCCATAATATTTCCACACTATAAACGTTATCTTCGTAAGTGGTTGTGATTGTACATTGTTCCTACTTCATTTTATAGGCTTATTTTATTGCCAATTTTAATTGCACAGTCTGATAGTACCAAATTATCGTTAAAAATAAATCGGCGCGTGTTCTAATAATAGTTGAAAATACAATGCTTGGACATTGAGAATATCCAGCGTCAAGATTTGAACATTCTTTTCTGTCTTATCTCTATTTTCATTCCATATAATTATCATAGAGACATATTTTAGACAAATTAAGTTTTGTATTGTGATGTTATGACAGTAAAAAGGAAAAGAATTATAGAACGATTTCATAATCGTCATGCACAATTAATAATTATGTATAACATAAGTTGTTCTATTAATTATTACTGCAGAAGAAAATAATATCTACATTAAATAGTTGGGAATTATATTTTGTATCAGATTAACTTCAATCATTAATAAGAATCAGTTATTTATTATATTGTTTTAACAGACATTTATTATTTGTTCTTCGATTTATTTGAGTTTCCAGGAGAGAAAATCAACCTTACGAAAGATTCTTTAATACCGTAAAAGTAACGTATTCTACATGTGATGTAAGTGCGATTAAACGTTTGAACGATGGTATACGCACCAAGTATATAAAAATCTGTACGATTAATTAACATTAATTAAAGTGCCAATGTGTTCAATGTACGGTTGGTGCAAAGACGAGGGACATTTTTCTAAAAGATAAATAAATTAAATGTATACATTTTACGTGATTATTCGATTTGCAAATCGGCCCATGCAATTTATCAGACACAGACTGCCAGAATTTTGATACAATTGATACAGTTAAATATGTAAGTATGTTGTTCCTTTCTGGAAATGCTGCGTTTGTTTATCTCTTAAATCAATATCCCCTGCACGATGAACCAACAATACTGAATTCTACTGCCACCTTGAAATTTCGACGTATATATTGGAGTAATTGAAAAACGTTTTAAAAAGAATTCGATAATATCTTTAAGCTTTGTTAACGATTTAAGAAAAAAAACAAAAATGTAACTCCTCGCATTTCAACGTCTTCATAGATTCTAAAGCACAGGGTAGCATACGATAACTTTATATTTAAGTGACATTTAAATATCTGTCTCGAGCATAAATCTAAAGAAGTAGGAATGTAGTATATTCACATAAGTGCATATACGTATTGTTGATAGCATCAAAAATCTTCAAATTCTAGCATCATCACGATAATCTACGAATTTTGCACGTGTCAGTGACGTCGTCCTTGCCGGCGCTTAATTAACTACTGAAAATTCCTATTTATTTATTTATTTATTTATTCGTTACGTTTGACAAATTTATAATGCATAATTGTCGTTTCGACGTGTTTACTGTGTGCCAGAAATAATTCCCTCTCTTCGACCATTTTACTTTACACTATTATCGAATGTATGTACATCGGTATGCGAAAAGAAAATGAAAAAGAATTTTTAACGATAAACGATAAAAGGACCTCAAATCGATTTAATCAATGAAAAGAGTCACTTGTTGCGTAGAAGCACGTTTTTAAAAATTCTATGAAATATGGAGAGTAATTATCATATTATATGTATAGATATACATGTTATTATAAATACACGAAAATACGTAAATATAGATATACACACATAGATATTTAAAATATTTCAAATACATATATAATATATATAATATATAAATCGTAAATTCTATTATGTGGTGAAACTTTAAATTCGTTTTACCCGACAACACAGATTCCTACGTAAGGCCTAAGCATTATGTACGAAACGAATGAAACTTTGTTATTGTGTTTAAGCTTCCAAAGCGAGCTTCCAAACTGCGTATGTAATTTACATATGAATGGTAAGGGGGAAAAACTAGAGTTGTCACAGAACAGCTGTATTGCAAAAAATTAGTCTTCACATTTTAGTTAACAAGTAAAAGAGCAAGGTTTAGCGTATCCAACTGTATCGTTCATAAAACGAATTATCAGGCATCACAAAAGGCATCACAAAAAGGATGATCAGTAAAATAATAATTGAGCCTTTTATTTTGAGTCTATTTTTCAAAAGAATCCAGTTAGCATTTATAATGGTTACAATTCTACGTGATTTTCTTATTTTTGAACAATTTACAACAAACATGTCCAAATTCATTGAAATTTTGTTTACGGATTTTATTTTGTAAGTGGCTTAAGTCCATTATTACCGCCCAAACCGTTTTACTTTTTAAATAATGTTTATTAAGCGGTTTGGGTTAGTACATTACACATTTTCAGAAAAACAAAAACATTATACTATCATGGTATTAGTAACCAATATTTTTAATATGATTTAAAGGCAGCCCCTTAAATATCTCGGCTTCAAAACAAGTGGAGTTAAGCCACTTTCAAAATAAACAGCTGATTTATATAGTTAGAAGATGGTCTGAATTGCATAAATTGTGTTTTTGAAGTGTTGTATAGAAATATAAAATAAATCGAGTATTTTTTGGGGGGTTTTTTTCCAATTTGAAGCATTTTAAATTATGTCGAATGGACTGGGGTTCTTTCAAATTTGATAACAAATGTAGTTGTTAATTTCGAAAATGGCTTAACTCCATTTGCGGTAAGAAACGCGTGTTATTAACTTAATAATTGCTATCATTTTAATAGGAATTGTAAATTTTATTCTCTTAGACACACTTAAGCAGTTTGACGCATTGGTATCCTATACGTATATTTTTAATTTTTGTGAAACGCAAACTCTTAAATATCTGAATTTAAATATAAATGGACCTAGGTCACTTTGAAAATACGGCTCAATTAATTTAATTTTTTCTCGACTTTTAACACTGCACAATAGTAAAATAAATAAGAAATTTCCATGTCATTATTAAAACCAATTTCATTAATACCCAGATTCTTTGTTTATTGCTTTCTTTTTATGCACAAGGCAACGTCTGATAAACTCGCTAAACATTTGAATCGCACAATTCGTTCAGGACCACGAGGTCTTCTATTTTGCTTCTGAAATACAGTTCGGATTCCCTTTCCTTTCTGTTAAAGATCTAGTACAGAGTTGACCTTCCAATCAGCGCACCAAATCTTGAACCCTATCTTGTGGAGACACTTTGAACTTTATAATCTTTCCGATTTGACAAAGTTCTGTAGTCCCACGTGCGACGAACAAGACATGCTACCAACATGGAAAATCGCGAAAAATCGACACTCCTCGTCTTTTCCCTTTACCCTTCATACACTTGTGTTAGTATCGCGCGCTTTCAACGCTAGTCGCACTATTGTGTTTTCAGTCTAATCACACTGTATGTAGCTTTTAAGTGGCAAATACTATTGTATATGCTTACACATATGTATATGTACGTCCACTTAGTTCGTATTAAGAGAAACATTTATTAGCTTCTATAATGAACATAATATTGCAATGGATTTCGATTTTGTCCGTTCAAACGAGTGATTTCAAGCATTAGGCTGCCTGTCTCAAAAGCTGCTTCTTCATCGTTTTATGCCATTTCGAGTGGAACGAAATGGTGCTACCAGTTCGTGAACTCTGCAAATGTACTTGCACGCTGCTGTTTATTGCGTAGTGCGTACCGAAAGGGACCTTAAAGGTTTCAGAAAATGGGAATCCAAAAGCTTCATGGTTGTATCTGAGAGTAGTCTTCCGGCCAACAAAACGATTAATCGTCTTGGAGTAAGACCTGAGCATCTGACAATGAGCTTAGGTGTTGCCTGTGTCCATCGCGAACGAATGTCTGCGTCAAGAAAATGAGAGCTGCCAAACCATTTCCACGATACTTTAATTTCCAGTCAGTGTGGTAAATTGATTGTATAGGGAATGTATTCATTTCAGTGGAAAAATAGAACAAATGGTAAAAACACAATAAGTGATGTTTGTATTAATCTAAGATGGTTTTAGTATTTGATACTTTTAATAAATGAAATAGTCACGTCTACGTTCTGATTATAATATTTCCACGATTCTTTCGCTGCCGAGACTGAAATGTAAAGAATGCATTACTTAAATGGGACTATTTAAACATGTACACATTAAGGCCGTTTGCTGATATGCGAGGATAGTGTTTGCAGGAAAATAAATTATTCGAGAGGAAGGAACATTGATAAAGAGAGTTCTCGCAATTTACCGTTTTTGGAGAGTAATAAAGAATAAATGTATAAAATATTAATTCCCGTCAAATTAAGTGATCTGTGTCGAAGCCTTTATGTTTCACATTTTACTCTCGATAATACTGGAAAAAAAATTAACCACCTCGTAATATCATTTGATTTGCCCAGCTGAGCAGTTTATATTGTTTGTAACAATTTTTCCACCCATTCACAGTCAATGGAGATACTTAAATGAACCAATTTGCTTTGTTAGCTGTAAAGAAATTTGAAGGTCTTCTTTAAGAGGAAATGCTCCGGCTGCTCCCATGATAAGTAACGCTTTAATAGAGGTGTAATATCTACAGGGGAGAAGGAAGCAAAGTGTTGAATCTAATTGTAAGTTACTTCACAGCGGAAGAGAAACTGTGATAATATCTGGGCTTTTCTGCGTGAAGTAAGAGAGAGTACGTGGGGAGAGCCATAGGATAAAGTAAATCGGGTTCCGTGTCACGCGATTTTGTTACGAAATAGATCGTTAAGGAGGTATGTAAAATTGAAAGAGAGAGAAGCGAACGTACTACTGAAATCTTGTGAAAAGAAATTGAATATTAAGCGAGCTCTGGAAGCAAAGAACCAAACGGCACCGTACATTTTCGTTTTCTAGGGACATAATTACATCTTTTCGCATTTTCGTTTTCCTTTTTTTTCGAGAACAACAATGATGTTTAGAAGATTGTTATACATGGTGTGTTCATTATGTCGGGACATTTTATTTTCAGTTACTCTGAAGATATAATCTATGAGACGATAAATTAGTTTTTTCTGAGTTATTGAACCAAATTGATTGAAATTTTATCACTTCTCTAATGAGGTCAAGTTTGAGCTGCAACGTAATGTTTTAATACTTAATGAACACAGCGTGTAACTTACATAAATTACGTATCTTTGTAACAGCATGCTGCAAGAAACACATTTCACATGCACACCGAGCGATTATATGTTTCATTTATGAATATGAAGGAATCGTTTTGTATACACTTCATGTACTAAGATCTCTGTGGAATTTCATCGCCGTAAGATCGTTTCAATAAATAGAGGTCCATTGTTCCTATGTCTATTATCATACTTGTACCCAGTTCACCTTTTTTTTATATAATAATTGCGCATTAAAAATTGGAAGAAATGAAACAATTATTTTGCATGGTCGTTTATCGTACATCTATTTTCGTTCTCATATTATATTTGATTTCTTTCGGTAAGGATATCAATGTTCATGTGCGATTTACGTGTATTCTTCATGTACACATATTATGACAATAAAATATAGTTTGTCGGAACAAAGTGTTCCTATACTTTGGTTAATTATGATGTTCAGCACATCTGTGCCACAAGACATAAGTGTTCCATAATTTTTCGTGATAATTTCTACCAATGGGTATGCAATAAAATATATAATATATGTAATATGAACCTTTTGCAGGCCAACGTGACTAATTCCATCTTTTGAATTTTTTAAAATTGTACTACCAAGGCACTATATTTAACGCGTTTTATACTTCGCAGTTACATTTGTCAGCACTAAGTAACAAAACGTTGCATGGCAGTCATTTAACAAATAATTTACAGTAAATTAAATTAGAAAGTCGTCGCCGTGATATAAAATAAAAGGTACATCTGTAATAAAACATTCTATAATACATTGTATGTTTGAATAATATACGTATATTTCTTAAGAAATTTAAAAATATGTATATTCATTTACAAATTTTTCTTCTTCTGATTCGTGGTGATAATCACCTTTGCAAATGAACAGCTTATTTGTAACGTTACATGTTTGTCTGAATTCAACGTAGTTATAACCAAATTTCGGGCTACAACATATCAAGAATCTCAAGGGATTTGAATGATTATTTGAGTAATTCAGTCTTTGAAATTTTCTTCTAAATATAAAAGAAAAAGCAAAATGTGAATAAACACAATTCGCATTCGTTTTTGCTCGCACTTTCTTCTTCCTTTTCCTTCCTTTCTTCGGCAAAAACTCTTGTTCTCGAGGTTCTTTTTAAAATTAAGCGTTGCAAATAACGAGAAGCGTGGTATAGGGTAGACCGAGGCGAATCGGATCACAGGGCGAATCGGATCGAAATAAGAATTTGGTTGAAATTTGTTATGTTACTGTGGAAAAAATTGTTTAGGTCGTGCATACATTCCTCACGCCCTCTCTATGCACCTCTTTCAATTGTGTTTTTATTGTTTTACAATACCGTTTAGTGTTGACACGTATTTCAGGTTTGCGTTACGCGGACGAACGTAATAATTTTGGCGCAGATCTAAAATACATAGCTTACAATTTCTTATTTAAAAATAAAAGGTAAGCTTTAACATCCAAATGAGTTTAATATTATTAGTCAGTATAGTGTCCAGAAATAATATTTGATATAATTTTGACTAGTATAGTATAATTTGTTTACGTATTTTATTCACTTTAAAATTATTATTATATGGGGTGAATCGGATCGTTTCATTTGGGGTGAATCGGATCACTCTTTTTTTTGGTTATTTAATTAGCTATATGACTTTAAATGCGTTAATAACTTATACATGTAGGTAAAGATGGTTCGCACATATTTAAAAGAGAGGGGCATTGCATTTATTGTAACGAGAAATTCATCCACCGGCGGACGATTGGATATAGTGCAATAGCTGTGAAAAGTGAAGGCACAAAAAGTGTGCTAATATAAGTGGTGTTCAAGGCCAATATACTTGCCACCCATGTACCACGTAGAGTCTTTGACATTATTATTATTAAATTACACTTTATAAAGTTATAACCAAAGATTATTTCACGCAATTTGTTTGTTTTCTTAGAGATATTCGGAATATCCGATTCGCCCCCAAGTTCGGGGCGAATCGGATATTTTCCACTTTTTCGTTTTTTGTCCATAAAAGTTGAATTTTTATAATTTGTTTATATTTTTTATTATGAAGTTCATGTTAAATGGGTACTTGTTATGAATTTATAAGAAAATATTGCGTTTCTAAATTCTAACTATTGTTTTTTTACATTCAAATAAAAAGTGATCCGATTCGCCCCGGTCTACCCTACATTTATCGGTTGAGATACGGTTTATTTATCTGCAAGCATTTGATCTTTCTCGTGCGCATCTGTATTCCCATTCCCCTCTTCGCATTTTACAATTGGTTTCGCGGTCAATTTTTGCATTTCTTGCCCATTCTCTTTATCCGACTTACCGTATTTATTCCACGGTTGCTCGTTCGACGTTCCGAACAACATGTACACAACTGTTCCGGCGATAGAATTAATAGCAGCTATAATGAAAACTATCCGCCATTGGGAAACGGTTTGCTGAAAAGAAACGAAAAATGTAATTTGTATAAACGGGATTGTATAAATGATTGATTCCATTTTTGAAACTTCGATTTTATCGTGGAACTATTTTATAAATCCTTGTAATTACTAGTTTATTCAAATTTGTATTCTTTTCTGCGCCACTGTATGCGATCCTGCAATATTTGTTGCGACTGTTCACGTATTACAATAAATAATCTTGACTTTTTTCTACAACTAATATTGTCAAGTATTTAGAAAAAAGGGAATCTTGTCATGTAAAATAATATATGTATAGAAAACGACAGTCAATTATAATTAATAAATTGATAATTTACAGCAGATTAGAAATCTTATCTGACAACGTGTTTAGTGGGAGCAATAGCAATTATAGAATAGATAAATTTAATTTCGGCGGGAGTTGGAGTACAATTTTTAAATGAAATGAATGTTCTATTTTGAATCACACTCACGTTATTGTTCGTCAAAACACCAACAACCACGGGTGAAATGAATCCACAGCCTATTACCATCATCCCGCAAAAACCAAGAAGGATGCTAGCATAATTTGGGCTCAAATCTATGAAATTCGCCAATGTGGAGGCGGAAACCGCGCCGTTCACGGCAGTGCCAGCCATCATAAAAGCAACCGCGAGCATAGGATGGCATCCACTGTATCCCAAAAATAAGATAAAGATTCCTTGCAATCCGGTTGAGACGAAAGTAGCCAGCTTCCTAACATTCGTCAAGCTCATTTTGTTGTTCCGTATGAGCCAGTCGCTCATCATCGAGTAATAGTACGAGAAAATCATTCTCAATAAATGCGGAGCTCCAGCGAGTAATCCAGTCTGCAAAGAATGTTGAAAGTAAGAAAATGTTGCACGGTAATTTGGTGAGAATTGTATTACATTCTCGAGGTATTAGAAAACAAATATTTGATCAAATAACATTTTCCAAGTCAAGTGCCAAATTTTTAAATGGAGAAATTCATTTTGATTTCATTTAATTGAATACTCATTGCTAATTATTATTCGCGGCTGTATGAATATGTTACTTATTCAGAGAAAATATTGGGCCATCCTATAAGTAATGTGATTTTTTGGTTGGTACATATGTATATTAAGCAAAAATAAAGAATTATCTGTCGGTAATTACGAATAAATCGAATTCTACTTCTTCCAACATTCTTTAACAATAACTTTTGAGTTTTATACAGTTTTATAATTCTTCGCTTGTAATTTCTTAATGCATCTTTGACACTGACCTACGCTAATAATTAATTTGTTCATACACCTCAAATATGCTTTTCATCGCTGCAGTTGCGCTGTTTCTCTTATTAAAGTCATATCATGTAGCATGTCGAATATATTCTTTCCTTTCGTTTATTAATAAAACGTTTGAAATAACTGCAATATTCGATCTACACTTGTGAGCTTTTGATACGTCGTCTGAAGATTCCCAATAGTACATACACTACACACACTAAACCAGTGGTTCTTAACATTTGTAGTGATCGGCACCCCCTTGACTTTAAAAATAAGTTCTAGCACCCCCATGAAAAACATCCACACAACATAATGTCGCAACATAAATGATAATTATAGTTCTTCAAAATTTGCAGAAATTTATAATCAATTGATCCTATCCGGTATGTGCTTTAATCTCTGATTAATATTAGTAAATTAAAGAAAAATAGTATTCGATTCTGTGTGAAACCACCTCATTAGCGTTCGTACATGGTACATTAACGATGTTACAATAAAAACGACGGTATGACGTTTTTTATTTCTAGCTTCTTTTGCATTAAATTTTCTTCAGCATATTCAGTTGAGATTCTTCCGTTTAAAATAAGACCATAAAATGATATAAGTTGAATCATATTTCTTTATTTAACTCGTAGTCTTCTCATCTGTTCGCTTGAGATCCTACAACTGCGACTCGTATACGGCCCTAGCGATCGGCAGCATCAATCGGCAGTTCCCATTCCACAATTTTACTATACATCTGGATTGGCATCGAAGTGCTCAGCTCGACGAAGCGCTCGAGCTTTGTACTTTTCATGTTCGAAGCACGGGTTTTCTCCCGCTACCTTATTTTCTATCGAAAATTAGGAACTACTCTCGCACCCGTGGGTGTGTACACACCCCAGGTTAAGACACTGCACTAAACAGATAAGTGATGACCGTGACGTGTTCCATTGTTTTAAATTCAGCTGCCAGAAAAAGCAAAATTCTACATAAAGTCGTAATAGGATGACCCAATAAAACTAAACGCTTGCATCATGATGCACTTTATGCATTTGCAATTTAAGTGATATATGTTGGATGAGGAATTGATTTTCGCCTATTTAGCGGAAAATTGCATCGATATGAAGTAATGGAATATGCTGAGATTTCTATCAATGTTAATCTTTGAAATCGTACCGCATTGATGTTCCATCCGTGAATGAAATTGAAGTAAGTAGGCGCCTGTGTCATCAAGGTGAGGAAACCCCATGCTCCACCCCATTGGGCTATAATCGACACCCAAACAGGCCATGATGTCAATATGGATTTCCAAGGAATCTGTGCCTCTTCCTCGTCAACAGAATCAGCCAAATTATCCAAAATGTACGTTCTTTCTTCGTCTGATATTCGAGGATGTTGCTGAGGTGAGTCGTGTATGAAGTATAGCCAAAAACAGTACCTTTGAAATTATTATGTTTTTATCGGTAATGTTTTCTCTTTTAACAAACAAATATTATTCATTGAATTGAAGGCAGGTGAGTTAATTAATTAATCGTAAGGGGTACCTAATTTATTTAGATAATTGTTTGTATAAGTGTTGATTTAATGGGAACCTTATGTTATTACGTTTCGAATACATTCTTTAGTTTCGAAAACTTAACAAAGTCATATTCAATTAGTCTCACAAGTATTCGAATCCGCATTTTTTATACGAGAAATTAGAAGAATATTTTTATAGTAATTACTCGTTATCAATGTTTCCTATACAAATTTGATACCTGTGTTTATTTATGGCAAAAAATCTATTAGGAACTCTCAAAGGCATCACCCGATTTCAATGAATTTCTTGTATTGACAGTAAATCTAGAAATATGACTGTAAATAGGCAAATATTTTCGAATTCTACGCTTCATGTGTCTGCTTAACATCGCCGCCTAAAAATTTGATCAGCTTCGACAAACGTCTCTTTCTCTGGACGTTTAATATACCCGACGGAATACAAAAACGAATATTATTTTCAACCAAAATAAAGTCATTACCAAATCACACCAAGTAATGATGTTACGTGAAAGGCTGCAGCCCAACCGAAAGTGCTACTGACAGTCGCGCAAAGTGGATAAGTTATGGCAGCACCCACAGAACTACCTGAAAATACACGTAATTAGAAATCTCTTATGACAAAATTTCGTTACTAACGAAACTTTTCCCGACAACATGCGGAACAGAGTAATTTGGAAAATGAATTTGGGGTAACACGATTTTCTGGACTTTAATAGTAGAAGTTGCATTAAGGAACTCTTTTGTATTTAGAAACACAATTATATGTCACAATCCTTACTTCCTACCTTTGATATATTAATTATATCGTTACGGTAGAGTTAGTCACCAGTATTGCACTTCTACATCTATCTGCACAGTTTCTAAGGGAATTGCACGAAAGATTATTACAAAATATCATCAGTTACTCTGAAGGCATCAAATGTTTCTATCTTTAAGCAGAGTTATAAACTGATGCGAAATTTTTACGGTTGGCTTATAGTCGCATTTAGTAAAGAAAAGTTTAACAATTTTTGATAAAGATATTAAGATCTAGTGCAACAAATTAGTTACACGCGTACAATTTTTACGGGAATTCCTTTCTTGTGCCAATCATTTGCTTTAAGGTAACTAACACATACTTCTTCTAATCACTGAAATATGTTTTTATACGTTGGGAAAATTTACTGTGAGTAGAGGAGAACTTAAATGAGACAAACACTTGGCTACGGTCAAATACTCCAGCGAATTTTACTTGCGAAATATAAATTTGAAACAAGCTATACGTTGTGCAAAAGACGAATCAAATTTTTCAGAAAACAAATGATAGTTGTCAGAACTCAGAAATATACGATAAGCAGTGAATCCACAACTCTAATGAATAATGAACAAATGACGACCATACTAAAATACATATCCTTCAGTATAACTAACAATGAGTTAATTCAAAGAACTGATCGGCAACAAGTTTAAGCTTTTCGATTTATAGTTGACTAGTTTGCATAATTTACATTATTTCCAACGATAATCTTAAATATTTTAAACTTTCCAAAAGTTGCATAGCAAAAAATATTGCAAATTGTATAAAGACTATTTTTATATCTCCCCGCTCTGCAGGAAATCTGCAAATTTTAAAAAACCAACGATTATGAATTTATCGCGAACGCGGTTCAATTGCAAAATGTTATTACTGCGAAATGGAGATGTGAATTAGATATCTTCTCGTAGCATATTTTCCTTAAATATAAACTGTTACACAACCCCTATGAGTACTTCAATGTGTGCCAAGGACACCGTCTATAATAAATTAACGTCTAAATCTCTATTTCTACATAATAAACGTTTTTATTACTTCCAATTCAAGTTGCTTCGTCACTCCTTATCAACGGCGGTAGTTGTAACTATAGATACCTTACCTAAATAGGAACTAACAAATTTGCTTCTCTCATTTGGTGGAATCCATTTGGCAGTCATATCGTGCATCGAAGGCCATACAACACCCTGAGCAAACATTTTTTGTAATAGACACTTCAAATATTTCGTTTCGTCCAATAACAACGAAATATACAGGGTGCCCCTTAACTGATGGTACAAGCGAGCCGAGGGTGATTCTACGTGAAAAACTGAATCGAAAATGTCCAAGTTTTTCACGTAGACTCTATGCCCCGATCAGCCTCTGCTCGTTTGTGCCGCCAGTTACGGGGCACTCTGTATATAGAGAATGTTGAAAAACAAACTTGGTCAGGTATCACATAATTTACTTAGAAAGTCAGTAGCAAAAAAAAATCGCAGGTGTACTAATAATATTATAAATTTTCATTCATTGCATTTAATTCGTCTAGTTGACTTACTGCAGCCAGACCCTGAAGAACTCGGAGGAACACAAGAGTGTTTAGATGATAGTGTGTCATAAACGGTATGAGGAAACCAAGTACAGCTGTTACGAAGTTTCCCACGCCATAAACTAGTTTCGTCCCGTAACGTCTGGCCAAAAGACCTCCAGGTAGTTGCGATACCCAGTGCAACCAGTAGTAGGCTCCTAAAGCTAAGCCTTGTTGATATTCGCTCCAAGCAAATCGGTCATCGTACTGGTGTAAAAATTGAAAATTGAAATACATAGTTAATACCCATGAGCCTTACAGAACTTCGCATTTCCAAGATTTCTTGAATTTATCCACCCCTTTACTATTATTTCGAACGTAAAGATTTATTGCCCAATAAAATCATTAATATGATTTTATTGCTTTTTGTATGTTTATTCATGTTCGCGATTTTTCAATAATGAATCATTCCATCCCGAGCATGTAAATAATTACATGATAGATAGTATTTATTCCACCGAGGATAATTAGTAACAAAAACATTTGTTTTCTTAACTTTCGTTCCGGATCGAGCAATCAAATGTACGAGATGTTCGCTTTTAATTGTTTTCAAGAGAATGTAAAGAGAATACGAAAATATATTTGAATACAGCAGTAATAAGTTTCATCTTGCCTTTAACATAATACGAATTATTTCTCTTTTAAGATGGTCGAAAAATCAAATGTCAAAACGAAAAAGTGGAATACATACAAGGGGCCAAAAAAGTATTCACTTGCAACTTCATTATTTCGACGTCATCCAATCCTTTTTTGGCTCACTGTATGTATACACTATATGTTAAAAGTATTTATCCATTCACAGCTTAAGCAAGTATGGTGAAAACGACAACTGTGTAAACAATATTTACTGTCAAATTCAGTCAAAAATGTATACTATTTCTTGGGTTAATCGTAATGATGTGCAGAATACAATGAAATATTTGCGTCATCAATGTATACATATATGTCTCTCTACTTCTGATGACGACGGCACCCTACAGACTAATTTTATCAATTTTTGTAATGTTATTTGCTTTCAGTATCTTGCAAGTGCATCGGAATATGTTCACTCAAAAATTTCACAAAGAGCTGCAATTTTTTGCCTTTTTCTTCATATAATAGCTTTTGTGGTAAAAATTTTGTAGCCATTTGTAAAGAATACTATGCCCCCCTTTATCGGGCCCAATTAAGATAAAGTAAATGTGGAACGATATAGTAAACATTTGGCTTAATAATACAAGGAAATTACATAGGTGGCAAATACTTTTACTATTTTGTAGATGCATACGTATGTATATACACAGTGACTCGCAGGTTTGTGCGCGTATTTTTCAATGTGAAGAATAATTGCGTTATTTTTTTAATCCACTAATTTCAGGTGTAAATATTTCTTTTGCTACGATTGTATAGCCTTTTGTATTGACTCAAGTCCTCTTGTGTAATAGAACTTATCTTAGAGATCACACGCGATTATATTTTTCACAGAATAAATATTAACCCTTCGCCAAAAGTACCAAATGTATGTAGTATGATATGATAGTTTGTAAGTGTTTATATAATTCCAACAGGTTTCCCGTGAAACGTGAAAAGAGAATAAAGTTATTATTATTATTTGATGAACCCTTTGCGAACAAATCTGTGAGTTAGTATGAGTTAATTTGTTAATAACATGATCAAATAACTACCATATATACATACCGTAATATTCTCTGAGATTGGTGTAGGAGGTGCAAGTGTAACAGTTCTGTTACTGTCGTAGGTTCTGTTGTACAATAATTGCGAAGGTTCTGTATCACACTGGGCAATTGCATCTGCCTTTGGTCGTGGCAAAACCATGGCCACTATCGTTAGATTTAAATTGATCCTCAACATGTAGTTGATGGCAAAGCCGCAGAAAACAAGGTACCAAAGCACGTCGCGGCATGATAACAATTCCTTTCCTGTGTGAAAGTGTGTGAAATTATTTGAAAGAATCTGTTTCGAGTGAAAGCCACATGTGAAAGCCACATTTAAATTCTATATTTTTTATTGCAGATTTTTGTAGCTAATACTAAAACACATGTATTTTGCACAAGCTGTTGTTCAGTTATTAACATTACTTACTACAAGAACCGATTTTGTGTGTGTATGTGTGATTCGCAATTAGTGTAATATAAGGTAACTTTTCCTCACTATGTGCTCCATCATTATAGAATCATTATGGACTATATTTCTGTAACCTGTTTTGCAACTGTTTTTCCACTTTTCGTTGACGTAATTCTATTACCACTTTCAACTGGAGTGCGATAAACTATTTATTTCGAGTACCCCTATAGGAGGAAATCGCACGACGAACAATCTGGCGATCTCGGTGACCATGATACTGGCACACCGCTTCCAATCAACTTATTTTGAAAATTTTCATTTAGGCAGTGTTTTGAACGACCCATTTCTCCTTTCTTATAATTCCATATTGTCGAATGTGTCACTTAACTATGTTTGCACAAAGTGTAAATATGTTTGTCCATTGACACTTCCGTCAAAGAATTGCGGGCCCACTAATTTTCAAGTTAATATTCCAGACCACATCATCGCCGAGTTCAGATACTGCTTACTTTTTTGTAATATCCGATGAGGATTTGCTTTAGACGATATTCTAGTAAATTGTGCAGGCGTAATGTCATTGGAGTGAAAAATGCATGCATCCGTTATCATGAGGTGAAGAGAATTCTCTTCAACTTTTTCTGATATTCATAATGCAAATGCCATCATACGATGAGCATAATCACGAGGAAAAAGTTGTTGCACCCAAGATATAAATAATTCCGGCGACACGAAAACTTTGGAAATTAATAATTTAGCAAAGGGCTTGGGCAAAATATATGTTTAGGTAGTGTTTTAAAAAAGTTTCTATATTAGCTAGAAGAATCTGCAGTGAAAATATAGGACTCCGTTAAAACGTTTAAATGTGACCTTGAGAGGACATTGCAACGTTATCTCAAGGTCATACAATTATCATCACGATATGTCCCCCTAGATCTCATAAAACTTTCATCTGAAATATTTTTTCGCATATCTGATCATAATAGAAATAATCACGTGCAGATATTTAAAACGGACATACTGCATTAATTTCTTTGAAAACTCTCATACTTCTCACCATTTCATGTTCACTACACTTATTTCAAGTTCATATAAAATTGTATAACGAAGAAAGAGAAGGAGGGTGGAAATTTTGGATAAAAATGATTTAGAAACGTAAAAGTTCTAAGAAAATAGCTGACAATGAGTAGCTGTTATGTGCAGCATTTAGTTACTTCATATTCAATTGGAATTCTCAGTGAAGTCTTTGTTTACCATCAGTACACGTTAAATCATTCTATTGTGAAGAAAGTGTACTTTTTATTTAGCGAATGCCAAATCATAATTTGGTACGCTCCTGTTCGTGATAATGTGCCGATTATTGTAACGTACCAATTATGTTTGCCAGTTTCGAATAGCAATTTTAACGATTACCTTCGAAAAAGTGGAAGAAAATAAAAGACATATGGTTTCCAAATAGTGAGCGATAATACAAAAAATGATAACCGAAACAATTTCCATTATAAAATATTTGTATTGAAAATGTAAATAGGACGACGTCATGAAAGAAGAAAAGAATCTTCCTTAATCCCTGATGCTGGTGCGACTCAAAATAACGAAAGATTTAAATAAAAAAAGAAGTACGCGCAATTTTCGATTTGCAAGACTCATGTTTATCCCCAAACAACTCCACAGAATGTTATCTGTCGCATGACATTCTGTGGAAAAAGCTGGAACAATTAGTGCAGAAGGATCTAGATGCAGTTTTTATTTAGAAACCACTATTTCCCTCTGGAAGACTTACGTACGTGCATGTGTACGTACGCATATATGTATGTTCGTATCAGAGTTATACATACAATTCTCGCATTTTAATCGAAGCAAACAAGAATGAACTACAGATAGACAATATACGTCAACTTGAGATACGATCGGGCAACTTCTTCTTTCATGGATAGGAAGATTTACATGTTGTCATAGCTTTACTTCAAGGCAATAGATACGCAATCACCACGACGAGTCAATGAATTCATTGAGTCATTTGTATCGGAAATGCGCGTGGCTATGCATTTACGTTGATGAAATGAAAAGGGTGAAAACGGTGAATATCCCTGAGAAATAATGCACTAATAATACAACATGGTATTTTTGTGTCGGGAAAATATCAGAAGTTGAACCGAAGACAGTGAGTTGCAAAATTCACACCTATGTGTTAAATTTTTCCAATTTTTAATACCAAAGCACTTGACTGGTGCCAACTTTTTATATTTAAAATAAATTTTGTCGATAATTACGTTCAACACCACTAAATGACATACCTTTGCATGGCAAATGGTTAATGAATAATTCACATCAGAAGCCAATACGATTATCTCCATACGCTAAATTTAATTAGAAAAGTCTAGTCGTAGTATAGTTTAGCAAGTTATGTGTGTAATAAGTCATAATACATTCCCTAATAGAAACATATGTTTGAATGTTCTATGTTTTATAAGAAATTTTCGAAAAGAATGTACAGTATTCCCTCGATAGTTGCACAAGCCTCGGGTCTGAACGTGTGCAACTATCGTGTTGTTCCTACGTTGTTTGTTTGCCGACAGCGTCGAACGTAGAAAAGGACAGCGTGTAAAGATAAGCGGCCGAGCAGCCACGATCGCAGCTTCTCTTTTTTTCTCACTACCTATCCTTTTCTGCGGTCGAAACTTATTAACGTTAATTAATCCAGTAAATATAGTCCAAATTATATCGTGTTTGGTGTCATTTTAATCAGAAAAATGTCAGCTCTGCTGTGTCAAAGTTTCATAAAAAAAGGATGAGAAATAGTAAAGTTGCATCCTTCAATTAGTATTGGCTCACCGATATACCCGAACCCGGATCACGTTACACCGATTGCCGAGCGAACTTCTGACCCCTCGAAGGGAATACCCCCCAGTAGTGGGGATGAACTCTGTGCAACTATCGTGTACCTCTTTTGTGCAACTATCGAGGGAATACTGTATATGGATTTATCAATTTTGACAATTCAATTCTATAATTAAATATCATTATCATTAGATAAACTGTTTGTTGCAACAAATAAATTTCTAAGTTTATACAGGGTGGCCCTACTTATTTTATCGCCTGGAATATCTCGTTTGTTTTTTGATAATACTAAACAAAGTTTCGGATAAAAAGTTTCGAATAAACTATTTAATCAAAAATTTGTTCCACCTTTGGTGACCATCAAAAATATCAGGTAGCAGGTCATTGTATTCGCCTTTTAAATGACTATCGTTTACAAGTAAATAAAATATATAATTCCACTTGAAAAAGGAAAGACCTTCATGTGTCTTCTATGTATCCACCTACGAAAAAGTTAATTACGCACCCCATTAAACTTTTATTTGAAACATTCTTTAATTTTATGATGGGGTGATTCCAGGGGATAATGTTAGGTGGTTCACCCTGTACATTATGCAAGGCTCCGTACTTTTCCCCAATAAACTGTACGGACTTAATCTATTAGCAAAAGAAAGAAAAATGGAATAGAATTTTTGACAATGCAAATTTTATTACAGAGTTTAAACAAATATTGCACCTACGCGTGAAGTATGTAAGAACGCATTTTCCAACACAGCACACGGAAGTCGATTGTACTATCTCGTCAGCGCAGTTACATGCCTTTTTCGCCATCTCGTAATAAGTCTATGTCATTAATAGTTAGTGCAATAAGTAATGAAAAATGATTTGTAACTCTGTACACAAAGTGTTTATTGCCAAATTGTAAGAAAATCTTTGCCTTTTTTTGGTGTAAAGATTAAGTCGTTACAATTTATTGTTCATAAAATATTGTTATTACTAGTTCCCTCTAGTTATAACTAGTTCCACCTTGAAACGAGTTTTAATGGGGGGAGGGTGTTTCGTTGATACTGATTTAAACTGATCAGAACGAGTATCAATTGAAATTTTATTAGATAATACTAGTATTTTTAAATAGATCTGGTTTATTTATAGAATGTATTTTTTAATACCAGTATTAATGGAAAGCCTTTGATAAAAATAATATTGATTACTTAACTCCGTTAATGTCGGATTTCGGAATCTGATTGTAACATATTCCTACAATACAAAATGTTGATATGGTATCTAATTATCGATACAATATCTATCTATATTGCTCCATATTTCTAGTATACATATATCGCAAATGTTTTTAAACAAGGTAACAGATTTTATCAATGAGGAATCAAAGAAGCTGCGAATTTCAAAAACAAAGTTTTTTTTATCTATACTGCGGCCAGAATAAAGATTACAAAATTTGTGAAGATTTCATTTTGAGCTTAATGTCGTCGAATCAAACGAAAAAACATTCATAACCCATACAAAAAACCGAAAAGAACCATAATTTCCCTGCCCCCTACTGACATAATCATCTGATTAATACTTCTCCTACTGTCAATTCTACGACACACGAATTCACTATAAACATCGATCATTGTAGGGCCATTTAAATTGAATCAACTGAAGTTATTATTAATTTGGTCGCGCTATTACACCTGTGCCCAATTTCATTCGGCAATATCTGACAGAATGCGTCTCGTTTGCTCGATATATAGGTATTCGCGTTCGCGATTATTGATACAGAAAATTGTTACTTACTCTTCCCCATGCTGTCGATCCTCTCCGCGAGCGGCAATAAATTGTCCACACGATCTATCAATCGAATAAAGGGAAACTTCGTTATACAAGCGTAGTGGCGAAATCCCGAGGGCAGCCAGAGGTTTATATTTTTCTTCTCAGTTAACCCACGTAATTATCGTCGAACGATGAAAAATGGAACATATTCAAGATTCCCCTTGATTTGCATTAATTAATCGTGACATTATTATCATTATTACTATTAATCTTATTATTATTATTGTTTTTCTCCCTCGATGTTCCGAATATTCGTGCGCTACAAATATCGCTCAATTTACATTTACCTCTGGCAGATTTCGTTCGACGTTTCGCGCACCTATGAGTGTGTGTTAATCAGCTAGTGTCGCGGAGAACACTGCACGACTGTTCCTCAATTCCAATCACGCGCACCCCGAAGAATCTTCTTGTGCACCACCACCCGTGCAGAAACAGTCGTGATAATGAAAATTATGCCGCGATTTGCACGTAAAAGCCTGCCTTTTTCGTTCCTTTGTCTCTCGCTGTTCGATGAGATTTCTCGCCCATCCACATTCGCCACAAGTATACCATTGATGAGGAGTGCTTGTAGATCGAACATTCTACTAGACATTGCTTTATTTCTACAGTGCAACAACGAGATTCAATTTTGCTCTCTTTACCGAAACCGGCAAATTCGTTTTCATTTCAAGGAAAATTGGAGAAATCTTACGTCGAAGATCGAGATATGCTGATCCGTGGGGCAGTTTTTATGGTAATACATGTATGAATGTGGAAAGTTTCTTTTACTTACCAATCTTTCCAAATTATTCTTTTCTTCAGCGAATGTATGCTTGTGCAGGAATATTGAACTGGAATGCATTAATAACATTTTTAATTAGGAAAACACCTTCTTTATGTTATTAAATTGTTTAGTAAAAAATATTATGCAACTGTGTCTGTTATTATAATTATTGTAAATTCTTTTATATAAGTTTGGTAGAATTTTATTTGAAAATTCATTTAAAAAATATTATAGTCTGTATAATTGCAGAAATTGCTTCTTTTGAATGGTATGAATAATTATATTTCCTTTCTAAATAATATTTGTCAACATTAGATACTAGTGTACGAATAATAGTAAGAATAATATTCGTTAATATAATCTTATTGACTATAAAAATAATGCTAATATAGTGACGAACTAATAATAGTACACATATCAATATTTACACTGTCTTCATAATATTTTCGCAAAACAGGTAAATATTTCTCATATTCGAAATAAAAATACATCGATTAAAATTTTAAGAAGAAATATCATGTATTATTTTTCTTAACGCATATGTTTATTTGATTTTCTTTTTCATTTAGGTTACTGAATTTTTTTTTTCAATTTACTTTTAATTTGCTTATTAATGTATCGTGGACTGGAATATTCAAAACTTGTTACGCGTAATCAGGTATGTAAGATACAGCTGTAGATTGACAAAGGTATTTATGACATTGCAAATAACACGACAGAAAGATTTACGACTGGTATTACATACACCCAATTTTTTAGTGTTTATGAATTATTTACGTTACGTATTTAAAGTGAAGTAATAACAGATTTGTAGAAAGGTACACATAATCGTTTATTCGTTTCTTCAAATCTGTCGTCATTTTACATTACCTGTATGATATTTTAAATGGAATTAAATAACATCTCATGCATTGAAAGTGACTGTACAGTATATTTTTTGCACCGATCTCACTTGTCTTGCTCTAATTCAACGTGCAAATAGAATTATACATGAATGTTGAACATCTTGGTAAAATGAAACATCGCTACGGCTATTTTGCAAATAATAAATGCAAAAGTACGATGAAGTATATCCACGCACGTTATCCACATTCTCTTGTTACACAACGGTATTTTGCTAAACAAATTATTTTTACGTCGTTACTTAAACATGATCATTGTAAAAATTGATGCAGTTCCATATTCCTGCCTCTTTGAACCTATCGACGTGCAAGTTATTTCAATAGCCAGTATGTTTCAACGAGGAAAACATTTTATCGCCAGTAAGGGTAAACTGTCTACGTGCATTTCGCAATTGCCAGTGACCAGTTTGACTACTGGTCGAAGTAATGAGCGACGAATTTCCTTTCACACAGACACGATTAGTTTCTATGTACATGCATACACACATTGCTACGCTGACTATTCAAATTGTACGTTACAATGTAATGATTGGTTTCATAAACCGGTTTATTTTTTTCAATTTTCCTTTTCATTTTTTATCTCTCGCGGCCTTTCAGATAAATGAACGTATGCGGTTTCGTCGTTAGTGTATTTATCATTAATAACAGAAGACAGTGGCGTTGAATTATTTAGCAACTCGATGATAAAGTAGTGAAAGTTTAGAATTATGTTTCGTCGCATCACTAGCGAAGTAAGGTGCCGATAATGGAATATTGGCCACACATGAACACAAAGAAAAATACATGTACATACATACATTAATCTTTGCTTATCAACAGACAATAGAAGCGAAACGAATTCTCGTGTTGTATTCAGAAGTTGTAGTTGTTAAATAGTTATACAAATATTTATTACATGCGTGGCACCCTTTGGTAAAGTAAATGCAAATACAAAGAAAGATATATTACAGTATTGCAAAATAATGATCGTAGAATTGGAAATTATATTTCAACTTTGTTGTTTCATCTCATACACTTGAAGATTGAAATTCTTTTATGGCAGATGTGTTTGGGGTTATTGGTGATAGTTTGGTTTACTGTTTGAAACGCTTCTTGATTTATTATTAAGCATGTAAAGCTATATCAAAGCTTCCTCTATTTGCCCATGTGATTGAACAATAGTGATGGCATTACGAGCAACAACAATTAAACTGTCTAACTAAGGGACTATCAGAATAGCGTGACACTGATTTAAATTATTTTTTATCACTTTCATTGCATTTGGTCATTAATTTCGTGGTAATGCAGTTACCAGGAACAGTGTGTATCACGTGGAAACATCTACACGCATGGTAATTCCTTATCATGAAGCAACCGAGCCACGATAACGGTTAATATATGCATTTGAAACGCAAGAGGTATTTAGTAATCGCCTATCACGATGTGAACATCACTCTTTATCTCCGATTTTGATAATGGGTGCATTCCATCTGGGACTAATTGGTCCTATGTACATTGCTATCTTTCGATCGTTGCCGTACAAATTACTGAGGAAACATTTCTTTTTAAATTCCGTTTTCATCGAAATCAATAAAAATAAATTCGAATCTGAAGCAAAAGAGAGTAATATTGACTGATAAGACAAACGACGCGACACGACGTTGTAAATCAAATTGTGTGTACCGATAGGTGATAACGAAAAATTGAAGAATTGACACTTGTTTGCTAGTTGTAGTTTAATGAACTTAATGTTTTGGCTGCTTTTTTTTATAAGTTGTTATGTGTCAGATACACCTCACGGTTTTTGTTTTTATCATTTAAAGTATGACATACAGGAATGAGTAGGGGAACTGATCGCCAGTATGACCCAGCGCCGAGTCATACCGCTTTTCCTTCGTCCAGGCCCAAGGATCCCAGAGTCGCGATGCCGACGCTACCGAAGCCCACGAAAACAGGCGATACATATACATAAGTACACACATATAAGATGCCAAGGAGCGGGGGTGGTCAGTTATCTATCTACGAACCGTCAGGTTGGTAGTTCCTAGTTGCGTAGTCTGTAACATCTTTTCTGTAAAGTGCAGTTCGAGGATTGCACTCGTGCGTCGATCATAAGTGCTGTATTTACCACAAATATCGTGAGTGGAAATTAAAGGAAAGGAAAACCAACAACAGCCTTCTCAATTCATCTCCCAACCACGTAACAAAATTATGGAATCAGTGACACTTTTGAGCAGCACAAAATTGAGAAGGTTTTCGATAGACGCAGAAGAAAATGTTTTATCGTTTATATAATAATAATTTGTCATGATATTCAAATGTTAAAGTTCATATTTGTGTTATGTAGGTATTCCATTATTTACATTAAAAATTAGAAATCTTTATATTTTCGAATGTTACATTGCCATCGTCGTCTTTTATTACTATTTATTGATTATCTTAAAAGCAGTGTAACAGCGTATCAAACTACTTAATAGCATGTAATCAAAAAAATATCTGTATACACAGTTTCCCGATATGCAATGTATGTTGCCATAAGATGTGCAACATTAGCATTTAACGAATGACATTTATTTATTGCCTTAATATGGTTATTGCAATTACTTACAGCTTTGATATTAAATGTATTATCGAATTTTATTATCTTCTATGACATCTATATTCTTTAATGGTATTTTCCAAATTATTTCATTAATTAATAAATAAATTAGTCTACTGCAAGTTTACACTGAATTATTTATATATTAATTGCAAGATACAATATAATAATAATCGATGGATACTGATTGCGAAAAACCTAACCTTTTGGCGGGAGTGTCCTGCATGTATAAAGCAGTGCAAATTTGATTAATATCGAAGGGCTGTATAAACACTTATTGTTAGATACCCTGCTCAACTACCTAAAGTTTAATTTGTATATATAATTGGAATAATGATATACTGTAGTGCAGAACGTACACATAAATTTTGAGTAAACATTTGCTGAACATTTGACGATGTATATCTTGATATCTTGTATATCTTGACGATGTATGCGCACTTGGTAGCGAAAGGGGTAATAGCGGAATACTTTACTCTTTCTGGTTGGTATTGATATTGAGATATGGAATATATATGAATACATGCAACACCAGAGATTATTTTTGCCATGTTATATAATTATCACTACCGACCGATAGACTAGTTGCAGTTGCAATGAAAGCAAACAAAAATGAAATACTTGGTGTGATTTTCGCCTGTCGCAACACACGTGGCGAAACACAGAATGTTTCTTTCAACATTCTTGTAGCAAGACACGCATTCCATTTTGGAACACGACCGAGGGTATCATTTCCGTTAATTTTAAGTTGTTATTTCCAATTACATACCTGCTGTAGGAACTTAATAAAGATGAACCTTCCTAACTCTAGGTACTGATCAGTCCAACTACGCCGCGGCCCCTTCCTGCTATGCGTTGTTCGTTTGTTTCCCTTATACCGTTCTTTTGATGGGGAGGCAATATGTTGTAACCCACCCTCGGCCATCCTGCGGAGAAATTCGCGCTCGAATTTCTTCTCGTTTCTGCAGCTTCACTTCACTCGCTAACGCAGAACTTCACACCTTGAATCCGTGTCCCTCATTGCCGCCGTCCGTCTCAATATTTCGTTCGCTATTTATCGCTATCTCTCGCTATTTTCGCTATCTCGCTGATTTCGCTATCTCTCGCTATTTTCGCTATTTCTTCGCATTGCCTCGTGTGGTGGGTGCTGCCCTCCATTCCACGTCTGACACCAAGTGCAGGAACTTAATCAAAATGAAGGGGAGTCCTCGGACCCGAGACCTTCGTAATTCTAGGCACTGATCAGTTTTTTGTTTTTTTTTGACAATGATTTATTTATAAGATAACAATGGTTAAGAATTGTGATTGCATTGTATGCGTGTAGTGAATAATCAACTATATATGTATATTGTGCCTATAAAGGTGGGTATAGACGAGCGCGCTGCGGTTGCAACGCGGCATGGAACGAACGTGTTTGGACGAATATTCGTTCGTTTGGACGGTAGCATGCGGCAGTAAAGGGATTCGTTGCCGAAGTGTTGACGGTTTTCTATGGTTTTGCCGCGATCGAGCCCAGGCACAGTGCAGCATTTAAATGGGCGTTCGGGACAAAACTCAAAAAATGCATATAATGTATAGATAATGAACATTTTTATAGCGGAAAAGATGAAACTAGTTGTATTACATAACATCATCATAACAATAACAACAATCGTATTCCATACCTACCGATAAATGACTGTTTTAGATAAAAAGTTAAAAATTCATGATTTTTTCGACTATGCCAGATAACGAAAACAATAAACCGCTTTATCCGCGCACGTTCCTTTATTTCTGCGAGCGGATTCTTTCCTGGGCCGATGGAACCGCAGCCGATGGCGAATGAGCGTTCAAATTCGTGGTTCGTTCCTAGCGCGGCGCGAATTCTTGGTAAAAACGAAACTCCCCGCACACGTTATAATGCCGCGTTGCAGCCACGGCGCGTTCGTCTATATCCACCTTTCCACTGTTTGTATCTTAACAAAATATACGTTTTCTTTTACTACTGTACGCTCAATGTTTTTGTCAGTAGCTATATACTTATATATTTTTTTTTGTTTTAATTGCAATTATTATTTCGATAGTTATTAAACTGAATACACTTGAAAGTGCAGGTAACTTTGGAATTTATATTTTTTATTAACCCTCATGTTAGCAACCGGGTACCCATTGCTGTGCGCATAAACGTGGATCAATTTTTAACTAAAATGACTAATTTATTTATTAAATTACAATAATTAAGTATTCTGGGGACAATTTCTGCATATTGCTGTAGTATTTGTGTGTTCATCACAAATAGGACGGCGGCACTTGTGGCAAGCCTTTCGTGTTTTTCGTCGCTTCTTTTCGAGATCAGCCTGACACATATGTATAACAGGATCCAACGACTGTTTTCCTTCCACTGTCGCCGTGTTCTTGTGTAGAAGTAGAAGGAATTTCATTTATTTCTACTGGACTATTTATCATGCTTTGTATTGCCAATTTTGTGGAAAGATGTCTCATAATTGTGTTGGATTCCGGGGTTTAAACGAAATCGTGTTTCAACAATTAATTTTGCAACGAGAGTTTTTAATATATAAGGAGTACCGTGACGAGTGTGCGCGACAGAGTAACGGTGTGTGTCGCGTCCAAAACTATTCTAGTTACAAGAGCTATTCTGCTACTATATATATTGCAGTTTTTAGGGGGGAAAGGCTGACCTTAGCCCTTGTTGTTGTCTCCTTAGCCGATGCGGAGTCTGGCCCTTGGCATTAGTCATATCGCTGACTACTGCCCTAGTGCATAATATTGACTTTGACTGGGCCAGGATCCGCGGGCCTTACACTCATAGGTGACTCAAGGGCTGGGCATCCAACAATTGGAGCAGTTGCCAATCGGGTTCGAATTGTTGGACGACAAAGATTTTACCCTAATTGACGTGTTCTGATCAAATATTTGTACACTATAAACTTCTAAAATTTAGAAATTATATTTCACAAAAAAGCACTGTACGTTTCACCTAAATGCAAAGAATCGTGTGTCTCGAATCGAACACTGAATACAAACTGATGCATATTGGACATGGTTTTTGAATCCAGTTTATACTTGTTTATATAAACAAGCTAAGCATCCCTTCTCTAGTTCTAGAACTAGGAACGATTCGAAAAATCGAGACTGTATAGAAGAGCATGCAGGTACTTCAAATATTTAACAAAAAAATGATACTTGATTTCAGTACAAAAATATACATATGTATAATAGATTTGCATAAAATGTTTACCACAAAGCTGCAGTTGTTGAGGTATAGAAATAAAAGCTAACAGTCTCGCAAAAATATAATTTCGTATTTCAACCACTCATTGACCAAATTGGTTAACTCTAAAAAACAAAGATAAGTCAATTTATTGTAAATATAAGAAGCTAAGCGACAATCAAGCGCTTCAACGACAAAATTTAAAAAAATTCAATAGGTGGAGTTAATCAATTTGGCTAATGTGCCGATGGAAACAGTATGGGGTACCCGGGTACTCCGGTTGCCAGGCACGCGTTGCAATTTCGGTTGCTAACATAAGAGTTAATGGACTGGTAACACTGTTCGATTCTGTAAATTTCAATAGACGTTTCGTACAGATTTGGCTGTGCCGTACGCGAATCTGCAACTCGCCTTTTTCAGAACATACAGTTTTTTAATAAATTAATTTAAAACAAAGTCGCAAATTTTCAAATTTGGAACAGTTTTGTACTTGTATGATAATAGTTGTTCAGTCGCGCATGACAGGACATGATTCGATGAAGGTTCACGAATAAACAGATGTAAGCAGTTACTAGATCAGAAACATTTAAGTATGTTTACTTAATGATCAAAGTGAAAGGATCACCGAAAATACACCGATTTTGGCTGATATCTTTCAATTTATTTAAAAAACTAAGGGTCTAGGAGAAAATCTAACTATGCCACGCGATAGAGCAGACATATCTGCCAAGGAAAGAATGAACGGAAGTTACAAAATCATTTTCGTTTTCAATATCGAAGCGAAAGAGTCTAGCAAAACACGTGGCGGTGGCAGTGGTGCTCTATGACGGCAGCTCCCCCAAGCTTGTCGCTCAGCGTATTTGAATTACTAAAGGCGCAGTACTTCTGCTGAGTGTCACTGGTGCCGCCGCGTGTTTTACCAAACCATTTCGCTTTTATATTGAATACAAAAATGCTTTTGTAACTTCCACAAAAGGTTTCCTTGGCAGAAATGTCTGCTCTATCGCGTAGCATAGTTAGATTTTCTCTTAGACCTTTATTTTTTGAAATAACTTGAAAGATATCAGCCAAAATGGGTGTTTCCAAATTTTTATTCCAAATTTTCGGTATCCTTTTCACTTTGATCATTATTTAAACACATTTAAATGTTTATAGTGTAATAATAACATATATCATTTTATTCGTGAAACTTCAAAAATTCATTTGGCACCAAGCGCAGCTGAATAACTACACTACCGTAAAAACACAAAACACTATCGATTTGTTTAAAAAATTGATTTTTTTAAAACGTTTCTTGAAAAAAACGTTCTGGAGAAAAACGGTTTGCAGATTCGAATTTAGTACATTTAAATCTACAAGAAACGCCCATTAAAGGTTACAAAATCAAACCCGTGTTGAACAGTGTTATTATTATTGATTCGTACTACATATCTTGTAAAGCACTGTTATCCAACCGTACATAGGAACACATTCAATGTATACACCGTTTCTGCAACCGAATATGCATTTTCGCCTTTACCGACAAGTTGACTACTTACTCCACAACTTTCTGTGATTTCGCCAGACATGTGGGTCGCTCAGCAGCTACACAGTATTAACAAAATATCTCTTCCTCGTGAAAAAAATCTAACTGCACCTTGTATCTCCTTATTCGACTTGAGGACCGGCCACGGTAATAAATGCCAAAGTTTCTGTCGTTTTCTATCAGGAATAAATTGAATCGACTTAAATCGACTCGAGTCACAAGGTAGTCAACGTGTATGGATCTACATATTCGCGATATTAATTCGTTGATAAAGGAAACGATGAATCTCTTAAAAACATTCCCTTAAGCCTTATGGCATGTACAAAGTGGCAAGACTTCTTGATTTCGAAACATTGTAGCTTATATAATTGTCGATATTTATTGGCGAGTGCATTCATGGAAGTACAAATAGTTTATAATAATTGAAGTAATTTGTATATTCATTGTAAGAGAAAGCCAGGACGGAAGGAATACCCGTTTCAATTAATTAGAACTTTGAAGTTGATCCTGTTTTCAACAGCAATTTCTGAGGAATGGTTTTCAAATAGGCTATCGATAAGGAATTATAAAAGTTCAGTTGTACAATGATAATTTGCAATCATCGTACTGTAGTGGTTATGTTGTAGGGATTAATTCAAAATTGTTCTTATGGAACGATTGGTGTTAAATAATTGCTGCAACGATGTTACAAATAATTAACATTGATTTTAATTAACAAGATTTGCCAAGTAATTAACACTAGAACTATTGATAGGTTTTGTTCCCGTTTAGATATCATACGTTAGACAGATTAAGAACACGAAAGTCGTTGAATTAACACTTAATAAAAATGTACAATTGTCAGTCTGTCTTATTAAAACTCATCATAAATTGCTACAACGATACCTGTATAAAAAAATCTGAGACAAGTCAGTTTGATTTGCTTGGTAGTTCTATTGTTAATTGAGTATGGAAACACGATGTGAAAACCGAAATTACGTAAATATGCAGAAAGAATTACGAATATATTAATCAGCTGATGCGGTTTGTTTATTTCGATTGGGTGTTTCGTTAAGATAATCTGAAATTTTTGTTAGTTTCTTATAATTATGAGTAAAAGTGAAATTTGTTTACAAATTTCATTTGCTACAGTTCATTGTGCAGCACAGTAAGCGTTAGTGAACAGTGTCTATTTAAACCTAAAGTTATATGCCATGTACACAATATTTTCGTAGAGAAATATCTTTCAATATATGTATGTAGAATATAGAGAGTGTTAGGTTTATTTTACAAACACAATTTTTGGACTCTTAATTAAAAAGTATTGTGAATGATTTAATATTTTTTCTTTTGTCGAATGCTTGCAATGTTATGTTAATAATACATTTGTATCAGTATGGTCGAAATGAACATTAATTTGACGAAACTGCGAATGTGTGGGGTATCTGTGGAGTATACGTCTAGTCACTAATTTATTATATTCGAACTTTAGACGTGCTACATGTTATATGAGGTTGATATAAATTGAAAGGGAGAGAAACTAGAAAGATCATTATAAAGGTTGCAATGAAAAGGTGTCATAAAAAGGATAAACCTAATTGGAACAAACCTTGATATTAAAATATAATGATATATTTACCTGAAAAGCAATAATTTATTCTAAATGTCTTTTATATGTTACTATTAACGTTTAATGACTCTTTTATCTCCTTTTTATATGATTTTAAAAAAAGGGTCACGCAACTTGCTAATTTAAAGAATCTGTTAGAACTTTGAATTCTACGTATCATTAAGATTTCTCATTAAATAAAAGAAAATATGGATATTTTATTTTCTAGTAAGGATATTAGATATTAATATTTATGGTGTACATATAATTTAATGTGAAAAAGCGTTTCGAAAAGAATTGTATTAAAATAAAACAGTCCGCAATACATTTTCTCTAGAAGCTGGGATAAATAACATTTGCCATTTTTAAGTTTGTTACTTTTTACTTCCTTACTATACCATGAAGAGTAATATTATTTATTTGTAATATGGTGATAAGATTGTTTTATTATTTAACACCATTATTTGAATACTTTAATGTAAAAAATATCCAACAAGGAAATCATTTGTGTACAAACCCAACGAGCAGACCTGATTTAACTAATTAATATTAATTAAAGACAAGTGGTCTCAATTAGTTTCGAGTTTCGATAATTCGAAACTTTGCACTTCTTTCGGGATTCGAAGCTATTGAAACTGAAATAAGAAAAGGAATAAAATTAACGAAAGAAGAGTTCCTCGTAGCGTGCACCAAGAATGTTCTATTCGCGTGTATCCAAAGTATCCGATGCGAGATTTCGAGATCGCGAATTCTCGGCGATCGGTTTTTGTTTTTTAGAATGTAAATAGGTTGGAGATCGATCGTGTTTTATTGTTGACTCCAAAAATCTGGATTCATTTCATAAAACAAAATAAAATCAGCACTTCAAATTCCGAGAATTTCGAAACCTTACAAAATTTCGGATTCGAATTATGAGAATTTAAAGATTAGTTTCGAACCCATCCCTAACAATAATATAATATCTCTATAAGGATTGCACATATAAATACCTGTAAACTTTGTAGTAAACCCAACAATTTCCACTCTCCTGTACTTAAACATTTACTATAATTTTTACAATATCAAAACAACTAATTACATTTTCACTTTAATTATTTCATACTTTTGTTTACGCATGTGCACTTATGTACCATATAGAGCCACGAACGTTAATACACTACCAAACTTCAATAGTTTGATTTTGAGTCGTTCATTTGCCACCAGTAATTAACTCCAAGGAACGAAAAGTAGGGGAAATTGATAAATTTTCTGATTAGAATTTTCTAATTTAATTTAAGTGAAGTGAATTATTTATTAACACTTTTACTGACAGTGTTTGTATACCTATTTTTACTGACCACTGTTATATTGCAGCGGCTCAGTAAAAATGCGTGCCTTTTTAAAAAAGTTGATTCATTTAATTTCGAAATATAATACCATTCATTTAATTGTACTGCAGGAAAGACAGGTAACTGACGTAATAGACTGGACCCGGACCATAGACAAAACAAGAAATGAAATAAAAAAGAGAGCAGAACAGAAGTAGAGGGAAGACCAAAGGAAAAAAGGTGCAGTACTTAGAGTAGTATCAGCATCAAGTTTAAATATATAAATAGTTCATAGCAACAGGTCAGTAGGATAAAATGTGAGAGACGGTGGGATCAGTATGGATGACTAGAAGTGAGGTGAATGAGAGCACGATTGTATAACCATAAGTAAATGTAAAACAAGTCCATACCTTGACCGTGAGGTCTAAATTAACTAAATATATACAATTAATTTAATTATACAATATTAATAGACCGGGTCCTGTGAATCTAATGTTAATCAACTGCCACACAAAGTTTTGCCTTTCAGCACGGCCGAACGTAATTATCGAAGAAACTTATTTGAAATATAAAATGTTCTGCACCAGTCGTGCGTAATACCAAAAGTGCTTTGGTAGTGAAATTGGAAAAAAATGTTGAAGTTGAGTTGATGGCTTTGGCCTGTCGTTGTATGTATGATGAATGCATTGATGAAATCGCGTTGGCTGACTGAATCATCATCACTCGGGCGAAGCTTCTATGATTATGCACGTGAATGTATTTCTAGATGCGAAACGCGTGGATTCGCGTGCCACTGAATGCATTTATATGTATCATGTGTCAAGTTGATAGTGACTTTAGACTCGTCGAGATTTCATCAGATGAAGTTAGTCCACGTTTCACACCGCCGCTAAATCCAAGTACAAGAAAACAACAAGCGAGATGGTAGAGAAATTGAACGTACAAGTTCTACGAAAATGTTATCGGAGCAAGAAAAATCGTAATAATATTAAAGCAACCCTTTAACCCTCATAAAGATATTAGGTGAACCTGATTTTAAATCGAGGCAACAATATGTAGTCGCGTTTGTTAACGTATCATTTGTATTATTTTAAACTGGAAAGGGAATATATAATATTAGTATTGTACTGTAGAAAGCCCAACGATGTTATTAAACTGAAATTTGTAAGTAAACAGTAGCTGTATCTTGTGATCCCTTTTTTGTATATGTATGATATTCAGTTATTTCTATCACAAAATTGTTTAAGAAGTTTAATATAGCTTAATGCATTTTTTACAGGTGCAATTACAAATAAGAAAAAATTGTATAACCTACACAGCTTTTTTGTTAGATTTTTCTTCAATTTCTTATTAATTGACTACTTGTTTTTACTACCGATTAACCAACAATCCAATAACCACGAATAAATGCTTGAAATTACTGTACTGTATTATCGCAATTTCAAAATTCAAGGAAGCATAGAGGCACAATTATTGTTGGTTATTAAATAACAAAAAATTCGCCTTCATGGATCAGTGGAGTATCGAGGAATCTTTATTATATCCTTGGAACCCTTTACTAAAACCAAGCGAATGATAGTTTTATTTTTTGGAAGTGATAACTGGGTTTAATTTAGCCTAAATTTTAGGAATCTAGGAAATATTAAAAATCAATTTAGATTATTATAACGACATTTTTTATACTCGTATCACATCTTATCATGGTGTTTGTGTTTCACTTGACAAATATATTCCACTATACGCTTGTGCACAATAGATAGCACGATTGACCAAAATTTCATTGATAAAGTAATTAGAACTGACACAAGAGCGTATCATATTCAGTAGTTAAGATAATAAAAATATGGTACAATAATTCAAATCGTGAAATAACAAGCAGATAACTATAATATTCAACAGATATAGCACAGCCGTGTCGAAACATTGAAAAGAAATTCTATCAATCCAACCGCGGCCTAAACAGTTTTCAATTTAATGGTAAAATAATGACTGATAATAATTGATCACAGAAAGGGGTGTTCCTCGTTCCCTTTCTCCCCCCATTTACGTTCCTCGCGGAACGTTCTAATTTTCCACCAAAATATTCTACACGAAATTGCGCCTTTCTGCCAAAAATATTAATGAACAATTTTGATCGAAATTGGAAATTCACCTACTAATTTCCCCATTCTTTCGTCATATCCTCCTCGCCATATCAGTTGCTTTAATTGTTTACACATCTACGACAGTTAACTGTCCTACTATTTTCACGCTTCCCTTTCTTTCTTTGTTTTCGTTTCGATGTGGAAATCCAAAAGCGATTTTTCTTTTATCGTCGATCCCTTCTTTCCAGATCACGCCCCACCGTCAGACAAGTTGCAAGCGGGCTTTCAGAAAGAAATGTTTCCCGCATTTACGTAAGCAGTTGATGTTCGGAGGGGAAAACTGGCCATCGACGTCGTTGCAATCGAGCGACATGCTTTCGGGTGGACAGTCTTAATTCAGTACTTGAACGAGCCGCTTCGGGATTAGTTTTCATCTGGTGCATCGTGTCCAGTGGCGAGCTTCCTGATCCGTTCATTCTTTTTGTACCCCTTCTATTTCCATTGATACACTTATCTCAGCACGAATAATCTCTGCGCTGAAGCTGCACCGATCTATTATAACGCTGCCTATATTCTCCTTATCGGGAATCGACTCTTAAGAAAACGGGAAAACTACGAGTATTAAAGTTACGTACTTAATTCGATATAGTCGAGTAGATTTCGTTGTTCGTGTATCTCACGAGGAACTAGAGCTTCTTCTCTAGCAATCGAGCGATAAGTGTTGATGTACGAGAGGTCGATCGACGGGTGGAAGATTGTTCTCGATGTACGTAAAACTCAGTTGCTTTTTTTCCTTTTGATTTAATCCGTAATTTTGTGTCGAAGAATGGTTTCGTTCGAGTTTGTGCGGATTTGTAACTGCGATTGCGCCACATCTATCGAGAATGAGTGCGATTCGATTTGAAAACGAAGTACATTACGAAGTATTGTCATTTACTATTTTCTTTCTTTCGTGGCGGAGAAGAGTTTGCAAATATTAGCGATAATTGATAAGAGAAATTATTATCGAGTCAATTAAATTTGATGTGCTTCTACAGTATTAATTACGAACTTCGTTAATTGAGAAATTAAAGATACGGAAATCAAATTTCCCGGTCAATTCCGCGATTTCTTATTGCAGTGCGCACCGTAATTTAATAATTTGTAAACAAATAATGTTATCAGGTCTCGACGCGTACATATGAACTGAACTTAAAGATGTAAAATTCAAATTTATATAAAGAATTTATTTATCATATTATGGGATCATTGTGCAAAGCAATTTAAAAATAAAATTATAAATTAATTACCTTTGCTATATCTCGTTGCATTGTTATTATCGTCACATTAAACAGTTTACGGACTATTCAACGTGATAATCTAACGAAAAATTAATTAAATATTCAAATGTATTTTACATCAATCGAAGCATTCAAATGTGAAACGTTATTAAGATTGAAACAAATTAATTTTAAATGCTACATAGTTTCTTACATAGATAATGATAAAATAGTCAAGAAGGGACAAGTGAGAGTAGCGAAGTAGCGTACGAAATAAAAGATCTCCAAATTGGGCGTAAAAATTGCGGTAAAAATAGTTATAGAAAAATACTTAATGTAATGGGTTCTAAAATTCTATAAGTTTTCCTTCAAAATAAAATATGTGGGGAAATTGTGGAGATAACAATACTAAAATCCATAATTTAACACTATAACTGTCGATAGATTTTGGTACCATTTAGATAGCATACGTTAGACAGATTAAGAACACGGAAATCGTTGAGTGGACATTTAATAGAGATACACAATTGTCATTCTGTCTTATTAAAAGTGATCATAAATTGCTGCAACGATGCCTACATATTAATAATTTCGAAGGCAAAAAATCTGAAACAAATTAGTTTGACTTGCTTGGTAGTCTAGTGTAAATAAGTATTCTATCGAACGAACATTTGTACATAACTAAATAATTCCAATATATCCAATTGTCTCGTTGCCTGCATTATTGACAGATACCAAGGACTATTCTACTGATAACATGCCCAGCAGCAAGACCAGAATTGCCATAATCGGCGGCGGTGTAGCTGGATTAGTAGTAGCTCGCCATACATCCGCCAAATTGGACACTTACAGTCTTACATTATTTGAGCAAACCGATCAGGTCGGCGGAACTTGGATCTACACCGATGAAACGGACCTCGACAAACATGGATTACCAGTTCATAGTAGCATGTACAAGAATCTAAGGTAAGTCCTAAATGGCAGTTCAAAATCCGCGTAATTCTTTTCCGTTTGAACTCGCGATAGCTAAATGTGAATTGCTTTATTCATGAATTCTTGGTTACCTTTATGAGGAAATCTGAATGTAGTATGCTCTTTTGTGTTCGAGTGTTGCTGTGCGACATTTCTAAGGGTCAAATATTTTCATTTGAGCATTAATTTATGATTAAATTTTAGAGGGCTTCATAGAATAGAACAGAATAGAACTTATTATTATTATTATATTCTTATTTTTCAGTCTCTCAGCCATGAAAAAGAATTTGGTTTACATTTCTATACCCGTAGATTTTTAACATTAACATCTTTTTATGTATCAGTCTCTCACTTACACACATTCGCATCCTCGTACTCCTTAGTACTTTATACTAAGCTATTGAATAATCATTCCTTCCTCATTTAAATAATTGATTAATACTTTTCTCTCACGGTACCATGCTGGACATACGATTGAATAAATTATTAATAAGCAGTAATAATAATAATATTGTATACCTTCAAATTGTTAGCAAAATTAGCTAAAATACTGTTCAAAAGTTGAGATCATTTTCGAAAATTATTCAAACATTGATCAATCGGGTATAATTGCATTAAATTTCTTTCTGCACGAAAGTATATTAATAAAGGAAATATAATAATAATACGAGAAAATGAAACGAATGCCGATTGTTTATAAAAGCCTCTCGCCAATAAAGACGTACGCGTGCAAAAATACTTTTTATCCGATTTATTTGTCATAAATGAAAATGTGTGAAAGTTGACCAGATTGCATTCACTTTTATTATTCAGAACGGTCATTCATTATTCGAGTGTACAGTGTTTACAACTTCCTCGTACTCATTGGACCGTTCAATGATTCAGATGCATCACTACGTACTTACCTACTTATACAGTGTCATCTCTGATATTGGCGCAAGTAATAAACGCGCTGCCGCCTTGATCGAGTGTCGCAAATTGATAGGACCAGGTATTGCTTCAGGAAAAAACATTCGTTGTATTAGCGAAGGATAAAAAAACATAAAAATTGGAAAAGTAGCAATCAACGGCGTTAATGACTAGCGTTGCCAATAAACTTTCACTTCGCAAACATGGAAGTTCCCTGAACATGTCGAAACACCTTTTTACGGCGAACTGATATAATGGTATTAAATTTGCTGGCAATTAACCCACACCTGCGTTGAAAGTAATCATTTAACGTTATTCGTTTAATCACAATTTTTATTCTAGACACTTCAAGTGAGATTTATTCTAACTGTAAATATTTTTTACAGGCATTTTGATCATAAATTGTAGTATGTAAGAAGATTTCAAAGAAGTAGTGCGTACAAATTGGAACTTGTTCCATCCGGGTTCTAATTTCATGGCAGTGTTTTCATGTAACTGGTACTGGGTATAAAGTACCGCCAGGCAATAAAGGGCTAATGGGTGACATAAAATAGCTTGTCAAAGCGTGAGGGTGTTTCTGTTTGTTCAGTTTTTCAAATAATTTTCTTAATAGTCCGTTTTAATTTCCTCTCTCTTTTAATACAATTGTCAACAATTTTAGCGTCGAGTGACGCGCTACACTACGTAGACATTAAAGTAGTACAGTCATTTTTAGAATTCTTTTAATATTCAGTTTAACTTTTATCAATTGTTACATAATATGTTACACCTTCTAGTTATCACATTTTTTTAGTTGAGTATATTATCCAACAATCCTTTGTTTTACATAATGTCGAACGTTTACAAAGTATAGAAAGATTAGTACCACTCTTTTATGTCCACTCGGTCAGATTCACAGGTGCACGTCGATAATGGAATAATACTGCACACAACTGATACAACTCGCAATTAATTTTGAAGTCTCCAACTGCCGTTATGGAATATTTCAAATACAAATTACAGATCTGTCTCCAGTCCTCTGGTGTCATCATGGAATGTTTCGAATGGAAAATACAAATTATTACACTTCTATCTGAAACCTCCCGAGTGTCATCATGGAATATTTCAAATGACAAAACATAATAGTTGCGCAACTGGGAAACAAGTAAACACCTTTCACAATTTGAATTATTCGACCGATTCCATAATCATGGGGCGTTCAGTGATTTTTTTGTTTGTTTTCACTTCATTTATACGGTGATGACGGTAGTTGCGTTCTAGTCGGTTTAGTCGGTCTAGTTGGTCGCGATAAACTCTGCTGACACGCGATACACTTCTTGACATAGTAACAAGACAATCGCTTTGGTAAGTTGTTTCGGAACAGGAAGGAGTTCGATGCCTGTCCAATAAATCGGTCGACACAGGGTCAGACAAATAGGAAGTTGCTGGAAATTAATCACTCATTGTTTCCAATTACACGTTTCCTATAAACCAATGTTTCAATTCGAGAGCAAACGTTATTCCATAGACAGGACACGTCGTATTCGTTGCCACGTATATCAAAAAATAGAATACAATAATATTTGTAGAATGGCAATGAGCGTTACGAAACGTATATGAAAGATCGCAAAGAAATGTTTCGAAAACGATAACATTTGTCATTGAAATAATAATCCGGACGGTTTACAAAGCGACGAGACAATTCCTATCGAATTTTTCTGCTTCTTTTGTCATTATTATTATTCATTAAGTTTATTGGTATTTTGAGTCGCTCAGTCCTTAAACTCGTTACTCTACGAAGCAATGTTGCACGTTATTATAGCTATGATTAGAAATTCGAGTAAATTCATTTACGTACATAAGGATCATTTCAGAATTTCCAGATCAATTGCTCGTTGCAAATTATTATTTGATAAATGTTAAATACCAATGTCCCGAATTATTTATTCGTATAAATTCATTTTGTTTCGACCACAAAATGTATCGAAAAATTGTCGTTATGGGATTAAATGCATGCACATATATGTATATTTCTGCACATCCTTTATCGTATCCAAAAAATTACTTCTAATCTACCTTCCATAATTCCTTTGCTTAATGATATGTGTATACATATTTTATAATAGATTAAAGAGAACGTCTCGGTAAAAATCAAGGACTTTGATCGCGATAACGAAGGCTCTTTCTTTTTCATATAAACCGCTGTAACTGATGTAGACAGATTCGCGGTTACGTACACTGTCGATCAAAAGTTAAGAGCACCTTACGGTTTGAGAAGGAATGATATTGTATATAAACAATTGTTTTATTTCGATTATCACTGTTATTTATTAAATGCACGCTATTCAATTCTTCTAGACCGCATTTTCTCGCAACACGGTCTACGTAATAGGGTAGTCTTGAAATTTATGATAAAGAGCTTTTCAAATTTCTAATTTTGAACATTACTGCACTTTTGTTGCGTACATGTACTTAAAAGGGCAATGCTTTAACGTTCATTATCCCTGGATAGTCTTGTTCAACTTATATCGAATAAATATTTCTTTTCTTCTTTCTTTAACCAAAAAACCACGCCTAAGACCCACTACTATGGGATAACTATAATGTGTACCAAAAAATTGAACAACTAGCAGGTAACATAACGTTTTGAACGGCAGTGTACGTATCAAGTAACTTGTTGCCTGAAACATACTATAGGTACTAAACCGACTTTGTGTTTTTCTTTACAATTTTAGAAAATTATTTAAATGTAAATGATTAAAATGCTGTTGCAGAACAAACCTCCCACGGGAGATCATGCAAATACCTGATTTTCCAATGAAACGCGATGAAGGACCATCATTCGTTCATCATACTGTAATTCGGGAGTACCTTCGGGATTATGCGAAACATTTCAATCTGTATCCACATATAAAGGTAAAAACTAATGCACGAAACGTCGTTTCCAATCTACTATCCAAATTAGAAACGTTTCACTACGTTTTTGCAATATATTTACATGTATATTTCCATTCTATCATTATAAAATAAATTTGTGTTCTCGACTGTTCTAAGTAGAAAGATTAAACGATTAAGATTGTATTTTAAAATAAATGACATACAATACTTGCTATTTATAATACAGAGTGGACCACGAAAAGATCTGTTTAGCTGGTATAACAGGGTTTAAAAAGATTGTACGCAGCAATTCTGTTTTTTGAAATTTCTACAGTTTTTTGCATAACAACTTTATTATAATTATTTCAAAGCACTAATTAAAGGATGTTATACCAAATAAACAAATTTTCTATCAGACAACTAACGACAGAATAAACTGAGCTGACCACGTTTCATGGTTCATCCTGTTGTACATCTTCTTCCGATCAAAGTACTCCATCTTTCGTTTCCTCTCCCTAACAGATGAATTATTCGTACGTTTCTATCTTTCCTGCGAAAATAATCTTGCTATTAAATTTTCAGTTGCACACACTGGTGAAACACGTGGAGCCGGAAACTCTGCGGAACGGTCAAACAATTTGGATGGTTACGTACAAGGATCTAGAAAGCCAAGTAGAAACCACTAAAACGTTCGACACGGTGGTTGTCTGCAATGGTCATTATACTGTAGGTCACATTCCGCGTATTCGAGGCATCGAAAGTTTCCCCGGAGGGTCCATACACAGTCATCAGTACAGGGTACCGGAAGTGTACGCCAGGAAGAAAGTTTGCATCCTCGGTGCGTCTTGGTCCGGCATCGATATCGCCATAGAAGTCGCGCAATACGCCGCAAAGGTACCTTTAAACGTGGCATCGCTCGCACAGTCAGTTTTACTTCGTCCCAGCTTGTTTTGAAAAAAACAGAACGCGGACGCTTATCCCTTTTCAAACAAGCATACGCTATTTCGGTACTGTCAACGGTTTTTACCTTGACTCTTCCAAAGCGTGTTAAAGAGATGTGAGCTTTATCGCGCGTTCAAACATTTGTGTTGCGAATAGCGCAATATTTCTTTAGAAGCGAATTAACGCGCGAGGCACTGCTTCCATTTACGAGAAAGTATCTCGTTTTCCCAATTCGCCTGAGATCCGTACTACGAATGGTTCATTTCGAAATTCTTTAATGATGACAAATATTCGAGACGTTAAGCGTTTAAGTACAAATTATAGTGCATTGGACTAATTTGTTATTGCAATAACGATTGATCTTGCTTCAAGAATCAACTGCAACAGAGCAATAAAAAAAAGAATATTGTTGTTTAATATATTTGGAATGTTTCATTATCCAAGTTAATGCGAATTGCAATTCTTTCGTGATACAGGTTTATTTGAGCCACAATCTTCCGGAACCGGTTGACTCGACACTGTCGAAAAACGTGGAACAGAGGCCTGGAATTCAATCGATTCAAGGAAACAGATTCATTTTCCTCGACGGTTCCACAGCCGAAATAGACAACTTCATATATTGTACCGGTAAAAAGACTTGATCTGTTTTCTACATATAAATAATTGAGGTATCCTAAATAAATCACGCATTGGCAAACGAGTATTGTCAGGGCCCTGTCGAATTGTCTTCGAGCCTAAAGTAAACGACAAAGTTTTCATAGCTCTTCCGTTCAAACTCGATTTGCAAACATTTGTATATGCAAATTTCCAATTAGTAAAATTCAGTATTCTTTCGTTCCTCTTACGTGCATATACACACTACTGCTCGAAATTTTCGTCACATATATTAATCAGAAAAATATTCGTTAGGTTTTATTAATGTTGCAATGCTAACACTTTATGTTTATTGTTTTATAGAAACGTTATAGATACGAAGAAACAAGGAATAACAAAATAGCTTACAACGGTTTGAGTATATATCTTCTAAGAAAGTGTTATATTTTATAAAACCCTTTCGCCAGAGAATTCACTCTTGCCAGTTCTGCTTGAGTTTACGAAAGTTTCATGTGTTTCTCGTTAAAAGAATTTTAATTTAATTTATGTTCTGCATCAGTGACTCTTGATCGTTCTGATCTCTTTCGTGTTGTATTTATAGAGATCCAGTTCACGGCACTTGTAATTTCAATACTGCGTATAAGAGTCTATGTAAACATTAAAATGCAGTGAAATATTAGGCACTAGAATTTGGCAGGTGTATCCATATTTTCGGGTGGTAGTATAAGTGCCTGATATTAATTCTTAAAACCGGGTAGAACATTTTTTTCAACAAGGAATTAGTATACTATACTAACGAGTGACACTGTAGTGCACTATATTAATAAGTGCAATTCTTGTAGATCGTTTCGCCCCTCGGTAGGACCCCGACCTTGTCAGTTATGCGATCGTTACTATTACTGTTTCAACGAGATCTTGCATTTCCAGGCTACAAGTTCACGTATCCCTTTATGTCAACTAAAGTTGAGATGCGCACCGACGACAACCACGTCGAGCCTATTTACAAGCACCTGATACATATGGACTATCCAAGTTTGTTCGTCATGGGACTACCTGGAATTGTGATACCCTTCCCTATGTTCCATATTCAGGCCCAATACATTCTGGGTATCCTTGAAGGCCGAACAAAACTACCTTCTTCTGAGCAAATGCGGGAAGAGCACGAAGCAGAAAAGAAAGCCCTCCTTGATCAAGGAATTGCAGTACGTATTTGTTCATCACAATTGTATTAATTTATTGCAGGTGTTTCGCTGGATCACAATTGGAAAATGAGCACAGGACACCTCTGTTTCGGGAATTTCCTTTTTTTGTATTGCAATTGGTTTTATCTTTGTACAAAATACTCATTGCTCTATTATTTTCAGTACCATCAATGTATAATGTATTTTGAAATGCTGGTCGCTCAATTCATGTTATACAGTATTTATTTACTTTATAATTTCAAGCACCAAATACTCTGGAATCATTGTTAAGGATATTTTAGTAAAATAAATATTTATTTGAAAGTTATTGTCAAAGAATCAGCTGATCTGTTTGAGTACGATTTACCAATACTTTTTGAACGAATTTCGTTGCACTTTGTATTCACTTTTTATAAAAAAAAATGTTTTTTAGAAAAATAGTTAATTTCTAACAATTTGTTTTCTAACATTTCTAACATTGATTACTTTTTTTCTCGATTATTTTTCACATCGCATTCCACATTTCTTTTGTATTACGTTTCGTTCTATCTCGATCACACAACTTTACCCCACGTAAATACACAAAATTATCTTAATTTAGTCAAGTTTTACTTAACAATTGAACAAATATAAATTAAAGTTATGCTATTTAACACAAAGATAAAATTAAGATAAAAGTTAGATCACGCCAGTGTTTGACAATAGTTCTACAAGTGAAACCAATATTTCGCACTAAAGGAAACGTACTTTTATTTTCGCAGCTAAGGCATATCAACAAATTGAAGGAGAGACAATGGGCGTATTACGACGAATTAGCGGCGGCTGCAAACATTCCTAGTTTCCCGCCAGTAATTAGGCAAATTTACGACCACTCGAACCAAATGCGAGATTCGGATTTTACCACTTACAAAAATTATCAGTACAGAGTAATCGACGATGAAAATTTCGTGGTGTGTAACTGTAAACCTTGTTAGGGCTTAAACGCGAGAATCGAACGGAGGTATCTCAAGAAATGAACATTTTGAAACAAAATCGTTCAGAGCTCGAAATCGTTTCGCATTCAATTATGTCGCTCGCGTTCCCCGTTTTATTAAACGTGCGGAATAATTCAGTGTATTTACATATTTGTGAAAATTGAGACGATCATGCACTTTGAAGAACCCTCGGGTCTTCGAATACACGAATTCAACAAGGATTTCGCGTTCTTCCATACGAAGTGCTTCTGTCGAGCCGAGTAATGATACGTCAACAGAATTCAATCACGAAACTGAATGTAGAAAATAAAGTTCATGAATGGAAAAGCATTCTGTCGTGCGTTTTTATGTAATAAGTTTAATGCAATTCGATCCTAACAAAGAAGATACTGTTGTGCAGGAAGAACGCGTAGAAAAAAGGTCGAGGATCTTTGCAAAGTTTACTGAAAAAGGAGGTGAAAGTAATATGTGATTGAAACTAGAGTATGTGTTAGTGTGACTAATAAGTTAAATTGTGATTATGATTTAAATATATTTGCTTTTGGAAAGCTGTCTTTTTTTATTTGAATATCTCTATGTCTTTAAGTATAAAATGTATTTGAGTAAATGCTCGCTTTAATGCATTGTCACGAATTATAAAAATGCGTTACAGAGCAAAAATTTAAAATTTTTAAATAGAAATAAATTAGACCCTACTCAATATGTTACCGATTGTCATCCATTCGTGTTTAACTTGATTGGTGTGCCATTCTTAGTGTAATTAAAATTGGTATTGCATAATCCTATTCAAGACTTATACTTAGTTAAACAAAATCAAATGGCTCGAATAAAAAGAAACTAACAATTGTCCCCAACTATAACAGTTTGCACTATACAAAGACAATATCGCATAGCTAATTAATAAAAACGGTGACTGTCACCTACGATATATCGCGTAAAATTGTTCTAAATGGTCATAAATAAAAGATTTTAATTTATATGTATATATATGATGAATAAATTCGATAATTAAAGAAACAATATTGAAATGGAAGAAAAATAATAAAATAAAATTGACACAGTAATCTTAGGGAAATAATATGATAATACAGTAGCAGTCGACGCGTTAATTGTGGTTTGGATTATATTTTTCAATTCTTACTCCACATTTCGGCTCGAGAATACAGAATTACTAAGAAAATTGAATGAATAAAAACATACGTTCATATTGATTCGTGTATACATTTCTAGTTACACGAAAACGTAGAAAAATGCCAATTTCAGCCAATTTGCTTAGTGGAAGTTCGTTTCAAATTACGCGCCAATCTCCGTTGGCGTAGAAACGCGCGCGTTTCTGTTTGTTTATTCTGTGTCGCGTATCGTGACAGGACGCTTAACCTAGCTGTAGTTCGAGTAATATTTTCATTTTGGTTTAAAGAAATTCGAACAAAACGTGGTAAATGGAGGAGAATGTTGAGAGCAAAGTATCTGTCGAATCAAGGGAAACTGCAGCAGAAGATGATCACGAGGCACTTTTGGAAGATGAGAAAACTGAGAAGGTAGAAAAGACACGGGTGAACGTGGAAGTGCTCGATGACGAACTGAGCGGGACGCAACAGCAACCAGTTTATCAAATACGTCCCCAGTTACACGAGAAGTACTTGAACTACGTTCAATTTTTTACAATTAAATTACATATATTTCTATTTAAACATTTTAAGAATATAAACATTCATGAATTACGCTCTTTCATATTTATTTATTCATTTATTTCACTGCACGATTTTACTTGATGTACTGTAAAAGATGACAAGATCACCTGTTCTCTTTTTAACAGTGTTATTTTAAGTATTCTTGTGTATGTAGTCTACGAGTAGAAATTCAGTGTTTATTAGCAATGATTTATAATATTTTGATGTATTATGATTCTTAGTGTTACGAGGATAACGTAAAATACAGTCGGGCTTTGGTAACTCAAAGTTCGAGAGAAAACCTGGAATTTTTAAACTGAGGAGGCATTGTCTGATTAAAGTTTTGGAATAGCGAGGGTTTAAAAAAGGAAATTCAGACATACAGAGGCTTTTCACATGGGTTATAGTTCTAACTTTTCGTAGCCAATCATTGCAAGCTCTAATGTGTGATGGCATAACGGCTTAAAACGTTTATGACCAGCGTCGTTATGCTTAACGCACCACGTTCTATTGAGAGCACAGGCTGTGGTTGGAATCTCCCCTCCCCTGCACAATAGGGAACATGTTTACAATAGCCCTAGTTTTCTCGTGTAACATTCAACTTCTTACACTAAGATTTTCAGCGTCTCTTTCTCTGTTGCAATGCAAATTAGGAACAGTTGATTTGTACAGTTCAACTTTGTCTTGCAGAAGTCAATCTTCTCCGAAATTGAACAACTGCGATAAAATAACACATATAAACGTGGCTAATAATTCGAATTATAGGAGGTTTGTATTTCGAGTCGCAGAGGCTTTTACAGTACAGAGAATGGGAATGAAAAAATGTTAGGCTGATACAGGTTTCCAAGTTGTTCTGGTTGTGGTTACCAAGGTTCGATTGTATTCGAAGGTAGTCGATCACATTCGATTAGGATCTGAAGGATGTAAATGCTTTTAATCCAGGTTTAAACCGTTAAGCGCCAAAGAAGTTATACATACCGTACTATTTGACCAGCTCTCTGCAAAAACTTACGATCCCGAGGAAGCTGTACGATGGACTAAAGATATAGCAGATATAATTAAAGAAAAAGTTAAAGGTGAAGATTGTTTTTATAAAACAGAATTTAAATATTTCATATACTTTGGTCAGACGATGCAGGATATTAAATAACTTGTAATATATTTTTAGAGTTAAAGTTCGATCGGTACAAATATATTGTAAATGTGGTTTTGGGTGAACAGCATGGTGCTGGGGTAAAGATGGGTACAAGGTGTATTTGGGATGCAGAAGCAGATACGTATGCGTACGATAGTTTTTTAAATGTAAGAATCGCACAATTAATTTATATACTTTTGTCCATTGCACTCTTACCGTATTTAATTAGAAACACCCAGAGCTATCATAGCATTTTATTATATTTTATAAAGTAAACTTGCAGTGTTTTCTATTAAGCACACGTTTATAATTTTCGATGCTGGAACAGTAATTGCTGGCAACAAAATATAAGATATTTTTTTTACATAAAAAGATTTCAATCTTACAAATAGTTTTAGATAGATACAAAGGTAATAACATTTTTTCAGGACACAATATTCTGTGTGGCCACTGTGTACGCTGTATATTTTTATTAGCCAATGACAGCCTACATCCGAATACACTATGATAAGGGTCAGAATTTTCTAATAAGAATCGTATTTTAAAATCTGACTAACAAAGGAAGAATGAACGTGTGATCTCATTAGAGGAGCAAACATTTTATTAAAGTAGAACTTATTACTATTTATTAACACACATTGTATATATATGTATCATAATTGACATGGCACAACTCTTACACATATTTAAAAATATCTGCATCCATGTATTTTGTAATACACATTCTCGCGCGTGTAATGAGGGTGCATTACAATTACATATCTTCGTTCATTAATATTATTATAGCACCATAATTCACGGTATTGTCATGTAGTTACAAAATTGTTTTTAATCGTGATTGAAGGCACTTGCCAATATGACTATGACTTTCGCTTACACTTATTTATATTAAAGTTATCCTAAATTATTAAAAATGTTTCGATTCAATTATTGTCGAAATTAATTTTTTATTATTTTAAATGCGTTACAAATCTATTGCATCCACATTCCTATCAATTTTATTAATCGTGAAATTCCTTAGGCTTGTAAACATGAGACCTCTTACTGTAATAAGTGAAGGTAAAGAGGCAAGCAATAGATGAAAATGTTATTTTAACGGTACAAGGACATACAAAGAAATATACATATACTAAGGTATTCATCAATAAAAATTTGTTCTATTGCAATATTTACTTCAGTATTTTAAATACTTCGGTAAACTTAACGAAGCAATAAGTGGTGTTGTAAATGAAAGCCTTAGATAGATTTAATAAAGATGTAGAATGCAAATAATATAACAAAATACATTTTTATGTATGCATACGATAAATTATGGAGGATAAAATGTAAAACTTGTAATAAATATAGAAGAGTATTTTTATAATAAAGAGAGAGGAAAAAATAAATAAGTTTCTAATTTCTGCTAATGTATAAAATAGTAAAACACGAAATAAGGTCTCGTTGCTTGATACATACAAGAGAATTCATTTAATATTGATTATAAGCGATATAATATTATATACTACAATTTAGTAATGGAACCAATCGAAATATTTTATATTGCTACAACTACAGCGTATATTTGCAAATAATATTTACTACGAGAGTACTAATAATTTAAAACATACTGATTGTAAAATACATAATTATAAATTTCAAAAGCAACTTACAACTACGATATTACGATATATCATTTTTTATTATTTTTATTCTTTTCAATTAAATTTATACCAAGATATATTTGCATATTTATTTAGCGATATATATATATACATAGTTGTTAACAAACAGAAAATCAGAAAAATATTTGCTCTTGTTCTTCTTTAAATTATTTATGGCTTTTCACGTTAAAACTCTCTTACATGTTATTCTATGCAAGTAACGGAAGACTGATTCAGGCGCGCGATCGTTGAAAATACGACTATTAAGTTGCTTAATCGATGAGCTCGTTAGCGTTAATAATAAAATACGTTACATAATTACACATGGCAAGGCACAACAAAGGGGCAGACAAACTGGAACAACTGCTTTGCCGCTTCTAGATTTCGATTTGCTTTTACTAGATGCTTCGTATTCATACTTTGCACTACCTTTTTGCCATCCTCCCTACAAATGGAAAATTGTATATTATAAATCTTCAACAATCAAAATTGCCCAGCATGTACTTAATTGATGTCTTAACATTTCGGCCAACCCATTCACTGTCAAGAAAATTAAGTACGTCTTACCCTGGATACCGAATGTCTATTTTAAAGAAAGCAATGAAAGTGAAAATTGGCTGCAGAGTAGTTTTCGAATGGCATAAAATGATTTGAAGAAAAAAACGTGCTACGAGATATCTCGTAGTTGGCAGTGAATGAGTTAAACAATAAGGAATACTAATTACGAAAATATAAGTGTTTAAATATGGCTTTTGAATACTCGAAATTGATTTTCTATTAAATGTTTACTTTACTTACGCCAGATTGTGACATAGCCGCACTAGCCTCTTCTTTTTTAGTGAATTCGGCAGCTCCTGGAGGATAATAAACGGGGGGTCCAGCGACGTTTTTACTTTGAACTTTAGGTGGTGTGTGTGGCAGAAAGTCAACTTCCTTCTTGACCACCGTGGACTCCTTCTGCTGTCCCTTTTCTCTTTTCTCAATGTTCTCCAGTACTTCTCGCTAAAAACAATTTTTCTCGTTTGCATTTCCGTTTAAGCCCTCGCAAGCAGAATAAAATGAACAGCAGTGCGACTTATAACAGTAACGAATACAAATGTACTACATATGATACAGTAATAAATAAAACAACTAAATACAATTATGCATTCGCCAATCTTTTCAATTCGCAGCAATAACATTGTAAAGACGTTTCGAAATGATTTAGGTAAATATGTGTTCCGTTACCTCTGTGTCAGAGAACGATGCCATAAGCTCCTCCAATTTTTTGGGAGGACTTTGCACGGTGCTTGCTGGCTTCGACGGACAAACTTGAACACCATCTATTGGGAACGGTTTGGGCAGCAGAACCTCGTGTTCCTCCGGGCTCCTGTTCGGCGGTATCGTCGTGGTCGTGTTCGAAAATTTATATATAGCTGTGGTGGACTGCGGCGGGGTAGCGGACTGTGGCGGTGATGTAGCGTAATAATTAACCGGTGTTCCCGGTTTATCAGGTGTCGGGTGTCGTCCACTGGACGGTGGCCGGGCGGGATAATGTTCCTCGATTCGGTTTATAGTAGTATGGGTCTCGTTTATAGTAGGCGGTTGATTCTGATAGATCACCGTGCTTCCTGGATAGTCCGGTCGATCACCAGGTGGATGGCCGTTTGCATAAATTCCGTCAACTTGATAATATTTCTCGTTTCTTGTTAACGTCGTCTTGCTTTCTAGGGGCGGTGAACTAGGACGATAGATCATCGTTGTTGGATGCCCTCCTGGTGAACCACCGAGATGATCTTCCCGGTAGAATTTCGACTCTTGATGTATGGTCGTAGCCTTTTTCGTGATATCCGTCAGTGGGGGTGGACTGCTGTATCTAGTTGGTGTTCTGGGTGGAACGTTTTCGCTCATGCTTTGATAGCTGATCATTTTGTCCGTGGTGGAGCTCGAGCCCTTTGGTATCGTGTACGTGATAGTCTGATCACCTGGTAGCACAACAGTTCCTGGCGCATTGCCACTCGACAGATAGGTTCCAGGTGGCCCTGGCAACTCGTACGTGTATGTTTTTATGGTGGTGGTTACTTTCGTGTTTGGACCGGGTGCCAGGTTGATCGGTATCGCTGCTGTTGGCGATGGGACTGGCACGTATTCCACGTTTCCGTATTCTTGTGCAGCATTCGTGTGCACCGTGGTTACTGTGCTCTGCACTGGTTCCGCTTGATAACCTGTGACATTATTTCATTGCGAGGATAAGTCTTTTGGTAGAAATGGGTGGATGAATTTTATTCGTGATATTATCAATGGTTCGAAGGGCATCCAGGGGGATGTTAGTTATATTTCTATTTCTACAATTGTTGGCTGCACTCACTTGAAGATTCATGAATGTATTTGACGTCTCTTTGTTGAGTACCTAGTAAAGGTGAAGCTTGCTTCGAACGGGAGAGAGAACTATCATTGTACACCTGTAATAATACGAATTTATTTGTATATTTTGCAAATTCTTGGGAAATTTACAATATGTAGAATATTGCAGGAAAGAAAGTACTGACTAGCTCTCTATTGACTGATTTGTTGACGGATTCTGAGCCGCGGTGCAGGGTGCTTTCCTCGTAGGTTCTATCTCGAACATCATCGCTGTAAAAATACATATAATTTTATCATCAGCAAAATTGTTCAATGCTTCTACGGATGTGGAAGTTGATAAACAGACTATGTAAATCCATCTGACCTCGCAATAGAATGTGAAATATTGTCTCTATTTTAGTGAAAGTTGTGCACTTAAATTTTTTGGCAACGATTCAAAGGAATCAGATATTTTTGATTTCTTTGGGAGGGAGAGAGAGTGGTACTTACATCAAGGCCGAACTGGTATTGGTCAACGCATTGTCCGTTGTCCACGAATCTGTAATGTAGAAGCTTCTTTAGTTGATATTTTTTGTGTTTCTACTAACACACTTCCTATTGAAAAGCTCTTAAAAAAAGTACAGCAGATCCCTGCTTAATCGGCCCCTGGCCGGATAAACGAATGACCGGTTAATCCGACAACATGTATCAGTTATCTATTCTAGGTAGTTACAGAACAACAATGAACATATAAGTACTTATATCAATAACGCAGATAATGTAAATCGCAGGGGGGAATATGTACGGAATTCAGCACGAATAGAAGAGAAAGTTAGTAAGAAAAGTTAAATTTAGTACTGTTTCAACAATGACAAATGTGGCAAGAAGTAAATTGATTTGGAAGAAAGTAAACAGTGACAAAATATGTCAATAATTTTCTTGTAGTCAATTACTTTCATTTAAGCAAAGATGTGGCCGGTTAAAACGGGACCGGATAATCGAGAGTCTACTTTAATTATATTGAAGGGCTTGGCCTGGCTAAGAAATCGTATTTGATTATTATTGTTATTATTATGATCCTAGAAGTTTTGTGGAATGAAATTTCTGCCCCAACCCACCTAACTGCATATTGCGTTACAATAAAAAAGTTTCTTCATAAGGGCATAGATATTAAAATTTATACCGCGTACAATTTCAATAAAACAATTAAAACAATTTCAATAAAATACTGTACGGTTGCTGACTCTTTACAGTAAAATGTAAGTTTTACATAAACAGCAATAATTGTATCCATTCCATGTACAATCTCTAGTCAATTTTAAACAAATTAATTAGTAGAAAATAAAAGGTCGATCAAGAATATTCGTATGAAGCAATCTCGAAAAAATTGATCATGCAAAGAGTTTACCATTTTTAAACAGCAGTTACATTTTACATTATTGCTATTCTTTCACTATTTAATATAAAAATAAAAAGTAGTCTATATCCCCGTAAACAGTACAGATTTAATGTAGTAATTAAAGAAAATGCACAGTGTGATGAAAAAAGCGATACGTAATAAATTTAATTCACTTTAACACTGCTTGCAAATTATACAATTGCAGAATTGAAACGTGACTTGATCGTTTAATTGGAACTTCGATGTAAATTCGTAGGGAAGCAGAATCCAAGCAAACGGAGCAAAATCTCTCGTCTGAGTTCCCGTTGAGTGGCCATCACCCGCTAACCCAATGACAATGGGGATCCTTGTGTCTCAATGTCGCCGCGATATTTCTTCTCCTTTTTTTTCATTCGAATCAACGTTTTCGTCCTTTTCTTTGACTTTTTACTCCTTCTCCGTTGGAAGTGCAACAGAGGGACGGAGAAATCAGGTCAACCTTCTGTTATACGAAGCCCTAATATGGATGCGTCTGTGTATCGTGTGTTACCGCAAAGAACACACACTCTGGTTGCTACGTCACTTCCATATAGAGAGATAGCCAGCGCGGAAATCTCCGTATAATGGCGTTGTCATGTTACCTGTGATCATGGTTCCCCGGAATCTTATAGAATTTCAACAGTTGCGACATTTGCACGGCACTGTTCTCCATTTAGAATGATATACAGGATGGACTACATAAAGAGTTCGGAACTGGTTTCTCAGAAACCACTGCAGCTATGGTCTTTATTTTTCTTTAATTAAATAGTACAGGGGAGGAGGCCAATTAATTGATCATAAGTATTGAGATTAAGGGTTTTACTAACACAGTGCTTTGTACCTTTTTTATTATTATTTGTAACAAGCCCATTAAACCATTTATTTCTATGACATTTGTTTGAACTATAGTGTAGTTGGGTCCTCGTTTGTTTGCCTATTCTATCGCGATGATCTATACTAGTATCGTTTTCTTTATTGCCAACGTAAAATGATTTCGTATCATGTAAATCGTGGTTGCCAAGTTTCAAATTCATTTGATGAATGGCAGTAATTAAGCGATTCTCAGATAACTCATGATCAATCAACGATAAACACTCGGTACATTGCCCTCATCAAAGTTTGTAATATTTTATTATTAAGTACTATTTCAGCGGAAAAAAATGTAACTTCTGTCATTTTATACAGGCCAAAGGGAAGAGCAAGATAAGGTTTCTGTCAAAAATTATACAAAACCGTCGTCAGTAAGTAATATTCCCTGAATAGAAGTTCCATATTATCAACATTGCTCTTTCTGAAAAATTGTTCTCCACCGTGTTCGATCTAGATGCATACCAAGTATATACGCTTTTCACAAAATCAAAGTTATACAATTAATAAAAGCATTCCAACTTCTTTCAATCTCAGCGAACTTTCCGTTCAATCAACGCCTGTGGAAACCTCATCAGACTTAATAGGCTCAGAAGATTAGCATTTCATAGCATAACAAGTGCACACGTCATCAATCGTAGCAATGCACATAAGCGGATCGCATAGCACAGCGAATCCATGAAAATCATTTTCTCGTCCTTCCATTCACTCGTGCTTGATCCCTGTTACGTTAAATTCATTCCCACCAGAGAATCGTCCAAGGTATGTAACCCTGTTCACAAAGGCCACCTAATTTTCCCCGCTTTAGTTGCGGCTTTCAGCAACGGATAATAGAGATCGATCGATCAGAACGAGGTGTCAGACGAGTTTCGCGTGGATCAACGGCAATGGTCAACGGCGAACCACCCTCGTTTTGTCTTTCTCATTGTTAATTAACCGTATACCTGCAAGGCCGTTCCTCGCCTTAAAAGGAGCGACACGAGTGACCAGCTCCCCTTCCTTCCACAATCGTTTGAAACGCGCCAGCGCTTGCGCGCGATTCCTCGAGATCATGCCCCAAGGTTTATAGCGGCATATCGAGCGTTCCGTCAGAAACCGGATGCTTTTTGCCAAAGCCTCGCTTCCTTTTGGGACTGGTATACAGTTTCCCGGCAGTTCGGGTAAATATGTGACACTACCGTCTCCCCTGTTTTGTTAATCAAATGTTTCGTTTCCTTGCATCATAGGTGAAATTTGTCGTCGGCGTTCGGATTCAAATATGGAGTATTGCTTTTGGGCAGAACGCTGGTGGGCACGGGCAATCGTGTTTTTTCCCCCTTCGTAGTTAAATGAATCGGGGTCAGTAGGTGTTTCTAGGTTTATAGAATATTTTGGGGCAATTGAGCATTCTAATTTGGGGACTGGGAACTTTCTTGAAGGTAAAATGTATCGAAGCGTGGGTATTCTTGGATTTTTATTTTGGACACGATATTTGTGAAACCAAGGAACGTTTGCAAACTGTTGGACATTGTCGATAGGTCTGCTTTATGGTATTCGTTGGAAGTATAGAAGAATATTTGCGTGACAGCGCATAATGATAATATTAAGCAGATTGAATAATTAAGATGAAGATTTTTATAATTGAAAATGGATAATTAATAATTATCAAGGTTTCACCTGGACTGTTATAATACTATCGTCTAGTCTTACAAGGGATTCAATTTGTCGTACGAGTTTTTCTTTAATAATATCGATGTTACGGCAAATAATCACTAAATGATGATCACATTTGATTAAAAATAATTTTCCGTTCGTTGCAGTCTATGTAAGCTTGTTTTTAATTTAGTCTATGTTTCACTTTTAATTTAGCAACTCTTGTTTCAGTTCAGTAATAACGTAAGCATCCGCTAAATCCTTTACAAGGTTGTGTGTACTATACATATCTAAAACTAAGACGTGCTAAGCATAGAAATTGAGTTTTGTGATTTGACTTAATTGCTTCTACTGCTCTATCAATCTTCATTAATGTAGTAGTCCGATTTTTCTACTGCTAATGCCTGATATTAAAAAATACATAATAATGTGTGCGTGTACTTACCAACTGGTTTTCCATCGAGGTTCTTGTTGTACTGATAAGACACCTGCTTGTAAGCGATCGTTTTGCTCTGACCAGGCTGTACCTAAAATATAAATATGAATTGATCAAATATTGTTTTTTGAATGCCATGGCAGATGCGAAATACTTTCATGACATGGCAACCTCCTTTTCTTACTTTTATTCTGACATGATTTTTTTTATAAATAGTCGTTATACATATCCAATGGCATTGCAAGAGTATGGTTATAAATAATCAATGAATTCTTTGATGAATGAATATCATGGAGTGGATCATGGTTATGATTCATATTCAACAAGATCTACACCTGCGTTGAATGCGTAATGGTATGCGTGTTGAATCCTCTATAGAATACACAATATATTATCATTTCTAGATACAATCTTGGCTCCAATGAATATCATTGTATGAAAAATAGTTTTGCAATATTAAGGAGTGTCAGAATAAGCGATTTATTTTCGCACCTTTACACAATAAAATTAGAAAACGTATATAATAAATGTATATATTGTACACTGGATTATGTCCACTTATTATTACAAAAAATGGTGGTTATTAAAAAAGAAGATATTTTCTATATTTAAAACCTTGTATTTATTCTATAAAATCGAATAGATTTATATTTACATGAGTGAATGATGAAAAGAAACATGTACCAAAGCATTTCTTCAGTTCAAATCTCTTTAATGTAAATAAAAAGCTTCCTATTTACATTTTTGTTGTATATATTAAACTAACTTGTTGGATTTTTCGGGGAAATGGTTTTTCCTTTTGGACAAACATTCATTGCTTCGTCAACGATTCACTGATTGGAGATTTATATTTTGGGAACCAACAATAATCAACTATGTTTCGATATGTTCTGAAATTTTGTGCTCAAAATTACTAATCAGTTATGAAATTTCTGCATACATATTATATAGCTTGAAGTGCCTGGTGGTCCAGGTACATTAGATGAAAGATCGTGATGCGTTTTTACAAAAATTAAAATGAAAACGTAGGCTGCGCTTAAGTGTCTCTCCTTATAGGAGGGTAATTATAACGAATATCCTACGTAAAATGCGTTGGTGGATCCATAATAGTGTAGAAATCACGTGGAATTTCAGACCTCTCGGGGCCAATGAATATTTCATCGAGACAGCACAATTTCATGCGCAACAGATGCCGTTCAAATATCGTGACATATAGTGAAATCGTGGGTGCAAATGATCTGAAATTGCTTGAATGTGGAGGCGTAAATAATCGTTTATAAAGTGATAATTTGTTAAATGTGATAGCAGCAATTTCCACACTTTAATCCTGTTTTGTTACTTGTTGTAATGATTCTTCCTTGAGCTTAATTTCTTGAATTTTAACACGATTCTTGTTTTATACATTATCGGTGTTTTTGAATTAAAACCGGGACTCTTGTAATTTTGCTTTCAATGTGAAATCCATATTTTGTATTTAAAAAGAAAATGGAGTATCAAATATAAGAACGAAAACATTACTTTTGTATGATAATTTGATTCGAGTTTATCAGTTGTCCGATTAAGCTAGCAAAATTCTGAATTAGATTTACAGTTTTGATAATAAAATGAACTGTTACTTTCGTATCTCTTTATTAATATTAAACTGTTTGCCACTGAATTTGAATTCCAACTTTCGTCTCCACTCAAATGGCTAGTGTTCACATATATCTTGTTCACAATATTTTGTAACCCGCGCTAAACTATTATTTATACTACATTTTATATTATGGTATTATACGATACTAAACTAAAAAATATAGGCCGCACAAGTAAAATTACACGTTATCCCAGTTTTGCATTCGTGTCTCGTAAATTCCAAGCAAGAACAAACCCGTCCCCTATCTTTCGCTCGTAGGCAAAAAAGGAATTTTTCGAAGCGTCAAAATTATGAAACCAATAAATTACACCTCAATCCTTTACCAATAGCGAATCCCATAATTGTAGCACCGCCATACGATACCGCGAAGCTACAACATATCACGCGAATGATATAAAGTCGAAAATACGCAACGTATAATCGCAGTTGGCCAGTTGGCGCACAGGTAAAACGTGAAGTGGAAGGTGAATTGTACGCGGGCAAACTCTCATAGATTTTGCTTTTCATAGGTGAAGCTGTTATTTCGTATGCAAATGAGAATTAGACGGTGTCCTTACGTTCCCTTAAGGGCTTCGAGGCGGAAAGTTTATCCGACAGGCGCAAGATGCGCGCCGCAAATTGCACGTGCAACCAATCTACATTTTCATTCAATGTTAGATTACGGCCTGACCGAGCAGGAAACGCTGCAATTACCCCGATCCAGTGTAAGCGTAACAGCAATTTTGTATCTTCGTTCGATCATCTAATGCCCGATGTGTATCTCGTAAGATGTCAGATTTATGATACAGCATTCCGCAAGAAGCGAAGCGTCGTTTACTGCGATCGCAATTGTTAACGCGCGACAGCCTAGGTATCGTGACCGGAATGGAATGTAAAGGTTCAATTGCGTACGGACATATCAGATTTGATATTGTCCCCGTGAGAATTGGGCTAGAGGTTTCAATTCGTGCACGAATTTGTTAACCGAAGGTGTGTAATACGTTTACAAATTTTGTAGATTTTATGTTGTTTGGTATAATGCACGCTGGAAGAGTGTAGCTTTGTTAATAATAATTGAGAACAAGTTTATCAATGCACAATGTTCCAGTATTTTTCATATGTGTTACGTAAATCATATGTCGCGTATCTATTTCTTGTTAATACGATTGGGATTGTTAAAAAGTTTCGAATGGGCTCTGTTTTTAATGGAGTTACAGATATACTGTACTAGTAAACAGTCTTTGCTCAGTGTTTCACGATAGCTGATTCCGTAAAGAGCTGCTGCAAATTTTATTTCATTTGTAGCTTAAGGAAAGTGTTATAATATCTGCCGACAATATTTGTGATTATAATTGTGGAAAAAGCTGTCATAGAAAAACCTTTTTGAATTACTTAAAGCTGTCGATGTGAAAACGTGTTTGTTCCAAAAGGTGCAGTTACCCTTGAAATTCTAAAATCTATCGATTAGCGAGCCAGGAATAGAAATATACGTGTTTCAAGAAAATTGATTAAAGAAACGCATCGTATGCAAGGCTGGAATATATCGTGACAAATAATACTTCACGTATCTTATTAAAATTAATTCTGTCGCAGAACTGCAATATTGGCTGAACAAACTTGAAACAATGTCAGGAAGTGCGCCAGAACTTCACGATAAATTACAAACTTGGCCGATTTATTTTAGTTGGACGTTAGATCGAATTTTCTGATGGCCGTAAAAGCAGAGATTGCATCGCACTCAAGTATAAGAGTGATCTCACTGTTTGCTATGATCCACTTAATATATCCTGAACCTGTGTATTATGTACGTAGACGCATGCAAAACCTGTATCCCCAGGTAAATCTCGAGCGATGTAATCTCTTTGACATATAATTGGAACTGTCATGCAGTGACAGAAGGATGCGAAAGAGCAAAAACTAAAATTATTCTAGCTGCATGCCCATCTAGATATTCTTTGTATAGTTCCCTATCCTATATTAAATGCCTATTGCGTCCGCGTTACTTTTGAGTCAAATTAAAAGAAAAGCTGTGCGTGTTAATAATTTAATCAGTACAGTAGTTTAATCGATGATCACTGGATTCGATTTGGAAACCTGTTAGAAATACTGCGCTGGGTGATTTCCTTTTTACTTATGGCGTTTGACAGTATTGCAGTTGCTTAATAAATGTTAACTTTGGTTAACATGTTCCGGAAAATATGTGTGTTTGAGAGATGTATACTTTTTATAGCAATATATACAGTCGAACCTCGATAACACGAATCTCAAGGGAAGAAAAAAAAACTTCGACTTATAGAAGTTTTGTGTTATTGAGTGTTCTACTAAGAAAGGGTTAACACCCGAAAATTCGACTTATAGAGATTTTGTAGGACGGTGAACTTTCCAACTTGCGAGGACGGTAAAGTAGGCAAATTAAATTGTTTCGCGTGAATTACATATTTATTGTATACCTGTATGTACCTACAAACGTAATCAGAAGACGAAAGTTAAGTCACTATTGTACATATATGTACCGACTTCTGATTATTCAAAAAGTCAGCTATGAGTTAATTTATTGACACATTGTTTATATATGAAAATTGACGAAAATTTATTAACTTCCATGGATATGCATGTGTCATTTTATGGTTTGAGACCATCCTAACGGTTGAATGGAAGGAAACAATAGAATGATTTCTGACACAAAGTTATAAACTTCGAGTTGCAGAGGTGGCAGCGATCTAGTCGCTACCTCTAAGTTCTACTTATAGAGGTAAACTTCGAGTAGTAAAGGACTATTCTAAATCCGAGTTAGAGAGGTAAATGATGCATCTGGACATGTGGGAAATAATTCCGGCGAAAGTAAATTTTATTTCGACTTATAGACGTTTTTGCAGCGGGGCGGAAGGGAATTAAGAAAATTTTCGAGTTATAGAGGTTCCAGTTATCAAGGTTACTCGATACTGTAGTATACAAGGAAACCACCGGAAATTGAAAACAGTGGAATGGAATTCGTCTGGGCTGTATACTTTTTGTTTGACTAATAAAGCGTTTTTCAAAACTCTGAAATCTCGTCCCAGAGATGGTCATTTCAATATTGTGCGGAGGAAAGTAATCGTGAACTTATTAGTTGAAGCAAGTTTGGACGAAATAAAAATACTTTGAACTTTACTCCGAAATCTACGGGCCCTGTAATTAGGAAAGCCGAAAGAAAATAATTGGAACTGTATCACTTACATTTTGCAATTCCGAGTCGATGAATTCCAAGCCAGGTATACCACTTGTTGCACCACTCTGCCCAGTGCTCACATATTTTTCTGTGGCGGTCATCCTCGATCGCGTTGGCGATATCGTTCTAAATTCGAATCAGTTTCTCAATTGAAAAATTAATCTCTATCGAGAGTATGTTTATGAAAGCTGCGCTTTAGATTCACGTACCTGCCTTCGGAGACCACCTTGGTGGGATTTGCAGCTATACGATACTCTACTTGAGGCGAAAGTGCCCTGCCACCTCTACTTGGGGTAGCGCTCCTCGAGACACTTGTTTGCAGATCCTCGAGAAGAGCATCTGAAATCATGAAACGTGTAGACACTCTGTCACATTTCTATTCGTGACTATGATGGTCTGCGTATCCTTGTGAAAGTAGTTAGCGTGACGTTGATAAAAAAACGTATATAAAGATATAACAGAGTAATGTCGAGTTGCCAAGTAAATTCCACGTATCGCTTATCAAGTAAAACGTATTATTCCATTATTTAGTTTTCGCGTGTAAATAGATATTCGTGACATTAGGGTCGCCAATGATTGATTTGGAAGTTATTTTTACTGTATGTTTGATCGTTTTAGGAATTATCGTGGGATTTTATCATTCGAAAAGTTTATTGGACGTAGACAGATCTGATATATTACAGGGGGCAATTTAGCATTCTGACGAAAGTACAGAAATCACGAAAACAATTCTTTAACCAGTAACAGATGGCAGCAGTTTAAAGCATAATAAGAATTGAAAAATTTCTACAGAATATTAATAGAGAATGAGATTACAAGCAATATATTATTGTGGTACTAGTGATATATTATTAGAAAGAATTTAGTAAGGCACTGAAATATTTTGGTGAATTTGGTGCAAAACTAATTAAATTCTTATGTTGCATACATTACTTTATCGATTGTTGTAAAAATCAAAGGTTTAATACTGCACTTTGATCTAATACAGATACATGATGTCATTTATTATGTGCGATATTAAATATAATTTATACGTCATTCGATTTTATAGCAGGAATGCTTATGCAATGACTGTAACTTAATACAAGCTGCTTAATGATTACTGTTCACTGTTTCTATGAAATGATACGCATATGATACTTGAAACGATACATAACATCATTATAACAAAACGAATAAAGAACGTAGTTCTACAATCCATAGATGAACAAGTATTCAACTCCAAATTTTCTTAAAACATAGAAACAGTGGGTCTTTATCATAATACAGAAGGCAACACAAAACTTATAATATAGGACCATTTTTGTAGATTAATATTTCAAAAATTTAAATACTACGAATATTCAACCGGTAAATCTGTATAATTAGGGTACACAAAATATTCGCAAAATTAATCATCCTTTTCCAACGTTATCATAATAACTCGTCATTTTTCTTAAGCAATCGAAAATATAAAATAACAATAATTGTAATACACAAGACGAACTATCTTCAAGGTAATCAAAATTGTCAATCTAATTAGCTCTAGTTTTCCTGATTAAAAAAGTCTCTTCCCTTTAACCCGTTAATGCCAAACTATTACCATTATTATTTTATTATTATTGGAAAAATTCATATACAGGATGCAAAATACTTTCAAACTGCAGTATTAAATTGAAAGTGTCATCGAAATAGGACACGGATTGTGAGCGTCAGTGGTTTAATGTACTGGAGTATGCAAAGCTTTCGTTTCCCTTGAATAATCATGATGGAATCCCTGTTCGTAATCTAATTTTATCGAAAGTCTCGGGATCATAAGAGGAATATATGCAGAGACTGGATCGAAAAAGAATGATCCATGGGTTGGGTTACACCTCTGGTGGCACATTTAAAGGTTTACCTAAGTTGTTTTCGAGGCTGCTAGCCGTGGTAGCCGGCTGGCTCTGTCCAGATATAGGACCGCCATGACTCACGATCTTTCTGCTGGTGTGCGTTGTTGTTCTCTCCCTCACAGCAGCTGACATTGCGCTCTTTTTCAAATTCCCTGCCTCACGAGACCTAGAAAACGATTTGAGTAAAAAAAATATAAATTTATCAATTCATTCATAAACGAGCGGTCCATTCGCCAAAGTGACTAACTCCACGAAACAAAATGTACAGAAAATTGGTAAACTTGTAAAATATGTATTCCAATATACAATGTGCATTTGTATGGAAGGCTACCGTCCACTAATTATTTGTATGGGTTGTATGGAATTGTGACTTGAATTTTCTAACTAAATTTAACGTATGCAGTTAGTCGTATTGGCTCCTGGAGTAAATTATTTATTAATCAACTGTCAGACAAGTAATTGAAAAGGAAATTTATTTGAAATATAAATGTTCAGCACCAATCAAGTGCTCTGATCGAAAGAAAATTAAAGGGATGAAGTTCATCGCTTTCGCCTGCGAATGGTTGAATGTCGCCCAAAAATTACAATTTAATTATACTGTCATCTACAAATATTCATTATCATTTTCACTCTACAATTCCAATAGATCCGCGATTTAACGTTCTGAGATTGATTACTACATTTTTCATTTATCTGTTTGTAATATAAATTCCATGTGTTCATAAAAGCCACATAAATTCCATGCAAACTATTTTCATCACCCTCGCGACAACGACAGAGTACAAGTCTACAAATTTCGACACATCTAAACATCCCTCAAAAATTCTGCTCAACAATTCCATTTAACTATCGCGACTCCAAGTCGACCAATATCATTTCCAACCAGACGCAATAACTCGATGCAATAACTCGACGCGTTCCCGTACAATATTAGGCGATCTAATTACGAACTCGTTAATTCCACGAACCACCAGACGTTCGATCATCCGCGAGTTTAATACTTTCAACGAACAACGTTGCGTCAATTAAACGGTACGTGACGCGATACGAAAATAAGTGCAGCCTTGATGAATCTTATTCAGCTAGGAAGCCTAGATCTCATTATGTAAGCTGTGTATAGCACATTCGTAATCAGCATCGGTTCAATGTTTCGCGAGATAGCAGTTGTTTTTCCCTCCTGTATGATGGCCACGATCGCTGAAATTCTCTTGCCCGCATCCGTGCGCGTGTCGAGCGTTACAGAACTTCTATTTATAGGGGTAGATCGTATATAAATATGGCAGATTTGAGGAGACCGGGAACTGGATCTATGGAGGCGGCGCTGGAACTTTCGCGGTGAACACCTGAAGCCGGTTTAAACGTTGAACCGAGCTAGAGCAGTGGCATTTCGAATTAAGTGGGCGCGCGTAACGCCTCAAGTCTCGACAGAAACTTGCAAACGGAGACTTATTTCTGCCCGGTGTCGTTCTTGCGGCGATGCTTAACTCTTGTTGCTTGTAAATGTGCGTGCACGACTTTCGAACACGGCGCTTCGTAAACTAGTTTTCTAACGTGGTTGTTTTGGGCGACGTATTAGCGATCGTCGTGTAGGTCGATTTGCTAGATCTGTTTCCTTTTTCTTTTTTTCCGGACTCTCTTTGGATTGATTTATGGAAGTCATTTGTGCGGTGATACGGGGTTCAGAGTATTATCACGCGAGGTCACGTATCTTTTTTTTAATTAGGTGCAATGTAGTTAATTTAATGTTTGACTGGATTAAGGCTGGTTTGATAAACTGAATTCTTTTTGTACTTTTGGAGCAGGTGTACTTACTTCCGCAAGAGTTAAGTTAATTGCGTTTTTAGATTTACCGGCTGACTAAAGGAAATGTTTGAGAGTTTGTCTTATATATAATTATATAATAATTAAGGAATAGGGATACATCGCTCGATTGCTGCAACAGTGACGTAAGTCAAAATTTAAAGGTTTTGAGTTCCTGTTGTAGAAGAAACGATTTTTACTTGCACTTTTTATTGGTTGAATCCTGTAACTGAGTTTTTAAAAATATCCACGCGATAGCAGACATTAATGTTTTTACAAAATCATAACCCTTCGAAACATTGAAACTCGTTTTCCCTAAAATCGTTGGTAGAACTTGCCTAACTAATATTTATTATACGCTTCAATTTATCTTAAAAGTTATATTTATGCGGTATTCCACGATTCTCGAATCTCGACTTGATTCTTTCCAAATATTAAATTCTCAATCTCAGTCTCACCTCCCTTCTTTCATCCTAATATTACTTTCTAAAAGACCAAGTCTTTAACACACGATTGTCAATTACATTCGCAAACATTACCACAGAATAGTCTTTGATTCATCGTACAAAGAATTCTACTATGTGTTCTCGACTTTCAATCACCTTTTGAACGCTCATAAAGTTTCGCAATTCCCGCGCTGGCGGGAATAAATACATTTGTACTCTCATTTTAGAAAGCAAACGACTCCTCGAGTGTGCAGAAAAATCTTATTCGGCCGATTTTAATTTCTCCATTTACGAGGAACCGTTCTAATTATTGACACACCGTCTGCAGCGAGTTGGGTAGCGTTGAAAGTGCTTCCTCGGGGACGCCAAATGGTCGGTTGTCTTATTCCGGCGGAGACATCAATGCGAATGGGGCAAAGGGGCCAAGGAGGCTTTCCAAGAATCGTTTGCGGAGGAGAAGCACTCGTACGATCGCGGCTGAAACCTTGAAATATGCGCACCCGCACGGTTTCTAGAATTTGTATTCCCCTAACGGGTCCGCGAGATAAAGAATAGTTCACTTCGGCCGATCCGTGACTGAACTTTCGTATTTTGTCCATTTCGTTTTTTTGGTTTTCTTGCGTTCAATGCTTTTCGAACACCCGACGCTCGTTGCATTGCAACTGGATCGCCTGTAACTCTTTGGAATTACGCGTGTATTACATTGTTCGCGTTTTTATTTCTTTTTGAGTACGAGTTTTTCGCCAACTGGGAGAACTTCTTCTAATGGGTCGATTGTGTTATTGCTTTCACGTGAGGTGGTATGAGTCCTAGGTTATTAATTTGTGAAATCATGTTGTTTGCGTTTATTGTGGACGGTATATGAATGAATTAGACAAGGAATTAGAAGATAGTGGAGTTCTGATACATTCTAATTAGCCTCTGATGAATCTTATCGCAATAGTTTTTTAATTTTGGGTGATACGATCAGCTTAGTTGACGTAAATGGAATATATTAATCGCGAAAGTAGCATATATATTATTAAGCTTTAAAAATGCACAGAAAACAAATTCTGAAGGATCTTGTTTGGATTGTGTTTGACTAAGATTGGATTCAAAGTGAAACAAGTCATTAAATTTAAGTTTGGTCCTAAATGAAAATTATAAAGCTGTAATTGTAGTATTTGAATCTTAAATATATTTTACGATCGATGTAGAAAGTGTGCGAAAGTCGTTCGAGAAAATAATTACTTTTTCAACTTTAAAGGATAAGTTTAAATAAAAGAGTGATCGACGTTTATTGAAACGTACAGTTTCATCTTCGTTTTGCTGAAATAGCAATTGAACGTTTGACTTTCAGAAAGCGTTTATAGGATCAATCTGATCAACTACACGAGTCGTAAACTCGATTTATTTATTTTCTACTGAAGATTATCTTAACCTGACCTTATTCTTTTTTGAGTATTTTAGCGATATGCTTTGAATCAAGTATACCACGACTGATATTTCGAATATTTGGCCAATTTTGCTAATTCTACATTTTTCAGATATTTATCTTTCTTCAGTTATACAATTAATTAGGGATAATGGAATATGTTTCTAAATTGTCCAGCTATATCAGTAATTACAGAAAGTATTAATCTTCGTGCAGGTGCGAATAAAATTACAGAAAATTTCTACAGACGCAACATTTAGCTTTTATTTATTTGTATTCTTATGGCACTCCGTTTGAAACGATTTAATAGAGAGGTACTCAAGTGTACTAATGTAAAACACGTGTAATTACACAGCCGTGTATATATACGATTTCATTAGTGGCTACTGCAATCAACTTTTATGAAGACGGAATAAGATTGAACTATCTGCCACCAGTTCGTCAATTTTGAAATACGAATTGACCTACTTTCAAATTAAAATTCCATTTCCAAACGTTTCGCGATCTGATTACACATTCAATATTCACAACTAGGTTGTCTTTTTTATTATCATCATGCAAAACGATTCTACAGTATACTTTCACATTGTAATACGTTTGCAAAATACAAATTATATTCTTTTTATAATATTTCCGACGATGTTAGCTTCAATCTCATGAGGGTCGAAAATGCTTGAAGTTTGCGCTACTGCCCATGTGCAATGTGACCTGTGACGTCAGATTATTAACGAAGTGTTAGAGTAGTAGTGACATTGTGCATCGTCGTTCAAGGCTTTCGTGCCAATCAAAATGATGATGAACGCACTTGATTTGATTCCACGAGCGATAATGTTCGCGTGAATATACAGCTTTCGTTAAAAGATAATTGCAAGAACTGGGGTCACTCGTTTGGTCCACTTTTTTTTAGAGATGAATCATTGCTATGTTTAAATACGGAAAGAAAGTGTGTGTGTGAGAAATGTTTGCGTCAAAAATATATAAAGAGAATATTCAAAATTATTTTACGTAACTAATACTTTCACTGACACCATAATTAAAAATACACGTCCTGGTTTCGTGGCAATTTGCTTCTGCTCTAAAATTATAACAGAATGTTTTTATATATTTTTCACTGCTATGCAATATTAATTACATTTATTTTTGTCAATGTTTCCGATTTCTTTCAACTACAATAATCTTTAAACGTGAATTTGGAATAATATATCCTAAGAGTAGAAAATATTATACAAAGGCAGCCCTTCGTGTTATTAATCACATTTACTGTACGCAATTTTCGCCGATATTCGTGTAACAATGCGATTAAAAAAATGACGGAGGGGGACATTTCTTGAATTTTGTATACTTCACAGTTTGAAATATATTTCTGCTATCAAATAATATTTCTCTACGAATTCAAGCAAAATGCCGTCAACAAAATATAATCGGCACTAAATGCCAAAATATACTTCAAAATGAAGGTTTAAAGTAACCGTTCCAAAACAAAGGAAAGGTAGTGCTCGTATCCATCTCGAAACGTAGTCGTATGGTTTCAGAGATCGTGGAAATTTGTTATTCTTTGCCTGTAAAAATTGTTAATGGCTTTGCCATTGCTTCGACTCATTAAAATATACAATTGCTATTTATACTTAGCATAACGATAGCGTGTACGAAACGAAATAGAGTTATCCAGCGGGTCGGGAACAAGGTGTAACGAATTGGAAGAAAATGGTGAGATCGGACGAAATTAACTGGCTGCTCGTGTTCAATGGTCGAGAACTTAGATGGCATTCGATGTATGTATGAGTTACTTTTAACCTACGATGTAGGAACGAGCGGTGATTCAGTCTGATTACTCGTGGGTTTTCGCTTTTTATTGTCGTTCAAAAATAGGAATAGTAAGTGATTGTGAGTGTAGCATGCTTAGAATCCTAAGTGACTTTAAATAATACTAATCCTGGTACGATAATAATAATATTGAGTATCAGACATTGTGTTTTAATACTACTTCTATCAAGAGGTGTCAAAAGACACTTTTCCAATTTTATCTTTAAATTATTTTCCAAGTATAATCATTTGTCCACAACTAATTTTATGACTCTTAGTACAATAGCTGTTAAATTAATTCAGCGATAAAATTTCCCTTCAGCTCATCCTGGATCTAAATATGTGGACATGGTGTACTTATTTCTACCATGAGGTGTCCTTTGACACTTTAAGGATTTCATAACAAATTCTAATTTTAAACCATTTTACACATAAATATCAACACCATTTTCTGCATCATATCAATTACAATCAGTTTAGAGAATCCCGATTTCTATTGTAACGGAATATACAGGTGATGTTGCATAACTTTGATATTCGCTTGGTTTCCGCCATGTTGTATTTTAGTGTAGATAATTGCAGTGACTAATTCTACAATTTACAACCTAATTAATAATTTTGAGCAATAAGTTTTAGCAATATAATAATATATTGCTCAAACTATCTATATTTAACATAATTTGAAATCCCGACAGTTTTGTCAATTATTTGCATACAAACGCAAAGGTGATACAAGACACCTTTTGGTCGAAATAGGTATACACAAAATCGTGGTAGAAATAGTGTTGATAATGGAAATATGTAAATCCAGTTTTTTGATTCCGTAAGCAGTCCACAAAAGATAATGAAAATTTGATTTATAATATTAAAGCAGGCTAGCAGTATCTGATTTGTTAGTGGTATTAATATTTGAACCAAAAATCTTGTATCCTATTGAAAAACTAATTTCTATCATTCTATTACAAAGCTCACAGTGGGCTGATAGAGTTGCTCACGAAAGTATTCGACCTCCAAAATCCATTGAGGAATTTATTCATTTAATATTCAATTACCTTGTAATAAATATTAAAAAGTAATATTTCATAGTTATATTAAAATAAATGAAAATATTTGTTACAAATAGATTGCCAGAGTTATTTTATGTTTTACTAGCATATAATTTTCTGTAAACTTTACTGAGATTATGTGACCAAGTCCTGGTCCTTGGAAAAATATAATCACGTACACTTTACAAGGCAACTACAAGAGGTATTCATTTGCTGCACATAAACGCAGCAAAGATAATGTTTGCATCTTATATTGCCGGAATACAAATTATTATTCTCAAGTTGCAGAAATACGTGATTACCTATTATTATTTTCAAGTTTCAGAAATACGTGAATCCCTATGATAAATATATGCAATTTTTAGTGCCGTTTATTATTTCCTGTATCAAATTACTACTCCCCTTAATTAACATTACATGATATCGTCTGATCAATCATCCAAGAACGGCCAATAACTCTATTCTAGTGATGTTTTCGCACAACGTTCCTGTATTGTTCAGTCTATAACTGCTTTATGGATTTGGTCCAATTTTAACTTCAGTTCAGGAACAAATCGCTGCGCGGATGGCACGAACGAAAGCAAGTCGAAACAGTTTCGTTGATGATTTGCTTGCATCAAGTTCCTGCGTGTCGGCATTCATCGAAAATGCAGCTAAGATGTTTCAAGGACCCCTCGATGGCCTTCGCTAGAATGCAGTAGTCGCGTCAATGAAACGTTCGAACGTTAACGTAACACTGAAGTAGCATTGTTGCAAGGCGACTAATCAAGTCATCAGCGAAAGAGAAATAAGTAACATGTGTTAATTACATCACACGTTCCGTATCTATTGTGCATTTTTCCCTGGACAATAACGGGTGAAGTAGGTATTCATGTATTTCGTGGACGACGAGCAATTGTTCGAATAAGATGCTTCAGGTGTTTGCATTTGTAAAGGTGAAAGAATTTTATAAATAGACATTTGTTGTTTTCATTTTTCTTTGCTCAAAGTTGCATCAACCGCGATGATTAATAGTTTCTTAGCAACCAAAATCTATTAGTGGTAAATCAGCCCTTATTACTGTATTCAGCTTTTCAGTGCGGTAGTAATTCATTTAAAACTGTACGAATAATTAAACATATAATATTTTGCTTTCAATTACCTTTCGGAGGAAAGTTGTAATTTATTTCAGCGCTATATAGTGTAATTCGTTTGTGGTCAAAAAGTACAATATTAGTTTAGAAATACGTAATACGATGAAATATTACAAATAAGTCGAAGGGAATTAATGCAAAAACTATATCATTCCGACTAGTTTTCAGGAAGACAAGGAATAAGGAAAAACTCGAATGAAATAATGAAATTACTCGAGAAAGTTTATAAAATTTTGGCAAAATTGAAAGAAACATACTACTATCACTACTTCCCCTCCCAATTGGTTATCAAAATCTGCTTCGTGCATAATTGAAACATTTAAATATATAGCAGGCGTTTTCAGCAGAATTTTTCTTCTTTTGCGTTGTTTTTATCTGAGGGGTTTCGATGCAGGGAAACGGGAAAGGTAGCAAAGCTTGGCTAGTGTAATTTTAACAGCGACATTTGACATCGTGTGGGTGTCTATGGTCCAGCCAACTGGCGCCCCGAGTTTCATTCTGCTTCTCCCTTTTTCTACGGCTCCTGATCCCGTCGCTCTTTGTTCAACTCGTGTAAATATAACTCAGCAACTTTTACGAAAACGTAACACGAAAAGAGCGGCGTGAATCACGCGAATCTATCATATTCTGGCTGTCAACGAGTTCTCCACTATTAGCAGCGCCTCATTTTTCATACTACACTCTGACACTACGTAACAGCTTGCAAGTATTTCCTTATCAGCTCCAATTTTTTAAGAGAAACTCGTTCAATGTTACAATAAAATGTAATTATCGTTTCAGGTAACATTACGATCGATATCAGGTTCTGCAATGAATTTTCAGTTGCTCGTTCAGCATTTTCATTTGTACAAATTGTTTGTTGATTGAACAGAAATGTTTTATTTACGACTGTACCTGACCTTGCATTATTTACGAACAAATATTGCGTTTCGTTATCGACGCAACACAAAGGAATGCAAACGGAATGGAACACCAATATGTCTAAAAAGGGAGAGTCAGAAAATGAATCATACCTATATTTTTGTTTGAAGAACCATTACATCTTCGCCATCAATTATTCAGAGATATGTAACCGCATCCGTTCACTCGCGATCTATTGAATAATAAGGCTCGGTTGCGTATCGATTTATCAAGAACCTGTCCTCCGCATGTTTCATAGGAAAACGGTACACTCGCAGGGAAAATAAATTGGTGATGCTGCGTTTGTTTCTGGACCATAGCCCGGCGGTAGGTGTTTGTTAAACATAGGTCGACGTGTTTTTGGCGCAACGCCTATTTTTGTGCCCGCTTTCGTTGCCCGCCGTCCTCTTTTCACCGATGGCTGAAAGATTACACGTTACATATTTATATTCCCCTCGTCGTTATTGTGGATCACTGAAGCAACGTCGATATTGTCAAACATTCGTATTACGCACGTTCAAAGAATTCAATATGGATAGTCGATGAAATAGTGATTTTTAAGCAATTTCATTAAAATATTTGGTCAGTCACAAGTGATTTTAGTTTTAATGCGCGTATCGTAACAAATCATTTGTGCCATTTGTAAGTTTTTCAATATTGTTCATTTCTGTACGATCCGAGCTTCAATTGTATTATCGTATTACCTTTATTTTTTTAGTTAATGCATTGCGTAGCAAAAGTATGACTACATAGCTTCAGTTTTAACCGAACAAAATTTTTCGAACGCTTTCTCGTACACTGCTGTTCAAAAGTTTAGAACACCTTTTGCTTTTACGACGAAACAAATATTTTTATTAGAAATGTTGCACTGATATATTCTAATCACAATATTATGAATTCAATGTTTGTTTAGATAGGAAAATTAATTCTTTTACAATATTGACATGCTCCAATCTTTCAAGCGTGAGTGTTTCTTCGATTTTTGCTTAAAAAGTAGGATATTTCTTTGTCCCATGTTACATTATAATAACTTCAATGTGCCTGCAACGTAAGAGGCGGCTAAAGAGGGAAGTGTGAATTTGCGGGTCCACTTTTTTGTTTCTTCAATTCAAGTTGCAACTTCAACTCCTTCGTCAAAGTGATTAACTCCACAAAATACTAAGTTTCTTCTAAAATATTGTATATTCAAACATACCTAAACATACCTAATTCAACTCAGGGTACGAAGTTAATCACATTAGTTTCTCAATTCAATTATTTACCAATGACACTGTCGTACAAAGTTTCGTCATTCGATGAGGTTGAGAGTAATAATCAAGGAAACTAATTTAAAAATCAACCAAGTTCTTTTGGCAATAAACTGTTAACAAACTCACAGAGCGAGTTGCTTTGATCTGCGAACGGAAAGCAATTAATACAATATTACACTCCATTCGAGCTAAACACTTTAATTAGGAATTTATGACAACTATCGAGTAAAGATAAAAACTTGAGGCGACTTAATACCATATTATTATTGCACTCTTTTTTTATTCGCCAATGTAAACGTGACTGAAACCGTTCGCCCGCGCGCGCGCGTACTCTGAACGATCCTTGAAACACTCCTTACATGGATGAAAGATCCACGAAGACGGAAAGTGGGATTTGACCTTCCGCCCATCTAGCAAGAATGATTCTCTGCTTACTCGGTTACGTGGGTCTCATAAAGCGTATAGTAAAACTCTGTACGATGGCGTGCATGCCCATAATCAACGATTCACGCGTGAAACATTATGAAGGGTCCTCTCAATTTCGACGAGGCGTTCGATGTGCTACCCGAAAATCCTAACATTCACTGCTGCCGTTTCGAAAGTTTTAACTCCTTTACACGGTTATTAGCGTTCGAATCTGCGTGGGATGCGTAAAGTGAAAGTGATCTTGAAACCTCGTCGACTGGAGTTATTAATCCTTAAATGTCTACAATCTACGAGCAGCAGCAATTCGAGCAACGATTGATTCAAAATATTTGCCCGTACGTTCGGTTGCAATTATTTCTAGACAGCGTTTATGGCGCGCAGTTGAGGAATAAATTGAACGCAAAACAAAAATGAAAGCAAGCGTTTCTAAGCAACAGCCTGAGGAAGTATGTGTTAAATCCCCGTGGGTAACCTGGGTCGTTTATGTCATTATTGGCGAAATATCTTGCTGCGAAATTTGCACCTCTCTCAACTTATTCTTTCAGCATTTGACTCGAGGAACGTTTGTTAACGTTCTTATATTAAAGCAATAAGTAAGACTTCAGTAAGTAAAGAAATTAGTCGTGAACACGAACGATCCGGGTTGCTCGCGATAGGTGCGAAAAATATCCTCGGAGAGTTAATAATAATCCACTTTTATGAATGCACGCATGGTGTTTTTGTCGCGTATCTTTCGCACACGATTAACCAGTAGCGGGGGATTGGTAACGAAGATCATAAAAATGACATTCACGAGGACGACCGCGAAGAAAACGCGCACCGTGAGTCACGGTGGTAAAATAAGCACGACCTCTCTTTGGACGCGTTCGAAATTGGCGGCGGTCGCTTTTGCGCATCCAACGCCGTTCAGAAGCGAACGAATCGAATTCAGATCGATGCTTTTTGCCCATCTCGAGCGCCAGCCAGTGACACTGCGTGATATAAAGTCGGCCACTGTTCGCGTTCAGCCTCTCAAAGGCGCCGTGAGTTTTTCGACTCGGCGGGATTAATTGCTGCACGCCGTCGCTAGTACATTGGCCACTGTATTTAGAGTAATTCACTGTAAATAAGCGGACGTCTGCCGATCCGCGTGCAGATATGATCGGTATTTGACAAATCGCGTTTGGTCACGCGTCGGTAGTACACGCGATCCAGTTTTCGCCTTCTCGTCGAACCCTTTCGCCTCGGTACCGTCAGAAATGAAAATATCCCTCGATGGAGAAGAGTGCGGAGATTCCTACGTGCACTACAGATACTCTGTTTAATTATTTAGGGCACAATTTATATAAATAATTTCTGTAACGATACATTTTTGTAAAGAACGTTTGTATACATCTTTGGGGACAGTTGCTGAATATTTGGGGGCGTGTGTGTACGTTTTCTGTAGCGAAAGGGTTAAATTTCTTCACGAATGTTTGGTGATGGGTAACAAGTACCCGGAAGCTTGTGTCTTTTCAGATGGAAATTATTTCGGGCCTTCTTGCTGGGGAAATTTATGCTTTCCATCCCTCCTGAATATTGTTTCCACCATTCCAAGCCTTCAATGGCGCATTTAATAACGCATTCAGCGATAGGTCGTCGGCAAAGTATGAAATATTACCGGATTGAATAAATCAGCGCGAAACGAGCGCGATACATTCGTGATTGTATGCAAACGACATTACTATAAGGTGGTTCCTATTTTGCACGCACAAAAAGTATTGCTACTTTCGTTCTTCTTTAATTAATATTAAATGATTTGCCATAAGGGTAACATCATTTGGGAAATTAAATACAAATACAGAGAAAGACATAAGACAAGGTGGCAGGAATAAATCATAGATGATATGGATAATACGTCTTAAACCACGCGCTACGTGCAATTAAAAGATACTGTTGCATTCGCTATCTTCATCACAGACATAGTAAAGACTGTAAGACCACATTTTTTAACGCTTGCACTTGTTTCTTTTATTGAACATTTTCTAACTGCTCAAAAGTTGCTGTTAATTCTCTAATCGCCCAAAAGTTGCGCTGCTATTAATTTCACTGAAAATAACACTTTGTCGCATTAGTGCCTCACACAAAAACGCTTTGCAGCAGATATCAAGCCAAGAGATCACATTAACTTCGATTCATGTTTCATAACATACAAAGTGTAATATCAAATTTATTGAAGATGGTCAAATTAAAAACAGTTTGACCAGTGTTACTTTTTTTCATTTGTAGTATGTACTTATCTATCTACATTCTACTTTTTCAGAACTTGATTGACTATAATGCCAAGCGCAGACTGTTACTTGTGGCGTTCAGGTGGGGTACGATCCGAAAAGGGTTGGCAAATACTGGGCTATACTTTTGCTTTCAGTATTCTCGAGAAATAAGCGTCCGATTAAAAAAAGCAACGGGAAATAAATAAATAAAATCGTAACGGCGCACAGTGGTGCAAAATCCCGAAAACATGGCAAAAAATCGTTTTGATGGAAACCAAAATTTTTTAAACTTTTATCATATAGATATTTTTTAACGCGATAAGTACTTTACTTTAAATTAAAGAATTTAAACACAATATAAAGTTGAAAGCCAATTATTAATTTTTTTGTTTATAACTAATGCCCTTCGAGACCCACAAAAATGTTCTTTTTTGTTTAAAACTAGACGTAATTACGAACATTCTAGTGTAAAAAACTTCGGTAACTTTTTGCAACTTCACTAGACATAAGGTCGCAAAGATGATGAAAAACGTGATTCTATTCAAATAAGCAGCAAATCCTCATCACCTTTGTGACCTTATTTCTAATGAAGTTGCAAAAAGTTGCAGACATTTTTTACACTAGAATGTTCGTAATTACGTCTAGTTTTAAACAAAAAAGAACATTTTTGTGGGTCTCGAAGGGCATTAGTTATAAACAAAAAAATTAATAATTGGCTTTCAACTTTATATTGTGTTTAAATTCTTTAATTAAAAGTAAAGTTCTTATCGCGTTAAAAAATATCTGTATGATAAAAGTTTAAAAAATCAAGGATTATAAACAAAAACAACCAAATAATGAAAAAAATTGTCTGAAATAACATATATCGCAGTTGTTTTTAATGTTAGTTTACCGTTTCAAGTTATATTATGATCTACAATCGATGTATTTTAATATTGCCACTTTTTGGGGATTTTGCACCACTGTGCGACGTCAGCGAATGACCCAAAATCAAGTGGAACGAGGGTTGTACCTTCTAAACGTGATTCGAATTAGACCTGTCACGGTACTAAAAGCGGAAAGAAAACTATTGCAAGACTTACCTCGCGAGAGAGGGTAATCCAATCTAAGTAGTAAAGCACCGGGGTTGTTTCACCGTTCGCTTGTTCGTTTTATTTTCGTTTCGTCGAGAAATTTCGCGCGTCGAACAGTTCAACTGCCACTGAATCGAAATACTGCGCACGTGACACTGCAGAGTGCCCGTCCAATACTGGCTCGATCCACTTGGCTTTTCGCTCGCGAGTTGTGCATCTCGGCTCAGGAATAGCGCACGCGCATGCGTAGAGGGCTGCTCGAAGTCAGGTGCTCGATTCGTCGATCGCGTCAATTTCGAAGGAACGGATGCATGAATGTGTAAAGAACTTTTTGTAAAGAAATAAGAGGATGACGAAACGAACGTCTTTTATTTAAGCTTCTATCATTTTTAATTGCTCTCCTGATTTGTTTACAAAGTTTAGATGCACCAGATGATGTCCAAATCGGCTACAATGTTAAATTAAAACATCTTCAGTAAGGAATCGTAATTTTGATTTTTATAGATTTAGTTTAGAATTAGGATTCGGTTTCACAGAAGGGTGTATTATAATTTATTGTACTGTGCAATTCACTTTTCATTTTAGTTTATTTTATATCATTCAAACCATACGTTTTTTTTTTTTATATTTACGTTTGCTTTACTTAAAAATGTGTTTCTATAATCATGAGAGAAAAAAGAGGAATATATTTATTCTTGAAAAATAAATGTTTTATGCAATCGTATCATTTTAGTAAGAAGTGGAAGAATTTGTTTTTTTATATCTCATAGATCTTGGATATACCTTAATAATTATTGGTATATCTTGTTTGGAAACATTTATCTTATTTTATTTTATATATACCTATTAAGTGTTTATTGTGTACTATGTTTTATTACGCAGTGAATGCAACATGACACAGTTTTGTTTAATAACAACCCAGTATCTTTTATTTATAGATGTGATTTGTTATTCCTCTATATGTTCGGCATGTATTTGCTGCATGTCCAATGTTTCGCAGATTTCCTATTAAATGATTATAGGCCCACGACTAAAATTTCAACTGGCAATGACGAAAGATAGTCTGGGATATTACATACATATCTGACGAGACATTGAATTAAACTGAGCGGTTGTCGTACAACAAGTTTTTACAAATTACATCACTGCCATAATCTGCAACGAAATGTATAATTGCAAAACACTATGTAGGTGTGCTTATGTCTATCTCACAGTTATTATCAGTATCACAGAAAACTGGTGTTTCGAAGTTGTCAATATTTGATTATTATAAAGCGTTCCGACATACTTCTTATATTCTTTATAACTATAACTAAACAAAAATAAAAATAAACGTGTTATTTTCTCAAGTTTACATATTTTTTATTGCAATTTCAACTCTGCCTATGCATTTCTTATGAGACACTTCTCAACGAATATTTTTCGACGGGAAACAGTCCGTAACAGTAAATGGAAATTAAATGGAGTACTTTAGGTTTTTTAACCAGTACGCTTGCGCGTGTGCGTTTCAAAAGCGAGAGAGGAAAGCGCGTGCGAGTGTAATTTGTTCGGTCAGTGCGTTCGCAGAAGTCGTACTACTCCTACGTACAGGGACGGATCCAATTATAATGCTTTTGTAAATCGTCTATTCGCTGGTATTATCATAAGAAGAACCAGTTCAGTAAACAATGTAATCTCAAATAGGTTTATCGTTTAAATTTGTACGAGTATGCAAATTATAGTAGACATGATGCATTGGGTTTGTTAATCTTTGTGACGATGATATCATAGACAAATAAATGAAAGTATTAATATCAATTTTATTGAATGAGTTCATCAATACATTTCAAGCACTGCTAGTTACCTCATAACTTATTATAAAATTAGTTTAACATGCTATCTTTAACATAAATGTTTTATATCTTGACACTAATTGCATGTCGTAATTTTTGTTATTGTTCAGTTGCGACAGATACAATATTCGTATGAAGGCTGTTATTAAAATTAATAGAACATTTTAATTGGAGGATAGCATTTTTTAGTTACTAATAACTGATAGGGAGCAGGTCTCTCGTCAAATTAGGAATTTGAAAATAAAATTCTATTTTTATGACACTGTAGATTGTAGAGAATAAATAAGAGAATTGTTTCTTTAAAAGTCAGTCCTCTTCAATGGAGTACGTCCCTGTGTGTGCCATATTTTTTTTTTTCGCCCACGGTGTTACAGTCTAGCATCCACCTCTGCCTTATTTATGGTAATAACGATACACGAAGAACTTATCGATACCTATTCAATATGAATTTAGTGGGTGATGTAGAATTGGCAAAATGAAAATAAATTAAGAGACTAACAAAATTTGGTGGTTCTGTTTCTTATTTGGCACGTGTTTATAGGGATTAGTTTTTTAATTAATTAATATTTAATAGTACGTTAAAAATGGAATAAAACAGTAAAGCTCTTTAAAATATATATATTTATTCACATTCGCAATTGTAAGTCAAAGTTGTTTTTCAAATGTTACTCTAGTTGAATATTTTTATTGTCAAATATGCAGTTGTGTATGACAAACAGAAAAGTGTTATATGTATATACGCAGACACTAATATAGTATCGAATGCATGCATAATTGTGTTTTGCGGTCGTTTATGTATTATTCGAATGAGTATGCAAATAAAAGAATGCTCGAATAATAAGACGGTACTGACGAAACAAGACGAAGCTGTTGATGATGTCATCTTCTCGATGGTTGTTAGCCTGTTGAACTGGGATTCATGTGATTTTTTTATATTTTTCAGATCAACACTCTATAGCAAAAATAGTTTATATAGAACTTCAACACAAAATTGTGTTATTTTATATGTATTTATATGTATTATTTATTTCGGTCTGCTGAATAAATTATTGTTAAATAATAAATTAAGATAATAAACTATAGGAAAAAAGTTGACACCCTTTATATTTTTAATATTATTCATATTACGATTAAAATGATCACGTTCTTTAATTGATAAATTGAAGCTGCACCTTTAATTTTATAATTGTTTCGCAACTATCGTAAGTCTGTATATTTTTGTGGTATAGTAATTATATATTTATGAACAACTATATGCATATTTTACATACAAACCATTGTGATACTAAAATATTTCATCAATGAAAAATTTATTAATAATTGAATAGTCTCTTTGCATGAATTGTTGTAAAAGTTCATGTTTAAAACCATATATTTAGACATTTAATTTTTATTTACTTGCGTCGAGGTTTGCATTTATAACAACAGAAAATTACATAATTGTTATATTAGGAAAGTTATTGAATTACAGGACTAACAGAAACCTGTTGTAGTCAAAATCAAATAATGTACAATGAGACTGCGGCAAAGGAAGGTTTCTTCATAATCTTCAGGCAGTAATATGTTATCGACAGATAATTTTGACAGAAACTTTTGTAATTCTGATTACATACTTTGTCAGCTGTTGGAATGGAAGAAACCGATGATATCACATGACATAATTATAAATTAAATTTTACTCTAGTGTCTTAAATCTAGACATTTACATTTTGTATACGAAATATGTATTTATTAAAAAGATCAGAATTTATTCTTTGAATGCCCTGTTAATTATTATTTGAATTCATTTGTCGTCGCACTTCTATAAATTTCATAACATTTCATGGCATAAACACAAAAATTCATATACTTCATATGAATTGGATATATTTTATCACAAATATTGGCTAAAGTATTAAGCTATTCTTAAATTATTCCGCTCTCCGCCAGTTCAATTAATTAAATTACGAATATAATATAATAAAATCCATTCAATAAAATATCCGCCACAAAAAACAGCATCACAATAAAATGGTCAAATATTTTTAATAGAGTCTCGCTACCTGAAACCACACGGAGAACCTTAAAAGAATAGTTACATCAACCCCACTGCAAATTTTGCCAAAGCACACTAGCGCTTTGAATTCAGTGCATCTCTCCATTTGCAGGTTCGGTAAATTTTCAAATTTTAATTACACCTAAAAGCTCTTCACCCCCAACCGCTACACATCTTTTGCATCGCGTTTCCCCGTCCCATCATTTTCGCCAGAGGAGGTAGGAGTGCAAACGCGAAGCGTATTGTGCAGCGTGGTAAGGACAGGTAGCAATTTTCTCTGTTCAGGGGCTCGCAGTAAGGGTAGAGGGCAAACGCCGGCAGAAGGTTGCTCTCGTAGGTGGGGGAGTACTGCAGGATGGAAGTGGGAAAGGAGAAACGATTGGTAAGGTTCTGTTGATACAAGTGCGAACACGCCAGGGACGATGGTATGCGTGCGGTGTTAACCAGCAACTCTCACTTCAGAAGAGGCGCGCCAGGGCAAGAGTACGTAGCAAAGTGTGAAGAAAAAGAGAAAAAAAAGGTGTGGTTGTCACCGTGCTGTATAAACACACGAACGATCATTTGGACTTTGTGTGCTGTGCGCATGATTCGAACGTATATACGGCACAATATGGCTGATGAAGATGGACAAAGTACAGAATGTGTTGCAGCGGCACCGAATATTCCCAGTTAACGATGACGTTCATTTGTGAACGTTACTGTAAGTCCGAAGTCATTAATGCATTTGTTCATTTGAAGCACACGATTTCTTAGAGCGACAAGCTATTGAAATCTCTAGGCTTGCCGCCGAAATTTCCGGTGACATCTTTCGGAACTGTTTTACTTTTTCCTATTGTTGCTGAGGTGTATCTGATTAATAAAATCAGGAGAACGTAGATTTGCTGTATGAATGGAATGGAATATTTGAATACCATTTAAGCGAAATCTTAATGAGTTAGCATAATATGTGCATACTTTTTAGTTAGAATATTTTGAATCCTGAAATATTTGCTTCAAAATTTCCATTTTTTCCTTCCCCCGCTTCTCTCCAAAAATACCTTTAAAGATAAGGCCCCCTGCTACGTTCCTGCGGCTTACTTTGCTATTCCTAGATTATACGAATATCAGGTAGACCATAGCTTCTTTCAGAGATTAGGCTTTCCAGAAGAGCCGAGAACCATGTGGCCCAAGATGCAGGTAAGAAATTGAAAGCGGATATTTGTCCCCTTGCATCTGAACCCTTTGTACTTCCGATACAAGTAACTAATTGTAAGTATCGTCTATCGAACTGATACGATTAATGTCTTCGAGGGTTTCAAATAAAATTTACTACCTTAAGCAACGCTTAAAATTAATTTAATCTCTTTCACCCGATAACGAACGACACCAAGCAATTACAGAAAACCCTATCCCTTCCCATCCATCCATCTCCTATTTCTCACACCGGTGAACCATTTCCCCCGCTCCTTAATACTCAAATATTGGTTCGATCTCGCATCAATCTTCAAACTCGGCGAAAAGAAAGAAATCTTGCATTCCCAGAAATATGTACATACATATATAGTACATATTCAATTCGTATTCAAATCCACATCGGCAACCCTCAGTCAGTCCAGGGTAATCAAGTGCAACGAACCCACGCGACAGAACCAAGGATCTCTCCAGCGTGCTACGTTCCTGGCTACTGGTCTATACATGCACGCGTGTACGTGGCTTAGGTAGAGACTCTCTAGGCTCGAGGTACACGGCGAGGGAGGAAGCACAGAGCCGTCGACGACGAGGCGCGCGGCGGTTCGGAGCAGGGAATGCAAAAGATGGTGGGAGTACTCGGGGCTACGTTCACAGTAGGGAACGGTTTAAGGTGGGGAAGTTGGAGGTGGCGGCGGCTGCGCCGGGTATCCGGCCTGGGCAAGCCGGCAGTTGAAGGGATAGAGAGAGAGAGAGGAGCGAATGGAATGGAAAGGCAGTCAGGTTAGCCGAGCAACGAGTGGGAGAGGCCAGGGACGAGGCAAGGCAAGCGATTTAGCTGCTGCTGGTTCGGCGAGCCACGAGTTGGAGTGCCGAGAGAGCAGCCGAGGTCCCGTTGGCCGTGCCTGCACCGGGAGAGGCGTCATGAAAGCGCGCCAGTTGACCGAGTGCACCTCTGCTCGGACGAAACCGCGTATTCGCCGTCGCTGAGGCTATCCTGTCCCTCGTTCTCTGCTTTCGTGGCAAGGATCCGAACCGCTCGTGTCCTGCTCCTGGCTGTCACGAGTCTCTCGCGCGCTGTGCTCCGCTTCGGTGCGGGGATCCCCGTTTCTTTTTCCTCCGGTGGCTCCGTTTCTCTCCATCGGCGGGCCTGGACGGAATCGGGAATAGCACCGATCGCTCACGAACGAAACGAAACGTTCCGCACTCGGTTTCATTATTCCTAAGCCGTGTGTACTCGTTTCGAAAGTTTCACCGTTAAGTGTGTGCTGTGCACGACGTGCTCTGTTCTTCGCGACGGATTCATCACCGATGTGCCAGCTCTGTCTTTGACACGGCGCTCGACTGGCGAAACAGGACGACGGGCTGTGCGTAGCCGCTGAAAGGGAAGAGAACAGGAACGTGCGCGTGATTATTGTCGGTCGGTGGCTCGTTGAATCGGGGTTTTCCCCCCTTTTTTCGAACGTGAATCGCGTTGGATCCCGCGATATTTCGGTTGCCGACGTATCGATTCCGGTCGGCACGGTGTTTGTGGAAGCGCTCGTCGTGGATCGTGGTAAACTGCGAGTGGAAAAAAAGGAAACGAAAACTCGTTTCTGTCAGTAGGCACGGCTGCATTGGACGGAAGTTAAAGCGTTCTTTGCATTTCGCGATAGCTCGCCTCCGCTCCGGGAACGGCGTTTCACCTTGACGTTGAAACGTCGAACGTACTGGCACGTTTCAACCGATATTCTAATAATCGAACGGAATCGAGAGTGACAGCCTTTCGAACGAGCAAAGCGTTCCGAGGTATGACAGGTTTTGTTGTCGAAACGTCCGTACCTTCGTATACCTGCACGCCTGCAAGTATTTTCCTCGTCGATTCGCCAAGAGAAATCCGTAACTTCACGTCTGTTCCAACGCTTGGCTCGTGTCTGACTCTAAATACAAAAAGAGGAGGTACAACGAAGAGAATGAAGTCACGCTGGACTGGCTCGAAGATCGATTCAAATTCGTTCTACGTACAGTGACGTACATTATTTACATAATTCAGCGTTAACGTAAGCGGTTGTAGGCAGCGTGCAAAAAGAAGTAGAAGAAAAAGTGGAAGCCGCGTTGCTAGAAAACGTTATACCCTCTTAATAATTTATATTTTCATACGCCTATTGTTTCTCTGGTGAGCCCCGTATATGCATTCCACTCGCTCCACAAGCGAATACAATAGAAGAAATTGAATGAAGCTTACACAGTGAAACAACACGCTCCAAGTAAGAGAAGAAAACGAAAGCAGAGGAAATACGTCGGAACGTTCGTATTCCTTTAAGCGAGGAAATTTCTGGCCCGAGGAGGTATCGAGCAATCTCACGGTTAATACAGTGTCTCTGACTTTGTGACACTCGGTTCGTTACCTTGTCGTTGTTTCGTCCGCGTTGGAGGGTAACATCCCTCCGGGTCGTTATCCCATTCCACGCGTTGGAGTGCTTTGGCGAGGAGATATAGGAGCCAAGAGAGTGGGAAGAGAGGAAGGAGGATCCTTATCTACCTGTACGCTATATCACGTTTCGCGTGGAACACACCGAACAGACGAGAGGAGATGACAATGCAGGAGCTCGTTATTCAACGTTACTTGGCCATTGTCGTGGAACACAGTTTCCCGTGTTCACGGTAATTCGATTGGTCCGTTCGTCAACGTCATGTCGGCCGTGTCACCGCGGTTCACCGACTTTCTAGCTTAACATTCCATTCGTTCGCGATTCGGCAAGGCAAGAGGGCAGGCCTCGCATCCCGAGTTATCGAGCAAACTATCCGCGAATCGTTCCCAGTCATGACGGAAGGAGGTACCGAGAGGTTGACGAACGACAGAACGAGAAAAAAGAGAGCAACGTGATCCGTCAGACGCGTTTCCCGAAGGATTCGTTCGGCCGTAGGTCGGGCGGGCAGCGAAAAGCGAGCGACAGGAAGTCCGTCGCCGCGAAGTAGACCAGCGGGAAGAGAAAAAGAAGGAAGGTCGTGGCACACGACGACACGTGGTCATTGTGTACCGTTTGCAACATTCCGGCGAGCGTATAGGTATCCGGAACAACGCAGAGGGGAGCCGACAGAAAAAGAGGAGTGTTCCGGTTAACCAAACACGAGTCAGCTTGCCGATGGATATGGCAGCTGTCGTTTCTTCTGTTGCTCTTCCACGGCTTCATCTCGATACACGGCAGCGGTATCATCGTCACTGTACTACCTGTGCGAACGAATCGAGCGAGCAGGTGTTGTCGCGCGGTGTCCAAGCTGGGATACGAGATTTCTCGTGATACCAGGAACGCGGCTCCCGAACCGAGGCAGTTCCACGGTGTCGTCGATCGATCGAGGGACCACCGCGAGCGTTCCTCGCGCGCATTCTTAGTGACCGAAAGTGTTCGTCGGCTGTGCTCGTGATACGGTGTGCCTCGGTGATTCACTTGTCGCGAGGAAGTAGGTTAGGAGAGAAGAAAAGAGGAGAGAACAGCATCGAAGTGCTCGATAGTGGAAGATAGGGTTGGATCGTTTCGTCTGACGGTGATTTATGGTTCCGCTGAAGATGAAGCGCACGGCCATTGATTCCCCGCGACCGATCTTCAGGTCCTGCGGCACCCTTCTTCTGCTTCTGGCGCTGCTCGCAGAGGTGAGTAGCATGACGATGCTGGTTAATGGTATGAATCTAGGACACGCTGAAATGCCATTCTGCGACAGAGTACGCGCGTGCTCGGGACTACGACACTCGAGACCTCGTCTACGGTTACCTACTCTTGAATGTGTAACGTTTTGGTCTGTTTGCTGGCCGTAACTTGCGTCCGAGGAAAGTCCGTGCTTTTCGACTTTTATCTAATTTCTGTGCGGTATCCTGTATGGCAACATCGGCTGATAGGTTGCTCGTGAGATTGTTTAGATGGGGTGGGAATGATAAATAAGGAGGTTAATAATCAGCTTTTGCAGGTATGAAAATATGTTCAAGGTTGTGGGAGAGTCGTAGCGAGATCGAGGTGTCGAGATAGGATTTTATAAAAGTCGAAATTGGTAGCTGTGTGCTGGAAAGGGATTGCAGATTTTCTTTTTACAAAATGCGAATGTCTTTTCGTTTGCATTCCTTTTTGGCACATCCTATGAACAAGTTTGCTATTATGAGAAGAACGCTTTCATATTTTATGCGAGGCTATGAGGCAAATTTAGAAGAAGCTGGTATTAAAAGGATTGTTGTGAATAAATTTTGAATTACTATAATAAGCACCTCGCGTAGCACTGTAACATATCTCAAATGGAGCGAGGACTAAGTTTCTTCTCCTTTTTCAACATGGCTATTGACTTTCAGTCATCCTTTAAAATTTGAATGATGCTCTTTTATTACCTTTTTAGTGTCGAAGCTCTAACAGTTAAATCGATTTCATGCATTGCCGGATGTCTCGGTCCAATTTTATACCTTCATGCCTCATAATGCCAGAATTAAAGTTAACTTAACATTAAGTTACAAGTTAGTATGTTCACTTTATAGATATATGCAACCTTGCATTATGAATATGAATTTCCACTTTGATAATACGTTTCGATTAGTCACACACGTTACTCACGTCTGAAATATCCCAGAGAATGACGAAGATGAATTTCGGAAACTTTCATTCATCTCCTTTCAAACGTTCCTCGCTATCTCATACATGTTACACAAATATCAAAAAAAGGACCGCGGCACTCCATCTTCTTACGTCACTCCCAAATGGAACACATTATCCCAATTACGGCACGGCCTTGGTTGACTAATGAATACGATTTCTCAGGAGAAATGATTAACAGTAAACTTTTCCGAAATATTGACAAGCTACACTCAAAATTCAATCGTCTTTCTCATAAGTAATTTTGAAGCATGGGAATGCGATTGCGAATATAGCATCAGTGAATCCAGCACTCTAGATAATTAAGACCGCAGGTAATCAGGACTCGGTTAATCGAGGCTCCACCGTGCTCACAAAGTGAACTCACATAACTGTGAACCATTGTTCAGCCCAAAGTGCAGCGGCAAATATTTAATTTCAATTGAACTTTCTAATCTAGAATCTGATCAAAGTTTATTTAGTCGCAATGGAAGTACAATCACGTGCGCCACGTAAACCGCCCGCGAACCCCGCTAATATCGCCACGCTGTCTGCAATCATCAGCGAAGCACATCCGAAACCGGAAATTAAACCTTCGTCCAGCTTTTTCGCCATTTCTCCTCTATTCGGTGCAACGGCGTAGCACAGAAAGCGCCCACGATCACAAATATCATCCAGTTCCGTCCGAACGTATTCGTATCGATCATTCTTTCGCCCAAGCAGTTCCCCAGCTCGGCTGGAGATTACTCGAGGCTCGTGGCCGATCTCGCTGGTCGAATCGTGTTCCGAGACGTGGTCAGCGATTGGTGAAGGGGAACACACCTTCGATATCTAGTCTTCTTTTGCTCGGCCGGTGTCCCCGAGTTGCGAAACTCGACTGGCTTTCCCATCGTGAGGGAGAACGACACCACGCGCACCGGGCACTGTCCATTGATCCCTGAATTAGAGTGGTCCGCTGGACCAGGTTGAGCTTATCCGAACGGTGATCTAAACGTTCCGTCTTGACACGCTGGATATCCGTCCGCCGGAATGTTTCATTTCGTTGGAATTACGGATGGGGAAATTTCCGTCGCAATATCGTTTATCCTCGGGATTTCGTCGGGTTTTTTTTAATCGAACGTTTCGCATGCGGACTCGTGGCTGGCGAATGTTGATTCGAGCTGAACGTTGTTTCCCTTCCTCGTCGTGGTGCAATTTGCGTTTGATATATTTGTCTAGGTATTATCTGCGGATCTGTAATGCGTTCGGTGGTGGGTTTTGGTTTTGAAATGGATGGGCAGGATCGTTTGACCCTTGTGTAGGCAACCGCGTACCCGGGTTCCCCTTTCTATATTTCGTTTAATAAGTTTTGTATGTTCTTGACAAGATATCGCAAAACCACTACGGATCTCCATTCTTTGGACACTTTTACGTCAATTGACGTTTTGTGAAAAAGTTGTGTGCGAAATATTTTAAGTAACTAAGCTTCGAACTTGTTGACTATTTTGGTTGCCTGCGCAAGGGTTAGAGGTGAACGTTAAGTCTTTTTTTTGTTTGGACGAGAATTCGTTTGCAGATAATAATTATACGCTTCTGTTTCTTATGCGAATATTAATATTTGGGCATCCAGAGGGCAGGGCGTATTCTTTTGGATGGAATATTGTTTATAGATATTGCAAAGTATTTTAGTTGCATTTTATTTCGCTTTGGCTATAGGCGGCAGTTTCAAAGCAGCTCTATTTTTAATAATAGAACTTTTGTAGCAATATTTGATACCTTTTTCTTAAACCATTCTGCATAAAACGGTATGCCACGGTATTTTAGTAGAACGCAATATTAAGTCTGCCGAATTTCCCATATTCAATTTGATTGCTAATGAATTGGTAAAGACTGTGATATTTCTGTATTCAGCATTCTTGTTAATTTGAATACTTCCGGCGTCACGGAGTGTGAGTGTTACGTATGCTAAATTATATAATCGGTTTCAATTTTCCTGTGTTCCAAGAAGGTTGCCAGTTTTATTTCAATCTATCCGTGCAGATGCAACAGACGATAAAATGTAATAGCAAGGTGAAATGGTCTCTAAAAGTTCTTTCCTGTTTAAAGCGCAGCGATGTTAGAATACAGTGCGGTATATTATATGATAGTTTACTATACAGTGTGAACGACGAAACGTAATCAGCTTAGATAATTCTCTTGTTAGTGGGTTGATCGAAAATTTGTTCATAATATGATTTCATGAGAGCTTCCAAATGATTATAGTAAATTGTGAACTATTTTATCTAGAAATTTTCAAAGCAACCTTCAATTTGATACAAAGAGTTTATTATAATCATATTAAAGTTCTAATTACAAAATGCTATACTAAATAAAAAAATTGTCCATCCGTCCACTAACTACAGAATAATCCGAGCTGATCGTCTTTTGTAGTTGACGTTGTATAATCTTTGTTTGCAAGTTAATATGTAGATTAAATGGAGGAATCGAGAGCTGGAAGGTGTTAAGATTTAAACATAGAGAAGTGGGAAAAGTAGATTTGGCTCAGAAACAGTGATTAGAGAAGCCTGCAACTGCAACAGAACTGTTTTATCGGAAGCGAGTGAAAGAAATGGGCAGAGGAGATTAGCTTGAAGAATTGTGAACAGTTCGATCCTTTTATTATAATATTTGCCAAAGTATTAATGAAATTGTTCGTAATATCATAGTAGTGGAGAGAGAGGTGAAATATTTCCATGAGTGCATTAGTATAATTTAACATAAATTCAAATTCAATTCGTTTTACAATTTTCACTTAATTCCCAATAGTTTTCTTGTCTCCCTTCCACGTGTAATTACATGGTCGATTATGAAAAAATAGAAATTCGCTTTGCATCGAGTAACCTTGAATAATATTGTAGTGTTTCATAACTTTTCAAGATTTAATCTTGGCGTACGATTGTGCAAAGTCTATCTTACGCTAGAACATTATAGTGAATACCTTAAGGATACCAATACGGATTAATCTTGCGTTTAAATATTAGAATATTAAATATTTCAGTATATCTTTCTTCATTTAAAACAATTTGCATACGTTGAAATGCAATTACGATTAAAACATTGGGCGAAAAATTAGAAAATCAATTTCTGGCTTGCTGGCGATAATTTGTTTTTCGCTTCGTCGACTATTACCTAAGCAATAACTTTGTAATTACGTTTCAAGAGTATTGTCTTGAAACGTTTCACAAAACTTATTCTTCGTAATTATCTTCTTATAGTAATAAAAAACATAATTACACCGTGCTACAAAAATGAGAAAAGAAAGTACGCTTGAAAACAATTCTCGTCTACCGCTAATTAAAAAGTACCACGCAATTGTAAAATTTCCTTCCAATAAAGTAAACTATCAAGCATGAAGAATTGCTGGATGCATCGCGGCTTATCGACCAAAGGAAAGTTCCCTCTGGCGAAAGTAAGTCGCTATGAATTCAGCGAGACTCGTAGCAAATAAAATTTCATCGTGCCCGATGGGCGACGCCCATTTCAAATGTTCTCAAGTATTGTTTAACGTCTTCGAGTATTCCCGTGCAAAAGATCGCCGCTGAAACGTGGTGCCGGTGGAAACTAGTAGGTTATTTATGTATGCTGGTACACACGAAGTAGGCTAAGTGAAAGTGAATAAAGCAAAGATCGGTATAAAAACAATGCAAAAGTGCACTCTAGGCTATAGATACAGGTTGAAGGGCAGAAAAAAGATCGTGGAATTTTTATCGGTTTCGCTAGGTTTCAAATTGCACTATTAAGAAGCTAGATGCGCACATTTAGTAAAATTGAAAATAAAGATATACGTACATGGCAATATTTTTCATGCTTTTTCTGTGATCTTTCATGTGATTCAGTTTGTTGCTCACCGAAGGCTGATTTTTCGTAACGTTCCCAATATACTATAATATTGACTACATACAGCTTTCAACTAATGTTATTGATTTTAGCCTGGTTATTTCGTAAAAACTTTTGTTTCGTAGCAAACATATTGTATTTTACTTTATAGAGATATTTTGCGATTTTTAATTTGCAGTGGATACAAATGCGGACAAAGTTCTTTGATATTGAAACGAAAATTTTTCAAATGTGGATGCTCGATGTAAAAATGCCGGAGAGTAGTAAAAATCCGATTGCTATGATAACATAAAGTGAAATGGGTTTTAATCGTCACGGCAGAGGACAGAATTCTGCACAGTGGTCTGGCAAACAAGGCGAAATTGTAATTAACTCGACCGCGCGATACAGCAAATAAAGTAACAAAATAAAACAGCCATCTGTTTCAATTTGTTGCAACGAGTTGGTTCCGTAGCGGAGCGGGTACATATTTAGTATTTATATATTCCTTGTTTTTCGACGTTTGTGCAGTTAGGATTATTAAAGGTGATTATTTTCACGATTGAAATGAATATGCGTCGATCATACAATTATATTTTCGTAGCGCACATTTTATATCGTTTTAATTGGAGCGATTTAAATCGTTTCTGATATTTCCAATCATCTTCATCATATATATTTACGAAAACGTGACAGCAACTTAAATTTCTGTATGAAAAGCCACATGATTGTGCTTTTATCAGTTTCCTGCCCTTTATGTCCAGCCAAAATTTAAAACAAAAATGCTTCTGCTTTCGTGGTTCATCGAGTTTGAAAATCAAATGATATTGGTTAGAGAAAATTGGAATGCTGGTGGTCCATTTCTGTTTTATTTATAAGTGGGCAAAACGATAAATACAGCGTGGTTATTAATTATCCGCAATGAGAAGTTGCAAAGTTTTAGCGAAGTGCAGAAAAGAACGAAAAGATTATATTACTTATTTTCCAGTTTCTGTTCCAACGCAATATCCCATAGCAATAACTATAGCAATTTGTATTCGCGGTTCTGTAATATTCAATTGGTCTGGCATAATTGTACCTCGTCGAACTACATTTTTCACTTCCAACAGTACATTACTAAATTATTTTCCTGCGATTTGATTTTGAAATAAGTGATGAAAACGACTGAGCAGGGACGAACGTTGGATTTTATCATCTAATAACACAAAATTACATCTTTCACATATTCAAAAAATATTCGAATGGTTATTATATCGTGCAGCCCATTTTCCTGCATATACTTTTCCTGCAGACATGCTTCTGTTATTCTGTTTTGTCAAGTAAAGCAATGGATTAGGTATAATGAGGAAAGACAGAAACGTCTTATATTCTGTCGAGTAGAAAAAGGAACATTTTCGCATGGAAGTAAATAATTGAATCGGCGCGTCGAAGAGTAATACAAGGCCAAGAACGTGATTTTGAGCTGTTTTGGAAATTGCAGCATTTGTCTCGCGTATCACGAACGTCACTGATTCTACACTCCCGTTTTAATTTGAATATTATTAAAGCTTTCGATCAACATATAATAATGAACATAAATTCGTCGGATTTGTACTGATTTTGATCTTAAGCTATTCTTTAGTTGTGAAACTAATCCAATAACAGAGTAGTTAAAAATCTGACAATTTGCTCGGATCGTAATTAAAGTAAGAATTGTGTTTTGGAAGGTAAAGGTAAGAACTAAATACAGCATTTATTAAAAAAAATACTCATCACCTTGTTGATCAGCAGTAGTCTTCCAAGAATAAACTTGGTAGGCTGTTGTTTCCTCGCTTGGGATGTATTTCCTTAACTTGGTCAGATTACAAATTTTTCAACGAATCTGTTTTTGCACCCATTAAGCTAAATAGACAATCTGGAATGAATGGTTTGGGGGATATACATATACATAATATATACACTTCTCTTGCACTGTTCGTGGTCTCAACGTACAGTTCTAAGCATTTCACATTGAGTTTGCAGATTGTCTGAAAATTTTTAATTTCGAACTTGAACTGTTCTTTAACTCGCCAATTCAATTGTATCGAATGGAAAAGTGTTAGAGTGTATTGCACTTGAATCGCTGCACTTGAAAAGGCATCACGTTGCAGGAAGGCATACCTCACTAAACCATATACTTTCTCTTGGAATAACTTCCTGTACCTTCGCTTCGGAAGAGACCTATGGCATTCAGATTTGTAGAACGATGCGTGACAATTCGAGCGGCGAATAATGTTTCTTTCTTTTCGAATGCCAGATAGAACAAGATGTTCCGCTGTTTTCATTCACGTTTGCTGTTCTTTGCAATGGAATAAAAGATGCGCCGGATGTTCACTTCCTTTATCCACAGCGTCGACACAACAGCGACTGCGAAATTTGCGTCCGTGGTTGAATCTTCAAAACTTCCGATGTCCTTTGCCAGAATTAGTATAACTTCCTGCTTGCCAGGCTGCGTAATGCGGAGACAATAGTTTCGATGGTTTGATTGAAGCAATTAATTATTTAATTAAATTAATTATCGATAGGCTCAATTCATTTTCGAATAATTGTTTGGATGAAAGTTATCTTTGTACGTTGTTCTGTTTGCTGTTTGATTGGTGGTCCACCATTTGACGCCACACTATTATTTACTATGTAGATGGAAAATGAAAACGCCGTTGTGAATCCATTTTATTTAGAGCTATTGAGAAATTATACAAATTGTTAAATAATAGCAATTGTACATATGTACGGGGTTTTGGATAATTTTGCATAACTCAACGAATATATTGCAAATCGTTGTCGTATGTCATTAAAAGTCTAACTTTGCAACAAAACAAAGGTATCATTATTCATTCTTGATCAAACTTTAAATGATCGCCAATTTTAGAGTACCTTTTTATAAATGTTGTGCGCAAAGAATAAATCAAAAGCAATCTTCATTTGCACAAACGTGTGCCACTATTTCACGTGTGTCATTTCCACGCAAAATAAATATTCCAGAACGATATTTCTGCCGGCAGGGCAACGGTTCGTAGAAGCAGAGAGCAGGATAATCGATACAAAAGCGATTCCACTCGTGCTGGCGAGCTAGCGCGGGAATTGTCCGCGGTATTTTCACTAGACATGGTGGGATTGAGAGAAAGCCGTGACATTATTGGCCCAGAATTCGGGGCTCATGACCGCTTGCTAAATTAAGCACTTACTACTAAGAGCCTGTTCGTCGAATGGATCGCGAAATAACTGACGTCGTCGGCTTTAAGCTGAGCACGTTACGTTACGCTTACGACGAGTTACGTTGCTACGTGGGCGTTTCAGTGGTTAACGTAGCGCGAAAATCCCGTGTCAGAACTATGTTTTCCACTAATGTGAACGCTAACCCTTCTTTCAAACTGTTCGACCCTCGTCCATGTAAAAATAAAACTGTTCTCCCGCCGGGAAAATTCGATTCACCACATTTGTAGGAAATTACCTGTTTCGGTAAACTCGTGGCTAGGATTTTTTCTTCTGATTTGGTTTCGCCCCCTTTGTGTGAAAGATTTGACAAATATTTTTCATTCACGATACATTCGAGAACTATTTAAATTACTATGTTCATTTTGGGGAATATTATTTGGTTTTGTAAACTCGTGGCTAGAGTTTCTTTATGGCTTGGGTTGGTTCCTCTTTTTTCGTAACGATTTAACAAAATATTTTTCATTTACGATAGACTCAAATTGTGGAAAATTGCCTGCTATTTGTTTTGTAGACAATTATGGGAAAATCATCTGCTTCGTTGATCTCGTGGGTAGGATTTATTCTGGCTTGGTTTTGTTCGTCTTCCCATAAAGATTTTGCAAATATTTTTCACTGACAAAAGCTTAGAATGCCTCGCCAAATTACAATGCGATCCTTGTAGAAAATTATCGATTTCGTTGGACTCATGGGAAAGATTTCTTCTGGCATGTTTTTCTACCCCGTCTCTTACAAATTTCATGAGTATTATTCATTCACGGGTTGCCCTGGATCCTCTGTAAATTACAATTTCTGACCTGCTCCCTAAAGAATTTTTCGGAAATCCTTTGTTACCTTCCAACAGTTAAAGGATAAAGATCTATTACTTGCACAGCAAAAACTTGAAGAAAAGCTTTCATACTGCTTTGAATTGAGGGATATTCTCTCTAATTAGATCCCTTTTATGTTCGATTGACTGTAAATCATATTCGCGAACAATTTTCTTGTCTGAATTCATAGATTGACACGTTGCTTTGTACGTGTATTCTGTTCGTCGAAATGGCTTGGAAAATCGTGGATAGTTTCTATTCATAGTAGGTGGATACGATTCTTCCCTGTTTATAATTTTAACCTGTTTTCCAAAGATTTTCTGAGGATCCTCTATTTATACGGTGTGCTTTTTTTGGTACGAAAAAATTCCGTTTTATTTTACGTTGAATGGGGTTGAAGAGAAACTACAGGCTTGAATAACCCGAGGGCATAGATTTTCCACCAATGCGAACCCTTTCCCTGTTTGTGGGTAATTCGACCCTCGGCGAGGTAAAAATAAGCACGAGCTTTTAATGGAAAGATACAGTTTACCGTAAACGACGTTCGAGCGGAATTTTTTCCCTTTTTTTTCGTATACCGTTGGTCACGAAAGTATCTGGCCACGTTTGACGTCCAGTAAATGTATAATAAGAATTGCATATCAGTAAAAGTAAAAACAACTATAAAAATATTTTCAACAAACGTTATTATTGACTATTATTGCCTAAACGCCACGAAAATGTCCACGATAAAATAAATAAATTATTTGCCCCTTACTACCTTGGCACAGCGATTTGAAAACGTGGTAAGTCGAACTGAAATTGATTAATGGGCTCGTAAAATGTTTAAAAGACGTTAAAATAATCGAACAACCGATGCTCCAATTGAGCTTGGTATATCGGCTCGGAATTCTAACGATGTTGTCGATTGCATTGCGTGTAACGAGCCTGCATGTGCCAAGCAATCAGTTTGCATTTACTGTAACGACAATGCGTGTGCGCTGTGCTCTTTACTCATTGGTTCGCGTGTCGCGTAAAAGTTTGCGACCTACCAGGATGGTGACCCAGAAATTCACACGAATGTGAACTCGACATTCGTCCGCCATGTAAGAGCAAAATGTGTGTTACTCTTCGAAATCCTTCGACTGATCTACTCTTGTATTCCATTTTCTCGCAATTACATTATCAATTTTTGAAAGAACAATTATTTTCTATATTCGAGTCTACAAAGTTTTTGTATTCCAGCCAAGTGATCGAAATATTTCGGCAATATCATTTCGAAAAGAAAAATCTTTCATACACTCAAGTACAACAATTTGAAATGCTGCTTCAAAGATCTAAAATAGTCATTCTGATTATAAAGCTGCTCTTCTGGACATGCCGTACCCACATTTCTAAATTTTATGCATTCGCACAGATGTTGGAGTTAACGCAGAGAGCGTTAACTCCAACTCCAAGTAAGTATATGTAGAAACCGGAAAGATGGGAAAACTGTGTCTACTCTTAATGTAGCGATAACTTCTTTCACTCGAAATAAGAGAAACAACGTTTGCACAGTTTTAAGCACTCAATGGAATCTTCACTTTTCTAAAAACCGTTAAAATCTGACTTAAGTAGGGATCAGACACTACTTTTTATGGAAAAATGTGAAAACACTATCTATAGATAAAATAGGAAACCCCGAATTGTGAAACTTCATTGTTTAGATGCTCCGCTTGTGCACGTAGTGTAACTGGACGGTCTTTAAGGTTGTATTCAAAGTTAATTCTTGGTTATCGCAGGTAAAAATCAATATTTTTGTATTCCGGTGCAAGATAATAATTGTATTATATTATAATGAACAATTTATTGCATAATTATTGGACAATTCAGAACTTCTAATCGTGTTTTTACATTTCTTCGTTGAAAGCAAAAACCTATTGGTTTCCAGGTGTTTGACCTTTTCACACCTGTGCGTACGAAATTCGGAAGAGAAATTGTTAATAGGCATGTTGTGACATTTAGAATTGATGGTCAGCTGAAGGAAAGTTATCGCAAGAGAATAGTGAAGGACAGCGCGAGGTTGTGTAAGACTGCTTCTCGGAGATTCTACTTTAGACAGTAAAAGTGAATGATCTATGCATCAATAAATGTTATGGATCTGCAGTAACTGTCTAAACGACCATCGGGAAAATTTCGCAGGGTGTGAAAATGTAGTAAGCTTTTCTTCTGTAAAGAATTTATTGCGCAATATTTCGAAGGAACAATCATAGAAATAAAAATTTCAACAACAATAACTTTCGTCGTTTAACTGCTGAAGTCATCATAACTTTTACTTTTCGATACATAAATCTTCAATGAACATGAAATTAAACGGGAAAACTAATCGAAAGGTTTGGAACTATCAGGCATTTCAAACTATGTACATATATAAAAACTTGATGACTTATTGCAATCAGTCTGTATAATATTAATTTCGAATCAAATGAATCGATAACAAGCCATTCAGTAATTGTACAAGTAAGTCAGTGTACATATACGGCGTTTGTATTGCTGTATACATAGTTATCTAATGATTAAAATTGAAAAATTAATATACGCCAACAACAAATACTCTTAGCAAGTTGAATAAGATTCAAGATTATGGAGGATGTTTCTTTACAATGCTCTGACAGAGATTAAGTGTCACTGATATTTTTCTCTCGTGAAGGGTGGAGAGCCCACATGACTTTTACCTTTTGAGCCCAGCATGTGTTGTATATTCAGGTATTCATAGATTTTTTGGATGACACTTTTGACTATTCAAGGGTACATATTAGATATTACAAAGTCGAATGCTAATTGTCACGTTCTATAGAAACACTTTATATTCTTGTCGAGCTATAAATCAACATTGCATACAATGTGCAGGTTGCAAACCAGCAGGCTAATGCTTTTATTTCATTGCTCTGACAGCGAAAACTATTTAGTGTGTACTACAAAGTATAGGAGAACTATTCCTTCCGGTCATAGTCATTTACATACACAGAGCTAAAAAGTTTGATGATACTAAAGTTTTGCACGAATCAAAGGTAACGTTTCATTAGAAACAAAACTAGAGATTGAAAACGCAAATCAAATTTTACATACACCTAAAGTTTCATTAAAACTTTAGTTGTCAAACAGCAAGCTCTTAAATTTAACAGTAACAGAATGTTAGCTTTTACCAGTTGCGGACAAACAATAAATTTCATCTAAAATTAGCATAATCCCTCTTGTATATATCTGAATAAATATTTCATTTAGAACCACAGTACCATAAAACGCACTTGTTTCCTTCATCAGCACATCGAATACTCGAAGAGTTAATAACGTCACAAAAAATCTCGACTGTTTCTTCAAGTTTTTAAAGGCCTCTTTCTAGTTGTATAACTGCAGCAGCCTTTTACAATGAAAGTGTTAGACTTTTGCAAATGTTTTCTATGCTCAATTGTGCAACAGAAAGACACAGAAAAACATCGAGAATATCGATTTCCAATTCCCTGACATCGGCCACCCATATACTTTTTATAATTCAACACGCGCCACGTCAAAGCGCCACAAATTTTGCACTAAAGATCGCACAAGAAAGCTAACAGGTCGCAGCTCGAAATATACCGATATTAAAAACTCTTTGTATTAGCAGCAGATTCATCGATCAGTCAAAATGTCGGGCTTCAAGTGTTTTTATTAAAATGTCTACTTTAAATTTCATCTCATGTTTTCTCAAGACTTTGTGCTGTTTTTGTTTTATTGTTGTAGATAATACTTGCGATCAATTTTATAAGCTCCTCTTTCCTCTCCTTTCATTTCTTTCTGAGATACATATGGAGGGTTCAGAAGCCAATCAGTGTAGTTCCAACTTTCCCTGAACATGAGTTTCGTAGTTCAAAAACCTCTTTCTTGTTAAAACTTTCAGATAAATGAATTAAGTCACTATTTTCATACGTAAGCAATAGATGACGGTACGAACGTTGTCACTGTTTCCCAAATAATTTGTGAAAACCTTGTTTATCTCGGTTTTAATGCTAACGGACTTACACTGATTGGCTTCTGAACCCTTTAATATATCAGAAGCAGTCGTTTCCACTGGCTGGCAAATCTGGTTTTAAAACTGTTCTTATCACACGTTCTGCTCGAAACACCATGCAGCAACTATAAAAAGAATCCGATTCTATGAATCCCCCATCAGCATATCAAACAATCAAATCTCTTAACTAGTCTCTTCGAACTAGAAAACCTATTTGTGCGACTCGCCAACTACATGTAAAAAAGGACTAACAATAAGTCGAGCTAACAGTAACAGGAAGAAAAAGACAAGGACAAGTGAAGCACCGGAACTGAGGGTGGACAACACCGAGCTGGATCGTGCTCGAAAATGCGTGCAAGGGCAAGTGCAGAGGCTGCACGTGGTTGTCTGTCGCTCGTTTCTCCGGTACGCGACTCTCTCATCCGGATGTGGGCTTGGAGTACATCCTGGCCTAGGCAGGGAGGATGCGGCCGCGTGCACAACGAAAATAGAGCAGACGGGAGAAATAAATCAGCGAGACGCACGTTATATACGCTCGGTGATCTCGTGCGTACCGCGCGTCTCTACGCGATGAGAGATCGGGCTACGTGATATGAATAATTTTCGAGAAAAACGTCCGGGAGTCTCGAGACTCTGGCAAGTCTGACCGAGGGACGCCCGATGCTCGAAAGGCACGAAGGAAAATTCTAATCGATTCGCCGGAGTCGCATGCCGCGCGCGTTCTCATCGACGCGAGTCGAATTTTTGTTCGCGCGAATATTGCGTTCGGGAATTCTTTCGATACCGCCTGATGCTAACTACCACGAAGCTGCCCATTTTGTATTCTTGGATGGTGCCGCTGGTGTCGTGCCTTTGCCATTTCGTGCTTTGGAAAAATTGTCACCGACGCAGTTAAGTTTACACCTTGGGGAGATCTTTTGTTGCATATGCATTGGAGTTCTTTTGGAAAAGGTCGGGTTTATTGTTCCGGTCTTAACGACCGCAGTGGTAGTGTACTTTTTAGCTTGGAAGTTGTAGGATTTATGAAAATGATTGGAATTGTTAATATATTTAATAGGGTAGAGTCTTTACATTTAACACAATTAGTCCGTGTGTCATAAGTAACGTTTTTAATAACCTACATGAACATTTACGTATACTCAACTGTTAAACTTTTTAATCCATGTTTAATGATTAAAATAAATTCATTGGATTTGTATTGCTTTTGTGTATTACCCGGCGTGAATCTTAATTGAAGGTGAAATTATTGATTGAAAAGTGATTATTAAAATAAATTCAGAATGAGATTACAAAAATAGCCATCCCTTGATCAGCAGTAGTCTTCCCACAACAAATTTTTTAAGAAAGTATTCCTGCGCTGGCGTTATACCTTATTAACTTGGTCATGTTTCAAATTTGCCAATAAATCGGATCTTGCACTGACTGAGCTAAAGAGACTGCCTGAAATGTGATGTCCAGGGTATGTACTTCTTGCACACTGCTCTTGGCCTCAACGTAAAGCTCTAAGCATTTTGCATTGAGTTTCGAGACCGTTTGAAAGTGGCCAGTTTTGGAGTTGTACTTGAACTACCGATTCAATTAGTCGAATACATGGTTGACCTGGTAATTAACTAATTCAAGGTTTCCAAGAATCCGCGTGATTCATGTAAAAATTGCCATTTATGAAACGTGCAAATCACTCGCAGACTGCTTTTTTCGGTACATCGACTTTGTCACAGATGGCGCAAATATATATGTATATCGGTCGACCCAGACAACTTTGGGACTAAATTCAATTCGTCAAGCATAATGTATCTTCGTTTCTGTTAGCTGGACACCCCGCAGTTTCTAGCTTAAGCTTTCTCTATTAATAGCGAATGCAAAACCATTTCCATCAGTTTTGAAAGGGGTGTATAAAGACTGTTAAATGATGTAACAATAAACATTCAACTGGAATCACAAAATGAAAATGGCAGGAACTTATTAGTTAACCTAATAAATAGTTCACACTCAGTATAAACAGGAAGTGTTTTTAGGGAATGAGGGAATGTATATTTCGATTAGCTGATATCTTAGTATGATTTAAATAGCAATGTAGGACGGGCTGTTATGTTTTCAGCAGCTGGTATTTTTGCATTTAACGGGCTGTTATAAATATGTAATACTTATTGTATCTTGTAAAGTGCCGTGTTCATGATGATTATACTTGCATTGTCTTACTTTTTTTTATGAAGCTTATTTCTAGTTTATTGTTCATTGTCTTACTTTTTTTTATGAAGTTTATTTGTAGTCAATACAATAAAGGTATAGCGTCTCAAGGGTCTGAGTTTGACGTTGATACTTCTCTGCAAGATTGCAAAAATGAAAGTAACGTTGCAAACTTTGAAAGTGTGCTGCATATGTATAAGATTGGCTTCTCAAAAAAGCATTTCTGTAGAGATGATTGCCTGGCTAGTAAAATACAATCCATATCTGTAATATACAGGGTGAGGCATTTAAAACAGGCCACTTGAATAACTCGGTTGCTATTGGTCATAGAAAGAAATGTGTCAGATACAACTGGCTTCGTTTGGAGGGTGCTATAATCTCATGTCAATAGTTTTTAAAATTATTCAGGTGCCTTGTTTGAAATACCTCACCCTGTATATGGACCTTTTATATATGTGCTCGTAATATGACATATAGATTTACAAATATGTAATATAGATAAATTATAGTTTTATTAACTAAAATGTGCAATTCTTTATTTTCGAAAATGATCAATTCACAAAATGTTGGAAATTCGTCATTCAATCGTTCTGTGTGACTCGTAACACTGTGCACGTGCAAGAACAAAATGTCGACAGTAAATATTCATGAGATGCCCTAAATTGTACGGTCCAATTAGAAGAAGGAATAGCTGCATTTTAAAGTTTTTTTTCCACCTTTATTTGAAGTAGGGCTACAATCTGACCCAGTTACTAAAAATAATACAAAGGCTTTGGGTACAGTTTACAGCCATCCAATAAGACTTCCTGCGAGGGATTCATATTTTCCCTTGCTAAGCCCTTTCTTATTTCCGCTTCAGGCACTAGTATTTCACGAAATCTCTTATTCCTAGAATTTTTACCCACAGCACACTGCAATACGAGCTTGATACATGGCACAATAGAGATGTTTGACCAACCTTTATACGTATTAGATTGCCACTGTTCCGAAACAGCATCGAACGTATAAAACCAACGATTGAAAACGACTGAAATATTTTTCTCATTCCCTCTGTATCTTCTGGGTCGACACTTGAACTGGAAAGATTGCAACTATTTCAATTGAAGACCGCGAAGTTGCTACAGCAATATTAAATCGATTGAAGTTGTACACGATTCTTTATTACGTACTTTACTCAGCAATTGGAACACATGGGCGGAACCGCTGGTTTTATTGGGTTGTGCAAAGTTTGTAGATATTTTGTTTCTGATGCAATCACGTTTCATTTACAAGTAGCTCTTGTTCTCGTGGTTGTAACATTTTTCTTGGCGAAAGAATATATTACGAGCATTATAAAACGGAGCGAAAAGAGAAAGCGGCTAGTCATTATGATTTTCATGGTTCAAGCGAGTTGTCGAAAATGTAGTACGTTTTTGTTCAAGATAAACTGTTATTTGAAGAAACTTTTCTTTGGCCATGATAATGAATAAAGTTTTATTAAGGGGAATCGTGTGTCTAGAATACCGGTACCAAATTTCACTTTTACTTCTGGTCAGTATGTATTATATGGAGGGCTCAGAAGCCAATCGGTGTAAGTTCAACTTTCCTGAACATGAGTTTCGTATTTCAAAAACTTCTCTATTGTTAAAACTTTCAGTTGATAAATCAATTAAGTCACTATTTTCATACGGCACAATAGATTACAGTACTAACACTATCATTTTTTCCAAGTAATTTGTAAAAACTTTATTAATCTCGGTTTGGTATGCTAATGGACTCACACTGATTGGCTTTTGAATCCACCTATGTTACCATGTTATTTTCTCATAACTTTTAAACGCACAAATATACTTGATTGAACAAACACTTTAAAAAACAATTTCGTTCTTTTTTTTACAGTCAGACAATTTTGAATTGCCTTAGGTATAAATTACTGCTGTATTCAGATATTATGTTTGCAATCGTTATAAAGATCGTGGAAAACAAGTAACGTGTTCATCAATAATTTCGGCTAACAGCTTGTATGTTTTTCGTGCATAAACTTTTTGTTTTTGGGCAGCCTTATTAGATTTATATAACAATTAATCTATCAATCCGGTTTGCTTCGATACACTCATTGAAATGAGTCACTAGAAACTACAGCTGAATCGTGATCTTCTCTCCGTAACTTTCACTTTCCAGGAACGTTCCTGTAACAGCAATATTTCGTTTTATTACACGAGAAATTATTGGCCATCGGTTCTGTCCGATGTTTTAATTATTACGCAACTTACTACCGCTTTCCGTTATTCGGAAGAGTTACAAAATTTTACTTTCATCCTTAATACATACATTCGTTTTTATGCTTTCAACCATTCATGTATCTGTACAAATCAAGTGAACGGGAAGGAAAGTTTTAATACATCCGTAAATTCTATAGCAGGTGCTGACGATGACACAACTTTTAACAGTACGCGATATTATATAATTATTTTTTGATCATATAAGTTAATTTCTTTTATTCTGGACTGACAGTTTCTCTTTAATAAATGGAGTGGATTTTCAATTCGTCTGCACTGTGTAACTCACTATAATACAAGCTGATTTGTCGAAAATTTCGCCAGGTTTAAATTTAGTATGCGTTGAAATAGTTACCCCTGTCGTAAGAAAGACTGTGATATACATACACACTGTAACATTTCGATCACAATCAGTTACCATTCGAAAGTTCTGTAATTCTACTGACTAAAATACAATGCCAAACAACTGTAGAACATAATTAAAGATACAATATTAAACCTACACCTTTTTTTACTTTCAATAAATACAACGCGGATATTGGAGCTGTCTCTTTTTTTTAAGGAGTAGTGCTCAATAGAGTTTAATTAAATTTATTATAATTAACAACGAACGATTTTATAAAATTTTAAAGATGGAATCATCGTCAACTTCACTTTTTGTATTTTCCACAACATCTGGTACCTTGTCTGGCTTTGTTTTTCTGCAGCTCTTGGTGATAGTGATTTTTAGTCAGGAGCCCTTGTAAAATTTGTTGCTAAACATATTTATACTTTGGTAGCGATTTTTCCTCCTTCTTGCACCAAGCGAGAGGTCGGATTGTTCATTACAAGATAGAATATGTATATAATAAAAATATATAAAATTGCAACTGCCTCCTTGTTGCTTCAAATCCTGACATCAGTATCATTTCTAAACTATAAACCACCATAAACTATGCATAAACTATACACCATACTATGAACGCACCATCATATATGCAAGAAAAGACTTTGCAAATTACAAACATTTCCTTTTACATGTTTTATAAACCATTTCTGAGCGAAAATGACAAATGCAATGAAGATGGAAAAGCAAATTTACACAGCGTTCAACTTATCGTCGTCGTTCACACTACATTTACGAATACTGTTTGCACACCTATTTATACCGACACCTGTCATATTAACCCTTGTGTGAGCAACCGAAATGGTCGATAAGTTTGGAGCTTAGTTACTTGAAATGTTTTAAAATTGTCCAAGGAATGGAGATCCGGAGTGATTTTGCGATGTCTTGTCAAGAACATACAAAAATTATTAATGGAAATATAGAAATGGGTACCCGGGTACCTTGTTGCCTACGCAAGGGTTAATGGGTGCCAGTAAAAATGCGCGTTTTCTTGAAAAAAGTTTATTCACTTAATTTAGAAATGAGATGCGATTAATTCAATTATTCAATATTAAACATACCTTTATTACTTTGAACTCTTAATGAAAATGCACTCTTAACATCAGTATGGAGATTTCATTGCAAGTACATATCACCTGTAACCACCCAGTATATCGTTCGACTATCATATTACCGACCTGACAAGCCGAAAAAGGTGCACCGCAATAATCAACCGTGAACCCTACATAATGACAAAGTTCTATTATAAAATACCATCACGTACATACATTCGGCGTGTCTCCTTTGTGAGATGCATTCCACAAACAAAAAGTGAAAGAAGCTAGTTTAAGAGCGGGATAGGGGCCGTTTAAATGCGGATACGGTAATGCAGGCGTGAGAAAAGGAACGGGTCCGTTCGAAGAACCAGTCGGCTACTTTTCTTTTGCTCCCAATGACGTCAGAATTCTGGGATCCTTTCGTTGCACGTGGTGCATCCAACTGCATCATTTGTATTTTTATCCCGCGCGATTTAATCTACGGTCGCGAACGGAACATCGCGGAAGCTCGCGATGAAAATTGGCCGGATTTCCGCGCGTGGGAACGTTCTCATGAAATTCGAACTTTTAGGAAGCACTCGTTTACCTAAACAATCGCGCGAGACACGAATTGCATAATGCAGTCGGGGATGTTGAATGAAATAATATTTAAAAGCAGTAAATAGTATATAAATAGATAAACGTAGAGGCATTGTTCTTTTAGATTAGAGTATTTTCTATTGTTTTAACGTTTCAATTAAACGGATCGAAATATATCATTTTGGTGAACTTGTACATCAACCCACGTCACCGATTTGGATAATTTTTGAATATGTTATCAGGATGAAGATTTGAAACAATTTTTCTTCTTGCGACAATGGTGGCCTCGTGTAGTTTTCGAGATATTCGCGAAAAACTGCTGCTACTACTACCGTGTGTAACATAAACTTAGGTCCAATTTGATTTTTTGCCATAACTCTGGACCTAGTCAAGCGACTCGGCTGAAACTTGTTTAACATGTAGCCTAGACACTATGGAGTATATGTGCAAAATTGCATATTAATGCAGTGCTTCATTTTGATACAATAAACATTTATCTGACTTTCATCAATTTTTGACCGTAACAAAAGTATATGTTCACTTGCAGAAAAACAAAAACGTCAATTAACTGAAACATAATAACTTTCAGGAATAAATGTTTTCAATTATTTATTGTTCTTCCACCATTTTTTATTAAAAAATTCATGCAAAATCTAGCAGAATCAATGACCAAGAGAATGAATTTGTTAATAAAAAGAAGAGTGAACTCATCGAAAGGGTACCTCATAAGAATGGCCTAGGAGGGTATATTGTATATCATATCTCTAAATAAGCGAAAAAGAAGTGTCCGATATAAGCGAAAAGTTTATCCCCACCACTGGGGGGTATACTCCTTGAGACGTCCACAAGTTCGCTTGCCCATAATGTAACGTGGCCCTGGATCGAGTATATCGCTGAACTAGTACTACTAATTCTACGATGAAACTTGGTATTTCTCATTCTCTTCTGATGAAACTTTCACCTAGACATTGGTGGCATTTCTCTGATTAGAATGACACGAAGAACGATATAATTTGGCCCCTATTTACTGGTTTCATTAATGGTAATAAGGTTCGAACGCAGAAAAGAATAGCGAGTGAAAGAGAAAGCGAAGCTGCGACCGTGACAATCGAGAAATATCAGAAGACTAATGGCCTTTTGTATTGATCGAGAATGCACTGCAAAGTTTTAATTTTCACTTCTTCTTTTTATATAATGTTCATCAAGATATTCGTGATATTATTCTGTTCAAATGAGTTCAAACGCGACATAAATTGTATCACATTTTACATTATATAATAAATGGAGTATAATGCATTGTGAACAGTAAATATGATCCAATTATTATGTATAGTGTTTGGTGTTATTAGAACAGTTATTTTAACAATGTACTAGTAGCGAATATCTCGAAAACTAAAAAGGTCCGACATTTTTGTAAGAGGAAATAGTTGTTTGGTGTGTCGATTTCTACAAAATATCAAAAAATCCTCCAACTCGGTAAAGAGGCTAATCGACAAGCTCACGAAACTTCTGTTTTTAATCAATATCCAGTTTTATACCTCTAGTGACAATTGATTTTTTTTAATAATTCTGTATTATGTATATAGGTAATAATTTAGAATGGACAATTGTACTGAATCGGTTTGATTTATTAAACTCTTTCGTGTTATTACACTCGCTTTAAGCATTTCTATTCTTGTTAATTTCAAATTCGATATTTGTACATCCCCCCGTGTGAACGGTGGCAACTTCAAATGTTTGTTAGCATTTTCTGAAGCGCCGCAGCGACGTACATAATGACGTGTTAAACTAGCAGATGACACCGTGGGTTTTTGAGTGTGAGAAAATGCCATTTGTTTTTGCCGTCTTCACGATTGTCTTCGTTTTTGTTAAAGTCCAGCAAGAAACGACTGTCGTAATCTGTTCTTTCTGTGTACGACTATACTCGTACCACCATTTTAGTACCGAGGCAAAAACGTGTGAGATGTTGATTTTGATCGTCGTAAAATTCTTCTTAAACTGTACAATTATAAAACTCTTCGTCAACAGGTTTCACTAGAAGCAACGAGTTTTATTTTTGTTGCTGTTTCATGTCAACCATAATTCTTATTGCGAAAAGTGTTCGATGCTACGGTGTTTTAATAATTTTATACGTGCAAATAATTTAGGGCAATTATGGAATATAAAAGTAAATATATTAGTACGTATGTACTTTGTAACTATTGTCGCAGCTTATAGTAGAGTTCGAAACTGATTTGATTTATTAAATTTTTGTCTCCATTTGTACACTCGAATGGTACGACATATGTTATAGTATCGAGTATAGTATCGACGAGGGTAGCACAATAGCACTAAATATGAAAATCGATCTTTGTGTTATCTAATTCTATGAAACAGGAAAGGAACATAATGATCGGTACTTTTTAAAAGGGAAGCATTGATTATTGCTGAAAATAAGTTCGAGAAAGAAGGAGGTATTATCGACCAGAAAGGAACTGTCATTAGCGTTGAAGACCGGTCGTCCACCATCATTTACTACACGTAATGACTTAAATATACGTAATTCAATATTAAATGTAATTGCGAACCTTTCTAATACTCTTGACGTCAATTGACGTCAGAGCGTATATATCGCCCGTCACGCGTCAAGAATTTCAAATTGTTTTAATTGTTGCAGTTCAAATATTTATTGCAATTTCAGACAGGATATTGAAGACCCTATTCCACTTTGACTGCACAAGTATGTAATGCGAACAGTGTGATAATAATATGTGGGACGCAACAATGATATGTGTATGTATAATTGTGCCTGGAAGTAAAAATTGCAAATAATACTCTGTTTCTAAGATTCCAATGAGAAAAGGTACATAATTTTTAAGAGAAGACAAATTTGAATTAGAAGAGTAACTCTTTTTTTGGTATTTAAGTTTCGTTCGTCATGACCTTGGTTACAAAATACACAGTCCTTGAAACTCATTGTCAGTTCACGAAACTTCGTCACGAATTACGTTCACGTTTGTGTAAAACATTACGATAGTTATTGCCACGCAACACGAGAGTTTAATTTTTGCCACGGCCACTTTTCAGCTAGTTAGCGTAAATGAAATTTTATGTTTCGGATAAATGGATTTAAATTATTCATAATTTGTATGCGCGCCGAGTTATAATATTGTATTGTAGAAGTATTGAATTATACCGAAGCGTGCAAAGTGCCTTGGCATTAAATTAAATGGTTATTATTCTGTTCGTCGAATTAGAAATTTAAATCAAGGTGGATGGTGTTAGGTGCAATACTATATTTCCATAATTAAAATTGCGTTCACACTTACCGGCTGTAACTTTCAAATCACCTTCAATTTTTTTTCTTTATACTTTTTCCTCTTAAGAATTCTTTTTCTTTGATTATCATTTCCGTCTGCGTCTTATGCAATAATACAGTGCTGGATTATTAATGATATTCAGTGTAAACTATTTGCAAAAATGTAATATAATATCATGCGGAAGTAATATAAATAAAGAAATATTTGTAATGAATTTTAAATGCAGCATTTTATTGGTAGTATAGTAATCTTGAATTAACAAAATACAACACAAATATTAATACAATTTAAACAAATGAATACCACTTATTTAATGAAATAAATAATAAACTTAAGATTTACTATTTTCTTATCTACATTTATTTTCTAACCACACAGCGGTTAATATTCCTTCGTATATTAATATATTTGAAAGTGAGCAAGATGTCTGCAATTTATCATCATTTTCTGCATTCCTTTATCGTAATGAACAATTTATTCGCTTTTCAAGGGAGCTACCTTTCGCTAATCTACATCTGGCGTGTCGAAGAACGATTTTTATTGTGAAAGTCAGCACAATGGAGTCCTCGTAATCAATAGAACGTCACGCGTGAACTTTTCAATGTATTCACCAGCGTTCCCATTAAAATTAAAAGTTTTTTACGATTCGATCGCAGAAGAACCGTTCTCCATCGTCTCCCCTCTCTCGAACAGTGTACTCCAAGCAGTGCCTTGGAGTAGTTCCGTTACACTGTGCATAATCACACACCGGTCCAGCTCACCAGACACCTAGAAAAGTGTTTTGCGTGGGTTCTCAAACAATCCGTATGACTAATGCAATGAACAACGAAGCATAATTACGTTTCTCAATGGAGTACATGTATGTATTCCCAGGAAACGCGGATTCTTTGCACGGAGACTCGTTGAAAATGTTGCTTGGCAGGTTTTATGGAAATTGCGTTCGAGATTTCGAGTCAAATTTGGTTCTCGACAGGCGAGAAAGGTGTAGAGGTAATGGAAATGAGAAAATAGGCAAGGAACAGAATGAAGTTGCGTGTGATAAATTATGTATGCTTGTAATGCCTGTTTTTAAGAACGAGTGATTTATAGTAGAAGAATAAAATACTGTTCGTCTAGTAATTGTAGAGTCATTCGGAGTGTCTGCGCGTTTGGTTAAAATATATTTGTAGCGTTCGAGTTCAACTATTAAATTTGCTACGAAAAATATTAATAAACTATTAATATAATCGTTGATAAAGGAATTATAATTGTTGGCAGTATTCGCTTATTTACAAATACATATGCGTGCAAAAGAAACTACAACGCATCCATGCTTTAACTTAAAATCTGTTCAACGTATCGACCTAGGCAAGGGCTATTTACTAAAATGAAAAAGTTATGAACAAAATGATAAATTATTTTAAGAATAATAACTTACGCCTTCATGATTTTCTTTTATTAGAATCGCACAAGTATACGCAGATACTTTATAAATGACCCGACTCTTAAACATTTTGTGGCAATTTTTATATTAATATTTCATTCACATTATCTGGTACAGTTTAATGTTCAATTAATACTATATCTTCAGTAACGATGGAAGTAATAAGGAGAGATATTTGATGTAAACTAAGAAAAGGTTTGCAGGCACCGTAAGGCGCTGCAACTGTTTCAATTTTTTAAATACGTGGAAGCGGTAAAATTCCACCATCTGTCAGCAAAAAGTTCCCCACTAAAATTCACAGTAAATCTACATAGTGGGACTCGTAATCACAACGGCACAGGTAGCATTTAATAGGATTAGAAACATCCGTACCTGACAATAATCTCCTAGAGGCGGCACCTTAATAAACGTGTATCAATTAAGAAGCGTACGCGCCCTGTTATGGCATCATAAAATTTAGGCAGACGTGCAGCAAACAGGCTGCCCCATCGTAAACATGGAATCGTGTATTAATATGTGCACCTTTCGTTTGCATGGTAATGTAAGGGAACATAGGGGAAGAGTAGAAAAAAAACTGGTTGCGTCGAATAAACGACGCTCATATGATCTTTGATTAGTTGCACTGTGGACGAATGTAATTATTACTCCTATACTAGTTGGATTTTCCAAGCGTGCCGGCGCGTCCACGTTTAGCATATTCTCGATAGGTCTGGCACATCCGGGATCATCAATTGGCGATTCGTATGATTTATGCATTTAATTGCACTGTGATGGCTGTTTATTCATTTAATAGCAGAAATAAATATACATTAAAACGTAATATTTCTAGGATTGTATGGAATATTGTCTGACTTTTACATATTTGTTAGTATTATCGTATCTTGCAATTGCAGAGAAATATGAGTCGCTAGATTGTCAAAGTGACTAATCCCAGCAAGCAAGAAATAGAAAAAATTGATAAATTCACATATGTGCATTGTTTTTGAAAATTGCTTATAAAATATGTATTTAAATATACATTGTAGTTGTAGATTCTATTCTACGTCTGGGATTTTCTCAATTATGATTGAGTCAATTATTTATTATTCAACTACTCCGCACAAAGTTGTATCGTTGAGTGGCGTTGAACGTCATTATGAAGGAAACTTTATTTTAAATATAAAAAGTTAGGCACCAGCCAAGTGCTTAGGCAGCAGAATTTTAAAAAATAATTCAAGTTGAGTTAGTCGCTTTGGCCTCTGAACGAATTACGAGAGAAAAACGTAGGAACCTAATATGTATTTCTACAATGGTATAAAGTATTTTCTGACTCCTATTTTTTAACGCAATTGCATCTTGATATTATGGAGGCACAAGTAATGAGAAGCATATTTTAAATTAATCCAATAGTTTACGTGATAGTCTTCCCAAGAGATGTTAAATAGCATACAAAATCTGTTGAAGGGAATTTTGTTATCTAATTTCTATCCAGGGACAAAATGAGAACGAACAATTGTTTAAGGTATATTGTTGCATATTCGAAACAAGAATAAATGAATTCAAGATTATCCATAGTTTGCATTTCATACAATTATCAGGTGCAAGGAAATAGATAATTGTGAAATTGTATTAAATAAACAAACACAAGTGACGTATGAATACCTTTAATTGTGTATTAAAACGAAATATTATTATACTACCGCACAATTCACTCGTAACGACACAAAAATTCTTTTCGCAACGCTATTACTCTCCCGATACTTTTTATACGTCATGCACTCTATATCTGTATTCTTTCAATCTTATTTTCGCACAAACGCACATCTTTAACGCTTCCAAACTATCTCGCCTAAAGATTCCTCTATCGCTCTGGCCCGAGCATCTCTCACATGAAATCATTTTCCACATTCTCACGCCATTTTCGAACCCAGACAATTGTTCAAATAAGCAGAGCGCTGTTTGCTCGGACGTAAATTGAATTAAGTCGCGCTGGCGAAGGGACAAGGACGCATATAAGCCTTTAATTACGCAAAACTAAAAGTTGCACGACTGCACACGCCTTCGCGGGACAGACTAGAATGCGCAGCGCGAGCGTATTTCACCTGAACGTGTTCGAAAACTGTTCGTTTCTTGCATCGCGTTGTTCCTTTTCCGATTAATCGTGTCACGGTTTCGACACCGATTATATTTTACGCTCAAGAGCTTTGCTATGGCTAGTTGGAGCGAAATCGTTTTTTTTTCTTTCTGTTTCCTTTACAACGAGTCCTTTATCACGTGCCGATAATAATTTCTAGATATTATACTATTATGCTGCTAGTCGTGGACGTTCTGAATGAATCGTTTTCTATTGAAACAATTGACGATAATTGCTGTGGAAGTGCATACCTCAAAGCCGGCAAAGCAAATTGATCGGTGGAAAAATCTATCTGCTCGATGCGTGGAGATTAATAATTCATACATTCGAGTGTTATTACGCTCTTGCCATATTTTCCAGCGCTTTTTTCATTTTCAGAACTGGTACTAGAGTTGTAAACTGTTGGGCGGGGAAATAGTTAAAGTCCTACGAGTCGCTTTCAATATTAAATGAAATAATATCGGCGTTTTAATGTATGGCTCGCAACACGTATGATTTCAACACGGGTAATTAAGATGTAAAAGGAGATAGTGCTACGTAAGTTGCCGGACACTTTTTGAAGAATGGTGGGAACGTGAAATTTTATTAATTCAGCTGAAGTTTGGTTCATTAAGAACTAGTGCGAGCTTCAAGCGACGTTTCAAATGAAAAATTGTACTAAATGTTGGGAAAAAGGTTGAATTACTTAAAGAATCTTCCACTTGCATATCTTAACTCTTGTGTCAATAACCGAAATATATAACGTTGTTCAATATCCTGGCCTGGTGCCCACTTTCAGAATTCGCATAATAAACGAATTTCATCGCGGGTAAATCTTAATCTTACTAATTCATACATATTGTGAGCTTCCTAACGAGAGTACATGGGCTTCGACCGCGTTCGAAACGTTTCTCTAAACGTTACATGTCTCGTCGTGTCCCTAGCAATTAGATTATTACCGCCAAGGAACGTTGAACGACCGATCCTCAGGCCCCGGTCAAGGAATTGCCGAGGACAAGGTAATAGCACCAAGTGCGTGCCCGCTGTGGGCCTATTGTTTAGACGCTGATTATATAGTTGTGTAAATACTCTTATTTACTCAATAATAAACGATATATAACTCATATTTCGACAAGTGGGCGCCCAGGACTACCTTATTCAGCAACGACTGTGCGAAGTATTACTCGAAAATTTGGTTTAAGCACGAAAACAAAAATGTGGGAATGATAATTCGCTTCTAAAAGGTTCGAATGGCGACGATCCGGGCGGTTTTTAAAACATTTTCAATGGAAAGGTAAAAGTTTTCATGAAATGTATTCAAGTGGGCAGCTGGGTACCCGGTTATTGACATAGTGGTTGAATAAACGACCAAGCGTAATTAATTTGAAATAAAAATATGTAACGCTACCAATATCAAAACTTTTAAAATATTAGTTAAAATTGAGTAAATGGAAAATTATTCTTGTCGAAAAGCATTCATAAAACAAATATAACGTTATACGGAATAGTAGCAACATTATTTACTTTGGTAATTCTGTTTGAAAGGTTTATTGCAAATATTAATATGTCTAAAGATGTATGAGTTTCTTCATAATTTTGTCATTTCAATGTGCAATTTAGTTTCATACACAGCGAAGATTAACAGCCTTACGTTGAACAGGAATCTTTCCATGATTATTTACCTCACTGTCCAACGATATGTTAATAACAGGTACCTCCAATAACCACGATGATTTACGAGGTGTATTCCGCAATGATTACGAATATTATTTTCAAACAGCAAATACGTTTCGTAATTAGAAAAGAAGTTACAATATATCAAAATCAATTGGTTGTAAGAGTCTCGTAATTTTAATGGTTACTCATTTAATCAGTTTAAAATTTTTATTATTTCGAAGAATACTTCTTGCTGCAATTATATGTGTACATATATATTGTTACTCTGTTATATTTATATTGACGTGTTTTGTAATTACGCATTATTAGTTCATTAATAACTCACGCATAGAGATTATAGAAACATAATCTCAGTTATATTATGTAAATATTCAATAAAAGGAAGAACCTATTTTCGAATGATCAGAATTTCCGAAAATTTTCGTGATGAAATTAAAAGAATACCAGAGCATTAGTAACACGGTTCGTGAATTGCAGCCGAATAATTTCCTTTTCTTTAATAAGAAAAAGCAAGCGGGCAAAAGGCAATGAATCATACCGAAATGATCGTATAGGAAGAATTCAACATTCTTCGCAGCATTTCTCACCGTAACGAAGCAGAAGCTGGATGCTCAGAATTCGTGAAACTTTTCCACGTTCTTCTTGCATTGGAGTTTAAAGGAAGTTCTTTATTCTCCTCGCGTTAATGAATACTCGCTTCTTGAAACGTCTTCGTCTCGTCCCGTTTTCCTTCTGCGTCGCAATTTCGCGAGCAGCACCCACGATTTTGTTATTCAACGAAAATGTTGTCCCTGGAATTCGGATATATTGTGCCTGCACAACGTATTTGGTTTAAAACATTTATCTATCAAAACAGTAATAACTTTCTAAAGCATTATTTTAGACACAAGCTTTTATCGACTCATTCTGAATGTTACAAAGATTAAAAGTATTCATACAATCCCATGCAAGTGTGGAAATTATAATGTATGTTGCTTCCATTTCTGAATATACAGCTGCGTGCAAATGTTTCTGGCTAGTTTCGCATATTATTCCAAAGCGACAACTAAAAGAATTTTGACTAATATTCGATGTTTGTACTTTTTAAATGTGTTTATTTACAAAATCATTAAACCAGTTTGTTTAAAAGTCTTCAGTCATTTCTGTACATGAGAATATAAGTAACAGTACCCATGTTGCACTTGGTCATTAATAAGAAAAGCAAGATACAGAACTCATTTGTTATCAATTTCCGATAACCCGACAAATTTAAAAGTTGCAAGTACTTTTGTTCTCTATCGGGCACAGTATATTGCCAAAAGCATTAGGTACCTTTAGAAGAAATTTATGCAGTGTAACAATAAACACTGAAACTCTGAAACGAGAATGCTGTTTGTTTTCACAGTAGAATATAAAAGGGAAAAACCTTCTGCATATGCGTGTGCAATTTTTTTACATACAACGTTATTTATGCAACAGCTGAATAAATATTTTCTTGATCCCCTTGCGTTCGCTCGTATAATTCGACGCGCATTTTTTCCGTTTTTGCATTGCAAAACAGATCTTGCCGACCACGCATATTCGAGAATCCATCGGTTGCATAAAACATCGAATTACACAATTTAGCAGAAACGTATCGAGCATCTGGTAAACAGGAAGTTGGATCGTTAAGCGCAATACGGATCTTATCCGACGATTACTGGTTGGCCCGAGCTGTTGTCAGGATATTGCATCGCCAGATTAGATCGTTTCGAGGAAGGATGATTGTTGCTGGAACTTTTGCGGACAGTCTCTTGAATATTAAATTTCATCCAGGTTGTGGTTTGCCGTTATTTGAAAAGGTTTGCTTTATTTCTGCCGTCTAAGACACGTTGCTTGGATGTTTTATCGTTTTACGTATGTGTGGAGATAGCTAACGAAACGAATTAACTTCACGTGCAAATTATTCTGGATACAGATTTTCCTTTTGTGAAATCAGAATTTTGTTTGACAATTGTTGGAAGTCATTAGCGTCTCGAATGTGTTAGGAACTCTTTATAATTTAGGTGAAGCTGCTGCGTTGATAATTTGGAACTTATTGTTAGTTGATTAATATGTATCGCTAATATTTCAGCAGACTGACAGTATTTGCATTATATTGTTTCATATGCAGCGAGCAATTCTTTTTCCCCTTTTTAGACTTCATAGGAAAATAGTTGTTGCAAAAGCTTAAATGTCTTAATACGTTGCTTTAAGATTGGGGTGTGTCAGAAGAATTGTGGCATTACAGTAGCTATTGAGGGCACGGCATGGGGAAGAAATATTGAACGATCGAGAGACTCCTTGGATTAGAATTTTTTATGCGGCTGGTGTATCGATTCGAATACTGGCGTTCTGCAGAAGAAGGGATGTTTCCTCCCAGTTGGCGAAGGAATCCATTCCCTCGAGATGAAGCGAATAACTTTTTAATTAAGCCTCCTGAATATGCTGCTAGGGATCATAGAATAAATTATTTACTTATTCAATTGCAGTGTCTTGTGCTGCAAATCTATTAATAAAATATAAAGCTCTTTCGTTTCCTACAAGTGTACAATTTAACGATCTGCTGGGAAAGAAACTTCAAATTTGTAATCTTATTTTATATAACTAGTTAACAAGAATATGTGACACAGATTTAAAAGACGATATTTTAAATTGAATTTGGTTTTTCACGCAATGAATTTCAGCGTTAATACATTTTGTGCGACGTGATTTATAATTACAATAATAGCTAAAATGGAACTGATTAATAATAATAATAAACCCTGGTTTAAACAATAAACGTAATAGGTTGGGCATTGAAATTATGAATCCTGGAATCTGATTTTAGAGCAGAATATATGTATGTATATCTGCTTTGCGATTATAATATATTGGAAGATGCAAAATATAACTAAAATATATGCAGAGCATATGTAAAATATATGCTACGTTCTTTATTGTTTTGTTTGTTATAATCGACTAATAAATTTTTATTACTATAATTTCAGTTACAAAATATCTTTCAATTTTCTCGGTCGCTAAAACTGTCGGAACTAAAACTTATATATGTTAAAATTAATTTAAAAAAATACAGGAAGGTACACATGTATTATATAAAATACGAAAATGTATTCAAACAACTGCCTAATGACGAAACGAATTTCGAACCTCAATAATATTTCTATAAATATTCACTGCCTACCCTCATTTTTACTCGCGGCAAAGAGAGAATGAGTTTGATGAATGAACCGTAACAGGTAAAAATCACTTTCACATTCATCATAACATTAACCAATATTTAAAATGAATAGTAGACAAAGTTGCCTTCCTAATTCTAGCAATGACTCAGTGATTCGAGGAATATCTATATTTCCACGCCTTTCTCTTCCGCTTCTACGGAGTATTGGTTAAACAATTGAAATTACCATCCATTTTTTCGCGATCGAGGATACGAGATACACGTATTGCAAAAGTTTTTCAAAAGTTTTAACGCACACAATCGATCAGTGGCGGCTCGTAGCTAAAATTAGTGTGGGTGTTGCTCCAAAAAATTTGTAGCCTTTGTTTTAAAATTGAGTAAAAGGCGTTGCGGGAGTCAAACGTCAAATGTCAAAAGCAGTCAAACACCACGTCGCTGGAACTGCGAAGCACGCAGTTCCATACAAAGGCTTTTGTATCTTTTTCATAAACTGGGAGATGGCTACTGACATTAAGCTTAAGGATTATACATATGCATATTGTACAAGTATAAAGAAAGAATTAAAGAAACAAATACTCATTATATTAAACGTTATCGATAATATCAAGTAGAAATAGGGGGTGCTGCAGTTCCACAGTGCCTATACCCGTTACTGCAATCGATGCAGGTGTGTAGGTCAGTTAAAAAGTTCACGCTCGTTAATACTTCATATTTCCTTTCGTTTAAAGAACCCCACGTTTTCACGCGTCAGCCTGCACACGAAGAACACGAATCTTTAGATCGCAGGTAGATTCGTGGTGCAGTTGTGACCAATGACGATCGATAACATCAAGGAGTGTTCGTCACGCGAAATGCGCGTGACGACGACCTTAACCATTATCCGGCCTCGCCATCCATTCCGTTACAAGCGTTGGATTGTCCAATTTCGTTAATTGGTATCAGCCGGTGCCATTAAATCGTTGGTACTCCGTGAAGATTGATCGAGTGCTGTGGAAAGGATCCAGCAAATTACATTTCGAGGTGTGGACGGTTTCCATGGCGAATCGGCCGCATTCCCTTGATTCCGGCAAGGAATTGCCGACACTTACAAATCTTTCCGTTTCCCCTTCGAGGATCAACAATTACAGCGTGACGCTAATTGACATTGGGAACCGTCTAAAAGCACTCGCGTTATTGGCAGTATTTTTCTGCAAGGAGAGACCTTCGCGGAGGAGAAAAAGGAACGTAGAGGGGAGCCTAACGAAATTCAATTGCCGCAACAAGGATCGCGAGATTGACTTATCTGAAACGTGAATCGAAATGAATTCACGGTGAAATCGCTTAATACGAAAATCGCGCTTTTCGATCTCGCCTTCGGTCGTTCCTTGAAAGGCTGTCTTGCTGTGTCGCAATTGTCGGAATACTTTCGACTTACGTAAAGCGAAATTGAACAAAAAATGAACCGCTTTCCTTTAAAGTGCGTAACATTATTTTATAGAATTAGGGTGCATAGAATTTAATTGACACCGTTCTTTTTTTTTAATGAACAATATTTAGTTGCTATTGTCGATGATGTACCGAAAGGTCTCATAGAATATTCCGTGTGTGCAGTGTAAATCCACGACGCGCACCATTTTTATTTCAGCATGGCTAGCAAATTACGTTAGGCATTTTTCATTAGTAATGAGCGAGTGAATTGTGTGCGCAAGCTTAGAGGAGCTTTAGTTGACTTTTCCCTTCAGCTTGTGTTTGTCCCGGGCATTTCTTCCATCCGATTGGTAAAATTTTCACGAAGGAAAAGTCCTGCCCTCTGAAATCCAATTCAAAGGGATCGTCCTTTCCTTGTTCTTCACGAGAATGTTTGTCTTTGACAAACCCATGGACCTTTTCGTTTACGAAGACTCAGGTATTCCATGCAGGGTCCCTGTGTATAGTTTATTTAGAGATTCAGGACTCATCCGTGGAGCAGAGCGAAACAAAACGAATATTGAATTCCCTCGGGTGACTACGACTCCAAGAAACGATCCGAGTGTCGGAGCCTCTGAACGTGAATTGGAGTAAATTAACGCGTAATGTTTTTCCTTCATCTTATCCATCATGTAGAATTACCATGATATTTCTTCCTGATTTAATTGAATCGAAACATTACTGGAATAGTTACTTTAATTTAATTTTAGGAAATGATTTAGTAAATAATGACAAAACCTGTTAACAAGTTATTTTTCGGACTTTTGTGAGCCTTGATATTTGATTTGAAAAATAACACGCTGTAATAGCACTAAATTGTTGAATTTGAGTCGTTCAAAGTGACAAGTAAGTTCGGGAAATATCATATGTATGTATATGCATAAGATACTGAATATTTCTTGTTTTATTTAGATAAGATGTTTTTATAAATGTATTCGTTAAGTACGTGATGTGTTGAGTTGTTTGTAACATATTGTGGTATTACTTGTGTCCCCTAAATGATATAATTCTGCCGCAATATCGCATCAAACTTATAATTTAAAAAGCGTAGCTTTTTTTCCTTTACAAGTATCTATTGAAAGAAAATATTATTTTTCTCCCTTAACTGTACTTAAGTTACTCGCATAGCAAATATCCAACTTACACGATTTTCTTAATAACAAATTTAATGTACATTCTAAATATGTTTTAACAGCGTATTTTTCCACGTATCTCTTGTTAGTAATTTCCACATACATTATTTATGACTTTTAAAATATTATACATTCCATATTGTCAAAATTCAGCATAACGCACAGAATGTCGCTTAATATCATAAATTACTAGCATCTTAACTCAAAGGTATCACAGGTCTACTTATTGGACATGAAAAGGGGATTAAAACTAATTTCATATACAGGTCGATGTTTTCTTCTAACCAACAATAACATGGACGCTGAAAGTACATTTGAATATGACCGTTAATTAAGCTATAAAAATCTAGTCATCGAACGATTTTGTATAAATTAGAATATTATTGATCCTAACAGTAACGCCAAGTTGGTCATGATTAGTATTTAACAGCATTTCTACGCAAGATAAACGTGGCATTTTTGCATAAATGGCCCCACACAGGCATACAGAGGAAGATAATAATAAAGAGTCTCCTAGTTTTTCAATATCTAATACAGTGAAAAGTTCGTATCTGATGGTCTACTATCTGAACAATATATTTTCCTGCTCGTTTCTTATGGTGTGAGGCACAAATAGAATGCAATTGAACGGAGTTCAGTGTATCAAAACAATTATATATAATTTTAAAGAAGAATATTACATAATTTATATGTATGTTTGTCCTATCCTTTGCAATTGTTCTTCTGCTATTCTTTCTGAAATATAGAATAATAATTGTGAGAAAGGGCGAGTGCTCTACTATCGGAAAATTTTCTCATCCGAACAGTCATGTCTTCTTAAGAATTCAGATAGGCACTGTAGATTCTACTGTACCTATATTGGACGTTTCATTTAACTTTGTGTTAGATACCTGACCTAGCATCCAGCACGCCCGCAGTACACCATACCTTTTCGCGTCGCGACAGTAAAATCATAAAGCCATCGAGTTCCCTAAAATACATTCATCTTCTTGCCGTATATGATTATTACATTCTACAGCTGCAAGCTGTATAATTATAACTTCGTACAACTTCCCTTTTTAGGATTAGTAGACTTTCCTAAACTCAGAGCGCTTTATGACTTTATTCTCTGTGAACCGTTAGCTGCACATGTGCACCTCGCGCGAGACACCCTCAGGTCAATCACTACCTGAGGACGACCGGTAGACGGGGGCGGTTAATTTCCACTTCCACCAAATCATGGAACATCCCTCCCGTCACCTCTCCATATCGCTAAAATTAGTATTTAACCAATCCGCAACTTACCATCAAAAAACACGCCCTCCACTAGAATTTAGCGAGTCTTCGTAAAGGCGAATAGAACGAAGACTCATCAGAATAACTTCGGCAACCAACCAGTACACTTATAGAATAACTCGAATAGTCAAACAGTATACATCAGATTAAGTTCAATAGTCAAACTATACACATAAGAATAACTTCAAACAGTCGAACCATTTATTTCGATCAAGTTAATAAAGACGATATTTAGATACTTATAACGTTGAGTAAACTTCATTTCACGGGTTCACGACATTTGTCATCTGAAATATATCTGCTATAATTAATATTTCAGAAAAGTGTTTCCTATGAAAGGTGAAGAGTTTGATGGGGATCAGTTAATGGCAGCAACGGTCAGTTAATGGCAGCATAAGTCAAAACCGTCCAATTTGTTTTTTGTAGGAACTATTTATTTTTTAGTACACTAATCGATACAGCACGTTGCTCTTTACAAAAAATATTCAGCTGTTTGGATGAAGAAAGCTTTAGTTTGGCTATCTTTTTAAGGTAAACGTTATTTTTTTTAGTGAAATCATATGTGTTTTCATATTGAACATAAAACAAATTCAAAGATAACAATTATATCATTTTGCCTTATTATAATGCAAATAAGAGTCACGAAACTTGTGATATTATTACTGGATTTAGTAAATAAATAATAAACGAAATAAATAAAACGTTCATAAAGCATATTGCAACATATAACATATAATATTAAAATATGATAAGTATAGTAAGGTACCGTTAATACAAAAGCAGTAGTGAAATTAAAATATCTTTCAAATTAATATTTTTTTTTGGATAGAGAACAACAAACTGCATCAATTAGTCCACTTAAAAATACACAGCGCCCTTAAAAAACAACAAACATTAACCTTTCTAGTACAATAAAACTGTTGTTACCATAAGCAGCTCCTAATAGAACTATACAACTTTTGTAGGAAACATTTTTCTGAAATGTTAATTACAGCCGTGATATTTCAAGTGATAAAGTTAGATGGAACGTCCAATATAAAGTAGAATCTACATATACAGTAGTACCTTTCTGAATTAATAAGAACACATAACTGTTACGGATGAGAGAATTTTCGGATAACAGAACACTCGTCTTTTCTCCCAATTACTATTCTATATTGCAAAGGATAAGATACACGAATGTAATACTTTTTAATGTACGTCACCTATATTTCTTCACTGCAAAATCACATACCAGAGATATTTCGTTTGATAGAGTTAGGTGACACATCCTGCATACTATTATGTATTACAATTTCAAGCTGCCCACGCTGTCTATTTAACAAGGCATCATGAAATCGAAACGTTCGAGCAATTTTTCATCCTAACATAAAGTCGTAACATAAATCCGTGCACGCATTGCGCAACCAGCACCGCGACCTCCCTGCGATCAAAGGATATCTAATATCTTATATAACTCACGAATGGTATAGAAAAGATACCGTGCGTTACGAGCGCGTCGCTTCCTGTCCGGATGCGTTCGCGTAAATTAGTAGAAAACGCGGCATGCTTGGGCCACGTGTTTACAATCGGAAGCGTGTAACTCGAGCGCAGGCAAAAAGCGGAAGCGACTCTGTCGCAGTCATGACATGCTAGCACAAGGCAAACAGGAGTGTTCGGGGACGTGCGTGCTAAAAGGAGATGGGCTCTGGGCAGTTTGTATCGCAATGACTGTAACGGATTGACGTTCGATCATGTATAAATTTGTGCATTAATTCTCCATAGCCCTACTTATTTGCACGTTTACAAAGATTTTAAATACGGCAGGCGCTGAACTTATTATTGGGGCGGCTCGCAGTGCTTCGACTATACTTGGTGCTAACTGGAATTAATTATTTTTTACAGTTTTGGGGTGGTATGAGTATTTAACACTAATCGTACCGGTACTTTACACGTACCAATTCTTATCTTAAGAATTGTTTTCACATCATTCATCACCATCATTCACATCATTTGACCCTGTATGAAATAAACGTTGATTTTTAGAAAGAAATTCTCAATTTATTGAAGGAAATAATTAATTTTAAATAAATTTTGAAAGGGGTCATTTGACCCCACTTGGTACGTTTAGTGTTAATTGTTAGAAAATAAAAGATTTGTTTATTACAATTTATTATGTTACTAAACATATGACTAATTACATAAAAATTCAGGGTAGGCAATAATAAATACCCGTGTAAAATATCTTTTATTTTTATTCCTTGTTTAGTACCTCTATTTTACGATTTTAATTAAAGGATATGTGCTATACAATTCCAAGATTATGCAGTTATAATAATTCCAAATGTAACAAAAACATACTTTAAATTGAATTGTTATGCTGCAGAAATAATAAAAAAATTGAGAAGTTTGTACCTCTCTCATTGTCAAAGTTGATTCTTTATTGAGGAGTGTTAGCGGGCAGGCCTCGGTACCAGTTAGTAAAACTTTTTTGCAGGGAAAACCCATAATTATGACATCAATAAAAGTTGCCACCAATTACATATTCCTAAGTGTTTTATTGTTTGGGTCATTTAAATACCCCGTTGGTTCGGCCGGGATAATTAGCAGTATAAATACGTCGTAACCGCTTATAGAGTAAAGAATGGACGAAAAATGTATTTTCTATGTTTGCGTGAAGCTAAAATCATAGGATCAAGAATAATCTTAATTTTTTTGATTGGAACATCTCTATTTGATAGCTCTTCGAGGAATTTACGATTTTTCTAGGAAATCATACAAAATAATAGGACGATTAATATGTTTATGCAGTTTACTTTTACTGCATCATTCTTGTGTCATATAGCAATTAAACGAACAATTGAAATTCCTTTTTCAATCATTTCCATAGATTCTCGATTGGGTTGAGATCTTGAGAATTACCAGGCTATTCGCGACCCTTGATTTTCTTTCTGTCAAGAATTTAGAAAACTTTTTGGTTTTATAGCGAGGTGCAGAATCGGGCATAAAAACAGAGTGTCAATTTGCAAATCATTCTTGAACGATTCTAAGTTGAAGTGCCCTAATAATCTGAGCAAACACTGTAGTATATTATATGAAAAAAACTTTCGTGTTTGAATCCTTACTCATAAGGATTGTGGTGGATAGGGGATGCTTTTCGTCGAATACAAAGACTAACAAAATATAAGTTAGATCTATTTCTTTCTTGTTAAAATTCTCAGAAAGGCTATAGCCGGGTAAGGTAGTCAAATGTGCCCTTAAACCAAATTCAACTTGTGAGGTGTCATTCGATAGCTTATCAAGAAAAACCAATTCGTACCAAGTTTCAACCCTGCAGCTCGACTGGGAGGGTAGTTACAGGGAAAAAAGCAAAATACAGTTTTTCCGCAATATCTTCCATTTTAGCGCATAAAAAATTTTGAAAAAAATCTGAGACATTGCAGTTATGGAGGCACATATTGTAGAATTTTTACAGCTTTTCAAATTACAAACCCGAGCTGTAAAAAATGAAAAACGGAAAAAAATGCAGAAAAACGCCGATTTTGTATTGAAGGAATTGGAGACACACTTTTATATTTTTTTTGTAGGTACATATTAGCGGTACTATTACTCTCAATTTTTTTCAGATTTTTGAATTTGGTGCGCCGCAGTTAAAAAAATTAAAAACCGATTTTTTCGTCGTTTTTTGCGTGTCAGAGTAACTTATACGGCGAACTTTTGTCTAGTCTTTGCGAAATAAGTGTATTATGCTATGTTTAATGTTTTTATATTCAGCAGATCACCATAGATATCGAAGAGGGTAAATAATACGTAGTGATTGAGGTCGTGTCAGTCGCCTTATATCCTAAAGTATTCACAATATTTTCAACGGCGTCAATAGTCCCGCGGCAAAGTGTCGGACTCATAAACCGCTGCAAACTTTTTATAGGTTCGAGTCCCCGAACTTAGGTTGATTTTTTTTTCTGCGAATTAACTTTTGTCTTATTTCCATGTAAGCCATATCTTATTTAGCAGAGATAATGAATGATAAAAATAACGTTCAACTCCGTTGCAATAAGCAAAACCAGAATATCCTTAAATTCGAAGTTAGATCGTGTCATATTAATAGTAAAACATACAGATGCTATATAGATTACAAACCTAATACAATAGGTTATTCGGGTATAGAACGTTATTGTTGCGAATGTGCGAACGGTAACCGTACCGCCAGGTGCGGTTCGCACATAGCTGCATTAACTTATTACTTCTCGCATGCCCGGTTCCTTTCGGAAATTCTTAGACCCGCGGAAATATTAAGTTCTCTATTTCTTCTTCTTTTTCTGCCTTTCCACCTCATTCGAAAAAAATAAGTATTTCTAAAACAATATAGTCGCTACTACTCCTTCATAATTGTTAAAGATAAGTACCTTTGAAACAATAACATTAATATAGTAGATGTTAAACCGTACCGTAATTGCCAAGATGCGTGACAAAAAAAACGATAGCACCGTAGGCGCTCCGAAATCGAATATTACCGTACATTAAAGATCAAAATATTAAGAAAATGTTCTTAAAACATTGGTAAACAAATATTAATCGTTGTCATATAGTTGGGAATAAGAAAAAAGTTAAATCGCAGAAAAAAAAATCAACCTGAGTTCGGGGACTCGAACCTACAAAAAGTTTGCAGCGGTTTATGAGTCCGACACTTTGCCGCGGGACTATTGACGCCGTTGAAAATATTGTGAATACTTTAGGATATAAGGCGACTGACACGACCTTAATCACTACGTATTATTTACCCTCTTCGATATCTATGGTGGTCTGCTGAATATAAAAACATTAAACATAGCATAATACACTTATTTCGCAAAGACTAGACAAAAGTTCGCCGTATAAGTTACTCTGACACGCAAAAAACGACGAAAAAATCGGTTTTTAATTTTTTTAACCGCGGCGCACCAAATTCAAAAATCTGAAAAAAATTGAGAGTAATAGTACCGCTAATATGTACCTACAAAAAAAATATAAAAGTGTGTCTCCAATTCCTTCAATACAAAATCGGCGTTTTTCAGCATTTTTTTCCGTTTTTCATTTTTTACAGCTCGGGTTTGTAATTTGAAAAGCTGTAAAAATTCTACAATATGTGCCTCCATAACTGCAATGTATCAGATTTTTTTCAAAATTTTTTATGCGCTAAAATGGAAGATATTGCGGAAAAACTGTATTTTGCTTTTTTCCCTGTAACTACCCTCCCAGTCGAGCTGCAGGGTTGAAACTTGGTACGAATTGGTTTTTCTTGATAAGCTATCGAATGACACCTCACAAGTTGAATTTGGTTTAAGGGCACATTTGACTACCTTACCCGGCTATAGCCTTTATTACTCATTGCTGTGCGCATACACTTTCAAGTTAGATATTCAGATATTGTCACTGCTATAGGATGAAAAAATTGTTTGCACAAAAAGTAAACAGGAACTATGTTTGAACCGTCCATATCCCAATTCATTTTCACGGTTGACAAAATTTTACACACTCCATTAGGGGAAAATGGAGTCCTGATAGTTTCTATTGTTCCATCCGAATGTTGTTAATTGTTAAAGCTTGCTCTTTATCTAAAGCTTTGTCGTCCAATGGAGAAAATAAATAATAATTAACTGTGGCGCGTGCAATTGTATAAAAGACTGTAAGATCAGGGGTTATTAACACTGATTATTATCAGCTGTTTTAGTATTCTTTGGACAAAAGGTTGTTACATCGGGTTCGTTAAAATATATTGTTTATAAATTGCTTGTTATCTACTGGAATAAATATAATTTGATATAATCTGGGATATGAAAAATACATTATGACTTATTGTTAGACAAGGATCACGTATTTCAGTTTACATATTCTATTATGGATTGTTGAAACGTGTCTGAAGAACTAGTTGGTGCAAGTTAAGAGGAATTAAGAGTAATCACCGAGAACAAGTATCCTTACATGTCTGGCAACTGCTTTCATTGGAATACTTGAAAGCACGTGCTTTATGAATAGTTTAGGTAAATCGAGAAATTAATAGAAAATAATAATAACTGGTAATAATATAAAACAATTCGTTTTAAAGAATGAACACCGAAATACATAGTGTGCAAAACTAGTATCCTAAAGTCCCAAAGTATTCGAAGATATTTTAAGAAACACCTGAAACATATATTCCACATCATCGCATAACCACAATTACAATAAAATCACAATTCAACTTCACCTTTCGAACTTTCTCAATTTCATTTTAATTTGATACTTTTTACATTTAAGACAAATGTCCTTATGTTTGTTTCGTGGAGTTAACCGCTATAGCCAATGAGCGGCTCACATAATAATGCCACACGAGTCTAAAAAAACGCTTCTACATTTGCAAAGCGAATATTATTTGACAGAAAAAAATCAAAGTCCCCGCTGTATGTCCCGCACACATGCATAGAAAATCGAGTACAGTAAATACGTGGAGGTAAACCTGCGAAAGAGAATGGACGAAAATTTTCCCGTTTCCCCACACATTTTTTGTTTCTCCCGTCATTCTGCAACGAACTGGAGCACGATGAATGACAGCCGGTGGAAACATGGACGAGATACACGCGTCTAGCGGAGTTGCGAGCGTGAATTCTCGTGGTATTTTTAGTGCTCGTCGACCGGTGGCAACGTAACGAATAGATTGTTGTACCCTCTGCTCCATTATGATTTATCTCGTTAAACGGTACGACGAACGCGTCTCCATTCGCACCGCCGGGCCCGATTGTGAGTTCCGACAATTCACATTGCGAAGACGTGTTCCCCGTAGAAGCCAAGGGAGACCAAAGTGTGCACGAGTGTGCACGAGTCGCTTTGGAATTTCACGCGACACTTCGCCAGACGCACATCATAACGCTCGCTGCACCGTGTAATCATTGTATTCCGTGTTATGCACAGAGTTTCAGATATTCGCACGCGTTACATCGCGTATCGTGTGCGAAACAAAAGGATGAAACGTAGATTTCTTCTTTGTTTTTGTTTGGACGAATTGAATGGAGTGATCTGGGAAACGGGGGATTTGAAATGACAGGCGAACCGCTGCGACGATGGTAGACATCATATTTCTGGATCTATTCGACTATTATTTAAAAAGAGAAAATATGGCACAGGATATCTATAAGAATTCGTGGTTTTCAATTTTAATATCAGTCTGGGAGAACTAGAAATGTAAATGGTTTTTTAATTATGATAATTTCATTCTGAACAATCGCTACTTTGTAATTATAAAATTAAACGCTTCTGTATTCGCGGATTATTTGATTTTCTGGCTACCTAATTAAGATTTGTTTGTTTCCTAGGAATCGATCACTTAAATGGGTTAAAAATGGAAACACAGACATTGCTATTTCGTTAGTTACTTTATCGTAGCTTATAATTTTAGCATTATCCATAATACTTTGCCATAGTAGTGTTAATTGCCTTCTTCTGCAACGTAGGATGGTATGTCGTATATGTAACCCTTTGTGACAAAGCCTTGCAACGCTTAAACGTTCCACTTGTCGAGTGGTAAGCCTGCTTTTACACCAGGTATTCATACTATGAGGAAAAAAGGTTTTCTATTATGCCAGTTTCTCGTACACTTGTATTCACGTTACTTTTTAATACAGCGAATTGAACTTTCTTGTCTGATTCGCAAAGTTTAGTACTTATTTATTTATAGTTACAAAATTACAAGTATATTTAAACTTAGCAGTTAAAATATTATGTAAGTGGTGAAGAGGAAAGGAACATTTTATTTTCAAAACTCTTTCATTTTCTCTTCTCGTTTATAATAATATAAGATGTTTGCCTGCTGGGCAATGACAAATCTTATCATCCCTGATAATCAACTACATGCAATAAAAATGTCGCTACTCGATGCACTTTATTCAATCGTGATATTTAGCGTTCCCTTACGCACGCGTTTAGGAATGCAAGAAATGTTCACATACACGAGATATTCTCGCACACTGATTTATTCAGATATCGTTCGACAAGCATAACACGTGCTGTACATGGTATGTCGTGTTTGTTCGCTACTTTAAATCAATACACAATCGCTTCGATTCCCTCGTGCAATTGTATCGTTGCATTGCGACAGGTGAAATAGTACTTGCAAAACGATCTCAGCGTGTTGTACGTTATTGTTTGGTCATGCCTGAACTGCCGTGGAAATGTTATCACGCTCGATTTACAACTTATAGATTCATCAGCCGGTTTGTTTAATTTCCATTCCCATTGCATAACAGTGTTTTCCTATCCGGTTCGCAGGTTGGTCTGTTGAAAGTGTCAGAACTAGTGCTCTTTACCTGGCAGCGTTACTTTTAATATTACACGATTCAGGTACTCTAATTTTAGCTAGTGATATTATACCGTAATTTTGTTGGTCTGGAGTTCGTTATTATTTATAGTATTGCTATTCTTTATATTTCGCACACCAGGTCAATTAAATTTGTTCCCGATTTATTATAACAATTCGCCATCAATAAATTAATATTAACATTAATCCAATTGCCCTAATTATTATTATGCCCAAGGTATAATTACAAGTGGATTTCGCGACACGTTTGAAACGTAACAAAATCTAACTTGTTTCACCCAAGAAAGTATCACTTATTCGTGCTGCCTTTTTTCTAACAAGAAACGCCTTCAGAAATGTGCTGGATATCGCGTACGATGAGACAATTATTACTTAAGAGTGTCGCAGATGTGCGTTTCATGGAGTGGAAATGCGACATTTCTGTATTACGACGTTGCGTATCTAGATCACGATACAACGACACGCGACCAGACGAGGCCACCAGTCAATGGCGGGGGGGCATAAACCTTTGTGGTATTTATAGTGTGCATTTTATAGTATCGTAGTCCACGTTCACGTCCTTTGGAATTGGATAAATTATACAATATGGATCGGATTATTCGAACTCTTGCCTTATTTGCAGCAGTGTGACCCCGGATAATGGAGACCAGTCCAAGAATCGCGATATCGGAATCTCATTAAGAGAACAATTCAACGCGGGGTTCTCCTCCTGCACGAGATCCCCTTTGTTGTCTGATTTATTTGAAGTGCGGTACAAAATAGAAGGGAATGCACAGAGTAGGAAGGATGAAATCCGAAGAATTGTTCCTTTTTGAAAGTATTTATTCAATACATATAAAAGGGGAGGCTGAAATATGAGGAAGAAAATAAAATTTTAGTTACCGATAACAATTTCAATTTAAATCTATTGGCATCAATTATAATGACGTATCATCAGGACACGTTAGTCTAATTTTTATGACCCGAATTAACCTTTGTTTGACTAGGATCCGTTTGCGTTTAGTGTCGTAAATTGCTCGTACTTATTACCGAAATGAAAGTTAGGGTTTCCAACACTTCAGGTACAAATCTTTTCTAACTTTAAGTGAATTTTACTGCTATTGGGAATAACATATCATAGTGTCTATAAAATTCTTCGTTCGATATGCAAACTACAACTGTGTTTACTTGATCAACATGGCGCCAATAGAACCCGTAAATAATTCAATTCCGTTGTCGATCAATACCTCTGTCCACCGGTAATCCTTTCGGTAATTTATATAAAATCCTGGCAAAGCCGCAGACTGTGGACTGTCTGGTGCTCGATTAATTCCATCCTGTAGCACCCTATTAACTAAAACACCCCATACATCGCGCGAAACTAATTGCGTTAAAACTTCCATTCCAAAAATCCATTTAATATAACAATGAACTTTTCGTTCCATTACAATCTCCTCGTCCCAAACGAACTCGTTAACTCCGCGAAAAGCCATCCAGCGCACAGTGGGCCGCTGAGCGGCTTTTCGTGGCGAAAATTAAACCACCATCTCTTTTTCCAACAGAATTTAATTAATTAACGTAGAAAATATGATGAGTATAACATAATGCGTATATATAATATTGGGTGGGGTCGTAAGTAATTGCCAGTGCAGGTAGTTGGTCATAAACTTCTTCGGGAATTCCGAATGGCCTGTAGTCTCTTCTCGTCGTGGGGGTTACTCTATTTCTAAGGGTGAACCAGCCTAAAATAGACAGTCAGCGAGTGTAAATCGCGTGCAAGTACAAATTTATGTATTATTGAAATGGAACAATCAGTGGGGGTTGTCGCGTTATGGGAACAAAAGTTTCATTGGAATAATAAACTTGGAAAATTGACTTTCGCCTACAAGAACCGGGTACGTATGTAGCCCACTGTGCAGCCGTTCAACCCACGAATCCAAAATGTCCGCTCGGTCCCCGGAGCAAAGAGTTCCGGGGGAACCAGGTGGCAGACAGCATTTACGTAACGAGTCTCGGAAAAAAAAGAAGTTCCGCGCCGTGTCAGTTAGCGCGCCCCTGGAAGCAGCCAGCGTTGAAAAGAAAAGAAGACGGAAAACGAGAGGAAAAAAAGGCGGGCTGGCAAAGAGAAAGAGGGGGGCGAAACTCCTGCGAGGCTGGCGATATTTAAAGTGTTTGTTACTTTGGCGCGAGGTTTTTTTCCAATTTCGTCTGGGGCGGGAGGAAAACAGGAGCGATACGAGGTGGGAAAGAGAGGGGCGAGTACGTACATAAGCACGCGGCGTTGCATTTGGAAAAAGAACGAGCATCCATCGGTGGTCGTAAAACTTTAACAGCCCGAAAAGCCTCTCTCGAGCCCAGGCCGCGTTTAATCACCGGCGATGCCCGCGTGGAAAATAATTCCCGTCGAATTCCCCTCTCGAATGAAATTCTCCGCTGGTTTCCGCACGCAACACCCGCATACACGCGTAGGCACACGCGCACCAACGTTCGCTTCTGCACAGACGGCATGACCCAGCGGCGGCTACAGCTATTCCGCTGTTCTTCGTACAATTAGGAGTTCCTGCCGTCGTTCGCGACGACGCGACGCGGGGCAGATGGAAAGAGCTACGACGAGGAAAAGGGAGCGCGTGGGCTGGTGGATCGTGGTGGAAGGGTTTGGGGGGGAAGACGAAGGGAAGCGGGATCGATATGCACCTCGGTGTCGCGACCGGATGTAGGAAAAGGTAGAGGCTTCCGCGCGTGCGGCCACCGTGACGCAACGACTCTTTAGAAATGGAAACGCTTGGAAAACTTGCGAATGCGATGGAATTTTTGTTGGCGAGGCTGCTATCGACGGAAACGGGCGGGGGTGAACGTGTCTGGGGTGGTTCAAGACTTCCGGCGAGCGAGAGGATCGCCGAGCCACGAAATGGGAATTAGAGCCGTGTTTGGGAAGACTCCGTTGCACAGTGGGTCGTAACTGAAAAGTACTGGGCATATCTAAGAAACACATTTTTTTGTTTCTGAATTCGTATGATAGCTTCTTAATTCTTCTATTATTATACTGCGAATGGATAGTCAAATTTGATGAATTTATTCCATATTTTTCTCGCAATCAGCCAAACATCGTCTTAAACTCTCGAAAGTGTTCTACAATATTTTGTATATTTACGTTTCCAGAATGTGGAAATATCACTCAGGGATACCAACGCACAGGGGTCCAGATTGACATTCAAGTAGACACTACTTCATATTTTACAGTTTTCATCATTTCTAGAATCTAGAATCTACGTAGTATTATGAGATATGCTCGAATTTACAAACAAACAAACAAACAAAAATTTGTTATTTAGAAGTATTTGAAATCGATATAAAAAATGATAATTTGATAGCAAAATAGTGACCATGTAAATATTTATAATTTTCATTATAAGTAGAAAGGTATCTAAATTGTATTGGGATGGGTTTAGGATGCCTTTCTTCTTATAATGAAAATTATAAACGTTTACATCGTCACTGTTTTGCTACCAAATTTTTCTATATCGATTTCAAATATTTATAAATAACAAAAATTGTTTGTGTTCATTTTTAAATTCGAGCACATCTCATAATTCTAGATAGGTTCTAGATTCTAGAAATGATGAAATCTGTAAAATATGAAGTAGTGCCTACTTGAGTGTCAATCTGGACCCCTGTGCGTTGGTATCGCTGAGTGATATCGAGGGATCAGTGGGTGATATATTACGGTGGTATGCCATTTATACTCCCGAGGGCGATGTAGCCGAAGTTCGCGACGACGGGGTGGAATCGTTGTTGCAAATGTGTTTGTTTTATTTATTTTCTGACGCGTGCACGTTGTTCGGTGATTAACGGGTACTAGGTATATTGCGCTAGGTTACAGTGGTAAACGGTGTAATAAGCGGGGCATGTTGATGGAGATTGTAAAATAAACTAGATCGGTTAGATTAATTGAAAAAGGTTTTGAAAAGTTATTTTAAGCTATATTAAAATTGTATTAATGTATGCTATTGCCCCGAAACAGTGGGCTAATGAAAACGCATATTAACAAAGATGAAAATTGTTGCAGTTGTGGCTTTGCAGGTTGTATGTTGAGGTTTGATAGGAATTGTATTCGTCGAATTCTGAAATGTTAAAGGCAAATGTTTAATAGAACGTATTTTAGAAACACTGTTTTGTATTTTAGTTTTGTTATTTACTAGAGCTATTCAGATTCAACATAAATAAAACTTTACGATTTTGATAGATATCAAGTTTAACTAGTCCACTATTTTACATCGTGGGATATAGTAGTATAAATATTTTTTTGCCTAAAACATCTCATACAACGCCTGCCATTTTGGTGAATATAATCATGTCAGATATTTAGTTTATCAATTACAAATGTTTGCAACATTCAATCCCCTAAATCTCGTTCGTTTACTGGTCCCCTGCTTTTCCTTCCAAAATATTTTCTCGTTCATAAAACAAACTATTAGCCTGGTTCCACTTATTTCTGCTACATAGTTTAGGTACATTATCTCTGTCATTCGCCTGTAATTAACCGTAATGAAATACGTGCAGCACTTTGCATACCAAATAATTCCCACTGCACGTACTCTCAGGTAAATCAATTGTTCGTTACGGTCGTTCCAGGAAGCGTAGGCAGCCTCGTCTTATTCGACGTAATGGAGGTGTAGGTGACAGAGAGGATAGTGAAATTGATATCGTTTTTAACGTGTTCGCTGTCCATTGCAGGCTGTTGTGCTACGGCTGAGTAACGGCATTATAGATTTGCGGTGCACCTCTTTCCCACGTCTGTCTCACCACTTCCGGCATACCATGTACTCACATACCAGCAATAGTACTGCTCCGTCAGAATTCATAGCTATAAATATCATTGTCCATAATATTCTCGTGGGATGATTTTTAAACGCGATAAGAGAATCGCATTCCTCGGCTCGACTTTTATTACTCGACGCGCAGAATGGCCGACATGGAGAGGCAACGTTGATAATAATTGAGGAACGATTATTATTTATTATTCATGGTAGCGAGATCTTAATGTCACGCATTATATGCGTATAATAATGATGTGCACAGCTTTATTCGCGTTGAAAGTCTCAGCAATGGCGAAGTACAGAACGCACGCGTTTCATAAGGGACGTATCGTCAGATTTAAGAGTTTAAATGTTGCTTAAATTATGTCCTTCTGCGAAGCGATATTGGCCTCTCCTTGTACTTCATATACCCTGGGGAAAATGTGAAATACATAGTTTTCCAGAAATGGAGTTACGCTTCTGAAGTAAATTGCTCTTTGTGCTTCGCAACGGAGACAGTGTTCTATTCAGGAAAGCTAACATAAGAAGCATGGTACAGATTAATCTGTTTCAGATAAAAAGACCAAGTTATATGTAACATGGACAAGACGATCAGGAGGGATGTATACAATTCTGCCTTTGTTTGCTCCAGTTATAGTGATTACAATAAAATACATAGATTTAATAATCTTCGATTTTGAAAAGCAATTTGTTTTTGTAATATCTTGTGGCTGCGTCTACGTTATGTCACAAACGTAACAAATTGGATGCCACACGATTTGAAATGCAAATTAAAAGCTGTTTGAAACAGAGCTCGTCTTTTCGCAATATTTTCAAACATTCGACCTGTTAAATATAATCAGCTTTAATGTTTAAGAAATTAATTACTCGGCACGAGTATCGAGAACCCTTTTTGCTTTATCAGCACACATAATAAAACTTGCATATTTCATTTTACAAATTGCCGTGTAATCGTGCGTTTCATTGGTATTAGTAGTAAGAAAGTGATAAATCGCAGCTGCGTAAAGAAATTTGAAGCAAGCTTGGAACGATCCACGTGGAAAATCGTGGTTGGCCTTTAAAAATGCTGTTCCATGATTCGCTAAATTATATAAGAAACCTATCTACATAGAAACTCGACGTGTGAGAGCGGTTGCCATGGAATTTTTGGCCATTCGTAATTATATTCCTGTCCATTATGTATCATCGTATTATTAATGAATCCCTACAAGATTTCTTGAAGCACTTATTATGGGAAATCCTGCTTCGATCACCGTTACGATATACAGTGAAGTGTACCGCTATACCATAAGAGGTATCAAAGATTTCGTTTCATTTATAACTTGGTCAGACAACATTTCCTGTACAGTTCAATGTCTGTATTTGCATCTACCACTTTCGGTCATTGCATTGCAAAATGTTGTTAAGTCTATAGTAAGATGGTCGAATGGAATAAAGGTTCTGAAATATTTTTGGAGAGTATTCACTCCACTGTTACACGTCACGATTACTTAAGAGATGCCGGAAATTGGTACTGCCAGTATTTCAAATTTAAGTGACCTTTTAATTAACCCAGATATAACCGTCTGTCCCGTATCTGATGGTCTAAAATACAACATGTCCAATATCCTTAAGAGTTTATAAGACCACTGTAATTACTGTGACACTGCGATTACGAGTTGCATGCAATTAAAAATAATCATTGCACAGAAAATGTGTTGTACAAGAGATATGTTAATATGTCGCAATATGTTATATAATTAGGAAACTAAGTTGACCGATTTTTATCAGTGCTTCCTCGTGATTAAAGTTGCCGTCCATAATTAAAACGTACTCATGCGAGAAAATATTATATGCCGAATAAATTAATTTCTCTTGTTAGATTACTTTCAAAGTAGTTCCAAGAATATTTTAGGGATTATTAATGTGAATATAATTTTTCTGCTTTAATAACCAATCATTATGGAAGTACATATACATGCACATAACTACTGTTCGTATAAACAGTAACTTTCAAATTCAATGTGCCAGTAGTATTACACAGTCAAAATCGAGGCCCAATTATACCATACTCAGGGATGACATCAGTCATAATTTACCTCTAAACTCTAAACGATACGTTCATATGCCATTTGACCTACCTTCGTGTAACCCTAATCATCTTTGACCGGTGGTTTCACGAATCTCGTATTGCACGTAACGCTTTACCTTTGCGAAGTAGAACGCAAGATGGCAAGTATTTTTTTACTGACACGAATTGTAGAACTGTTCATCTGCCAATCAGTATTATAATAACGATTAACTATCATATACTGATTTTATCTTTACAATTTTTGTATTCTAGTCAAATGACCTGCATTCATTTAATACAATCATTTTAGAGTAAATCAGGAAGTAATAAATGAATAACTACTGTAATGCAGGCGGAAGGCAAATTAGCAAGGAGAAGAAAGAATTGAAAATGTGCATATACTAGTTTTTATGGAGGTGTGAGTCATTCATTGAACCAAAATGTAACAGTGTGTAATTTTCAGACGCTGTTAATATTTTGGTGCACATATTTTCTGAATGTTTTAAAATGCAATCTTATATTTCATATGTCCAAAAACTATTTTATTTTTTAATTGATTTTTATATATTAAAACTATTTTCTTTTGAACTAAAACTTTTTTATTATAATTGCACTTAACTGCCCGTAATTATTATTCTTACCATTAATAAAAAGGACAGAAATACAGCAAATCAATTTAATTAGCAATCTAACATCCAGTATTACTCAACATCTATCTACAGTAATAATTTTCCCCTTACAAATGATTTGAATTGATCCATAAACTAACATTTATTCAATTTTTCAGTTACTATTACATACCTTTACAGTGCTTTAAAAAGTTATATTCTTTCGAATATTAACCCCTGTACGGAAACTGGATAAAGGTGCTAAAGTCACTGCAAGAATATTTCCTTCGTTTATTAATAAACCATTGAAACTGTTGTATCGAAAGAAAAGAATAATTACTTTAGAACTCTTTTTTACAAAGTTAAATTTCATTTTATAGATATTTAACTGACATTCCTAAATAACTTCGTTCCTTGTAAATGCCTGCTATTAGATCGTTCTTACATAAAATTACCTAATCGTATATACGTATTTACCAAATTTCGTACACAGGTTAACAGTATAATTAGTACATTTGTAATCATTTGAAATCCTAAATTGGGACCAGTATTTTTCCTCGATACGCTATTGAATTATGATTAAACGGGAATATTCATTTTTGTTCAGGTTACGAATTCTGCGGATCTGGCGATCGAGATACCAGGGAATCTAAGTCAAGGGGGCTCTTGGTATCGGTTAGACTACAGCCCGGCCGTTGGCTATCCACCGCCAAACACTACAATAGCTGCAACTGATATCGGCGATGTGATCAAATTCAGAGACGGGCTTCCTGGCACAAAATATGAATTTTGGTTGTACTATAGTAATAGCACTCTTCACGATTGGCTTACGTGGACCGCATCTATAACGACAGGTATGGTGACACACGAACATAAATCTCGCGCTGTTCTCGTGACAAATGATAACACGTGACAGGAGAACTTCGTTAGATTATCTTACTATTGTTGGTGAATATTATTTGACTAGTTAAAACAGTTGACTTTTATTTATATTAATATCCGATATAATTATGCTTTTGCGTAAACCCATTTACTGGAAATAGTATTATATATCTATAATTATTACTAAATTTATTAATACACTGTTGATGTTTTCTTAAGAAAGTACCGTTAATTGTCAAGGTTTTCAAGGGAATATAAAATATTTTTGTTAAACAAACATACTCAGTTAATCGAAGTCCAAAGTATAATCAATTACAGAGTATTTTTTTCCCGATACCGAGCAATCGAAAAACATCGATTTAATTAACTAATTGAGTATACACATATTATTGTATTTATACATTTACTGTTCGTTGTACAAAGAAAGAAAAATATATCGAAAAACAATTGCTTAATGTATTGTAAATGTAACAATGAACTTTAAACCTTGTACATTCAATGTTCGTATTAAATATTCCAATTAAACAGCTGTCGCTTTTCCTGCATTAGTCCGACAGCAAGATAAATGTTTGGAATGAATCATTTGCCAATTTATTTTCCACCTATAAAATGCAAATTGGTATAAAATCTTCGGGTGGCAAAAGACATTCTCTAACACAAAACCTTACAAATTTATTTCTAACAATTGTACCTACACGAACTTCTCCTAATCGTTTACCGCAAACGCATTTAAAGTAAATGTCGTTGCAATATTGAAAACTTCCTTCGGGCATCCACGAAAAAATTATTCACAACGAGTGCCACAATACACCCAGCATTGAAACCCCTAACGAGTCACGTTCTTAATTACATTCTTATCCCGCCGTTCACCCCACGGCAAATTACTTCGAGTAAGCGGCGGGAGTAAGAGGCATTCAATGAAACTGAATGCGGTTCGTTTCGCAGCGCCAGATCCGCCCTCGAATCTGACCGTCTTGGTGCGAAATGGAAAGACCGCTGTAGTCTATTGGGCGCCGCCAGCCCAGGGCAATTATTCCGGTTTCCGGTTGAGGGTGCAGAGTTTCAGCGACACCGGAAATCCAAAAACAAGCGTCATCCCCGCGGACGCTGTTCCCTATGTGCTGCGTGATCTCATCCCCGGGGCAACGTACTCCCTTCAACTTTTCACCGTACTAGACACCAAAGAAAGCGTGGCCTATACCAGCAGAAATTTCACAACGAGTAAGTAAATCGACTTAACGTTTGAATGGTAAGCAATGTTAACTTTTATTACGATATACTTGTTGAATTTCGCGGGGATTTTGAGTACGGAAGGTGTGATTTAGAGTTGAGGAATATGGTTTGCTAGGTTTGAAATTGATGGCGATTAAGCTGATATTTTATGATCGAGGAATGAGAATATATAGAATATCCACTCATAATTGGTTTGGAAGTAATAATTGATTTACCTTTTTGTATTACGTTTGACGAGGGAAGTCTGGCAAGTCGAAAATGCAGAGAAATTTGAAACTTTGCACAAATGTAGTTCATATTACGCTAACAGTGGAACAATTTTGTTTCCTGCTGAAATCTTGACTTTTCATATTGTGGTGAATAAATAAGAAACTGTTTATGATACAGAGAAGAAGCTAAATTAAAATTTGGATGGCTCTTTATGATCTATAAATATGGATGTGAGAAATTTTCCAAAAATATATTTTTTCAAAATAAAAGTATTAATAATTATTGGAATGGTATAAGCACAGTAGTTTCTCTATTAGTGCAGGGTTATTGATAAGAATAGTGGTGTTAATTAACGTAGATTAGTTCTAGTTTCACTACATAGAAATGAGTTAGATATATGTATATTATACATGCCATTTTATATATCCATAATGTAAAAAGCACGCAGTCTTGAATAATAAAAAGAACTAATGACAAGTAGTGTTGTTTTTCTACACAGAAATACTATATTACACAATATTAATTCGATAGGTGCAAAAAGAAATTAGGTCTTCTTTGAACAGGTAGTTTGATGACTCGCAATGTCTGCAAAATGGGAAATTTTATTTCTATCATTTAATAATCATTTTTCCATGTCCATGCGACTACTTCAAGATATTTGTTGGAAATGTTAAAATAAATGACCGTTAATTTTATTGGTACATGCAAACTGAAATACTTTGGCTCGTTCGAACGTATTTGTAGCTGAATATTTTACGTTAATATTGTTCGACCCACGTACAAATACTTTTTTCTGATTTTTATAGAACCAAACACACCAGGGAAATTTATCGTATGGTTTAGGAACGAAACGACCTTATTGGTGCTTTGGCAGCCACCCTATCCGGCTGGGATTTACACCCATTACAAAGTCAGTATAGATCCTGCTGATGCCATAGAATCCGTTCTTTATGTCGAGAAGGAAGGAGAACCTCCTGGACCTGCACAGGCTGCATTCAAAGGACTCGTTCCTGGTAAGATATTTTCTCCAAATAGCTGAAATGCATCGTAATAAAATAAAGTAAATCAAATATATTTCAGTGTAATATAATTAAGTTAATTCTTCCAAAGAATAAAGCCCTTCTTTCTTCATTTTTTCTGCATAATAAATAAAACTTGTACGCCTATCCTTCAGCACTGTTACTTATATGTACAAGAAAAACTATACACGAATGGCTATTATATACCAAAAATAATTTATCTTAAATTCAAACTATTATCTATTGCAATTCACTTTATTGTACAAAATTTAATATATATTAGTTACATTAGGCGTGCACCTCTTATTATGATTATCCAAATTTCCCACAATTTTCTATGAATGTTTAAATAAAAATTACTGAACTTGCGATTCAAATTTTTAATGTATGATCATCGCAGGTCGGGCTTACAACATTTCCGTGCAAACGGTATCGGAGGACGAGACATCGGCCCCAACAACGGCTCAATATCGAACTGTGCCATTACGACCCTTGAACGTTACCTTCGACAAGTCCTCGATAACGTCGACTTCCTTCCGCGTCTATTGGAATCCCCCCGAAGGAATGTCCGAGTTCGATAAGTATCAAATATCTCTAGGGGGTAACAGAAGGCTAGCACCCGTTACCAGAAACAGAGACGACGAGAGCAAATGGGAGTTCAAAGATTTGGAGCCTGGTAAAACTTATCAGGTAGTCGTGAAGACCGTCTCGGGCAAGGTAACCAGCTGGCCAGCCAATGGAGATGTTACTTTGAGTAAGTGTTCTGCGTTTCTTAATTCGCCATTGACCGTGCTTTGCAACTTCTTTATTGGTTCTTGACCCTTTCGGTAATAATGGATGCTACTATAAATGTTTTCTAGTAGACTCATTTCTGTGCACTAACTGCTGCTATAGTGGCTTTCCGTCGATGTTATTTCTAGTTGCGAAAATGCATAGATGTTAATCCAATGGTTCTTAACACTATTTCTACCACGATTTTGTGTATACCCATTTCGACCAGAAGGTGTCTTTTCACACCTTCGCGTTTGTATGCAAATAATTGACAAAACTGTCGGGATTTCAAATTATCAAGTTAAATGTAAATAGTTTGAGCAATATATTTATTGAAACATTGATGCATATTTATTATAGATTATTTAATTAGGTTGTAAACTGTAGAATTAGTCACTGCAATCATCTACACTAAAATGGAACATGGCGGAATCCAAGCGAATATCAAAGTCATGCAACACCTGTATTTTCCGTTACAACAGAAATCGGGATTCTTTAAACTGATTCTAATTGATATGATGTAGTAAAATGGTGTTGATATCTATATATAAAATGGTTTAAAATTAGAATTTGTTATGAATTCCATAAGGTGTCAAAGGACACCTCATGGTAGAAACAGGTATACCATGTCCACATTTTTATATCCAGGATGAGCCGGAGGAAAATTATATCTGAATTAATTCAACAGCTATTGTACTAAAAGTCACCAAATAAGTTGTGGGCAAATGATCAAATCCATACTTACAGAATAATTTAAAGACAAAATTGGAAAAGTGTCTGTTGACACATCTTGGTAGAAATAGTGTTTGACAAGACATTTGAAACCTGAAAAACTTAATCTGTATGAAGATCTGCGCGAAGATAGAATGGAAAGCCCGCTGAATTATATAGTACGATGAAATTAAAGTATTTTGCTATTCGCTGTCGTGTATGGTGGGGCATAGCGGAGGTCAACATCGCCATGGCGAAAGGGCTAAGTGAATGTTCGGTTGCTGAACGTATCGTCTGGTTTGGCCCGAGTAGATCCGTGTCTTTTTTGTGCTTTTAAATCACCGTCTTTTATACACGTTTTTTGCGCTGACGAAACTGGTTTTTACAATGTTTTTTATGTTTTGCGACGACTGCGTTACAGCTCACCATTTATGTTGTAGGTTTAAATTAATGTGTCCCAATGTTTGTACTGAAAAATTATTTCGCATTGGGTTTGAATTAATTTATCGGAGTACATTGCCAAGCGTTTTTGAGTAACACTGTTTATTGTTGGCATTTTCAGAACCATTACTCGTGCGTGATCTGCGTGCAGTTATCGATGAAAAAACCGGAATGGTCGAAGTTTCTTGGCATCCTGAAAATTCAAGCAGTCAGGATAGCTACAAGCTTCAGTATCACGAAGTGGAAACAACAATCGGTGGTGATAGCAATACATTAACAACAGATAAGACGAAGGTATGTATTTCGTCTTTTTTTTTCATTTTTTCGCGGAGTTTTCTTTGAATTCGTATATATTCAGCGGGGGAAGCAAATAATTTGAACTAAATGATTATTATTTTTGTGTCTCCTGTTTTTTAAAAAGAATTTATATTTTTTGAGTGCGAATGGTGCATCACTGTAAAGAGAATTCGACCACACCTGGATTGATTGATTTTATTGAGAAACGTGTAAATAATATTTCTCCGATAGAAAATTCTTTGGAGCAACAAATAGTTTGAAATAGTATCATAAAAAATAGGATGTTGAAAGTGTAATAGGAAAGTGGAAAGATCGCACAGTAACAAAATATACACAGTGCATACGGTATTTTCAAATTTGTTCTATACAGCTTTCTTCTTTGACAACAAAAATATAAATTCCTATTAATGGAAACATATTGTTACGCGAATATTGAACGTCTGTGAAAAAAGCGAATATTTTTAATAGCTGTTATTAAATATCCATGAAAATGAACAAAAGGCACCATATCTTTCCGAAATCATTGTATTCAAACTATTCTAACATTTTACAATATTTTCTTTCCAGGTTACATTAGAGGCGCTGCTACCTGGCAGGAATTACTCTATAATTGTTCAAGCAATCAGCAATAAAGTCGAGTCAAATGAAACTGTTTTGTACCAAGTCACGCGTCCCTCGAGCCCAATAATCGAGGACTTAAAGCCAACCGAGATGGGATTGAACATTTCGTGGAAAAGCGATGTTAATTCGAGACAAGAGAAATTTGAAGTAACCCACAATAGAAACGATACTGGAGAGAGCGCGACCACGTTAACCACGGAATCTCATATTGTTCTCGAAGATCTGTACCCTGGGGCAGCCTACGAAGTTAAAGTTTTCGCCATTAGCCATGGTTTGAGGAGCGAACCGCACGACTACTTTCAAGCTGTTTGTAAGTAACATAAACATTCTTCGTTAATTGTATCCCAAACAAAATGTATTACCTTCTGTGAATGTAATATAATATAAATGTATAAACATCTTATAACATATTATGTTATATTTTGAATAATGATTTGATTGAAAAAAGTGAAGAATATTTTATTAAGCTTAATGTTTATTTTACTGATTTTACGTTACTGATGTATTCGTCTTATTTATTTCTTCTGCTTCCTGTGTTTAAGAATAGACAGACTATATTGTCTTGTGGAATGGATACAAAGGAGAAACGTTACGTTGATCAAACTTGTTGGGTGTCTCAGGTTTTCCCCGACAGACTGAAGTGTTATACATGTAAAATTGATATATAAAGTTCTACAATGAATGTTTTGTTAGAAAGTTAGAAGCAGATAAATATTGTGCGCGTGAAATACGTAACAATGGATTCAGATCGAAGCGAGGATTTAACAAGGCAACGTAATTGTTTTTAATGATATTAACTACCAGTAACGCGCAATCGTTATTGGATAATAAACATTACATGATTGCGCAGATAAGATAACACTTAGTGGCACACAATTTTTATTTGCTTACGACTTTGTAACAAAACATTTATTGCTGAACTTTGTAGAACGTTTCTCTTTCTCATTTTTATCTAGAGAATAACCGGTCGCCATTTGACGGGAAAAAGTTGTCACACTCTGTATATTTCATTGAAATCATGTATCATAACGAATTCTTATTTACTTATTTCCTATTTGAGATTGTAATTTACGTAATTGTTTCATTGCAGTGCCCCATCCGCCAAAGAATTTGAGCATCGAGAAAGTAACGAATAACGCAGTCGTTGTCCATTGGGAGGCGCCAACAGATTCCTTGTACTCCGAGTTTTCGATTCGATATCGAACAGAGGATGACCCAAGGTGGGTAAAATTGCCCAGTGTACGAGAGACAGAAGCAGAAGTGGCAGATATGACGCCAGGCGAGAAATATACGATTCAGATGAATACCGTGAGCTACGGGGTTGAAAGTCTCTATCCGCTACAAGTGAATCATACTGTTCGTAAGTAATAAAACCAATATTGCATTGTACACAATTTTCTTTTTATTACTGCATACTATTACGTCCATATGAATTTTTTATTATTTTTCTATTTGCACCGTGAAGTGTTAGCAGGATTGGAAGTTTTATATTAGCATCCCAATTTCTAATTGTTCCGCTACAGCGTCACTTCAATTATCCAAGTTTCCAATTCACAATGAAAGCAATTTTATTATTATGTATTAGTAACGCAAGTGCCAATATGTAGTTCGATATTTCTAGAATACTTTTATAACTTATTGTCAACACCGTATAAACCAATTGATTTGGAAAAAAGTATCCCTGATCTTAATCTATTTTTTTCAAGTATTAAAAATTGTAGCTCAATGGAAACATTGATATCCTCTTGCGGTAATCACCAAGCTCTTCTAGTTTTTAGAAAGGCATATAAATGTTGCAATAAAGTATCTATTGGTCGTTTTAACATACAGAGACAAGAATCAATTGTTTGATAGATCTGAAAAGTTTAGATTATTAAAGAAATGGGGAAAGCTCAAAGGAATGACGGCGGTTATTAGAATCAATAAAGTGTAAATAAAATGCTGCTACTAAATCAATAAAGTTGGTAAAGAGAATAATTTTTGGTATACCTAATACTTCCAATTCTTTATTAAAGATGCAGAACCATTATTTTTGTTCTCGCAAAGTATAACTCAGGTTTCACACACAGCATGGAGCAATACAATTCTAACAAGCATGAAGTAATTGCATTCAAAAATGTCCCATTTCCTAATTCCTTTATTAATAATTCGTCAAATGTTCCAGGACCAAATCCAGTACTTAACATCACGCCAATTGTTGACTCAACGAATGTAACTCTCGAATGGCCAAGACCAGAAGGTAGAATCGAGACCTACGTGATAAGATGGTGGCCGGTTGAAAATTCGGAAGATGTGCGAACGAAAAATGTCACGGATAGCAACGACTTGATCAGTATTCTGTTCGAAGAAAACACCGTGCAAAAGGTTCTCGTGGGCGATCTGATGCCCGGCGTTCAGTATTCGTTCACCATTTACACGGTTTCCTACAATTTGGTCAGCGACGTCATCAACTTAACAACCAGGACAAGTAAGCTGGATTAATTATAAATATTATTAATTATAATATTACGTTTCTCTTTTCGAATGGATTTGTCCAACTATTTCACTGATGAATTCGCTTGATCATGAATACTAACACGAGTTAAATATCTGAAACAACGCCAGTTTCACAGTTGTCTCATTACTAATAGCCTATGTGTTGCGTGATGTAATTAAATCTTGTACACGCATTTCTATGTACACGTAACCTTATCAATAATCTTACTCTCATAAATGTTGATAGAGCAACGTGAACACGCGGTTCACGTAATTCTAGACTTCACAGTATACGCGATACAAGACATTAGATAGACGTATAAATGTGAATAATGAACAAAATTGTTACCGCAAACGTTAAAATCACTTCGCGTCGTTGTTCGATATCTTCCCAAAGAAACAGTTAGGACACAAATAAGTCGGTTTAAACTTAGCTGGAACAAAGAGAAACGTGATTAAAATTGAGATAGAGGGTAACAAACACAAAAAAAAACGAGAAAAGAAAAAGGAAAAAGCACGAATCTGTCGAATCCAGTGCCGCTGATCCAATCGGAAGTGGTCGTGGTGGTCGATCAGGATCAGCCCGATTCGTTGACGTTGAGATACACACGGACCCCCATACAGTCGTCCAGGTTCGACCTGTATCGGTTCAGGATTAGCGACGAGAGCAACACCACGAAAGAACGGATGGTGGACGACATCGATACCAAGGTGACGTTCACTGGCCTAACACCTGGTAAACTATACAACGTCACTGTGTGGACCGTCAGCGATAACGTCGAGAGCAGACCTCTGCTTAGGCAGGATCGACTTTGTGAGTATTTTGCAACGAGGAACAATAACACGCACCGATTAACTTTCGATGCACAAGTGTCTAAAATGTAAACGATAGTATACTGAAAATGGGGAAATTGTTTCAATCGAATTATCTGCAAACTTAAATTACAGTGGATATAACGTTTCAATTGATTACGGTACGAAGGAATATTGTTTTTGGCTTTTTTTAAAATTTTAAATAACTTTTCGGTTGCGTAATCTTGACGAAGATCTACATATAGCTGTGATTATATTTTGTATTATAGGAAGACGAGGTTTAATATTAATTTCATAATAGGTATGTTCCTCGAGTGAGCAAGATATGAGTTTATTAGCACCATTAGCTGAGCTTTATTATGTAGAACGTTGATTTATCGTTTTATAGCAAAACTTAATATACTAGAAAGTTGTGCTCGTTTTGAAATTTTCGCTGTGCGATTTCAGTTTGTGGCGGTTTGTGTTAACGCTTTTGAAGCGTACACCAAGACAGTACGCGTTCACCTGAAATCCCACTTAAGAGCGTGGTAATTTCTTCGTCCATATATTCATGTTCGACATCATACACAAATGTAATTAACAAATCAAGGAGAAAACTACGTTTTGGACCATTTTTCATAGCAATTATATTACCTACATACTTTAAAGCTAGGTATTGGTTCCAATTCGTTACACATTGGACCCTAAAGTAATTTCAGAAAAAAATTAGATTATTTCGACAGAAAAATGACAATTGTCAGCGATCGACGACTTTTGAGTAATAATCAGTATAATCAGTATAATTATCAGTTCGGTTAGAAGAATGTTGTGATAATTCAAAGAATAAACATGGAAAGAAAAATTGTTGCAAAAACAGTTATAAACTCTGCAGAATGCAAGAAGTCTACTTTATTTTATATATCATTTTACAGTGTCTCTATCTAATATTACGCGACCAGATGTATCAATTAATTCACCTTTCGCGCACGTGGATTCGAGAAATATTTACTACTATATCAAAGAATAGAATAATCTAAACAATTCATTTTCACCAGATATTAAATTTTCGTTTGCAAATCACCAGTTTTTAAAACGGAATTGTTTCTCTTCTCCTCGATTCGAATATGCATACTTAAACACGACGCAAAAGGAATGTAATCCAATTCAAAATTTGTCCGCAGATCCGGAACCAATCACATCCATTCAAGCGATAGACATCAACGACACAAGGATCACGTTAACTTGGGACATTCCACGTGGACAATACGACGCTTTCGAAGTGCAATACATAAACACGGAGGGAAATTATATTCAAAATATCACGTCGGCGAATTTAATAACCATTTCTGACTTGAAGCCTCACAGAAATTATACCTTCACGCTGGTGGTTCGTTCCGGCACAGCGTCCTCGAATCTGAGAATATCGAATCCTCTGAGCGCCAGTTTTACCACCAGCGAGTCTTATCCTGGCAAGGTTGAGAAGTTCCATCCTACGGACATCCAGCCCAGTGACATCAGCTTCGAATGGTCGTTGCCTAGCCAAGAACAGAATGGCATCATCAGAAAGTACACGATCACGTATGGTTTGGATGTGAGTCTGATTACAATATTTGTCAGCAATTTTATGCCGAATTATCATTGCATATAGTTATTTTAGTGACATTTTACGAAGCTTCGTTAATTCTTAGCGTTATATTTAGAAACTGTTAATATTATGTAGCAATTTTGTAATTATAAATATTAATGACGTATTCACGATGTCAAATTGAAATACTGTACATTCTTCGCATTGTGAGCAAGATTTTTTATTGAGAAATCAAGTTGAACTTATTGCAAGATTCCATATTTATGAATGACGGTGTTGATTCAGGTATTGATATCGATCGCGTAATTGAAAGATTTACGTTACAACTAAAAATGGTTTCGAAATAAGAAGATTTGTTTTATATTCTCCAAAATTAATTAATTGCTAATTGCTAATTAATTGTAACTGATAAAAGAATTAAACTGCCAGTCGGGAATGACACGTTGAATAATATAACTATTTGTTTCAAAATATTTGGAAGTGTTAATTTTTGTATGGTTAATTAATTCCAGCATCGCCAAATGTAATCATAGAAAAATGTACTTTCTGAACAAGATACATAATACTAGTCTACGCATTATGTGTACGCAGAAAATAATAATGATGCTACCGTACGCATCCGAATTTCCGTCATTCGCCACTATTAATTAAGAGAATTGATCACGATCGACTGATCAAGTCACGATTTATACGAACAAGCTGCCTGGCAAGAACAGTCAATTAAGTACCGGTGTAATTGCTTTGACTCTCAAACAGAATACGTAAAGACACCGGTTCGTAGGAAACGATTATTTTTCATTCGCAAAATGATCATTAACATTGAACTACTCGTGACTCACGTATTGGCCCCACCTTGTTCGATATACGTCGCGTAGAAACAGTAACTCTGTAACAATCTAAATTACAAAAAAGCAACGCACACACACACACGGTTCTAGAATTGCATCATTAACGACAATTTCAAACAAGATTTCAAAAACGTTTAAACGCAGTATGCTATGTATTTCACGTACAGCTACGTGGTCGGACTGAATTAAGAAGATGTATATTCTCGCTGTCATTAGGGTTCAGCTCACACTCAGATGCAGGACTTCAGACCAAACGAATACCGCGGCATAGTTAAGTCTCTAATACCCGGAAAGACGTACATCTTTCGGATACAAGCGCAGACGAAAATAGGCTTCGGTCCCGAGGCTGTGTGGAAGCAGAAAATGCCGATCCTGGCACCGCCAAAACCGCCGACCCAAGTGGTGCCAACGGAGGTGTGCAGAAGCAGTACCACGATTCAGATACGCTTCAGGAAGAATTATTTTAGCGATCAGAATGGCGCTGTCACGTCTTACACGATCATCGTGGCGGAGGATGACAGTAAAAACGCGTCCGGTTTGGAAATACCTAGCTGGAGGGACGTTCAGGCTTACAGCATCTGGCCACCGTATCAGGTAAGACATTTTTACAAATTTCTTGGGCGAAATGGAAATGTCGAAGTTGATTGTTAATTTCATTATTTGGTCCATTTTGGTTTAATTCATTCGCGTGGGGCATTGAATTAATAAGCATGTGCTGGTAGAGAATTTTTTGGTGTGCAATTGTTGAATTGAATTTTTGTTCTAATGCATTGTTTCGCGTGCAGCAAGACGAAGTCAGTAGGGGGATAAAGAATCTGTAGATAGTAATAATAATGCACAGATATATGGACTTAATTAACGAATTAAGTTCACTTTTACTCAAAGATAGTAATAGAGTTCTGATAATTTATATTAAATGTTTATTTTCGAAATGTATGTTTAATACCGATGTGAATTGCATTCTGTTTGTCCTAAGGGCGAATTTTCGATGCAAAAGTGACCAGGAAAAGGGGGAATTAAATTGTTCGATTTTTCATATGAAGTGAAGCTTGTTGTTTAAACTTGAACGTAGAGAGGTACTTTAAAAATATTAATCGAATTTTTCCAGTACAAATAAGACCCAAACTTTTATTTATTTTCATCGCTTTTCCGTGGTCGAACGTCCACATATTGCATAAGAAATAAGTGAAGCAAAACGTAAAGCACAATTTGTCTCGAAATATAAAATAAACTAACTAACATAGAAGTATCATTAAATCAAATAAATGAAGACAAAATGCAAATCACTTGCTGTATAGCATTTCATACCATAAACCAAATTAAGTATATAATATTCCAAAAATTATTACGATCACGAAGCAATTTGCAAACCCCTTCACCATGGTACATGGTCATATCAGTTGGTAGCGTGAAATTTTGTCTTCGCAAATCAAACGATCAAGTGCGATGCGTCATCGTCGCGCAGCGCGGCAAACGGCATTGCAGCAGACATGTAAAATAATTAATGCGGCGTATTACAGCGAGTAACTCGTTGACTTGCAAGATCACGAACGAATAACGCAAACGACCAAGGAATACGTGCACCCAAGACCACGCATAAACAATCGTGCTCCTGCAATTGTTGCATTGCGTGTTCTCCACGCGCGACAGTCGATCAAGGAACGCGCGTGATTCTAGTTGTCATTAAAGGCCGAAGCGAACTGGGCCCATCACTGTCGTAATGGAGAAACGAGTGGAAATTGAATCGTACAGCATCCTTGTGCTATATAAAAACCACGGAGAATCGCGATTATAACGATGTAACTTAACGGGAATAATTTATATTCGCGATGAAAGTGAAGCAAATCCGATTTAAATAAGCGGGAAGTTGGATGATATTATTGCGGCGTTGAATTTTGGGAACTGTGTTACGTTTGGCAGTCAGTGTTGCGTATGAATTGTAGAAACATTTGAAATTCCACGTTTCTGCGGTGAAAAGAGTTTTGCACTAATTTGAAAGAAGTACCATGTGTTTGTGACGGTGTTTTCCACGTGCTGTGAATTCATTTGCAATAGTTTACAGACGTATGTCAGTGAATAGGTACTGATATGACTTTTAAAATGCACCATGGATTTTCTACAGAACTTGATTACGAAAACTGGAAAATTCATTGCAAAGGTAATGGACAATAGTGACATATAATTTATTTATTCGGCACTTAATTTTAATCGACATTGTTCAAGTAAAAATTATGAACTTTGCAGAACGATTAATATGCATTTTTAACAATCAAAATTTTCCGTTTGATTGAACCTATATTTATGGTAAATAATACTTAAAACGAAATCAATTTTACGACCAATAAGTTACTGTTTTTGTACACCTTATTTATGATACGTCTGAAAGAATTTCCTGATGGCCGGCGAGCGCATTATAACTGTTATATGCATGAATCATAACATAACATTTAAAAACGTGAATAAAGTAACCAGAGGTTTATGCGACTCAATATGCGTACATTCAAGAATCAGCACAACACGCATATAAAAACGTATTACGTGATATTGATCATTGCTGCTGCGATATCTGGAAGTACCCTCAATTCACCGTAAATAATTTAGAATTTAATCATTCGATCATTATAATATAAACGTGGCCTCGAGTAATTTGGACCAACAAAATATTTATTTATTTATTTACGGGTTAACGGCCAATAACGACAAAAATTATACAAAAGGAAAAATCCTGTTCTGCACCAGCAATTGAATATTTATTTATTTTATGTAGCAGAATATCATTCATTTCCATTTCATACTCCAACTAATAAGGATAGATATTTTTCAATTCTAATACTACTGCATGTTTCATCTGGCCAAAAATCTGCATATCAGTGAATGTCAAATTTTCACTGTACAACGAATAGAAAAACAATTGCACACTCTGTTTACAGGTAATGGAACCGTACTACCCCTTCAGAAATGGTTCCGTGGAGGATTTCACGATCGGTAGCGAGAATTGCGACAACAAGATCGGATACTGCAACGGACCCCTGAAGTCTGGATCCACCTACAGAGTAAAAGTTCGAGCGTTCACCGCGCCGGACAAATTCACGGACACCAGTTTCAGTTTTCCTATTCAAACAGGTGAGAACGATCGTGTAAAGAGTTCGTTGAAAAGAATGGCTCGAGTCAGAACAGTTGGGAAACATTTTTAATTTATGGAACGAGAACATGATAAAGGCATACTTCTCATGCTCGGAGAGGACATTGAATTCATTATTTGTGTCGAAGGGAATATGTACTTTCGTTTTTCATTGTCACAATTATATTTTCTGGCTTTTTGGTTACCTTTGCTTTATGTATAGCTTCATTTTTATTCAATATTCCTATGATTCGGTGCATTACCTTTGCTCTACTCGACGTATAAACGTATGGAGTGTTAAAGAAATTGTGTATTAGCTATAGAAAGCTGTAGCTATAGCATAGCTGTAGAAAGCTTGCTAAATTCATGCCTCGTTATTTCGTGTACATGTCTGCCCAAGGATTGCTGCTGGCAGGTAAGATGATGGAATTGAATAAAATATCAATTAAAAATTCGAACGTGGACAAACATTTTAGAATTTGTTTGCTGAAATATAATTTATCAATTCATTTCTTTCTTTTTAATACCCCCCTTATCGAGTGTCATAAGTTTATATATTCTATGTTGTCAATGATTTACGTAGTGAATTTAATTTATGGCAATTCATTTAGCGTCGATTTATAAAAGGTGTTCTTTTCGCAATAGTGATTAAACATCACTCTTTCAATGCCTATATTATGTACGCAAGTGCTTTTAGGTTTTGAGATATACGATATCTATTTTCTAATTTCATATGCGATTTTGGATAACATTTATTTAGATATCAAAGTTTCGCATTTTTAATTTTATCTCGACTTAATACATTTAACATATAGTAATTTCGATCCGAATTTTATTGCAACCAATCAGATAAGGACAACACGGCTATCATAGTCGGGGTCACGGTACCAATAGTGCTTTTGCTAACTCTGCTGGGCATTGGGCTACTGGTGAGACGAAGAAGAAGTCAAGGACGTAAAACAACCGAAACAAGAACCACAGACAATCTGTCTTTGCCAGATAGCGTTATTGACACGAGGTAAACATAATTTCAGGTTTTCAACCATTTCACACAATTAATTAATCGTTCATTATTTGACGACTAATTCAATTGCCTCCAATTTCAAATTTTTAAAAAGCGTAAAAAGTATTTTTATAAAAAAGATAAAGCGTTAAAAATGTGTGATGAAAGAATGTACAGAATAGGAATATTAGTTTGTATAAAGAGTTAGTGGAAAAAAGCTTATCGAGAAAAAGGCTTAAGAAAGAAATCATTTGTTTAGCAAAGAGCAGATTAAAAGAATTTTTTTTCTCTGTAGCCGACCAATTAAAATAGAAGACTTTGCGGAACATTATCGGACCATGTCCGCCGACTCTGACTTTCGCTTTTCTGAAGAATTCGAAGAGCTAAAGCACGTTGGGCGTGATCAACCTTGTACAGCGGCAGATTTGCCCTGCAACAGACCGAAGAATCGTTTCACGAATATTTTACCTTACGACCACAGTAGATTTAAGTTGCAGCCTGTGGACGACGAGGAAGGCTCCGATTATATCAACGCCAATTACGTTCCTGTAAGTTGAAAACACTTTACTTGCCTTGAAAGACTTGCGATTGAGAAGATCGAGCAGTTATAACTATTATTCAAAATATTACTTGCAATATCGCATGACGAAAGTATTAACATATCTATCAAAAATTTGTTCAAATGTTTACTTACCATTTCTTTTTTACTTTGAAAAATATTACTTTTATTATCAAATCTATGCAAACTTTTCGATATATGGGTACCTGAATTAGATACCTGATTCATTTCTAGAATAGCCTGATATTCAAATAAATTCGTTGTGTTTTAATTATTATTTGTCACGTTAGTGCTCGATTCCATTGTGAAAAATTAAATGCTAGTACAATTTATAAAGAATCAAAGTTTAATGTATCATTTTTCTACATTGTTATTGTTTGCAATAGGGCCACAATTCTCCCCGCGAGTTTATCGTCACGCAAGGACCTTTGCATTCGACTCGCGATGATTTCTGGAGAATGGTCTGGGAGAGTAACAGCAGGGCGATCGTGATGCTCACCAGGTGTATTGAAAAGGGCAGGGAAAAGTGCGACCACTATTGGCCCGTGGACACTCATCCTGTTTATTACGGAGATATATGCGTTACGATACTCAACGAAACACATTATCCTGATTGGAGTATCACGGAGTTCATGTTGTGCAGAGTAAGTGACGGATACATTTTATTAACTGATTTCTACATTTATACTATTTCATCTATGACAATTATCACCCAATGAAGGAGATCAATTCTGTTACTCTAGCACGCATTCATATAAGTCATTTTTAAAATGTATGTTTGCAATGTTTTATTTACGTTTCGACAAGTTGAGCCAGTAATATTTTATAGTTTTTAAGGAATCTCTGCTAGATATCCCTATACATACAATATTAACATAAACGTTGTTAATTTTCCAATGAATAAAGTTATTCACAAAAAAAGCAGAATAAATATAAATGCTAAATGTGACAAAGTACACATGAACTCTATTTATCGAACCTCATAAGTGCATGTAGACTGTTCGCCCTATCCAATCTGTTGTACTATTGTAATACTATTGACAGAACACAATTTTTCTTTCACAGGGAGATATGAAGAGAGTCATCCAGCACTTCCATTTCACGACGTGGCCAGATTTTGGGGTGCCAAGTCCACCTCAAACTTTAGCCAGATTCGTCAGAGCGTTCAGAGAAAGGGTTAGGCCCGATCAAAGGCCGATGGTGGTCCACTGTAGCGCAGGAGTCGGTCGCAGTGGCACTTTTATCACGTTAGACAGAATATTGCAACAGATCCTGGTATCTAAGTATGTCGATATCTTTGGAATAGTTTGGGCAATGCGAAAGGAACGCGTCTGGATGGTCCAGACTGAGCAACAATACATTTGCATACACCAGTGCCTTTTGGCGGTGTTGGAGGGTCAAGATATGACTGGACCACCACGAGAGATCCACGACAACCAAGGGTTCGAAGGTGAGATTTGTACATGCTCCCATTGTTGCATAATTTTCATAAGTTTGAAACGGAGGCCTTTTTTATATTTTAAGATTAATTAAATGGGGTGTGCGTGTACCACTAATTCTTTGATTAATCATCTTTAGTAAACAGGCAATTGTATGTCGCGTATGTTAAATTATAGTTTAGTTAAATTGCGTAATTGGTTTTTCAAATGTGGAGAATGTAGCTCAGCAAGTATATCGTTTTCGCGAGGAAGTATGAAGGATACGAGTTAATGATATTGATACACGGAATATGGGATGTAGTGCAAAGATTTTTATATGCGATTTCATTAAATCGTTTTAATTTAAAATACAGGTATTCGCACACCTCTAATGATATAATATTCTTTGAGCTTCGAGTATATTGCAACGATTTATTAATTCTTGTAAATAAACCAAAGAATAACTGCAATGAGGAAACATTTTTCATAAAGTAATTGTGCATGAATGTTTTTTTAAAGACGTATAAGTAATCAAGAAGTAAATGTATGGATGAAGAAATGCCATATACTCAGCCGAAGTTTATTGTATGTCACAAAAATACAATTCAGTATATGAAATACATAATTATACAAGTATATTTTTCAATATTTGTTCTATTACTTTGTTGGGTGATTAATGCATATCCCGTTTTGTTCAAATTAAAGTATTCGAAGGAGAAAACCGTAGTGCATGAATAATTCGAGTTTGACAAAAAATATTTATCAAATTTCAAACTACTTGAAAGAACATAATTGCACTATAATAAGTAATCAATCGATTATCCAATTTGTTACCTCACAATTTCAGAAATTCGTAGTATTAGAAGTCTCTAATTTCTCTATCCTTCTATAATATTACGAATTACTGATTTTTGTCACATTGCAACAAAAAGAAAAATCTGTCACTTTTTGCGAGATAAAAATTCTGTGACTAAACTTTGATGACAGTATTAGCAAGCAAATTATAAATCTTAAAATGTCTGGTGATGGTGATGGTGCTGGTGATGGCGATTGTAGTAGTAGTTTTGAACGACTGATTTCCTTGGAGAAAGGGTACACTCGGTTTTGTGTCACGTGTAAAGGTGTTGCTTTTGGTAAATTGTGTCACATCCGTGCGTAGTGAATCACTTCCCTTCTCCAACCTCGTAATCCCTTTGAATCCAGGCAAGAATCGAAGCTCCGTTGAACACACAGACACAAACAGTCCTGACGAGGATGAGAAGGAAAGGTGACCCTCGAACTGCGATTCCGGCGTCGATGGTAATTTCGATCCTCGCTTACTTCTCTTTCAATCTGCTTCATTTTTTTTCTCTGCTGTATTATATTGTGGCATGCGACAAATCATTTTACCGATGCACACGGCATGGGAGATCATTAACAGACAGTAACGCATATATACATACGCTTTGAATGTACAGGGTGCAGCAGCAATATATATTCGTCATCTGAATATTTATTACGTTGGTTGAAGAATAATCTTTTTTGTACATAAATTTACAGTGAAGAGGAACCGTTTTGTGGGGTAACATTATTTCCACGACCTTCTTTGGGTACATATACGTTTATTATTTATACAACGGAAGCCTTTCAGACGAATACAAATCTAAACAATATTTGCTACAGTAGTGTTAGTTCGATTCTCTGTTGTTTTACTTTGTTTTTTGCAGAGGTAACGTTATGCAATTTTTGGTAGTAAAAGGTGTACTTTGACACATTTTGTTCTTCGTTGATAATCTTGTTTCTGGTATTCGTACGGAAGGCTTCTTTCAGAATACGAACAAAAGTTATTACGAGGAAAAGTTTCAAGGATTTCAGGCTCAGTATTTTTAATAGTAGGACTTCCTCAATTATTTTTTTTATAATTCATAATTATTCAATTTCAGGCGAAGAATTTTTGTCTTTTTTTACTGGTATGGCTCCAACTTATTTCACTGTTTATGATGGTCAGACCACCTTGCATTTAGAAAACATAATCGTAACAAGTTAAACATGCGTGTCGCTAGACGATTCGTAAATGCTCGTTTATTTTTGTAAGCAATACTGTGCATTAGCCTGAGTTAAAACTGTAACGTGTTTGCACACATTTAAAATGAACGCATGCAACTACCACTGCAAATTTGATTTAAACAAAGAAATCATGTGTCTAGCTGTGCTACATTTTTTTTAGTAGATATATGTATTGATAAACCGAAAGCCACCAAAAGATCATTATTCATTTCTTTATCTGCGACGAATTCATCGAACCTTTCATTAATTGCATCGTTCCAAAAAAGTAGATATTCTAGATTCTAGAGAAACACATGTTTAGTCAACATTTTCAATTCTATCAAGGCCAAAAGGATGCTGAAATGGACCTGGCTGTTTCACCTTTCCATTTCGTTGCACATAACTATCTGCAATGTATCATATGTAATATATCACAAGTAATCGCAATTTTTATTCGCAACTATACATTACTCGCAACGCGAATCGCTCACTAATTATCTCTAATGCAATATAACACGCGCTGACGTTCATTATTATACTTCGCACAACCGATAACAAAATGCAAACATCGTAACAATCATTTCCGCCTTTAATCAAACAGCTTCATTATTCATTTCTACAATCGTAAACCGCATGCTACTTATTCAATTCTCACCGACCAATGTTCGACGAAGTATAACGCAATCCTCATTCGTTCCCGTGTATTTTTGCAGACGACGAAGGAATAGCAGAATCTGGAATGTGATGTTCGAATACCTCGTTCCCTACAGGAATCAACGAGCACGAGAACGTTTTAAAAGTATTTTGAAGAGGTGCGGTGCACCTTTTAGGGTAGTATCGCAACGATGCGCTATCGTCATGCGTATAAAGCGGTTGCAGAAAGGGAAATCGAGAACAATCGTCGATCGAAATGCCCGCTACGACAGCTTCGAGGTGGAACGCAACGTGTAGCGACATTTTAGTCACGATGCCAGAATAATGATAATAATTCTGCGCACTTGAAACGAAAGACAAAGGCGACTAGTTAGCTGTGCTATCGAATACGAGCATACGCACAAGTGATACGATTCTAGTTCTCTTATTTTTACGACTGCTCGTGACGAAACACGGATCCAAACGAATGTTCGTTTCGAGTTTCCTAAAAACACGCTGACGAACGAAACGTGTTCGAGATTGGCTTGGACGACACGATAATCTCTTGTTTTTCGTTGGAACTCCGCTACGAAAACTTTACTTGTACAGACTAGAGTATGAAATCTCGGATGACATCTGACTTTCTGCAAAGACTTTCGAGCAGTTGGACAGACAAGATTTCAAGATCGGTACATAAGAACGAACAAGGAAAATGTCATTCCTATCTTTCATACGGTAGACAGTATATTTTCCCCTCGTCCAGTCACAATCGACTTATCATACGCATCTTAGAAAGCACACGAGAATGAATCTTTACTTTCTGAGGTGAAGGTCTCTGGAAAAATGTTCGAAAAGAAGTGTCCAAAGAACTGGACGAGTCGCTGAAAGGGTTGAAATTCCAGGTCATATCACAGTTTTGTGAGAATATCGTCGGGAAAAAAGTATCAGTCGAAAAACACTGGGTCTTGTCTAGCTTTGGAACGCGAATCTTTCGGGACACTCGAGGGAAACAGTTTAGAAAACTTCTTTTCCAACGATTACTTGGAAGCGATAGGCTTAAAGAAATTGTCGAATTTCGTCGAAGAGCTGTTCGAAGGGAAAGGAAATAATTTGAGGCCGTAACTCGGAGCATTTTTCGCAGCGACCGAACATTGATCCGTTGCATCGTGTACATAGAAATCGCCGGATCGATATTTTCGAATTAGCCGGCCGATTTTTGGGAGCGTCGCGGGAGAGCACGTTCATAGAATCCGTCACTTAATCGATTTGGAATTCTCATTGAGCGTGCCTCCAACTCGACTCGCACTATTGTTCGGGTACCTATCGTCGTGTAGATAAGTCCAGAGTTGCATATCTTAAGAATTGTAAGATGCGTATCCCGAATTGGGTTGCCACATTTCGATCGAAACGTTTGGGTCGCAACAAATCGACGTTTCGTACGTGGAGGTGGATTGTACTAAAACTGGAAGACACTTCTCTCCGAGAATGTTTTCAAATCCGGCACGCAATATTGCGGATTTATTTTTCTAAATTACGTGCATGTATATAGAGGTACTATCGATTATCGGATAGTAAACAATTTTTATAGCGATGTTATTTATAATTCGTTAATAATGTTAATTTTATATTGAATTGCACCGCTGCGCTGTGTGGATGTTAGATCTTTGCAGATAAGGGAGTGCCGCATTTTCAATAATATAACTTATTTCCAACGATGAATTTAGTACGAAACGGATGTTCTATGTTAGAAAATGGATCCGTGAGATCTGGCCAACGAGGATTACTATCGGTTGAAATGTTTTTGCCTTAGAACTTCTAGATATACCTTGATTTCTGTGCGAAACTGGACTCGTATGATATAAATTATATGACTTACCGTTTAATGAAACTTTATTTTTACATTCATTGTAAGCTCGTCTACTTTCATAATTGTAAATAAAATCGTGCATTTCAGTATTGTTTTTAATAAATAAAAACTGTACAAGTTGTATCTGTTATAAAATCGTGCTGTTTTTTTTTTTGTTTCTTTAATTACAAATTCCATTTTTTTTACCTAACGAATTTTCATCTAATATTTTCTTTCACTCGTTGAATTGCTTGGAAACTGCGTCAGCTATATCCAAACTCTTGGTTACCGCAGTGCAACCATAACGTCATTCTAGCAACCCAAATTTATCGTCGATTTGTTGGGAACCCGACGAGAGTTTAGTCTACGGGCATCGTTGCTAGTTAAATCACTATCGTGAGTGGCAACCATCCGTCCAAGGGCTAATTGTAGAGACGCAAGTTTTAATGTAAAAACGTTGCCTAGAATGAAAAAAAAGGGGAAGGATGAACGACGAGAGAAGAATGATTTCCATCGACCCTCCTTTTTCATGATAGGAAGAAGAAAAAAAAACATGTCAGTGGGAACAAGAAACTCGCATCTTCGTAGATGTCATATCACATTTTCACGAGAATCACTCGACGATCCGTATAATATGTATACGTATATGTATTTACTCGTCGACGGTCGATTCGAAATGACGATCGAGTGATCGTTCTGAAAGTTGTCACGCGTTTAATTCATTCGCATCGTCATCAACGTTCAGCGCTGATTACTGTTCACGATGAGACGATGCGTTCGGTTCGATCGAGAAACATTGAACAGTGGTCTCAACGCTACTGTTCATCGAGCAAAGCTGTGTGAAATTGTCACGATCAATAAGGCTAAAGCTTGTTAACACTAAACGTTTAACACTAAAGTCTGCGAAAGCGAACAACGATCGAATGGCAGTAGAATAAAATTCTTGTTTACCCGTAACGATCGAACGGACGAGAAACGTTGAACACGAACGCGTTCAGAACAATTCGGAAGATCCGATCGTCACTTCCGGTACTTAGAGTTACATTCTCTCAACGCTACAAAGACGTGTACTTAATTTTGTATTTACGACGGGGTAAATAGACGTGGTGGACAATTTTAGATGTTTAAGAACGATGGCAACGCGGATCATTCTTCGCAATCAGCAGGGTCAAACGAGTTCGCTCGATCCGGTCTCACGGAACGTGGGAAGAGAAAGGGAAGCCCGTAAACGGGATTAAAATTCACTGCCCATATGTATTTTTGGAGGAACGTTTTTTATATCGCTTACGTATATAATGTGTAGATCGATTCCTAAAATGCGTAATTGTATTCGTATTTAGAGACAAGAACTTCCGGTCGATTCAATGCTTCGTAATCGATCCGTTGACGTCTGCTCGCGACCGTGATCCATGGATCAGCCATTCCACAGATGCGAATCATTAAGCAAAAAACATCAGAAGCATTGAACACGATTCAAAATTGTTAGTCCTTAAGATTAACAGTTTTCCAACTATTCATTCACCGAACAAATATTCGAATTCCATGGAATGGTTCATCGGTGGAAAATTTTCCTAGCATATAGTATCAAAGTTTGTAGATAATAAACAATGAAAAGTAACTTCGAAGGGTATCGTGATTGAACGGAACGCGACTTTAATGATTCATGTACGTGTAACTGATATTAGTGTCGACGAGTATTTTTATAACGCTTCGCGATGGTTCGTGTCAACGGCGATACGTATTAACTGAACAAAAAATTGCCAACTAATTTGCCAAACATGCATAGGGAATATTGTAGAGCGATAAGGTCTGTATAATGGTACATCCGCGCTTCTCTTTTGTGTAACGCGAGTGCGTTTGTACCGAGCGCGATAAGTGTTCGTAGATTATAAATAATTGTCGTACATTTAGGGAACGAGTAAAGACGAGACGGATCGATAACGAAGAGATTCACCGGGCACTGCAGTTTCCAATCCATCGAATTTCTTTGCTGTACTACTATGCTGTGCATGTACGCGTACATACTCTTCGCTGTACTATTGATGTCTCTCGTGTAAACGAATAGTTACGATCGTCACCGGGTCGTTCGAGATTGATTTAAAACAAGACAATGCACGCGCATTCTTGTTCTCTTTGTTCGAAGGTATTTTTTAAAAAAGTTCGAAAACCATTGTTTCATGGTACACGTTTTATGCACGATGGGTTTAGCTTCCTTTTTTCTTTGAGGAAGTTATTCGAGGAATGTGTTTTGCAATTGATGATTGTAGGGTGCAATCAGTCAATTATTTCGACCAATATTGAAGTGATACAGGTTTAATATGTTTTCTAGAGAGATATGTTTTCATAAAAATCCGTATTATTTTACTGTTTCAATCTTAAATCTATGCAAATTACAGAAGGGTGTAGAGTTACAGAAATTAGTTCTGTTTTACAGAAAGCTCGGAAAGGTTTTTGCTGAAAATATTTGTTTCTTTGCATCGGTACATTCAAAATGATGAACCAAATTTGAAACAGATTTTCGAATATTTTGCCAATGCAAAAGTTTCCTTATCATCGTAAAGTACTTGCTAATATTAATTAGTAGCTATATTCGTACTCGACTATTAATACAAACATTGTATCGCTTGTATAAAGGATCAGACGCTTGGTTACTGGTGATAATTCCAAAATAAATGTTCGTGTATTTGCTTTCATTCGAGGAGATTCACGATACACCTGTCGTGAATCCATTTTTATCCGCTCAGGTTGCCAGTGTATTTATATGTATACGCAAAAAAGCCCATCCAATCGAACAGTTTGGCTCATTATCTGTGTAATTGTGCTTCTGTAGATACCACGATCATATCAGTGTGACATAATTGTAATTTTAAGAACGATCTGTGTAGCGAGATCTGAGTTACTCTATACTAAGACATTTGATGTTTTGCTATATTACAGCTTTTGGTATGAGAATAATAAGGAAAGTGATTAAGCGTATGGTTCAATTTTCAAATAAATTTTGCCTCGTTAATTGAACCAGTACATTCGATTGGAAGTATATGTTCCCATTGCTGATTGATTATAGCTGTTCGACAATGAAACATACCAATGAACGATTTTCCGATCGCACAAGTATCCAGGCAACGAAATTATTTAGCTATTGATCAGATTTCACGCTGAGGAGGCAACATTTATTACACAATTTAGCAGGGATAAAGGTAAATTAGATTGAATGAAAGCCGACACTGTAACGTTTACATACGCTAAGCTTGAACGCACGACAGACTCTGCGATGTGCATCTAAAACTGCGGGAAACAAAGGAACCGGAAGCGAATGCTGCTTGCGAACCGCACGACACGACCAAACCTTTTCATTCGTACAATACTCGATTCTAACGAAGGCAAGTCACTCGCTTTTCGCTACATCTATAAGGGGCAATCAGGCAATTTTCCGTGAATTAATATGTTGAAAAACATTCGTTATGGGACATTCTGTTTATTATTATCACGACAGTGGAGCACGTGAATGTTATGCGTGTAAACAATTGCGTTGCTATTAGTATAATAATACGTTATTCTGTGATAAATCATGATCTTCTGACGAAGATTGGAAAATTCGATCTGCGCGAGTCATAAAAATTCTTCTGGTACGCGGGTACACACGTTGATCAGTCATTAATTTTAAAATCGATCATCGATTCGTGCCAATTATCTTTTAGTTGCATCATGAAGACACAGATACACCTCGTATAAATATCACAATACAGTTGTATCGTAAACTGATTATTCGATTAAGTAATCGTAAGGGGATGGTCGCGCGTTATCGCCGGCCTGCTTGTACATAATATGATAATTATTAAAATATGGAAAGACATGTACGATTATATTTTTTAAACGGCGCGCACAAATCATAGGCCTGTTAATTAATACGGGGCGTGTTTGATAATGATGGCTGCGATAATTTTCGGATTATTAGGAGAGGTACGTGGTATTAAAATTGTACTAACTGTTCCATGGCAGAGAAAACATAATGGGAGAATTTTCGATGAACGTAGTTAATAATTATTCGCAATTGCGGCAAGGATACACTTTCGGTGAACAATAAAATGGTGTTCAGAAATGTTTTATTCTACAGGAAAGTTTTAATTGAATCGGTAAGTATATTTTCTGCGAATATATTCATCGATTCAAAAGCTACTGTCTAAAATATCATTCCGCAGTTTGAAGTTTATTTTCGCAGATTTCTATGGTGCATGCGGCGCTATAGTTTCTTTTCCAACGAACAATAATACTGATTTGCGTGCGCAAAAAAAGAATTATGTATACTGCGTAAGTCTATCATTCTTTCTTCGTCTTTTGTAAATAAACCGTTTTGTACAAGCTGCAAGAGCAGCCGACCTATCCGGATGATTTTGCGAATCAAAAATACGAATAATCTATGGTGCCATTCGTAGAACCATCCGAGATACTTTTGTCGTAATGCTATCGTAAAAACATGTTAATCTGTATTTGAAAAATTGTACAGCGTGCGAGGCACGAAGGGACACGGGTTGTCTCACAAATAAAACAAAAAAAGGGAAAAATTAAGTATGCGTATATAATAAACATGGTTCTTCCAATAAAACCACTTTTCTTTTCTTTCTCTTCACCTTTAAAATATATATGTAGTACCTACTCGGTGGGTACAAAAGTTTTGATGCATATTGCTATAAATCGTCTATGCTATTTTATTAAATGTAGTTTTATGTATTTAATTTTCTGTGATTTTTTGCCCCGTTATCGTAACATTTGAATGGTGAGTATGTTTTTTCTTTGTAATAGGTTTTGTAAGTTTGCGAAATTCTCAATTGTTATTTTTGTTATTACATTTTTCGTCAGCAATTGAAAAATCCAAAATTATAGGAACTCTCAATTCTGGAAGGAAAGCGGCAATCAGTGCCGAATAAACTAAAAAAGAAGTAGCTCAGTCGCACAAACACTTCCTGAAATAAAAATTCGTAAGTGAAGACCATTTTTGCCAAAACGGGTAGAACTGCAAATTTGCATTAATTCAATAATATCTAACAAAATTTCAGGGAAGAAAGATTGTATGTTCCAACAAGATTTTTGAAGTACACAAATTAAACAGTTTTTTAAATAAAAATTTGTTAAATAACGGCGATAAAATTAATCTCATACAAAACATCTTCCCGTTTCTTTTTTTTTTCTTTACTATACAGTCAAGTCTACAGGTGACGGAAGATAATGCGTCGTTATTTAATAATCCCGATTTATATAAATGTATCCACAGCACCGAGTGATTTTCAATAGGACAAATTACGAACGTTTCGCGCAACAGTTTTTACGTTATTATTTATTATACATAATTAAATACTTCATTTGCTTCCTCGTCCACCTTGCTTCCTCGCTTTCTTCGCCTAGTGTCGTGTTGTGCCTGAAAAATAAGAGATACAATTTTCTTTGCGACAAAAAATCTTTAACAAAATTGAACACAAACATTACGCGAAATGGATCGGGTTGCTAAATGTTAATTACTTTTTAATTGAAATCGACCGATCGAAGGTGGCGAGTTAAAGGGAATATTCGAAACTGGGCAATTTCTGTGGCGATTCTACGATTTGCGTCTGAGGTGATGAAGCGCAGGGTGCTGACGGTAAATTAGGTACCCTTGAATTTAAGGGCACTTTTGGAGGTAATGAGCTCATTTTGTTACGCGTCTTTACATTTGGCTCAAGCGCTGCATTTCCACTGCTTGGACGTCCTAAATATTACAAATGTAAATGATGAATAAATAAATGGGGTTTAAGTATAGTTATTTGGTATGCGAGAAGTAATTATAGAGTACTAAAAAAGGTTGAAAACTAAACAAGATCGTTTATGTCTAGAAATGGAAGTGGCATTGATATTTTTATCGTAAACGTTATTAGATAACAGATGCTTGTGCAAATATTGTTATAGACTACTTTTCAAAGTAATGATACAGAAATAATCACAGAATATTATTACAACCAGGTAGAATGTTTTCTTGTTATAAGATTGCAAGAATATTTTTTTTCTTTATACTTTATGCATATATTTTACATCCTGTGTCGTTTTTGCACATTTCACATATGTATAAAAAACTTTTTTATAATTCTATCAACAAATTATTTCAATTTGCAGACAAAAGCGGTGGAGCAACCACTGTGATATGTGATATATTGTAATTAAAATCAGAATAAATAAAATAGTAATAGTTTTCTGCATATGCTTTGTAGACACTTATTTTAGATATACAGTACTTCTTGGCTTGGCACTCGCTGCTCGGGACAGGTCGCGAGCGCCGAGCAAATATAGGTGAACTGTGGGTTCTTAGAAATTTCGGCCTTATCGTAAGAGCACGGCTACTGTGTAGGCAACGGCTTCCGCGGCCACAGAAAGGGACAGCGAACGTAAAAGAGTAAATGCCTTCGTATCGGTGAGACAACACTAATGCAACGGCGAAACTTTTTTATTGTTACTTATATGGCTATAATTTTTTTTTAAATGGTGCGATTAAAATAAGAGATTGTGGCGATTAAAATAAGACCAAACACGATAGAATTTGGATTATATTTACTTACTTAGTAATGTTATATGTTATGGGCAAGGATCCTTACACGGAAAGCTCCCGAACGGTATGGTCAGTTTTTAATAAAACTTTACGGGCTTAGAGAATAGTCCAAATCTAAATATTGTAAGACTAATTTATGGGTATAATTAGTCAATAATGAAGATACTTGTATTTATTCTAAATACACGCTGATAATACAATATTCCACGGATCACTATCCGTACGCTCTCGATGCTGGATCCCCATGGAATGCCCCGACGCTGCATCATGGGCGCCCAAAGGGCGGGCACGTCGGACCCACGACGTGGTACGTTCAAGGGCCTGCTTTACGGCACCCCCAAATATGTAACGTTTCCGCTCGCATGCTAGCCTCTTGGTGACGTTACCCAGATGGGCATGCTAGGCGCTCCGAACCCTCGCATTTTCTTACAATATATGTATACTCCAATAGGCTATCTCAAGATAGGATCCAGATTTATTAGTATGGTTTTATGTTTTTCGTGTTTTATTGCCAAACGTACTTTGCGAAAGGCGATTAAACACAGTTGAAAATTCCTAGACTGAAGGCAAGTTCCATAGGATTTCTGGAAAGCTATACAAGCACATAATAATGGAATCCCCCATGTAATACAGAAATCATTAGCTGCAATTGAATATAATAACGAAATGTGTGGTACGGTAGAAGCGCCGAAAACACAGCCGTCGGCCGTGCCCACGCTCGATAATCAGGTGGATCAAATTCGTTGTCTACGCATTCCCAGCGCTCGCCGAAATTCGTTTTGTGTTCATCGAGGAACCTCGCCAAGCTCTTGTGTGGCCCCAACAGGTCGCGGCCACTGAAAGCCCTCGCATCGGTGGGACAACACCAGCCGCGACCTGTTGGGGCGACGCAAGGGCTTGACGACGTTCCTCGATGAACACAAAACGAATTTCGACGAGCGCCGGGAGTGCATTCACGACGAATTTGATCCACCTGATTATGGAGCGCGGGCAGGTGCCGACGGCTGTGTTTTCGGCGCTTCTACCGTACCACTCATTTCGTTATTACTATGACCGCGACGAAGTTCATTACGTTTGTTAGAAACCTGACTGTCCACCCTGCAAAACCCTATATACCTGCACTACCGCAGAAAAACCCGAAGTCTGCACACATCTGGCAAAAAGAACCATAGTATGTACTCCTTCTCCTTTTTACTACAACATGGAATTTTCCTTAAACTTCTGCATACCACGAACTACCTCCTTCCCTAAAAATCTTAGCACTCCTTCCGCTTACCACTTCCTCCCCTATTAACATCCAATAAGACGTCCTATTTCCACTCCCTCAGAAAATTCCAATGACCAATGGAATTTGAATCATAGTTTACGTTTTTACCTACATCTCAGCAACACGCCAGAATAGATCTTACAGTCAATCAGTAAACATCTAAGAAAATTAACATTACGCACCTACTAAAGAAACAAAGTCGATTTGTATACTTTGTATACTCAAATACACTCCTATACACATTAGTGACAATTTTAAGTGCTTTATTATTGACAATTGTGAGTTTAAGTGCAAAAATGGCATCTCGAAAGCGATGCATTTTAAATATGCAGCAGCGGCTAGATGTCCTAGAAGATTTAAATTCGTTGCAGCCCGTATCAACAATTGCTGCAAAATATGGTGTGCATCCAACAACAATAAGAAGCATAAGGAGAAATGCTGCAAGCGTTAGACTATTTGCAGAAAAAAAGAAACTGCAAAGAAAGCGACAAATAATCAGAAAACCATTGTACGAAGAAGTCGAGCAACGACTAGTGACATGGTTTTTGGGAAGAAGAGCTTTAGGAGATTTTGTGACAGACGCTTTACTGCTGCAGAAAGCAGCAGAAATAAAGAAAAACGTTCCATCGTCTTCACAATTCAAAATCAGCATGGGCTGGTTGGCAAATGTGAAAAGGCGCCACGGTATACGCCTTGTACGTGCGTATGGCAAAAAGGAAAGTGCGGACGTGGATGCGGCAACGAGCTTGTCACATGGAACTGAATCTCCAGGTTGTGTAACAGAATCTTTGTCCGCGTGTGAAGAAGCGCAAAGATTTGCGGCTAACGAGCAACCAGCCGAGGAAGATGAAAATTCAGCACGGGAAGAAGAAAATGATAAAGAAGAAGAAGGGCGCAAGAATTGGTCCCTAGAACGTGTATTGAAATCGATTAAAGAACTTCAAGAAGGGACACAAAATTATCCGTTGTGCGTGCAATTACATCTCAGAGCCCTAGAAGCCACTATTTTGCAGTGTATGTGTAGTGTATAGTGTAGTATATAAGTGCAGTTATAGTATTGCTTTAGTTATGTTTGTATTTTTGATATGGTTTTTAGTGGATAAACAGAGAGATGGTGTGCGAAAAGCATTTTTCCCTCCTCTTAAAAAAAAAATCTGTGGGTAAATGGTTTATTATGTAATCATATAAGTCAATATGATCCAAATTATATCGTGTTTAGCCTCATTTTAATCACAGCAGTTTCACGAATATTTTAATATAATTTTCATAGCCTTTCTTTTTTTTATATAGCCCAATATATAATATAGCCCATTTTTTTTATAGCCCAATAAAAAAAATTCACGGTTGCATTAGTGTTGTTTCACCGATACGAAGGCGTTTAATCTTTACACGATTACCGCGGCCGGCAGGTACCGCGACGCGTCGGCTAATCAAAACATGTTGGTTATTTCCTTCCGTTCAGAACTAGGGGGGCCCCCCCAGTGGTGGGGATGAATCGCGAGCGCCGTCGCTAGAGATCGTGGCGAGCGCCGAGCGAAGAATTATTGTATTTTGCGGATATCTAAATATTCTTTTAACATAGCACAACAATTTGTGTATCCGTGTGCTAAGAGACTGGAATGTTGTAATGTATCATAAATATGTTTAAAATGTAGTTTTGTTGTTATGAGTCAAAAAATATGCAGCAATAACGTTTGGAATAACATTATATCTGCATACACATCTGTACCCTAGTTACCACTTTCTAAAAAAGGAATATAATGAATCATTAGTACATCATATCATAAATTATGCGCAAATGTTTAACTATTATACCATTCACTAGGTACATGTTGAATTATGAATACACAACTGAAATTTTATATGTATGATACTTTAATATACAGAGTGGGACATAACGCGTAACGTAAAGCATAACAAGTGAATATTTTCAGAAATATTAACTATGTTATGTGTAATGTACCAACTCACTTAATCTTAAGCTGTACATCAAATATTATTGCGTTTTGCCAAACTTTTCTCATCCTTGCCCTTACACTGTGAATCTTCCCGTTTAATCACCTGTCCTATGCCTCTAACTCCTGACCTATGTCCCTAACTATTTTCCATTCCTACTTTCGACCTCTCCTATCACCCCTACTCCCGTATTTTAGATCCTTTATAAACCCTTGACCATTCCTCCTCAACAGCATTCTTAATTTACAAATCCGTCACCGTCGTACCAGTTGTCATAATCTAAAATAAAGCCAGTCTTCAAGCAAGGTTGTTCCGACATTATTTTCACGTGTAAACCATCCATTACATATGAGACAAAGTTGATGCGTATTGCAGAACATATAGCTTCGTTAAAAAAAATCATGATCCCGAAGGGTCCTTGAAATGCCCGCTTATAAATATGAATTATTTCGGAAAGCTTACCCGATCAAGTAAATCAACTTTGTCTAACAACACTTTTTAATATCACTAATATTTCTGAAAATATTCACCTGCCGCAATTGAAGTGCTTCAGCCTGTATATTCTCGTACACAGAAAAATGAAAAAAAGCATAAAATATAAACCGAAAACGAATACATAGTACGAATAAGACTGTTCCCGTATTATCTTCTGGTTTGGGAAAGTATACGAAGTACATACAAGTATAAATTAAAGAAAAAACACAATATTAGGTTGATTTTTTTCTTAATCATAACTACTGGATCTATAATTTTAGAATATTACAAATATTGTCTATTGGTTAATTACAAAAGACAAAAGAACGGTAAAATATACATTAACAGCAGTTTTCACTGAAACAACAGTATTGGCCCATTTAAATAACATACATTTTTCTACGATCTAGAATGCAATTTTTATTCACTGCCTGGTTTCGATAGCATTCATTTGTTTGTTTTACTAGTCAATTATTTATAAAAGTTAACGCGAAATCGTGCAAGATGGGACGCAAAATGAAAGAAACGACTGCTCCAGAGCGAAGAATTGTTTTAAATTTTTCTAATGAAAGACATTCGTGCTCGTCTATAGCAAATATAGTCAATATAAGTCGTTTTACAATTAGAAGTATTATTAAACGGTTTTCTAATGCAGAAAATGTTCTAAGTGCTGCGCGAAGTGGATGATCTGAAGAATTGAATGCACGAGAAAGAAGAAAAATTATTAATATTGTAAAAGAATCACCGACTAGTTCTGCGTCGGAATTAGCGGCAAATGTAAACGAAAATTTTAATAAAGACGTTCATAAAATAACTATTCATCGAATATTAAACGAAGCAGGATATCGTCCGCGAGATGCGCGGCGAAAGCCAAGCATAAGCAAAGTTAATCGAGAAAAAAGATTGCAGTTTGCAAATGATTATATTACAAAAGGAAACGACTTTTTTTTAATATTTTAATAAAGTTAAATATTTTCCGAAATGATGGACGCACTTTAGTTTGGGGACGACCTAATACCGAGCCAGACCCAAAGAACATTCAGAACACTATTAAACACGGCGCGCCGTGGTCCGAAACCGTAAAAAAACGAACGAAATTCATTGCACCATTATTTACACATTATTCATTATGAATAGAAACAATTTAGGTAGTTCTTGAGTTATAGAATATAATTGCACTTAAAAATTCTGTTATTATTATTATTGTAATATTAATATTTGACAAAATGTTGTTTCATCGAAATGGTTCTGATATTTTCTGTGGTGTGTAGATATCTCTCAGGTAGATGGGATGTAGAATCTACACATCCAATGCATGTTTATGATGTGATTTAAACGAACTAACATGTTAGCAAAAGATTTAAAATAAAAAATATATATAAAATTATTTGAAAAATTAAATTAAATAACAAATTTTTGATAGAAAGAAAAAGGTTTATGACTAAACAAAAAGAATTTAGTCAATGCAAGCATAGTTATTCATAAATGGATTTACTTCTATGTAGTGCACTTTGACGTTTTTCTCCACTGTGCGGCGTTCTGACTGCACATATATTGTTATAACTTTGGGAGTTGCAAATAGTTGCAAGAAATTTTTGTGCAGGCATCTTAAGTAGGTTCTAAAAAATACTTTTATATAAATTTTATCGGTTCCGCGAATATCCATCCTCCCCATAAACCACATTAAAGTGGAAAAACGGCGTCCTGACTGCACATATATTGTTATAACTTTCGGAATTGCAAATAATTGCAAACAAAATTTATGCAGCCTTCTTAAGTAGGTTCTAACAAATACTTCCGTATAAATTTCATCGGGTCCCCGAGTTTACCTCCCCTTTATAAACCACATTGAAGTGGAAAAACGGGGGAAAAATAGGGATTCGCGAAAAGGTATTTTTCAAAGGGTAAAAATACTTAGATACTTTTCATGTTACATGTATTTGTAGCTGGAAGAACACTCTTTAAAAATATATAAACAGATTCGAGTCAGCTCGACCCTGTAAAAAAATTTAGCACCGCAAAGTATAGAAAATTCAGAAAAAAATGGGATCGTTCCAAACTTTCCCCCCTCTTTGAAGGTGTCCCAGGACATTACCAGTGCCCTGCGGCAATCCATTTTTTGCCAAAATTTAGTTTATACATATAAGAAACTATGCATAACATTTCATGCATTTCGAAGGAGGTCGAAAAGTTGAATTTAGTTCGCGTTTTCACGGTTTCGGACCAGTGTGCGGTGGTGGGGTGATGGTTTGGGGTTGTATGAGCTCAAGTGGTGGTCGGTGAGCTTGTCTTCGTTGATAATACATATAATGGACAAATATGTCTATTTAAATATTTTAAAAAATAATTAGAAAAATAGTGTGGAAAATTAGATCATGGGCAACGATTTGTATTTCAGCAAGACAATGATCCCGATCATACCGCTTAATTAGTACAGCAATGGATTGTTTGTAATACCCCTTATTCGATACCAAGCCCACTACAATCCCCACATTTGAACACCATTGAACATGTTTGGGCTCGTTTGGGGAAATCTATGCGTAAACTCCATATAACAAGTAAACAAGAACTAAAAAAAAGTATTGATGATGGAATGGAGTAGAATAAGCCCAGATATTAGGAAAACATTAGTGGATTTCTTGCCAGACAGATTGAAAGTCGTTATAAGCAACAATGGATTACACAGGAAATATTAGCGATGTAAAATGAATATGTAATAATATAGTGTAAACATATAAGTGTGCCAATACTTTTCTTCCAATAAAAACTTCCTTTAATGTATACTTTATCGTTCTTTTGTGTTTCATAATTAACCAATGTATAATATGTATAATATTCTAAAAGTATAGATCCAGTAGTTATGATTAATGAAAAAAATTAACCTGATATTGTGTTTTTTCTTTAACTTATATGCGTTTGTAAAATTGAAAATTGTGTTAATACTTCTGATCCCAACTGTAGGTATACTTTCTTTTTATCATTGTGCTTTCTGTACTCTCTTAGGCGTGATTCATTATTGTTTCATGAATCGCATGTTTGTGTAAATAGTAAAAGATAACTCAAAACTGAACAACGTTTCTATAGAGGAAGCTTTTGGGAATCCACGTTTCGGCAGATATAACTTATTGGGCAATTTGCAGTGTTTTTCACTTTCCTCTTAACTGGTTCAACATTCTCGAGAAAATCCCAGGTACGTTGTCTTCTACGGGTTTTTTATCCTCGTTACTCTCGTTATTAGGATGTCGACGTAAAATACGGCTCAGGGAACCTGCTCGAGGGTGAAATAGTTTCTTCGGTGAACCATCTTTATCCACCAATTTTAGCATTCTGCCCAAAGAATTGCTCTTCTCTTTTTTCATAACATCCTCGTTACAACTTTCGACAGATTTACTCATATCCTAGTGCAAACAGAAACGCCTTAGATTCACATTTATTTCCTTACTAATTGTAAGTGCAATTGCTGAAAACAATTAGATTATTGTTTTTTGTATGTATTATATAAATACCCTTTATATAATACATGTGCACTGCAATATAGGATTCGCTGAAGTGTTTACCAAAATGCAAATATTTATTTTATCATGTTAAATATTTGTTTACTATCTTTTCACCTGTTTTTTTTAAATGTGCGACATGCGAGCAATAACTGCTGAATTGTTTAGCGTATCACAATTAATATAATATGTTAATCAAAGTACGTAAATCAGAGTCAAATTGAACAGAGTACGTATTAGCGAAACAAAATACTGAAAAATATTCCGAATTACCGTGATTCGATAGCATATTATTTGCAACTTTATATTGCTTACAATATTGTTGTCCACATTTGAGGATGTTTTATCCGCGACAGGTGTCTGAGAGCGTTGTTTAAACATTTTCCCCATTCTATTAAGCGTAGCTGTTTTCAATTTTCTGGCGTCTTGCCTAACAGTTTCAGCCCTCGACAGTCTTGGAGTTAGCGCTGTTCCATCCTTTTTATTCAGCGGACCTTCGCCACCGTCTGAGCCTAAAATGAATAAATCGAACGGTGGTAAAATTCAAATCGACTTCTCATCTTCCTAATGGCAAGATAAAGTTTTGAACAATATCATTTTTAACTGCCCACACAGAATTTAGATATTCATACAGCAAGCAGTTTTTAAGTCGGAAGTAATAGAAAACGTGTTACATACTTCCTTTTTTAAGATACACGAGCGTTGAATTCGTTAAATCGGTTGATTCCACAAAACGAAAATAAGGTTTATTTCAGATCTAAAAAGTTACGAGTCAATCAAGCGCTTTGAGGGTAAGATTTAAAACAATTCAAAAGGTAGAGTTAACCAATTTGGCTCATGTATGTTTGGCTCGTATGTGCAAAATATTGTACAACGTTTTTCATTTATTCGTCTGATCAATGAACTTCTAATTTTGCTGCTACAATTTAGCCATGCAAGCTATGCCGTACATTTCCTTATAGACAATACACAATTCCTTGCACGCACGACTTGGCGCAAGAACTCGAACAACATCGAAGCAACAGGCAAATAGTTTATAGGTAAATCAATTTTTTATCCTTTATAATATTATAATTACACGACGTGCCTTCATAAATTACGCCTATCTGATGCGTATCTTTTCAATGTACCCATACATAAGAGATTTATTTCTATTTTTCTGTCAAACAGTAGGATTTACTTGAATACTCTTTGAAATATGTACACGTGTACATAAGAGTGTTCTCCGATTTCTGCAACAAATAATGCTTTCTTGCAGTTAAAAACGTGTGCTATGGAATTTCAAGCGTACCAACAGAAATTTTGCGCGCATTAACAATATATTTATGCTTTGCGTTCAATAACGTGTATCATACGTTGGGCAGTGTCTATTAAAAGTTTCAAAGCGAACGAAAGTGTGAAATAACTCAACAGCTTGTTACGCTTGCGCCAGGCGATATAAACTTTTACGATTTTTTACACGAACTTGTAAAAGTTTCACGCGAAATCATAAAACTTTAAATGATTTCAAGATGCTATGATTTCCTCGAACGATACCGATTAACGGGATACCGTTAAGTGCACGTAACAATTTTACGGTCAAACAAATCATTATTTTTCATCTCGAATCGTGTTTGCAAGTGCAAAATAATATAAATGATTTTTATAAAGGGCGCAACAATATATTAGAGGATGAAATAAATGGGTGATTAGTGAATATTGATATGTGTAGTACATACGTCATTCTTTGGACATGCTATTGAGATATTGGCTCGATTCTAGTTAATTCAGAATTATGACTTTCGTAAATCTTTTACTCGTGATGCTGAAAGATGGTGTAAACAAGTTTAGTTGGCCAATACGAATAATAAGTAGATTGAGGGAAAATGGTATTTGCAGTTCTTTCAATAAAATATCGTAATTTCACAAAATATGTGCTAGTAGTTCAGAACACCCCTCATTTATTGTAAACGTATGGATTAGTAATTTTTTAAAAATTTTAGGATACTTAATGGAGTACTAGCAATTCGCGTTTTACAAAAATCAATTGATTTGCAATTATTATTCTCTAAAAGAAATGGTTCATTCTGTATTGCGTTATTTAAATTGTTCAAAATTTCCTTCTTATAATAATCTCCAATTTATTGCTTATTTCATTCGAATGTTACTTGGCTTTAGTAGTGTTAGAAATTTGTAAAATGTGAGTAAAATGTGATCTCTAATTTTAACAGTAGAACAAGCAAAGAAGCTTTTATACGAATAACAATTTTTCACACGTGTGCAAATCAAGTAAAATGAAACTTTACTGTTGTTTCACTTCCTTCTAATGGACGAAAATGAATTAAGCCATCGTGAAATAGAAGGAAATAATGTCAGATGTGTAAGTTGGTTTACACTTTACTGCTCTTTCCCTTCGTCGTTAACCACCACCCTTGTTTTCGTAGTAAATTTCACCAACTACCTGTTCAACGTATACACAGAGGTTTCTCCTTGGCAAATTAGTTGACTTACTTGATGTAGCGCGCAACGCGATCGACTGTGAATCCCTAATTACTTCCTGTTGCGCGTCAGGCCGATTCGCTGAAATGTAGGACTCTTCGAAACGAGTTGCCTCCCCCATAACCTGTTAAATTCAAGTTTCACGTAAATGATTGTTTTCACTTTTGAATCTCTGCGAAAGCAGGCATATTGCAAACGTGATCGATTACATTTATTTTTGAAACAGCTTTCAGCTTTTCAGGTATTCAGTAGTAATATAAGAACGATAAGAACCTATAGGATGTTAGCGTACGTATCTATTATCGTTATATAAGTTTAAGATAATGCATAATAACAAATAATAAAATATGATTGATGGTAAATTTTATAACTCCTGACAATGACAAAATAATTGATGCACGCGAATCATTATTTCAAAGCAAAGAATGTCTACTTTACTACGGACACCTTCCTATATCCACGCAGTCACGTGCAGTTATTTGCATACAAATATTACAAATGAAGAAAAAAACGCGCACTTTGCTTTCGGTGAAAAAACGAACATAAAGTTGTAATAAACAAAGTTAGCCAGTTTTATTAGAACCAGTATATTTTTAACTCTCTAATACTCTACTTTTGTTTCAAAGGGTCCAACGTTAAGGCGACTATTCTTTTAACAGAATAAATAAGAATATATTAATATCGTATTTCGAAGAGTATTACATTTCCATGCAAGGCGAGCATAAGAAACGCGGCAGAAATAAATATTTAAACCCTGTATTAACGTTTCGCAAGGTGGAGTCCGGTTCTTTTCTTCTCGGGTGTGTAGTGTGTAAAAACATATTGCGAAACTAGCAATAATAGAATCCATAATTCTATTACTTCAAAATTTTATACAGCAGAAACGAGAAATGTACTGTACATCTGCGTTAAAAGCAAAACAATCACAATGTTAACTCTGCCTCAGGTATGACAATAAACCAAATATAACAGTTGCGATAAATATGTGCGGAACATACATTCTGTTGGGAATATGTTTTGTCCAATTCGCGCGCGTTTGCCAGTGGCTGTTGCGCATGATCGCATTGTATTTCATATTATTCTTGTCGATATAAGTAAAATAAATCCCATAGCTCTAACACGTTCGATATGAGTATATATTTGTGCAAACAGAAAAGATTCATAATAAATATTATTACCCATAATTGAACCTTCGTTTAAAAATACAGGCAACAAATACAAATAAAAAATGCCCATAAAACATTCCTAAATATAATTGTGGTAACAAAAAGAAGATTATTGCGAATCCAAATTATAAAATAGTTTCTACGGGTTTGAACGGATCCAGGCCACGTCTCCTGTGCATGGCAGTCGGTCGTACTATCTGTCTTTCAAGAGTTAAATACTATTGTCTGACGTAACTATACAAAATACAGTTCAACATACAAAGTGTTGTATGGTAAACGGCGCTTGTCGATCATTAATTAACAGTCAATATTGAATAATATTTATATTATTAGTATGTGAAACTAGAGTACTTGCAACACAGAAGATATAAACTCGAGCAATAATATGGAAAAAAATGACTTACAGATTTCAGAGATTTAACTTGTTCACGAGTGCCGTCGTCCATTTTGGTACCTCTATAGTGTCCTTGAACTTTGTTGCGGCGATTTTATAGACGGTGGTAGACAAGTTTGGTGAAATGCAGTTTACTTGCAGACTGATCAGCTTTCAATGATATATTTCGACAGCTTCACGCGCAGACCTATTTATTTTACATGTTATTAACTATAAACATATCTTGAATAGGTAGATTACAGACAGTTGTCACTTTAAAGAATTTATTTTATTTTCTTTTTATTGTTCGTCATTTGTCTGTTGCTGTTAGTTACTAGTATTTGTAATGAGAACTCCTTTTTAATAGTCGTCTTTATAGTAGATTAACGTTTTGTACAAAACACCTACATAATATCTAAGTTATTGTCATTCATGTTAACTATTTGTTTATATCAGACATGATATAAGATTTATTTATTAAAGAATAAAATGTGTCGCGAAATAATTACACCAAACTGCATTTACACATACATACATGTGTTTATATTATATACGTATTTTACCCACGAACTATGGAAAAAATGTGTCAAATGAAATTTATATATCATGGGTAATAAGATTTGGTTCGTTTAATGCGAACCAATCTATACAGGTTAAAAACAAATTTATTACCTCTACATTCGTAATAATGTAGCTTCAAATATTACAATAAATAACGCACTGTTTCGTTTCATGCTTATACGATTATTGAAATATTCAGCATTTAATGAATTTAGGATATCACAAAATAACAATAATATTCAATCTACGTAATTATACGATTACGTGTTCGTTGCACTTCGTTAATAAACATTCTCATAATCAACTCCCGTTTACCTAAACATTTGCAATAAACCAGATGCGTTAAACCGTATCGTAAATTTCAAAAGAGACACATTTCTCATTCACTACTTCCGGAATAAAACAATCTCGTAACTTTTTACAAAATACTCCCTTGCATTCAACGCCAACAAAGTCTCGCATAGGAAATCATTACCAAGAGTAAACCTCGGCAGTGTGCACCACGCCAAATTTAAAAAGGAAGTTATTGAAATTGTTTCAGACACCACGCGAGCACAAATATAATTCAAAAGACATTGTCACCTTCGTTTTCGGAGAAAGTCGGAGGCAGTGGACGAATAATAATGGCCCTCGCAAGCTGGTCAATTCCAGGACGATCCCGCAAAGTACCTTGTTACCTGGAAACACGTTTCTTAACAACGCTCTTTGATCTTGCCGATGAATTGAATGCAAAACCGCAAAAGTGCCCGAAGGAAATCGAAGCTTGCTGTTTGGTGTCGCGTCTGCTTTTTCCTTTCCTGATTCTTCGCTCGATGAGAAACGCCGGTCATTCCTCGACGAAAGTTCTTTCAGAGCTTGAACATTGGTGAACAGTGTGCTTACGCTTATTTGTCGACGGAATTTAAATAAGGCGGAAGTCGAAACGCATTTCTACGCGTTCGTTTCAGGACATTTTCCTGCTAAAAAAGCAATCGTACCTCGTTAAAGTCGACGTTCGAGCGTTTCCTTTCCTCGTTCCCGGCCAGCAATGGCGGAATGACCGTGCATTGTTTCGCGAGCTGAAAACGCAGACGCTATTGAATATTCTATAAAGGCTGCTCCTCGTGAGAAATGTCCGCAACTTTTCCAACTAACTTTCACTGTTCGCAAGTTTTCTGAAAGAAATTCGCAACTCTGTTAAAGCAAATATACATATGCCAGTTGAAGCAATAATAGTTTTTTCAAGACGTTGATAACTCCATTTCGTGGCCGATGCGACTGCGAACAATAAATTCAAAAATATGAACGAACGTGAACAAATTTTTGTAAATTATTCTGTACACAAGTACATATTCGGTTGGCATATCATTGTTCGTTCTTAAAATAGGAGTTAAATAGGAGGAAATTAATTATCGTTCGGGTTTAAGGGATATTTAACAATTTGTTTATTTTGTATTTATAATTCATTTGTATGGCACAACCGCGGTGAAAAATATAATATAAAAATATAAATAAATGTCAACCACGAATCATAAATATCTCAACAGGCAATATTTATCGCAAGAATTACAATGATTGCTTTCTTGCCATAAAGTTTGTTCCTTTCTCCGGTGGCTAAAGTCGAAAATCAAATAAAGACAAACACATATGAATACCCATGCATATTTCACTCGACCATTGAAAATAATTATTGAGTATTCAATTATACTAAAACCGCGTTATTCTTGTACCTACATGAGATAGTTGATATATCGACCGACGAATGGGAAGTCCTACCTAGAAATTTCTGGCTAGCTAACTGTTATACAACACTTGAATGCTGTTATTCTAATATTCAGGTGCAGCATATCTCCAACAGCTGCTATTGTTCCAAAGTATTTCGATCAAAGCTTTCCCCCACCATTGATTACAATCCAGTCATCGTTGCGCTCCGTACGAATCTACATTCACTGTACAATATTGGGCAAAACTATAACAACTTCATCGTGATAATCTATGAAGCTCAATTTCTACAACAGTTTATTTGCTAATTAATGAAGTATATGGGTTTCCTTAAACGCTATCTGGTTCTTTGCTACACTATATTCAATTTTTTTTTAAACTATTGACAATAAAAAAGCCATTGTGACAAGGGTTACAAAATTTTATCAGACAAAACTATAGAAAATTTTATTCTATGGAAGTTATTACAATACGTCCTATTTACATGTAAATACAAAAAATGATATATTGTACAAGCAGAAAATTAATACTATTTAACGGAATCATGAGCGTCAATTACTGCTTGACATCGACGAGGTATAGATTTAATTATAATACATTTTTTAATAAAGATTTTGGTAATAACATTCAAATAATTTTTATATACTCTTGCAAAGGAAAAACTAAAATAAAATTCACGGAACTTCATATTCTTGATTATTTCAGGCATCCGAAGAATTAATACTATCAAGTTATCATAGTTTTGTCTAGTATTCAGAACCGTTCCTGATGGGGGTGCAAAAGGCGCTCCTACCAGGACGGGCCCAGCTATGTACATAAATCACGTCATGTACATAATATGTAGAACAGAACTCTGGTTGTGTATTCCTTGTTATCTGTTGTTCCCTTTAACCGTTTACCAACCGTTATGGTCGTTTAAGGTTAGTGAATTATTATTTATATGAATAGGGTGGCAATGAATCTAAAAATTATGTATTGCGATATTACCACCACAGAAATAAAATAACAAACAATATTTGCCTAACGACCAACTGAATTTCACTTGTCTGTTATAATATCCTGTGTATGTAATTTAATACCAGTCATAACAGTGAGCCGTTTACATAAATGAATGGAAATGTAGTAAAGGCGGACTGTATTGCAATAGTACGTGCGAATAAAAGCAGCCCTATTTCACTTTTGGACACATTTTTAGCCACTGTTCATTTTCGAATAATTTTATTAATTTCTGTTTTCGTACAAGCGTTACGACTAATACTTATACATATACAATGGACAGTAATATTCAGCTGTTTTATGCTCATGCGGTACGAACATTCGTGACTGTATTTCTGTGTTCAGTGTGTCTTTTCCAAATAACTTGTTGTCAGTGGCTAAACTGAATATATTGAAACCACACATTGTTTCTAAAGAAAATAAACAATATTGTAAACAACAACTTCTGCAAAAAGCCCAAATACTCCGTTAAATTATGCTCTTTGCCACCCTAAACAGATATCCAAGTGGTCAAAGCTGAAACGATTGCAAACACGAAGCTGAATGTAATTGACTTTTCCCAACTGGTAGGCCATAGATTTGAGAAAAGCAGCGGTGCGTCATAAAAATAAACTTTGATGTACAGTTTGAAAAAGCTGATCGGGCCTGACCTGTCGCAGATATTACTCACTTAAACGTCACGCCCTTTGAGGCACGTTCTATCGTAATTCGATTTCTTCTGATCTCTAGACCGGCACTTGTCACGGATTGGAACATTTGCCAAGAAGGAAACAGATGGTCTCCAATAAAAGAATTCCGACATAAAGCAATAACGACCCTAACTATGTGGGATATATGTTACCATTTAGGTTTGTTCTGAAATATGATAAAAGATTAGCAATTTTCATGCATTTCACTGCCTCTGTGTTAATGCAAAAAATGTAATGCAATTTAACTTTGTGTCGAGTTACAATGATAAAATATCGATAATATTTTGTTCGTACTCATTTCGCACTGTTCAATTCCAAGCAATGCAAGATACACAATTACTGATAACTGAATTTTATAGAATTCATTTGCTCTGATTGGTTTGTTCAATTTGCTCCTTTTTTTAATTAAGCCATGCTACCCGCCAGGTAGCATGGACACTATCACGTTATGTCTTTCAATGATTGTTTTTCAATACTTTTAACTTAAAATTCAAATACAGTAAGAGTCCCTACAACGCGAGTGATACGAATTTAGTGTTACGCGAGGCCCACTGCGCAAAATGATTGAAGTAACTAAATCGTTCGTTTCAAAATGCAATATAAAATAATATGGAATTTGTGTTATTTCAAAACAATAAAAATATAAAATTTTCTTCATTATATCTATAGAAGAACTTAAAGTGAAAAAGTAGGTAATGCTAAAATCTAAACACTACTTTTACTTGCTGCAACATATTTCTAAAAATTGAGATATTAAGGCAATTATCTGTGTACCTGCTTTTGCATCTCTTCATCTATTGTCACATACACGTAAACAGTCTTTTTAAAAATTTATTACAATTTTGTTCTGAATCCTGAAACCGAACCTGGTTGAAATGGTATTACATTTCTTCATGTTTGACGAGTAATTCGTTATTTATTCAATATTTTGCATGACAAATTCATACACCAGGCTCTCTAAAAATCTGCCATTGGGATTGGCTGGCGTCATCATATCAAGAATTCCCAATGTAGAATGGAAAAAGTGACATATAATGACGTATATTACATATAAAAAAGTATAATACAAACGAAAAATAAAAACAGTATTTGTTGCTAGTAGTCAAGCAATTCCGGTAGAAGTATTATATGTTTCTTCACAGTAGGAAATCGGTTTTACTAGCCCAATGGCACTATTTGCAAATTAGGTTTTTTAAATGTGCAATGTTGGTTCGCAAATTTTCATTGTAATCTTTGTAATAATAGTTCAATGTTAAATAAATCCGTTTGAAAATCATAAAATTTCGAAAAGAAAATCACGGTCTTTCCTTAATACTAGAACTACCGATAGGTTTTGATACTATTTAGCCAGTATACATTACGCAGACTATGAACACGAAAATGGTTGAATGGATATTAAATAAAGATACGTAATTGTCATTTTGCCTTATTGAAAGTCATCATAAGTTGCTGCAGAAATAGCTATATGTTAATAACTTTGAAACAAGAAACCAGTCATTTTGACTGGCTTGGTAGTTCTACTGTTAAGAAACGTAAAAAATTCAAAAATTGGCAGCAACCATTAACACGAAAATAATTACAACAATATCGTATTACTAAGTCAGAAGGGTGGAGAGAGTCCTCCGTGAAAAGAACAACAAAATTTGTCATTCATTAAATGAATCGCACTGACCTATTGCATATTCATACTCCAAGCATATGTAACGTGTACTAACTGAAAAATGAATTCATCAAGGTCATCCACTCTTCAGGAGTATTGTGGCAGAACGAATATTTACTTATTCAAGTATGGAATAAATTCCTGAGCGGCTACGGGGAGTTTGAAGCATAAAGGCGACTTCCTGCCGAGCTCCTCCGATATTATGGTGCCCTATGGCTGGTCCCACCGCTTGGCACCTTCGTCTCATGATTCTCCACATTTCTGGTGGTTTGGAACTAGCCGTACTATCCTAGTCCCCTACCTGCCAAGTTGCCTTGACCTTGTATTATCGAATGGCTTGTATCGCGCCTTCTGCACTGGCTCCCCGACATCTTAGTCTTGGAGATATTCAAGTGCTGGCGGCATCATACTAGAAGTATACGCTGAAGTTGTAGGTATGTGACCCGCTCTGAAACGCTCCAAGGGGGAGAAATACAACTGGTGTAGCTGTGGAACGCTGTTACAAATTGAATTCTGTCGGAACACAGCTGTAGACGCAGACGGTATTCTCAGAATTACGATTTTAAACTAGAACATTCCATTAAACGTTTAATGAATTTTGAACTTCTTCCCCTTGATTGAACTGCGTGTGAAGCTGTAGAAAAGTTTCATCGCGGACGTGCAACGTCTGGTGTTCATGAAGCAATTACAGCAGAGTGCGGTCCTAGAAGATCGTTTCTGAAAAAAATACCATAACTCTGGCATTGTTACGGGCCATGATACGGTTTATGGTATACTGTGGGTGGTAAAATCTCCAGGCTTATTTTTAATACGTTGACTTTATGATTCAGCTCACAAAAATATTTGTAGGAACAGCACTTACGTGGTTTGTTGCAAATTAATTCTGTGTATTGAGTAAATAATAATAATTGAGTATATTGTACCTTCTGTAGTTATAAAGGGTGCCCGGTATTCATGGTACAACCGAGGAGGTGGTGATTCTAGAGGAAAAGAAGTTTAGGACAAGGAATTACATTTTTTGGTTTGAGACTTCAGTGCCGAAAAAGTCGACGTTAGAGTATACGTAATGTTCGTAGCATAATATCTTTTTTAAAGCAGGAATTATATTATAGCCAAAAATGTATTCTATATTTTCGTTTTATTTTTTCCTGCATAATCACCCAATCCTCACGATTTTACCATTAATACTGGGACACCCTGTAGGTAAGGAAAACTCCAAATCAATAAGTGGTAGAAACTAGTTGCATTGTATATGTATATGTAGTACATGTATAATGGTGTGAGTAATATGAATAATATTTTATTTCCATGAACGTGTACCGGGACCTATGGGTTTCTAACATAAACGTTAATAATTATACAGGGCGGCCGCTAACTCAGGGAACATCGGGAAATCGGTCGTAGCTGGGGTGTATCTAAACAACTTTTTTCTTGACCAAAATGTGGTTTGCAGCTTCGTTTATGAGTTATTAACGAAAAGCACTGGCCAATGAGCGCGCCCGTAGAGAGCGCGCTCCGACACGCGACTCTCAATTACGCTCATGCTTACATGCTTTTCTGGTCGAACAAAATACCTACATGAGTATTTACAGAGTACGAATTTCGAAGAGTAAATTTATTGTCAGTCGATTGTTGAAAATATGAGTCAGATCATTTTCTTGCATTTCAAAACTTTACGATTTCATTACTATTCATAAGAATTAATTACGTACGTTTTTTAAATTTTTAGTTACTAGTCATTACCTTTACGCATATTAATATCTTCTATAGATTATAATGTTTCAGATATGAAACGTGATATATGCTATGTAAAAACTGGTAACAAACGTTTCTCTTGTCTAAAAAGTCTACGGATTTCCTCTTATTAGTTGGAAAAAGTGATACATACCTTGTATGTACACATATCATTATTATATCAAACATTCTCGGAAATAACACTGACTCGTTAGGCAGACCCTAAAAATCGGTTCTATTAATTAATATAAAATCATACAAGACTTATGAATTGTCCAATCTTATTCATAAGTTTAAAATAATTTTCCTGTATTTTCCTGATTAAACCTTTTACACACTTCATAAAATATCAGCAGAAATATAAAAATAGATTGGGCTTTAAAATCCCTAAATATAGCGCGTATAAATAAAATGAAAGCAAATTGTCATACATAGCCTCTAATTAACAAGTGAAGTCCCTTTCCTTAGAATTGTGAAAATTGGACTTTTGCATAATACTTTATACAATCACTTTAACTACAATAAAAAGCTTACTCTCATTTTTTATTATCACGAAGGAAAATACTTACTACCTCTATAAAAAAATTCATTTTTTGTAATGTTGGGCTTACACCAATCGAAGGGTCCACATCTTCCACAGATTTAAAAACTGAACCCATTAAAAACCAACCATTTGGTTCTCCTGTGCAAAAATTGATCATTTCTGCCACACCGTAATAAATGATTATTATTAATAATCCAGTTTTACTTCCACTTCCCATTGGCCATGCAGGCGGCTTATCAAACTAATCGGTCAGATTAAACCAAAAACAACACCGTCATGGAACACCAACAGATCGTGTTTGTCATGACAATCGTTCTCTCTAATGCATGCTCATGTGGTCTAACGAAAGTCTGGAAAAAGTTGACCCTCTTCTCTTGTTACGCGGGCTTAGGTTACCGTGTTCAATATAACTAACTACTAACACGGTTTTGTATAGCTGGTCGAATACGTTCATCACAAACGGTGCATAATTCTAGCACTGTCACGGAAGCCATGAAGTGATTGATATTTACTTGCAATTTATAATAGAATTTAATTAGTTCCAATTTGAATAGAAAACACGTTAAAGAGTTTCGTTGATCGAATATTGTTAGAAAAGTCGTTCTCAGTGGTCAAGATACGATGTCACCAAGGTTGATTTTGCGAGACTTGCTTGACTTTGGAAACACTCATTAAACTTATAACACGTTCCACTGAAGGAAAGTATGACAGTATATTATGATACGTATTAAGCCTGATAGAAAGTGGAACTTTTGTTGCGCGCTAGAAATTGAGAGCCGAGATGGAAAATTGGAAAAGATATCGCACACTTCTTGCGCAAGGAATGACATCTTCCATTTTCCTTTCAGTTGGGGAAAAGAGTTGGTCTAAACTAGATTCATCTTGCTACTTTCGGGTTCGAGGAGATAATTTTTGTTATTTCATATCCTGGCAAGGTCATTTGAAAAACTAATTACCGTAGAGCTCATTATGAAAGCATTTTCTACGTTCCGTGATAACAAGGCTATCACTGTTTAAGGAGTACCTAACTAACCTGGTTTCCTTCTTCAATAGAACGGAGGCATATCGGACGAAGCAGATTTTACATTGCAAACCTTTTGTCTTGAAGCTATGGCAGTAATCAAAAGGAGCACAAATTTCCTATCGAATTACTGATTGCTATTAGATGCAGCACGATATATTAATAGCGGAAGATATCGAGCAACAGCTGTCAGTTTGCTACCAGAACATCATTAAATTCTATTTCATATACGAGCACGTAAATAGCATTTTCATTTTCGAAATCTACCTTGGAAGGATTCAAATTTTCAACGAGGCTTTCGGCATTTATTCGATCCATTTAGTTCTGTAACGAAGTGATTTCAATTCAATTTCTAATTCTATTGAAACGCTTTCTTTTAACCATTCCGATAAATGTGTGCAGAAAATGCATTGGATGCGTTACAATGCATTCGCGAATAGTTATGTCGAGTCCTGTGCATCTTGCTTTTATTAGGTTTGGATTGGAAAATCGATCTTCTCGTGTTCACCTGTTGCCCTGTAACTGAGAACTCGTGACTTCATCCTAGTGTTAAAACAGAATGCGAAAAGAACATATGGGACAATATTGATTACGTATGTACTACGATGAGAAATTTTTGGATGTAGAAAAAACGCGCTATTATAAATAATTTACAAATGCTCTGCAAATGTTCCGATTCTACGCCATCTTCATTTTTTTAAATTATTCAATAGACGAATGTTTTCTGTCTGTAGATAACAGGTGATAGTTGGTTGATTAGAAGATTTAACATTATGCAAAGCATGATATAAAATACATACAATATGACATTGTCTGTTTCATTTATCAAAATTATTCAGAATTGAAAGACGTTTGGTATTTTGATGTTCAATTTCAAACATTCAGTTACGAACAACAGGTGAATTGGTTTTGGAGGAAAATACTGTTCCGTGACGTATCAAAATTTCTCATGCTTACAGCTCGTGAGTATTCGTACATCGCAAGTAGTTTCGTTCGTAAATTCGAACGCACCGACCATCTTTTAATTCCTTTATTCTTCTCAAATAGCTTTTTCACGATTGAAATAAAAGAAGAAAGTATTTCAAATGCATACTGTTCTAATTGGAAAGTCGTTATTTAGGCCAAATTTGAAATGTCGATTAAGCCGGTAAATCGGGTATAATTTATAATGTTTAACATAATAATAATAATAATTGGAATAAAAATGACATAATGTACACTGGTGGAGTTAATTCTGGACACTTGGAATACAAATATTCTTCATTACATATTTGTCCAGAAAATTTATGCTCAATTGATACCGTAATATCTTTATTGTAATCTATAATGTTTATACTTAATATTTTCACATGATTTGGTTTGTAAATGTTTTAAAATTTTAATTTAAAAAAATCAAAACTGTCTTGTTACTTTTGTTTTTGCGCCTGGCAACACGAAAAGTCGCATGATTCGAAATAGCTAATCACAGGATGCATGAGTTCATTGTAAGAACATTAATTTTTTTGTAACTCCTTTGATGTGTTGAAATTGTAATTTTTATTGTACATTAAAAGTATGACTGTAACTGGCCTATTCCCTGATTCTTTTATACAAGCCACGCCCTAAAATTAAGAAACAATGATTAGAATATAAAACATAAATGATTATATATTAAATAATTTGAATAAATGCGAAATTTAAGTAAAAATTTAAAAGTATCCAGAAATAATTCCACTAGTGTATGTTACATAATTTATACAATATTTATATACTTCTTACACCGTAATGTATCAACTACAAGTATCTATATTTGTTATTTCTATATAGAAATGTTTATAAAGGTAATTGAGAAATTGTGGGGGTCGTAGATTTTCGTAAATTACATATATTTTAATTTGTTTTGCATATCCAACGACATTCCTAATTGGATTCAAGGCAACAAAGAAATTACGTTTTTACTCGAAACAACGGCCATTTGCGACATGTATACTGCGACTTAAATTTCGTTCGCCTAATTGCTTACAACACTACTATGTTCTCCTTATTTTCAGTAGTATCCTTGTGCAACTTAAAAATCTTTTTCTATTTCATTATTGTTGAAAACTGGTTTAATTACAACCACATTTTACTGCGATAATCGCCTATCCTTTTGCCAGGTAGGTAGCAATGTAATATTTTTGCCCCACAAATGGCTTTATCCAATTATGGACGAGAGATTTCCCTTGACTTGTGAAAATACCTGTTTCATGGTTTTAAAAATAGAACGATTGGAACAATTTTCTGTGCGTGCAGTTATTAATGATTATATACAAAGACAGCTACAGCTTATTACCAGACACAGCAAAATAAATGGTGGGAAAATTGTCACGAATTATTCTTTAAAACCAACCTGAACATTATATTCATATATAATTCATATACTATACAAAGTTATAGGCAATTATATCCATAAATATTACATTTTGTCGGACAGACATCACTTGAAGTCCGCAGTATTAATGAATTCAAAGAGGTATCGATACGCCATTCAATTTATTATAACCGCAGAGTTCTCGTATTTTTATTTAATTCTGAACATTCTGTAGCCTTGATTGATAATAAATATTCATCACGCCAGTTGGAGACCGCTAAGCACTCTACGCCAAATTGAATTAAGCTGGATTATATTCATTCAAGAGCTTTTTCCATCCTGTAGGATAATTGAATTTCGCACCATTTACGGCCACCCATGAACAATCCAGTTCATTTAAAAATCAGTTGCTATAGGAAGCAGAATTGTAAATAACTTTGTCAAATACGTGCGTTTGGAAAATTCGCAGACTTCGACGGTCTAAAATAGGAATGATAACGAGTGTTGAGTTTAAAATGTCTAAAATTCCAAAACGTCAGAAATTTGAAAGAACTCTAAAGAATCGGAATAAATTATTAATTACATTTATTTATTCATATAATTTCGTAGAAAATGATTGTAAGTGAAAGAGTTTCAAAAGTTGCTTTGCGATTGATGTAAAACTTACGAGTTAATTTTCAAGTCTAGTATCTTGTTAAATTATGATACAAAGCACGTTCTAACTTAAGTTGTATAGTGATAAGCCGCAAATTCATTATGCTGTTTTCCATGAAAATGGTAAGTCAAATCTGCTTTCGTTTGCTCAGCTGCATACAAAATTTTTGACGTAATACAGAAATTATTTTGTACCAGATTCATTAAGTGATACAATTAAAAACACTTTCTATCCAACAACAATTCTTTAACATCTTTTTTGCAAGCTATACAACAAATGTAACACACGCAGCAAATAGTAAGTACTTAATATGCGTCCTTTTCTTTTTAAATATGCATTTCTCAAAAATATTTTTGAACGTAAAAATGTGATATTAAGTAACTACTATATGCCATTGAATCTCTCTTTAACAATTAGTATACTATGAAACAATAGGTGCTTTGTTTGATTAAAATCAGAGTTTGGTACTAAAATGTGGTTTCCAGTTTAAAATATTTTTGGCATGCATCACTCTAATTAGTATATCCGTTTACAGTATAATGCTAACTAAGGCAAATCCTATATTCCTTCCTTCACACCTATATTCCTTCATCCACCTCAACGCCTAAAAGATTTTGATACACCTCCCCCCCCCCCCGTATAATATAGTCAACTGGTAGTTCTGAAAAGTGTAACATAAACAGGTAGTCAAAATAAATATAACAAAAATGCTAATAGGTAAAACTCTTGTTAATTTGACAATTTTTAACGAATATAAATTTTATACCACAGTTTGTCTATTATAAAACACAAATCGAAGTCAATGATTCTTTTCCCGTATCGGTGATGGTGTCGTATGCATAAGAATGTTCCAAATATCTTAAATGTCCACAAAACATTCGAAACTACATCTCTGTGGAGTGCACCCTTATATTAGGACGCATTGGCCCGCACTAAATCGCTTTCCGGCAGTACTTAATATCAATCCAAAACGTCAGCTCTAATCGTGCAACGTTTCTCCTAAACCAAACCCGTCAATTTTACAACAATGCAAACGTTACAAGCGGCTTCCACGTCCGCAACAGCCATCCGCCGTTCTGGCAAAGGAGGCTGAAATTAATACTGATCTCTCACCAGTCCCAGTTACATTTCCCGTGCCGTAGTTCTTGTTGCTCGAGCGCAGTTTATCCCCGCAGCAGATCCATCTTAATCCCGTTTTGTGCTTGCCTTGTCACATGCTGATAAGGCAGCAAAGCGAACAATTATATCCGCGGCGGTAAACCGGTCGTTATGTAAACACGGGTACGGCACAAAGAGGGACGATTCACGGTTGACGGTCGATTCGTTAAGGTAGCGAGGTGAGCGGTCTCCGGGTCCGATACGGAAACTAGTCCTGGATTCAGTCGACGGCCAGGATCCGTCGCGTGCGCTTCGCTATACGTCGCCGGCTTGCGCGTCGACCCTAACTACTCGCGCCGCGTAAAGCGTCGAGTGCCGTCACTCGAAGCACTTGGGTCGCCCTGATCCCTGGCAAACACGGCAGTGCACTGTGCTCGTGGCAATGAAAGCCGAGCGGATCATTCGCGATTTATAATCGCGTGTCATTTTCTCGGGGCTTTTTGAATTTTATTCGCGTCGCTGCCTGACAGACACCGGTGTGTGAAAGTGGGCGAGAGAAAAAACGATGCTCCGTGCTGTCACTCCAGCGGGCGAAAATAATGGAGAAATTAGTTAATTGCTATTGGTACGTTGACGGGGCAGATCGCTGCGTGCGATCGTGCCTGTTGTTCGTCGCAGAGTGAAAGAATTGTGTCGCGTGTAATCTCGTGGTCGTAAAGGGTAACAATTATTTATACGTACACTTCAGCAGGGGGCTTTTAATTGGATCGTTGGGGAGGATTTAAAGGCCCTGCGTTATGGCGAAGTGACGAGATTGATATTGAATGTAAGATGTTAGATAAATTGTATTTTTTTACCGGTTACTGCCGAAGCAATGGTAGATTGCTCTGATCAAACACCGATTTACAGTTTTATTGTCCGACGTTGCACGCCTCATTTATTACTACGATTCGTAATTTCGTTGCTCGTAACCTGTGTGCAGCAAGTTCTAATAATGCTGCGATCATTTTGTCAAGTATGTCAATGAAATTCAGTATAATTGATTAATGCTGGGAAGAAGTAAATAGTATCGACGTTGGAATTGAAGTCCGCCCCATAATTATTCTCCATTTGGGAAAATAATACGAGCGTGAAAATTAAGCAAGTTTTCCGTAAATGAAAAATTGTTTCGGTATAGAAAACTAGTAAGCGCAAATCGGGGATAAAATGATTGGATCGTATAGTTTAGGCAATTAGACTTGAATTCAGAGAAGGTGGTGTAATCGCATTTACAACGCCTGCACGTTCCGGCTGCCCATTCGGGATCAGTTTTATTCAATAATCGATGGCAAGCAATCGCGGTGACTCTTCATTCAAAGCGATTTTTAACTGACCTATGAAAAACATTAAACCGTGCAATATGTATGGAAATCAAATGCCGTGAAAAGTTTCTACATTCATTGTTATTTTCCAGGCGGTTGTACATAAAGGAAGTTGAACAATGTACTCCTGTTCGCGAGCTATTCTTAACTTGCTTTCGATTACAATATATTCTCAGCAATACAGCTCGAAATGTACATACACACTTTTATAATACACGCACTGGCTGAAATTTAAGCATACAAATTAACTTTACCAGAAACTTCTTCTGTGAAAATTTTCGTACTAATCAGTCCAGTAATGTAAAAAGTGTTGCAGAAGGAATAATTGTCAACAATTTTACGAACGATTGCAGCAATTTCCAAGTTAACGGGAATGTTAAAAAAAACGAAAGACAAACCCCGATGAGCCCCCCATAGAAAGTACAAAAATCTTCATCGAATACACAATTTTCCAGTTACAAAAAAATTGTACAATTTTCCTCCACGGAACAGCAACAGAATTTTGCCCAACGAATCTGAATCACCAGCCAAGGTTAACACGCTATAAGCTTGGACGTTTTCTATGACGCGGTGCCTGATGCTTACCTTTACTCGCATTACCTTTAGCGTTTAGTGACGAAATAAGCTCTCCAGTGGAGTCAGATTAGACAAAGCGGCCCTGATGTTGCATTTTCGCCATTTCACGAAATACCCCAGCACTGGTCGTGCAGTAGTTTATACTCGACGATCGATTAAACTGAACTTAGGACCAAGATATTTCTAATTATCGGTGTTGAGGAAACGCACGCAATTGCTAAGCAAACGCGCCAATGGGTCACGATTGCAAGCCCATTCAGACCAGCCTCCGAGAATTCTAACGGATGTACCGTGAAATGTTATCCACCCCAATATTTGCCGGGGGAACTTGATGCTACTCATATTTGGGTTTCGATGTGAATCACTCTGTGTTTCGAACTTGTACGATAAGATAGTTTTGCAGGAAACATTTAACAAAAAGCGAAGCACCGTGAAATGGAAACTTCGAGCTGCATCGTGAAAAGGACATTTTCGTTTTCCCCCTCTCTCTCTCTCTCTCCCTCTTGTGACAGACGGGTACACAGTGCGATTGACCATGTCGGGTTATTTTAATGTGCATAAATATCGCGGTGATTTCGTCACGCGAATGGCATTACCGTAAACAGTGCACTCGTTTCTCGTTGGTGCGTTTTATTTTGTGGGATTCGGTTTGTGCGACGATGAAGATGACGAGTGCTACGTTTCCAGCGACGGATTGCCTGGCCGTATATGCATAAGTGAGTATTCGCGATTGCTTTAGATGGTGCAGAATTTCAGCCGTGCAATCCAGCTGCTCGGTTATGCAATTTATACGCATTCGGCGAATTAAATGATCTATCTATTGCCGTCGGATGCATTGGTGAACGTATTCGATCTTCAGCGATTGGAATACATACGTGGCTTTGTAAGGAATATACAGAGTGAACGTGTGGGCGAAATTATTTGGCTAAATTCTGTAAGCGTCATTTTATGAACATTTTTTAACAACATCTCTATCTGTGTTTTCATCAGTACAGTTTTATTACGCGTACAATTCATTTCTAGAACATAATTGGGAAAACGGGATTTTGTAATTAAATTATGGAGTCCCTAAATAAATATCAGGGACGTATGAAACTCTATATCGTTATAAATTTGTACCTGTTTTTGCAAATAATGACTAAGAGGTATCTAAACATTGTTATACGTTTATAGATATAAATAACATTGTTTTTACATTCACGTTCAACTTTTGTGACGCACAGCATACAAATATTTCATACTTCTAAACTCCAATAATATCAATTTCTCCTTTGTGTGTTTTTATAGCTGTCAAATTTTTCAATGGAATACTTATTCGTACATAGTCTATATCAATATTATAACCGGTGATACAGTATTATAAGCATATCAGTTTCCCTTGTTGTTAAGTACAGAATGTTTAAGAACAAAAGGTGTAATTGCTTTCATTTTCCTATATCTTTTCGATGATAGCAATACTCGAACTATCAGTTTTACCATGAGATCGTCAACGGACATCTCATAATTTTGCTTTGAGTCATGCACATTTTCATATGTGGAGACAGGAAAGTTTGCACAACGGTCTGCCAAAGTTCAATAACGCGTTTTCCAAAAGAATATTGCCTAAAGGTATTTTTGAAAAATTCATATTGCGTTGCTCTATAAAAAAAAGAGGAATATGTGTCCAGCCTGGGGCCGTAATTTATATGCGCATGGCAATTTTTCTTGCATTTTCAATTCAGATACAGACCGGTGCAATTAATTTCTTGTTCCTTATATCTTATTTTGAAGAAATTAAGGCACGACACGAGAAACATTAATTAAACAGTGGAGTGAAACAACTTTTAGTGCAAGCGGAATATTATGGAAGAAAATGGGAAATTTAATAATAAGAGATATTAAACGTTACCAGTATTTTATAATGAGATGCCAATATAAAAGTTTCTCCCGAATATCAAGGAAGTGTCTTCAAACAAGTATAATAAGAACCGTTAATTAAGTGCCGGTATATAATTATATTTTACTGCAATTAAGTATCGTTTAATTATATGGAAAACTACTTTTCATTCGGAATTTTTAGAACTTTCGTTTCAAATAAAATATGCTTTTAGTTGTGTCACTCGCGTCAATTATATCATAAATTGATGCCTAAAATTAATATTAGTTCCAGCAATAGTTTATATCATTATCCATATATTTATTTATGTATTTATTAGAAGAAATTGAGTACAGGTATTATGCTGTGTTTTCAATCACGGGCTTTCTACCATTATAATATACGCATCTTCTGTAAATACGATTTCAAAAATTTATCGTTACATACGTAAGGATGGTTCTTTAAATACCTACTACAAAATTATATCGAAATATTTAATAACCGTCTGCATTATTTAATAACAATTATTGTGGAATATTTATTTAAACACTAAATTGGCTTTCCTCTGTGTAAACGCCTTCCTATTGTTCCTCTTTATTTTATTTTAAAAATCCCGTTTCCATGACTATGTTAGAATGATTTTAGGTTGTAGAAGTATATTAATGAAAGGTACCTTTTATGTCTCAAACTATACATTTCTAATACGACTGTATTACACGGTATCAAAAAGTATTTGCTCCAATTATTTTACTTGTAGTAATACTGACTTCGTTAAAGGCAGCTGTTGTTCTCAATTTCATTATCGAGATCCTCTTTCGATATTTTACTGTTCCAGACTTCATTCAAAAAGGTCCATAGAGTTTCAGCTTTAACGTGGTGTGGGCATTAATTATTGTCGACGTCATTACAACACAAGGTTGTTAACAATAATTTCAAATTATCACGTTATGCGAGAAGGAAGTGCACATTGCGAGGAATAATTGTAATTTCTTGGTATTACTACCAGTCCTAATCAACGTTTCATTCGTTAATCCAGTTTGGTAATTTATTTAACCGTTTGTAAGTCTTGCTAGCACATTGCTCGAGTAGAGTGTAATTCCTTGCCAATTGTAAACAAAAGTATAATTCAATTAATCGCTGAAACAGTTGAATCGAAATCGGAGGACAAAACTGCATCTTCCAATCGGGACTGAAGGTTTTATTGAATGTAATTGCTGTACCTGTCACGTCGCTGTGGGACAGCAGCGCGACAAAGATGTATGAGTATGAAATTACTGTGGAAACGTTTAGGATCTTGAATTTGGAATGATTAATGAGACGTATCGTAATATTAAGAATTTACTGGTTAACGTTATAAATATAAAATTTAAAAAGTGAATAAAGAAAACCTAATTTTGTCAAGAATCGATATATTTCCATAGTATTTTTATTATTTGTACATCCTGGTTAAAAAATTGAGAAAATTATTTAACTACCCCAGTAATGACGAACGTGATAAAGATATACATTTAGCAACTGTTGCGCTAACCATTTGCATATCCACTTACTTACAATTAGTAAGGCTTTTCGTCTTACCTAACAATAAGAAGAATGCGCGATGGGCTAGCATGATCTAGAATGCCATTTTATTCGTTAACAGAACAGTTAATTAAAAATACAAGGATATCACAGCTCTCATAATTGAGGAGTGCTTGCAATAGATAAGATGTTGACTAGCTTTTGAATAATTCATAGATTCTGTTCAGATTCTATCTGCCAAGGCTCTTACCGAGAACTGAATCCCAACTAGAAGATTTCTACACTAAACCTCCTTTTTCTGCGCGCAACTTGCACAACTTTGTCTTTAGCAATTCGATGATAAATCTATGTCAGTGGAAATCCTACCTGAAAATCATTCGATAATTTTATTTCTCTCCTTGACCGTGATGTGCAAATAGTGCAAACTGTATTAAAATAGATTGATTTCTAACAAAATTAAGTTTCCTTTTATACTTTTTTCCTTGACGAATAAAATAGAACGCTTTATAAACGAAATAATGAAGTCACGAGAAAATATTAATAATACAATTGCATTCTTTAAAGATATAAGAACATATACTAAAAACTATACAAATAAAAGTAATATAAGCTAATGGACAATGTATACGTATATGTACATACATACATGTATATCGAGTAATGGAATAGAATCTTACAAGAAATGTAAATGAGTCGAGTCGTTCATGACCTTAAATGTTAATGTGACGTTGCAAACCTTAAATAAAAAAAATTAACTAAATATAATGAAAATTTGGTCGATTGTGTGGAGGTAGAATTTTACGCCACCAACTGAACAAGTGGAAATTTTGCAGTAATGTTCAATGATATCAAGAAAAGTGAACGTTCATGTAATTCGCAAAAGGCGATGATTGATGTGTTCCTATCGTTGCTTTAATATCGATGAGACTTCGTTCAGCAGGCACTCCCACATGCCATTTTTAAAGGAAAACATCACGGGCTTTCAGTTCGATGAGTCGAGAGAAGTAGATTCCCTGAAAAGTTAGAAATAGCTATGTCTGGTACAGTTTCATGGAAACAAACTATCGTAACAGGATAGGATGGGATCTGATCCCATCCTAAATATAACAAAACTTTACGTTTGAGAAAAGATATTCAATCCATTAAGTTCAATCCATTTGAATATATTTTCCATGCGAACAATAATTGGAGCGGAATGATACTGTACTAACGCAATATATTTTATATGCGATTAAAAAATGTGCGACTGAGAACTTATTTTACATAATATAACAAATAAGGGAACCACAACGGTTTCAAAGTAATTCGGAACGCGCAACTACATCACATTTAAGTAGTTTTATCGTATCATCTACTTATGGTATATCAAAGTTAATGAAGCTGTAGATATATGTACATATAAGTACAGGCACGATGAAAGATACTAATTATTTCTGGGAGAATCTCGTTTGCACGGTGTAAGAATATTCCAATTTTTTTGAAATATGAGCAAGGAAGGGTCAATTATATTTCTATAGACTAACATCTACATACTTACATGCTTCATTAGTTATTTTACACAATAGAGATCGCTTAAGAAATCTAGCTGCAATTAAAATTTTCTGCACGGAATATTATGCAACCTTGCATTTCAAATTATCGGGACAAACACGTACGGGCAAATGAGATTGATCTTACGTTTGCGTGAATTGGTCGGTGTATCACTTTGAGATTAAGCGTCTCCGGGCGCAAGTATATGTATATCTGAAACGTGTATAATTTCCGTAATGGCGGCTACAAGGAAATCATATGTCAAGAGATTGCAGTCTGATTTGCAATTTCGAATTAGATTATTGTAGCACCTTAGAAATGAGATACGCGTAAGCATAAATTATTCATTTCCAACGGATATTATGCGCGTGTGATGAGGCATCACACTTGCTTGCATTGTAATTTTATTTTGTCCCTTTGTTTCACTTTTACAATTCCATTATAATTTTAGAAAATAGTGTTTGCCTGGGTAAAGGTACGTTTGTTACGACGTGTTTCGAAAAGATTTCAGTAGAAATTTTATGTAAAATGGTAACAAATTTTCGTAGATTCAATTTGTGCCTTCTGTCACTGTTTTTCTCATCCGAATCAGTAAAGAAATACGACATGCCTCAGTTGCGTGCACCATCCTGTATAGTAGCGTATATGTACCACCATCTCGTGGTTACAGGAAATGAAATTGTTACATTCTCATCCGACTATCCCAGTTAGATTTTTCATGGATAAGAAGTGTCAGCCACAATGTGACGCGTTTGATGATTTAACTGTAAGCCACCATTTTCTCAATGCTTAAACCTCGCTAATTTAGCGAAAGAAGGAAAGCAGCTTCCGTTTTGATATAGGGTAAAGAGTTTTCATTAGAAAGGATAAAAGAATTTGGTGGAGAAAGCTACGTAATCCGAATGGAATAAACCTACACTGTTGTTCGTTTAATTTGTGAATTTTTTTAATACATATGAAGTGACAATGTTTTAAAACTCTGTTCGCAGAGTTTCATTTATCGGTTTCAATATAAATATTGGTGTATTGAAAAACTGTTTCCATTAATACATTTTGAAAGCTTTGGGAAATGAAGGTAATACAAACGTTTCACGAAATGAGAATTGACGGGTTTTGAAATTCATCGAGGCTCGTGAATGTGGATTAAATATGCATATTTGAAAATGCTCGTTTTTAAGTAGTACGCAATAATTTTCGACCGTCCGAGCATTTCGCTATTTTATATTCTCATATTTCCATGCGAATTGCAAATGGAACAGATTCATATCTTGTGAAGAAGTTGGAAATTTTGCTGCCGTTTAAGAGATGTCACGGCCGAGAAAAATATGAGCCAACGATAATTAAGCTAACACAGCGTGAATAAGTACCCACGCGTTTGCATTCTTCCATCAAAGCAGTATACATATATGTGCATAACACCAACGCAGAATCGCTAGAGATATAGGTATTTAACTGCGACCAAACTTATCGTACATCAAATATCCTCGAAATCAGAAGCAAAGTTTGATGATTTACAATTTATAATTGAATAATCTAATTAATTTATAAAGTGTATTGAAATTATATTATAATGCAAATATCCACATTTCTTAATTAAAGGAAATAATGTAGAAACTTTTGCACTGTGTGTTGTGTATAAATTCTATTTAATATAGAATCAGACAAAAATGAACGATCGGTATTTCTATTTAGTTATTCAGCATGACTGGCGGAAGAACAAAAATTAGATAAATACAAATCAATGCTTAATTTGTAAAAGTGCATGCGCTCATTCATATCATACGTTTAAAAATAAATGTTATGCAACATTCCACGGTTGACTAGGGGAAAGGCATTTATTTGATTTTGATATTGAGATATTGGGTATCCAGGACACTTTAATATCTTGACTCATATTGACGATAGGATGCTTGTGCCTAGAAACAATTGCACGTTAGTATCAGCATATCATAAACAATTTTCTTCTGCTCTTCTCTTTTCTTCTTTAAATGTAAGTATTGTAACGCGTTTTATTGCTTTTACTATTAACAATTCAATATATTTTAAGATTCTTAAACATTTAGTAGTATCCTTTTCATATTGTACAAACTGATGACTAAAATCTTGGATGAAATCAATCAGACACTGCTATGGAAGGTATTACAGACACTTTTACGAACCTCAATACATTTTATCACTGTGATTGCGTGTCAGTTTATATTACATTAAGATAATCCTGTTATATTGTGTTTATATTATATTAATATAAAGTTGTTATATAGTGTTTATATTACATTAATATAGGTTGTTGTTGGGAGTTATAGCGCGAATCCCAAAGGGTTTCGTTGGGTCGAGTTCATAACACGATCAAGGGGCGCGATGTATCTTTTGTGGAGAAACTTTCGAAGAAGATTGGGCCCAATGTAATAAATGCAAAGACTGGGCACATAAACAGTGTGCAAATATTGATATTTCAAGTTTATATTACTATTATCATGTATGGGAGAATACGCGGTACCTAGATAATCATGAGGGATCGATTTATTCGGATGTCTCCGCCTAATGTCGGAGAGGTGGTGGGCCTCGTTCGTTTTTTTTGCGTGTATTGCGTCGGAAGGACGGCAGTCTTGGTCTAGCGGTCGACGGGGAAAGTGCGACATTCGTCATTCGTCTTGTTATATACTTTTAATTTCATATTTACCTATTAATAAATCATATACATACACTTAATTGCGGAGCTTATTCGAACACGATCCATCACCCTCGATATCCCAATCCTACAATCATTGGAAATTTTGTCCGGGGCTGCCTGCCAATTTTTCGATTGCATAAAAACAGGGGCTATAGAGTATCGATCTTTTTTCCCAAAATCACTTAAGGAATGTGTTTTTTTTTTAGTTCCAATGACTAACCGAGTCCTTATGTTTATTTCTCGAAAGAAGCATTTGATCAAAATTTATTGATCATATATTTTTGGGAAGTTTTATTTAAGTGTGTGGACCTACGCGCCTTTCCCCTATATTTTTTTTAACGACAGATTCTTTCAGTTGAATGCAATATAAATTTAAGCGAAATACCAATATGTACTATGTAGTTTCGTAAATCTGAATTAGTTTACATGTACCTTAAGCAAAATTTCATTACCGGCACACGAAAAGTATATCTCAAACAAGTTTCAATCTAATGAAAAACACTAAGTGTGCACGATACAAGAAGATCAGAGCATTTAATTAATTAAAGATTATAAGTACAGATCTTTCTACGGAATAATTTTCTACCAATTTCGCTTCGGTGCACAATTATTACGTAATTAACAAAAGCAATATAAAACGAATAGCAGTTGCGATTAAAAGCTATTCAAATTTAAAGATGTATCCTCTAGTTTCTGATCTCCCTTCATCTCTCTTTCCAGCAATCGCAAAGTCTAATATCGAGCAAATAAATGCTTGCCACATTCTTCTACTCGATAGTGTTCGATCTGGGAACCTCGTTCAGTGAATGAATTTTAGTGATTCAAATTCCTCATCTTGTACGAATGTTTACATAGCCAGACGGAATTCCCATATACCTCCCCACAAATTAGTGGCCCTGCAGCCACGTGGAACTGCGCGCAGAAGTTGACGTAAAGAATTCGCAGCGTTTAGTTAACCCTTTCTCGCTGCCATCGTCAACGCCGCCCAATCAAACTAATTGTCCAAGCAACGCGCTTCAGAAATTTAATTCAGACTGCTCATTCGCTATTTGTCGTGCTCGTTACAGCGCATTTCAAGAATTCGCGCGTTCACCGACATTCCATTACGGGTTAACTGTTGCTTTAAAATTTCATCGGAGTCCATCATAAATTTGAGCTGGAACACGGAAATTTCTGGACGCTTCCAGTTCGTCGGTACAGGAAATTAATCTTGCTATCGACTGCCAGGTATCTCTGTTATGGACTGCTGAATTCGATTAAACGGATTATAGCACGAATCGACAGGACATCGATAGCTATCCTTTGTTTATAAATATGGGGCAATAATTTGTACAGCATGGCAGGCAGGAGGGTTTACAATTTTGGTACATTTTATTTGCTGTACGAATTTTCTCCTACCAGGAAGCAAAATACAATTTCCGTTCGTACCTGCAATATATTCCCTTTCTTCGCTACATAAATTCTTCTATTTATTTTCCAGAATCATTACGCGGCTTGCTTCCGAAACACGAGGAGCCCGAGGAAACTGAATTTACCAGAAACCGGCGGAACCAATGTCGACGATTGAATAAGAACGATAATGTGCATTTAATGTGGCATAAATGTAAGGAATTATTGCCGGGAATCGTGAAACGAGAACGGTCGTTTAAATTAATGGGTTGAAACAAAGAGTACCTTAGAGTACAACGAATTCGGATATGTCGCTACTGGATTACAACATGTCTGAAAGCGCGATGCCGAACTTTGTAAACTCTGACACAGATCAGTCATTCGTGAATGGTCTGCCGCAACTACCAACTATGACATCGATCGTCGTAAACGCCACTCTACCCACCGTCACACAGTCTGGTCAAGCCAATCTTCTGGAAAGCTTAATAGTGCCGCTGTACGGAACAATATTTCTGCTCTCTGTGGTCGGGAACTCGTTGGTGTTGATAACGCTGGCGCGTAACAAGAGGATGCGCACTGTAACCAACGTTTATCTGTTGAACCTTGTAAGTTAACTATTTTACCATATTTGTATACCTTGTTTTCACTTCAATTTCTCATTAATTCTAAACAATACGATGGTCAGTTCTTTTCTTAATATGTTATCGGTTACTGTGATTGATTTATGCTAAATATTTATTTGCTTATATTTAACATTTATGAAGACCATTAATTCTGATGTTTATTAAATTGCTTAAATCTTCATTGGTTACCTTTAAATTTAATACTTTTGAATTAAAATGGGACTCTTCAATGGGACACTTCATAACTAATACGGAATAAAATAGCAAAAATGTGGAGCAATATAGCGCGAGAGGTTATCGTACTAAAATATTCTGCTTCTCTCTGTAATTTATTTTCATCTGTAGTGTATTCTAAGGAAATGCAATGTTACGTGACTCAACATAGAAAACGAATAAACACTCAGCTACAAGAAGTGCAATATACACATGTTTGATTTTGCAAGTACACTTTTCACTCAAAATTTTCATTCGAAACGTAAAGGCAAGTGATTAAGGTGGATCATTATAATTATTCAATGGCAGATTTGCAGTGTCAAAACTGGTAGGTTCGCGAAACGTGTTTGCATACTGTCGACCTACTCTTAATACAGTGGAACCTCGATAACTCGAGCCTGTAGAACTCTAAAACCTGTACAAGGCGAAAATTTTCCTAATTCCCTTCCGCTTCGGTGCAAAAACCTCTATAAGTCGAAATAAAACTTACTTTAACTTCAATTATTTGCCACTTGTCCAGATGCATCATTAAACCTCTGTAACTAGAATTTAGAATGGTCAAACCTCTACTACTGGAAGTTTACCTCTATTTATAAGTCGAACTTCTATCGCTGCTGCCTCTGCAACTCGACGTTTATAACTTTGTGTCAGGAATCATCCTATTGTTTCCTTCCTTTCGACCGTTAGGATTGCCTCACAATATAAAATGACAACGTGCATATCCATGGAAGCTAATCGTTTTTCGTCAATTCTCATAGATAAACAATCTGTCAATACGCTAACTCGGAACAAAATGACAGACTTTTGAATAATATACAATAAATATGTAATTCGCGCGAAAAAAATTTAATTTGGCTTCCTTTCCGTCCTCGCAAGTCGGAAAGTTAACTGTCATACAAAGCCTCTATAAGTCGAATTTTCGTGTGCCAAACCTCTCTTACTCGAACACTCGATAATACCAAACCTCTATAACTCGAAGTCTTTTTCTATTCCCTTGAAATTCGATTTACCGAGGTTCGACTGTATTAAATTTGTAGGGGATTTTACGTAGGCCGTCTGCATTTGCTCGGCCATGGTGGTCTACGTTAGGGCCTGAGATTGTCGCACCGATCGAGACGGTTCGAATCGGGCGCCAATTAACGTAGACCATCTCAAGAGCCGTGCGTCGCTTTAAAAAAGAAGACGATCGGGTAGAACGATCCAGAAGCGTCGTCGAGACACGTGCATTACACACAGAGTCAGAGAGAAGCGTGCATTGTGAGAAGGCGTAGTGTAGGAAGTTAATAAAGAATATAAAGATTGTGTGATCCATTGAATTGATAATTGAAATAGTGTAATCGCCTGACGCACCCAACAGCCTTTTCCCCTCAAATTCAAAATACACGCGTTTGTAATTTTCTATTAACCTCCACTGTTTTTATTCAACGCAGGTGAAATTTTAATTAGCTACTCCGCATGCTCCGAACCGAAAGCATGAACTGTCCACGTAATTTACGGAAATATTAACTGTTATTAATGTAAAATTCAAAAGTTGTAATATGATTTCTCATTACTGTCGGAAATATCTACGGAAATATCTACTGTCGGAAATATCGCTAATTGAACCGTAGTAAAGTTAAAATTTGTGTAACAAGCGTAAACCTTGTAGTAATAGATAAATGTCGTATGAATGTCGTAACAACATAGGGAGGATTAGCTTCCTTCGATATGCATACGGTCGAGCCATCCCTTCCGCGGTGGTGCAGTGACTCATTGTCAGATCTTCCAGAAAAGAGGTAAAGGGCCGCCTACACGATGAAACATGTTGCAATATGTGTAGGCCGGCACGTGGAATCATAATCAGATGCAACTTGCAATCGCCGCAAGTATCAGGGCTCTGTATTATATTTCATAATATAATATATATATATATATATATATCGAAATTTTTCCATTAGATAATTAAAAGCAGACTCATCCCTATGCAAATAGTTTCTGTAATCACTAGGTTCATTTGCTTTCAGCTCCTTTAATATTGCAGAATTAGAAAATCTGTTTCTCTTGACTAACCATCTTTTTGCCCATTTCTTTTTAGTCTTCAATTTTGTAGTTTTTGTAATTGACATATGTACCTCCTACGATAGCCAATAAGACTGAAATTGGAAGAGAATCCGACGTTTTCACGCACGTTTTTGAGCGTTGGCGTCACACGACAACCTGCGAGGAATCGGTAGTGCAGAGGCAGTTGAAACTGATGCAGGTTTCATGAAACCTAGGAGTCGATGCATGCATCGCAACATGTTTCATCGTGTAGGGAGCCCTTTAGACTCTGATCAGACTCCGACTCTGTCCCCACCATTTTTTTAAGACGATTTCCGGCATGATTATAAAAATGGCACGCAACTTCTACTTAATAAATCAAAATCAAAGATTAATTTATTCTTTAAAGACAGGCATTTATTTTATTAGTGGTATACAGAAGTTTCCATCGCTTGCACATGTGTGGCATGTTTTTTATATGGCGAAGTGTTTGTTTTTTCATGGCCTGTTTCAAGAAGGTTCCGTGTTAACCACAGTACCGTAGTTCAATGGTTCCACGCGATCGGTTAGATGTGGAAAGAAAGAAAGTGGCAACCCCATCAACGCCAAATACCTTACGATAATCCACGCTCCCTTTTGCATTGGCGCCTCGAAAAACGTTGGTGAAGCTAAAACGGGAAATCCTGACGTAATCTTCCGTTTATCCAGATCTGGCCACCTCGAATTTCCACTTATTCGGTATTATGCAGCACAGCGTTTTTGGCATAAAATTTCGAAAAGTCGAAAAACTCGGATTATACATTGATGATTTAATGCGCTTCAAAGCAACAACTTATTTCAAGGCAGTATTCAGTTTATGTCTGAACAGTAGTAAAAACAGTAGTAAGTAGAGGGCGAGAAATATTTTGATTAAAGAATATGAATAGAAAGAAACTTCAAGTAAAAAGGATGGAAACATTTGCATATTTTTGATAATATGAAACTGATTTGTGTGCAATTTTCTTTGTCTAGAAAAGTTCTTTCTACCTTGTTCCTGTATTCTTTGATTAATCCTCCTTGAACGTCCTTTCAGATTAAGGCTTCGATTTTGCTGAGATAAGTTTATTGTTAAAGGTAACAGAATACAAAGCTTATTGTTAGATTACCCGATCCAGCGAATATCGAAAGGAAAAGAATGAATGATTTATCATTTCTTTCGTAGAAGGATAGCAATCGATAGTCTCACAGTTTTTTTCTTTCTCATTGATTCCTGTTTTATGTATTCTATATTGTTCTAATTTTATTTCATTAAATTTAAAATGCAAGAGTGCTTTACGGGTTTACTTCATTAATATTTACTATTAATTAAACATGAAAAATAATTATTATATAAATGGTAACGCATAAATGATTGCAATGTTGTCTCCTTCACGATTGTTTAATTATTTTACAAAAAAGTACCAGAAACTTGATTCTCTCTTTGTAACTACAGATTTGCTTCGTCAGAACCAAGGAAACAATGTTCCGCGGGTTATTTCATTTTCTTCCAAATCTATTTATCATTTTAACATTATCATTCGTGGCTCGGCTAGGTAAGGATATCATCTGGCCAACAAATTTCGACTTTGGTGAAATTTGTCGTACGAGTATGAAATTGAAGAATATGATTTATCGTGATTGCTAGTATTAAACCAGTTATTTAAGCATAGTGAGTTTGTGTGAAATATAACGTACGTATTTGTATTGGAACTGTGTAAATAAAAAGTAAAAAATTGTTAAATTGTTTCATAGTTTTCGATTTTTAAACCATTTAAACGGAACATGGTATAAACGTGGAAAAAGACACACCCACTTGTAAACATTCAGTGCACCAATTGAACGATTTTACGGCTTTAATACAGCAAGAAATTTAATTTTCATAGATCGTTACTTTTTAACCAGAAAAGCTTTTTTTATTATTTCACTGTGAAATTTATTCTATGACTAAATACGATATATGTATACTGGTCAAATACTTTCTTGTTGGGCTCTTGCTGAATTAATTTCTATATATTATCCCTTCGCGTTAACGGTAACAATTTTTTTGTTATTATGTAACAGCAAAATATTTTTGATGGCTCTTAACTCTCGTTCGAAGGATTGAATAAAATCGGCTGCGATGTAAAGCATAATTCGTGAAATAAAGCGCTCTTCGTACAAACTAGAACCTTCATATTTCTCTCCATTTTCCGAAAAAACCGATACAGAACTTAATTTTTAACGTGCAAATACTTACTAGAATAGCATTTTCAATTTACAAACAGTGTATGTATTAAATATTTTTACGAACAAATTTAGAATAACTAAAAGTATGTTCGTTATAAAATTTAATTATAAATGTACATAATATAAATAACGCATATTTTTACTATACGACAGCAGCTGCTTGAACGAATCTGATTCTACGTTTATATAAAGTTCCTTCGTAGTTTTAATCAAATGTAAATTAATGAAATACGTGTGCATATAAAGTTCCGAATGAACATGAGTTAAAATATACAGTCGTACGGTTATCAGGTAGGAATATTTTCAAGTTGATATTTCATAATCCATTTCATTATCATTCTAAATGCTTCATTCTTTGACGTCGGTAATTCCAATCCTTCTGAAATCCATGTCTGTTCATACAGGAACTGTTCGAAGCCGATTTGCTTGTAGAAAAGAAGGATAATTATTTCATTTGAACGAATTTCAAACATAGACTTCAATTATATCCCTGATTTTTAATAATGAATTAAATTGATACAAGATAAGAATAATTTTCTTTAATGAAATACCAAGGTGCTCTTGCAGATAATTTTAGAAAAAAATTAAAAGCAATTAACCAATAAGTCATTAGTATGTATTCGTGTTCCAGTCAGGTACAAAATTGTTATGAACTAATACTTTTCCTGTTCGACATTAATTTGCAGTCACGTAATACATAAATAATAACAAAACAGTTTATCCCCGAACTTAAACACCCACCCTGACAAGAATGAATAGCATTACCGAGCCACGTGATTCCATTCTTAATTAACGACACTAAATACATGAAGAGAAAGTTGGACTATATTTTCACTACAGACGGACTCAACTTTAACCTATATAAGAGGCAGCATCACAATCGTTGTTAAATTGCATCGGTCTATAAAATAACCAGAAAATCGCTACCTTTTAGACACAGCATCAATATTACATGCATGACCTCGAAACAAGATTAGCCATTTTCTTCTTTGACATTCTAAAGCCGCCAGAGTTTCAAGCAGATACGCGACAGTTCGCCAAAAAGCTGATGGCACAAGCGAGCCATTGACACGGGGTAGCTCCTCCTCGTCATTTCGCTTAACCCATTTCCCACTAAAAACACGAGTGTGCACTCTGCCGAGACTGTTGCCTGAACGTTTTGTATTTTGTACCCAACCACTAACTTGTGCGAAAGAATCTTGAACATTTTTACCGTTCGATACTTTTACGTTCAATTTGACTTTTTTTCTATCCGCGGATTTCAACAGAGAATCCGTTTGCCGAGTTTTTCTTTTTGTTCGGAAGGGGATACGAGATTGATTTTCCAACAATACGATCTACTATCGATCAAATTTGCACGTTTCGGCTCCGTTTCGGCCAGCTATTCGTCGTTTCGTACATTCAACCGAAGGAGCGCCGGTGAAATTGCTTCCCAACACGTGTAAAAGTTCGTTTCCACTGATCCACGTAGGATTTACGCGCAAATAAAGCATTCGCAGAATTTCCACGGTACACCCGCGTAGCTATTGGTCTCAATAAATTAAAAGTAAAGGGATGTTTCGCGCCAGACGATACGAAGATGGGATTCTTCGTGCATTTCTTTAGAATTCAGGACATTGCCACACTTATCCCCCGATTTACTCACTCAGATTCTTTTATAGGCCGGGAATAATCCCTCCATTTATAAGGAACTTTTTATACGCGGTTCCGTTTCCTACGGGTAGATAATACATTTTTCAAGTCTTTTCAATTCAGTCGTTTAATTCGTAACAACCTAACAATATTTTTCAGGTGCCACATCTGTCCTTCTTCCCCATGTCTTAAATTAAATTAACCGTCGTGCATCAGGAGTTTTGAAATACTAAATACACGAAATAGTTTTGAATACACTTTCTCAAGCTTATTTTCCATCTCATGTTTCAGGCAGTTTCGGACCTGCTGCTCGGTGTCTTCTGCATGCCTTTCACGCTTCTCGGACAGATACTGAAGAATTTCGTATTCGGTACTACAATGTGCAAACTCATACCGTACTTTCAAGGTACGTACTGTTCAGTGTTCTTTATTCGTTAAATAATAATATTATAATCGTTTAATTGTTGTATGTTTCGTGATTTACTTTACTTGCGTCAGTCAATTACCTTTCGCGTTACTTAAGTGGTAAAGAGAATATCATTTAGAACATCTAAGTCGTATTGATTGCGGGCGAGGAGATACCGTAGAATAGGCGAGTTTGATGTTTACAAAGTGTTTAGTATGGAAGTTTCAGGTAAACTGATTAACTCAAGTTTTGGCAATTTTCTGAAGTTCAGGATCAAAGCATGCAGTTCCAAAGACTTAATTTCTCACAATAGAAATTAATGATCTGATTAATTTCATTTTCCATCGCGAGGGCTGACAAATTTGATATCGCTGAGTAATAAATAATTGATTTCGAAAGCAATTGCGATTGATTTCACTTTAGAACAATTTTTCGCTTCCTGAAAAACTGACGGTTTTATATATTTAAAAATACATCTTTCTGTATCATTTCTTTGTCTATATATTTGAAGCAAAATGAAAAAAGAACAGTGTTTCGAAGTTTATCAGTTAATTGTACTTTCCGTTTCGAGGAGTTTGTAAGCTTGGCGTCTGGGTGACTCGTGTGGAAAGGTTAAATTTAAACTTTCCTCTGTGCACCACTGTAAGTAATTAAATAGTGTTCTGCGTAATACAAACGTCGCAATTTTTGCCCAAATATTTAACTTGCATGATTGAGAGAGGAAACAGAGCGAAGCATTTGAAATTGGACTATTTACCTAACTGCTCAGCAAGTTAGGTTTGTTTGCAAATGATACGAGTAACAAAATAATGTTGTAAATGTACAGAGTCGCTCAAATCTCAGCGCAAGCCGAAATTACCGTGTACCGACACGAAGCAGTATTAAATGAAAATCTGATTATAACTTTATGCTACTTCGTCACACGGACTATTTATCGTTTCCATAAAAGTTACGACTACGTTACACTTTTCTGGGATTTCTACGTTATACTATATATGTATATTAGAAAGACATCAAAATAAATATTCTATGAATTTATTTTGCCTTGTTACGTTCATTTTCGTAAACTGGCTTAAGAATTGCATAATTGATTTTACCAGCTGTATGGTTTTCTCAATTATGTCGTTAAATAAATTTTTGTTTCTCAAAATAAATTATAAGGCCAGCAGAGAGTGAAAACTCTTCTTGAATAATTTATGAGTCACTTTCTCTTGAAAATTACGCCCACCTAAATAATGGTGCATATATTGTATAAAAATGAGAACATCTGTGCAACATGTTTACTGTAAATTTAAGTTTCGTACACAATGCATAATAATTAATAGGAACTATAACTTACCGATACATTTCGTGTAAGATGCATCTTGGAAACAAAGAAACATATACTGCATTAACTAATAGCCGTACGTTAAATTGGTCTGGAATATTTTCATACGTTTCGTGGCCAGCATACTTAACCATTCCTTGTTCCACGGATGCAGCAAAGTAGGAGTAAGAAAACGCTGCAAGTTTATGGTCGATATAAAAGTTTTATTTCTGCGCCTTTACCAAGACGAAAATAATCTTTCTCAAGTGAAGGTAACCACTTTAAACGTTACCAATGCCTTACAAGTTAGCCATGCTGGGGGAAATTGGAACAATAAAACGTGGATGGAACTGAAAAATCGTTGGATATCTTGTTAATTTCTAATTTTTACTTGTAGCCTTAGCGCTGTCCTCCTATCTACGAGCTCCTACCTTAAACTCTTATTAAAGCTACGTCCAACTAAAAACTCGTGACGCGAGATTCTTATTAATCTTCGGGAAATTTTATACTTTCTTGTGTCGATGTCAAGTCTCCTTTCAGGGCCATTTTCTAACTAGGGTTGAAGGTAACAAAACACCGTAGCACCATGACTTTTTTTAAAATAATTTTCCATTCATGCATAAATGAAACGTACATACATATACATACATACATATACGATACATATTTTTTTATTGTATTACGTTACAATATATGGAAAAAAACAAGTGGTCACTTTTATCTTCACATCGAAACGATTTTATTCCGTCTATGAATTTGGTACTGAAACCGAAATACGTACATACATAGCATTGTCTAGAAACTCACCTGTTCCTTGTGTAAACAGCGAATGATTCCTGTAGCTTAACTTTACTTTTACTTTCTATGTTTTTCACGTAAGAAATAAAAAATTGTTTATATTCTGGAATGGTTAACAATTTACTGCTCTTTGAACACATTTGTACATGTATACGCAAAAGTTCCCGGAATTTTTTGAAACATATGACGAATAATTTGTGTCAAAAATAACAAATCCAAATCACTGACAAATCAGTAACATTTAATAGACTAGTAACATCAACATTACACAGAAAATTTTTTTTTGTTCATTATTTGTTCAGAGTTGCCTTCTTTTACTGTAATACATTTACAAAGACTTTGCAAGTCTTACATCTCATGAAATTGTTACACCCCAGACCTGTTTCACTACAACTTTTCCCTGGCGAATTGAGTTCTATCGCTTTCCGAAGCTCTTCTGCTCCAAAACAGACCAAATGGTGTGGTCCATCGGATTTAAATCCGGCGAATTAGGAGGTCACGCAACTTTACCCCAAAATCCAGGAAACAGTTCTTTATATGTTGCAACTGTTAAACGTACTGCATGTGCCGGAGCTCAATCCTGCCAAATCGTAAAACCCTGCTCGCCGAAGTGTTCCATTGACCACGGTTCCAACACCTCCACTATAGACTTTTTCTTGGTTTATTGCCGCATTAATTTTGACATTCCGTCTGTGAATATTAACGGCGTTTTCCCCGTTGCACAAATAACCACAGTGAGCCGCGAGATGCTATAAAACTCCAAAGCAGAATGGGTTGGAGTTCTCGCGATTTATGAAAGTGTCGTTGCTATTGTATTAAAAAGAGAAAGTGATTTCTCAACTGAAATTGCATGGCTCTTGAAAATGTGTTGCTCTGTTCCAATTCTTATCATCTGATTGCAGACATCCAGATGGTCGAAGTAACAGAAAGTACTCGGCAAAAATAGCGCAAGTTTTGACTGGGACATAAACCTGACCTAACGAAACCCTTCATAACTCTCAGCACACAGCTATCTGCAAATTAACAAACGATTCAAAGACATTTTCTAGACCAAAATTATATGCTGGGTTCGGCTGAATAAAAAGAATTTAACAACGACATAAAAGATTGAAATAAATTAAAGAGTAGGTCGGAGTTAGAATTTGGAACACGTTAGACCACTTTAGACAACCCGGAAATGCAGAAAAAGATGAAGCTTTGCGTACGAATAAAGTATGTATCACCCTGATTTCCGTTCGTGCCATACTGTAATTTGATTTTAAGGGGTAAAACCAGCCCTTCAATGAAATTCAGATTTTTTTTTCGTGAAATATTTTCGATTCCTTGTTAGTGAACGCAAGGAATATCTTTTGCGTCCATATACTCAATCTTATTTTATTAGTCTGTTAGCATTGACGTAATCTGTATGCATAAAGTAACCATACAACTGCGATATACTATAGATGTATGTATACTATATTAAGATATACTTTTTTTTATTTCCTCGTAAAAGTTTCAGAATAATTACTGTACTTACTTCGCAAGTTTTACAGCAAGATATGATTCGAAATATAAGTTATGTTTGGATTTCTACAAAGAGTTCATACATAACACTATTACAAAAAGGTAATTTATATGCCACTATGAAATTTAATGAAGTTTAAATAAAGCTTTAAGTACTTGCAGAATATATTCCAGATACCAAAGCACACACTCTTTTCGCGATAAGCTCATACTATATTGAAATACCTAGGCCTTTTTATACGATCTTTGGCACAACTAACTTAGATAAAGAAATAAATTAGACATTTAAATGATTTTATAACACTTCTACGTACGTTTTGAAAAACATTCAAATGTTCGCAAGACGAAGCAACTAAATTTTCAGAAGAAAATTCAATCTTTTTCCATTTTACTTTGCCATATAAGTCGATATTTTATTACTTAAAATCGAATCTATGCAATTGCGTAACATGTTCTGTATAATTTACATACTATTACACAATATAACGTGGAATACAATTAATTCATTAAACTGTATCGTCGCAGAAAATGATCGACATTCTAGAAAGAACAAGAAACATTTAATACCTGAGAATTTAGTAATATAATGTATTAATGTAATCTTGCGAAACAGAAATTCAAAGTCGAAGAACAAACAAGTTTATTTCCATGAATTACTTGCACGGAATATTATTGAACTAGAATTTCAATATTACAAAGGAAAGCAAGATCGAGAGGGATAATAGGTGAAACAATCTGGCACAATTCTTAAAGTATTAAGTGCTTTCGAGGAGTTCTACAAAGAATTACCACTGTTGTTTGCGAGATGCTTATAGTTATCCTTGATATAAGGAAAGTGACATTATAAAAGGAAGTACAACATAGAACGAAGGAGAAGATAATAAATAAGATTATGTTGGTCGCAAACAAATTATTATTGGTCGAAGTGCGACTATATTTTGTTTGTATTACTCAATGTATGTATCACATTTATATGATTATAATAACAGTTGTCGATTATTTTAATGGCTAGTATTATCGCCAGAAAAAGATGCTATTATAAAGTTCTAATAAAATTCAATTATTATAACAAATGGCTATATTTGTACTCGTACAATACGTACCAAAGCACAAAAGCCAATGAATTCAAATTACTATATCATGTCTTTTCTGCAGAGATCGGTTAAATAGACATATATCGGGAAATATACAACCAGATCATGAAAGAAACGTAGCAGTGTGAAAAATATCAGAGTTTCTCAAAAGTTTCAATAAATAACATGCATTTCCACTATTTATCTCTTACCATCGATATTTTATGATAACAAAATACATGAAACTGTAATCCGGTACAACGTGTGAAATTTATTAAAACATAATCCACTACCTCTAAAAAAAACAGTTCAAACAAAGCAAAAAACATTTTTACTGCACAGTTCTCGTTTTACCGTGATATTTAACGAGCGCCCGGAGATTAAGTTGAATCGTGAAGAGATTGATCAATAGATTTGCTCGAGTGATGGAAGAAATGGACAACCTTTTCGAAGAGTATCTTGAAGTAAATTTCTTTACTGTCGAAACGAAATCACCTGGAGATGAAATACGTGTCGAGATCGGTCGACCCCAGGAAATGTACGAGCTTCCGTGAGCTACTTAGCTCTCCTCGCGTTTGTATTATTTATGACGACGATAAAAAAGGGGAGCATGGGGTTTCAAGTGGTGGTAGGGTACGTATTTTCACTTTTAACGAAATGGGAATGCCGCCACACATTCCTCAGCCCACATAGGGGTGAAGTTTATGGTTTATGCTTATGCGAATACCGAATCAACGAATCGTTAAACAAACAACGGCGTGGATTTCATTTTCAGGCTCCTTGATATAGAGAAACGGAGAAGAGGACAGTGATATTATCATATTATTCCCGATACACTTTCAGAAATACGAGGAATATGCGTTCGATAATTATAGGATTTGTCATCGACTTTGCATTCTGATTTTGTATGCCAATTTTATAATAATGATGTATAATTATAATATAGCTGAATCCCTTCCGAGGGGTTGAATGCATAATAGAAGTGGGTAGCCATTGTGGATAATTTGGTTCTGTGCGATTGATCGAGGGAAACAATTCTTTGTGAAGGATTAAAAGTGACGTAACAGAAAAGTACGGATGGAAAAAGGAAGTCCTTTCTTTCCTGGTCCATTTGATATAATTTATTGATTTTAAAGTGAACGGGGGAGATTGCCTTTTATGGCTCCATTTTCGCTGACGTAATGTTCCTTTTGTTGTAAATCTATTTACGTGGAATTAAAAGAACAATATTTCATTTTAAGGTTGTAAAATACAGGGTATAATATTTTCGACTATTGGTACTAATATTCAGAGAAGAGTTCGAATTTCAAGTAAAGTGTAATATTGTTAACTATTGAACTACTTTGTTGCATTAATTGCCACGCTAAGCACAGTATACACAGCCTTAAAATAATTGAGTAATTCTGCTAAATAAGTTAAAGTGACACTAAATGAAGTTGAATAAAATGTTACCTAGATAAATATACATATAATTGGATGGTATTGTGTTCTCTTAATGGCGATATTAGATTTTCTCGGGAAATGTAAACTCTAAAAGTCAGATTATGGATAAAAATAATGAAATGGAATAACATTATTCCATTTTACGAAGTGCTCCAATTGAACAAATTATGGAAAGCAATTTTAGCGAATTACTTTATATCCCTATCATCCACAGCCAAGTTCGTTAATTCTATGCTTGAAATATTTTCAGAACTCCATAATTCATAATCCTTCATACTAAACCTCGTAACGCGTAAAACAACATATCCTCCTTGCATAAAGGGTGGATCATACTTTGGCTTAAAAACAGAATGTAGGCGTAATTCAAATATTTGATATAAAAACTGATCTCGAAGCATTATTCAGATAAGGCTAGCGCAATGGAATAGAAAATGCATTGCATAATATAATGGGCAAATTATATTTATTGCCTGTGGCATTGCCAACTATTTAAATCTCATTTGCGTTTTTAGTAGCATACAATTAGTACAAGGCGTTACCATTTTAGAATATGACTTTAATAAAGGTTATTAATCGTACATACGAAATTGAACAGAATGAGTCGCATTGAATTTAAAATTTTGTTCGATTCCAATGTTATTTTGTGAAAAAGGTTTAATACCGGATGAGTGCAACGTGCACTTGAACTATGGGAAATAACAAGGATGCAGCAACACAAAAAATGCAACAATAACATCACGAGAGTAAATATTATATAAGAGAAAATGAAGTAAAGCATGCATCCTGTGTCTGATCTATGAAAATACTCATCCTTGTAAAATATAAATTGTTATTTCCTCGCGTTTACTTCAATGCGACGTGGAAAGTTAAAATCGAGAGAATAACTTGATCTCGCAAATTCGGCAATTCGATCATTCAAAGTGGAAAGTATTTTTGTTCTGAGTGTACCACGGTGTACGGAAGTGATGTTATGTATTTCGACAATTGCGACGATTATCTTGATCACGATAATGTGATATTCAACACTCCTATACGACTCGACAATTTACTTGTTTTCTATTTCGATTCTAGTTTCATTCTCACGGCGCTTTCTAATTCTTGTTTCGATCCTACCTTTATTCTCCCGGCACTTTTCAATTTTGATTTGAGTCTCGCGTGAAGTTTCCACGAACCCTCGGTTTATCTAATTTACACGCTGATTCGCCGACATTCTATATTTGCAAATGCCAATCAACGTATCTAATAAGAATAACCACCACCTTTCCAATACACCTGTAGCGTGCTGTCCTCGAAAGTAGAGAGGTTACCCTGTTGCGAGGTGACGAATATCGACCATCATGGGGACTTCCGTTGCCTGGTGTTTCGAACTATTACCACCCAGATGTGCCTTATTATATAGCTTTTTATAATTTTCTTTGCTGTATCTCTTTGTATATAAAAATATTGCAAATTAAATATTGCTGTGGAACGACACAGGTTACACAACCTTTATTGGTATTTTATTAATTTTGTAAATAAATTTGTATCAATTTTTTAATTGCTTTAGGTGTATCCTTTGACTCCCAAGCACTTTTGAATCAAACCCGAAAAAAAGTTTTAATTGAAATATTAAAGTTTGAATGGAAATGTCACAATATGATGCGTGGGATGTTTTTCCCCTTATTTTCTGGTTCGATGTTACCCTTTCATATACACTGCGATAGATTTCCTGCCCTGTTCTTGACATTGCACTTTTTTATTTACATACGCAGTTGAAAAAGCCAGCATCCGTCATGATGTGACGTAAGCAATTAAAACGAGAATCAGGAAGATAGAGGAATAGCTAGATGAAGGGATAGAGGGATGAAAAAAGTATTTTAATAATCAAATCAGTTATTTGTATCTTTGCCTTTTAGCAACGTTTTATTTATTCTGTATTATTATCAAAATTTCTAGGAAATCTAGTTCAGAAAGCGGGTCATGTAAAAAAATTACAAACTTCGTGTATCGATAATGCACGGAAAAAATGGAAGAAGAATGTTTACTCATTCAAGGAACTGAACTTCATTGAAAAAGATGTTCGTCTCCCAAAATAACTACGTTTCAAATTGTTATAAATATTCATAGACTTATAATATAATATTCACGTTTCAATAAATTAAATATTACCTTGCAATACTGTCAAGATGTAACTGCAACAGCCAGTCTGTTATTGTTAAATAAAATAACTCTTGTCGAATTGAATTTTGATTTTCAAGAACAAATATACGCAGGACGAATGTGCAGAACAGAGATGGGCATTATTCGAATGATTTCGAATAACTATTTATCCAAACTAGTTATTCGAATAAATTCATGTTAGTCGAATATCTTATCCAGATAATAATTGTTCACTATTTGATGAAATTTTCTTTCAGATACTATGAAAGATTTATTCATTCTATAACAGTGTTAGGTACAATTTTATTCGGATAACGGATGAGGAGTAAGGTTTTATTCGGTACTGCTGAATAAATATCTAATCGAATATGTCCATATTTGAATACAATTATTCGAATTGCAGAGGAAGGCATCGGTGTGTTATACTGAAAAATGTACATCTGCATCATCAGGAACTCGATTGTTGGTTTCACAATAAAGTATTCGAATAAATAGGAAGAATAATTTATTACGAATAATGAATAATTATTAACCGGATAAAATATTCGGCTGAAATAAATTTAATTGAATAACTATTCTAGAAAAATATTTATTCGAAATCATTCCAATAATTCCCATCTCTCATTATTGATTATGAAGTAAAAGCGTGGGTGGGAGAGGAGCTCTGCCACTTAATAAAATACTGCCGACAGTAGTATTAGTAGAGGAGATGGGCTGAATACGGGCTATCACTTTTATTTCAGTGTTTATTGTCATACCTGTTGAAGCTTTTTATAATATAATACTTGAACATATGTATATCAACAACATGTTTACTCTATGATAGGAAATCAAAATAAGCTGAATAAAAGCAACGTGTCTTGCAAATTATATAATATATTTAAAATGAAAGGGAAAATCTTCATTTTTAGAAGTGTGGTCTAAATATGGGCTACTCTTAAAATAATTGAAATGAAAAGTGAAAGATGCACATTTTCAGGTTTAAATATTTGAAAACAAGTCCGAAATGTAGATAAACTTGCTATTTACATGATTAAAAATCTATTTAGAAAAATCAAAAGTCTCAACACCTGCACAGTCACTGCGTGCTCACGTACATAATTGAAAGCAATTCATCCAGAATTCTCCTTCTGTGTCTTCGGAGTAAAGTCTGTCAAAATATGCCTCATGCAACCTTGTCGTTTGTACAGTCTCTCTGATGAATTTCAATAAATATTAGCTAGCCCATATTTGGATCCACCTTTGTAGCCCATATTTGAACCCAGCTTTGCAGCCTATACATTAGAGCACTTTGTTCGGAACACTTACTTAGAGCAATGGTATTCATTACTATGTGATGATATTTGTTACAAAAGTTTTACTAAAAAGAAGCTTACGATGCCAGCAATGTAGGGTCCGTATTTTAATCAAATAGTTCTTAATTCAATAGATTACTGCAGAATTAATGGAACGAACTTGCCTGAGAAATGTTCCAAGAAGGAGAAAAGAGAATAAGAGAAAAGACACGTTTTGCAGCATAGCACGTAAAGGATACAAACGCAGGCCACCACCTCCTCCACAACGCTTCTTTTGTTTATAAATCGTAGTTTCATCTGATTTTTAATCAGGTAAACCACCTAATGTCACTGAATATTTCAATTAAACCATATTTAGATCATCCCCTCTATTAACCGATGTACAGTACGTGGAGAACTGCATATATGTACATATTGTTGTAGCTTTAGTTCTTGTAATGTTTTGCAAATAAAGTTCATGTAACCATCTTAAGTAGATTCTAGCAAATACACTTATGCAAATTACATCGTGACTTCGAGCGATTTCCGTTTTCCAGACGTCATTAAGGTAGGGCATCCGGCGGAAGGTCTAGTACTAATGATTTTCGAGTTAAAATTTTGAAATTACGAAATTTCATAGCACTTTTTACGCTGTAGTTAATGGTGTAAAAACCATTAAATTTAAATATCAAATTTAAATTTTTCAAATGCAAAGAACAAAATTTGCTTGCCAAAAATGATGAGATTGTTAAATCCATACCCTTATCTATGTGGTATCACTTACATATGTATATCGTAAAGAAAATTTCGGACAAAAATCTTAATTTTTGTCAAAGTTATAGAGTTTTTCATTTCGGCTTTACGACAAAAATTCTCCTGCTTCGTAACTCGGTCTTTCTCCTTCCTATAAGGTCTGCTCTCTTCTCAATTATGCCGTTCGAATACGTTTTCTTTCAAGTTGGTACTTTGCCGAAGCTTTTTCTTTAAACCTTTTTGCTCGTGTTTTCGGAATATTTTAAATAATTTCTAGAGATTGTTCGCTCGTTTCAGTACAATAGTACTAGTATTATCTTTCAATCATTGTCTTTATATCTTTCATTATAGTCATAAGAAGCTTCTGCAACCACAGCTTCAACGATTTGTTCCGGTGGAAAAATATTTTTTGGGCATTTACGCTGAATGCCCTTCCCTAAACTGGAAAAACGAGGGAAAATGGGGAATCTCGAAAAAGTACTTTTCATGGGGTATAAATACGTATATCCTCTTTAGTTACATGTACTTGTAGGTGAAAGCACACTCTTTAAAGCTACGTAAATAGATTTGAGACAAATGCCCTCTATAAACAAATATAGTGAGATGCGATAGTTAAAATAAAGTACGACACTTTCAAAAAAAAATAAGGTTGTTCCGACGTAGACATTTCTGCCCTCTTTTATAGGTGTCTTAGGCTATTATCGGTGACCTGTGGCAACCTATCTGAATGCCAAAATTTAATTTGTATATTTAGATACAAGAAACTATGGCTAAAATTTCATACATTTCCAAGGTGGTTGAAAATTAGAATTGTTCGTGTTGTTAAGATTTCGCACCACTGCAGTGCACTGTGGCGCGACTGTTACTTTGCAAACAAGTTTAAAACTTTGCGATTTCGTTAAGATATTTGCCGATGTATGACATTAAACCCCCCTTCTTTATTTCTATATCTGGAAATAGTTTGGCGAATATCGTTCCACGTTTCATTAATAGTTAGTGCATTGGCAGCTAGACAAAAACAATCATGAAATAGTTCGCCGTTCAATAATTATAGTCTTCATTGTTGTAGCAACTGTGCGGTTTCCAACAGTTGGACATAATAGTTGTCCCTTTAAGTATGCACTTCTTGATAACACTTAATAATGTTCTATTTTGCCTGCCCGTCGCCCACGGCACCGATCAAAATCTGTTTAGAATATCGTTCACAAGCAGTAACGACCGAAAATTTATTCGTGCTATAAAAAACGCCAACGGTGTTACTTACGCCTCCAAATTTCCACGATTGCCACAGTTTTATTGGGTCCTCCTAATTGCAAGGTACTATCCTCGGGCCATTTTACGCGCACGAGTTAAATGATTTCATTAATATTTTCGTGAAATAGCAGTGCAAGTTTACATCTGTACCTGAAAGGCTGTGAGCGATTGTCGCCTATCTAACGAATATAAAATAAATGTTTGACCTCACTACAAAAGCTCCTCCAATCGACGAAGCTGTGCGATGCAATAGCCAAGTCGTTCGTAGTGAATCCGAATCGTGGTAATGAAAGCCAGAACCATTCCATGATAAGTGTTACGGCTTTCAATAACGGGAGGTGGACATTTTCAAACCATGACCCTCTTGTAGCAGAGGCCATAAAGGTGCATCGCACTTTTATTTTCTTCTTCTTGTTTACATTGCAAGAAGAAGATTGACACTAAAAGGATAGCGAGTTTCATGATTAATTGCTTTTCAGATTGCGTTACTTGCACAGTGTTTTGAAAAATATTTTTTTCGACAGGAGACTGTACACTCTGCCATTTCCCTCTGAGTTTATTTTCTCCATATACTTACATATTTGGAAATGAGTATACATACAATACTTATGTACATACATAATACACGATCCAACCGTGCGACATGTAATACGTCTGTGATGCATCTCGGGCTAAAATCAATTTCAGCTCGAATGTGTTTTGATGTTAATCTATCGCGTTTGCTTGAACGTGTGAAATAATTGCCAAACATATCCATGAAGGAGAATGTGAAAGCATCTGACTGCCTTGTTCAATTATTTCTTGCTCTGTATGTTACAATAAAGTGATTAGAAAAGATTCTAGTACAGCCTAGGAATATGGAGTAGTTGATTCTCTATAAGTCACATGGCAATTTACTTTTTTTTTATCACTGCAATACGACCGATCTTTTTCCTCATTTCCCTCGTTCTCTGTCCGTTATAACAAAGCGATTAAAAACCATTTACCACCGAGAGAATTTACATTTTGCACTGGCTTTTATGTATTCTTCGACGTATTTCCAATTTGCAATCAGATTTTTTTCATCTAGCATAGTGTTTATGCGATATTTGTTGTATACTACTTAATTTTTATCGAATTTACAGTTAGTTCATTAATAATAGTATAAATACATAGGGTGAATTTAATTTGTGCTTAGTGTATTTAGAAGAACAAAATCCTAGTAGTCAAGAATTTTATTCTGTATAATTCAGTAGCTTAAATGGGCAAACACAGTTGTTTATTATCAGCCAGTGATCTTGCGATCGTTCAAGAAACGTAAAAATGAGGGGGCGTATAAAGTATCCCCTACACCAGTTATGTCCAACATGCGGCCCAATTGAAGATTGTATGCGGCCTTTTTCAAGTCTGCAGCAACGAATATATGTATATCGTGCATTTTCTTAATAATAAATTAATAAATATATATTGCCTGTTAGTAGATTAAGCGAGTATAAAGAGTGTTGTCGAGTCCACATTTGTTTGATGTAGCCTTTCGCTCACGGAAACATGAAGAGTCAACTTTGACGCGTTGCGCGTCAACTAAATTATCAGTTGATATTAAAAAAGTTAGCAAATAATATAAAACAACAATCTTCACATTAAAATTTAATTTAAGTTTGTTTTATAGTGATTAATTTCTCTGTTTGTATGTCCGGTCCACCAGAGACCAGTAAGATTTTTGTTGGCCTTGTAAACGATTTCAGTTAAACATCGCTGCCCTATATTCTACGCTACGCGATGCGATTTGCCTGGAGACATAATCTCGTGTGAGGCGGTGCATAAGTTTCGTACATTGTTGTGGTGATGGTAGTGTTACGCAGGATGGATTGTTTCCTTCGTTTCGTCTATTATGTCCTTATTTGGAAATCGCGAGTGCATACATCCGCGATGGCGCGATGACGTAACCATTCAGGGGAATCTTTTAGACTTTCTTGGAAGATTCTGTACGTCCACCATATTTTTGGTCCGACTTGCGGATATAAAAAGGGCATGAAATCTACTCTCGTGACTCAGCTGTCGGTGCCAGCTAACCATACTGATGCCCAGCGAGATCGGGTTTTTAGTCCCTTTTGAGGAATTTATATTTATTCGACTTAGTATTCTATAATCTAACTTCGTGCGCGTCAGTATCGACTAGATTAAAACCTTAGTTCGTCGAGATCGGGTTTGAGTCCCATTCAAGCAATTTTATAGGGGATTTATAACGCATTTCGTAAAGTTTGAAAACCGTGGCTTTCAGCTCCGCGATTATTACGTACTGTAATAGAGAAGAAATAGAATACGAACACATTTTATTATTTTATAACGCATTTATTTCTTTTCGTTTCCTTCACCAGTCATTAACAACATTAATCCATCGAAGGGTAATCGCAATTTACAAACCCACAGTTATTAACAATCCTGTGGCTCCCGGAGGTGAAAAAGGCGCTGGTTCGTCCACGCACTTCCTATCGAAGGGCTCGAACGTTTAAATAACAAAAACTCTTAAAAACCGACCCTCGGCTCCGCAGCCGTGCCCCTTAGCCCGTAACAATAGTAATTGTGGTAGTAGTGGTAGTATGTAGTGGTAGTAGTGATGTCACCCATGTGCTTTCCCGTGTGTCACGGGATAATATGGCGGCGGCGATCTGGATATAAGTCACCACCTCCTCCTTTATGTTAGGTCATCGGTATACTGCGTTCTGAGAAAATGAAGAAAAAAGCAAAATGCGTAAATAGATTTTTATAGGTAGTGAAAATTAATATTGACACTGAACGTGCCTTCAGGTGTTCCCAGACGTAATAACGCAACGGATTCATTTCCGGAGACTGTGGGGGCCACCGTACAGAACCGCCGCGGGCAATCCACCACTCGCGAAATTCTCGATCTAGATGGGCCCGAACATTTGCGGCATAATGAGGGGGGGTCGCCATGCTCGAAATACATGTTCCTTCGAATTTCTTAAGGAATCTCTTCCAAGAGATCCGGAAGAACATGCTCCAGGAAATTAGGGTACACTGGGCCAGTCAATCTATCTGGCATAATGTATGGTCCAACGAAAAAAACGTCACAAGTGCCGGCCCATAGATTGACTGACCAGCGTGGTCGTACTGCACGTAGATTCCTATTACCCACACGCGCGAATTGTGGGAATCGACGCACCCCTCCGGGATGAAAGGACTTCATCCCTCCACAAATCGTACCTGTAGAACGACGGATTTCGCACGATTTCCCCAACAACCACCTTGAATATTGCGCCCGCAGGACGTAATCCCTGGGACGCAACATTCGTACCCGTACACTAATTGTAATAATATAAAACAGAAAAATACACCACTGTAAGAATTCCATTTTTATTCCGAAATGTTGATGATCATGTATTTGAAAATTTACACTCACCCCACCCGTCTCCTAACTGCTCGCAGACTCCGCATGTCATCCATGTCAGACTCTTCGCGGGCCGCGTCGAACCGTGCCGTGGGAAATCAAACCGGCCGGCCCGTATTTTTTTGAGAAGATTGAAACAGGCCAGTCCAATAAAGACGGTCCGCCAAGGAATCGAAGGCTTCCGCGCTTGGTAGGTACTGGTTCGTTGGGATGCAACTCGTGGTACCGAGCAGCGGCAGCGTTGGCATTGAAATCGCATTGCACAAGTATAACAAACATTGCGAAATATTCTTCGTTGGTACGATTCATGTTGCTCGTTCGGTTAGCTGAATGAATCTGCCAACTTAAGCCAAGGGATGTCAAACTGGAGGCCCGCTGGCCGCAGGGAGAAATTTCCCCTATTTTGCTGCATCGGCCCCTCCATACCTACCCCACTATCTGGTGCCAGTACAACTATACTCGTATACATTTTTTTGTAGGTACTTGCAGAGAGATTGTTTGCACATGTGAAAAGGTGAAAGTCAGGAGTAGCTAACATAAAAATAAAAAAAGATATCAACAAAACAACAAAAATGAACAAAGTCTAACGGAAACAACAATGACACAAACAATTCAATAATCGACGCAGAGCAACACCTTGCGAAATGCTAAATGGTAGACTGATTGTGTTACATTAATTCATCTCAAACAAAAGAAAATCTTATTTGCCTTTTTCCTCCTTTGTATTTTAAACCTCTGGGTGGAAGTTTTCTTACTTCTTGGTAACGAAGAATTTAACGTTTACATTTTCTTCGTGTAAGAGACATGCAATTTCGAACGCACTAGTGTTAGAAATGGGACTTTTTCAACTAAAACTAGGAATGTCGATGTATCAAGATAATCTCTGAATCTTGGTATTATCTAATGTGCTCTAGAATCATATTTACATCGATTTCATAACTTCTCAAAAATTTCTAAAGCGGTGGCAATTAAAAAGGCAAGATCTATAGGTATATGTTTTTCTTTCTTTGAGCGAATAGATATACATATATCCAGCGAGATCCCGTCTCCATTTTTATTTTAAGGTATAGTTTGAAGTCACAGAGGATGTTCCGATTGAAATTAGCTGTGACCTTTTGCGACCTTATCAATTATCGCCATTTGTTTATCGCCTTCCATTGCGATCTTTCTTTCATCAGCTTCGTAACAGTGTTCCACGTGTATTGTTTCAGTGCCTTATTTTTGCAAATTATTTTGTGATAGTTTAGTTACTGTTTTATTGCTGTTTTGTTATTCATTTATTTCTTACTTTGTTGTTAGGACTTTAGTAATTAACGACTTCGACCCACAGTTTAATAATATGGCTGCCTGTGAATTCTATTCAGCAATCTCGGGCACATTAACTAGAGTTTTTTAATTATCCTAATAATAAACAAAATTTTATTCCAAAACATGCTTCCATTGGGAGGCCGCACAGTGGACGACTCTGTAGTAACGATGGACATTTGGGTGAAATATAAAAGTCTAAACATAATTTAACTGTATTGGTAAGAAGCTATTAGCCTTTTCCAAATAGGTTCATCCGTAACTTTTTATTCTGTTGGACTAGATAAGCCAGGGTAACAAATAACAAACACCTGTGTAAAATATTTGTTATTTAGTACCACCATTTACGACCCTAATTAACAGATGCGTGCAGTAAATAATCTTGCAGTCATCATAATTCCAAAATTAACAAAAAAAAAACTTTGAATTGAACACAGAGCTTTGTTTCACATCGTAATAATTGTCATATAAACATTATTTAATTGTGTAACATTAAATTGTACATTCTTCACATCCTGAAGTCATTTCATTATAATATATACCAATAATATACCATTTATATGCAAATTTTAATTTTCCCTACGTTTTTGGACGTTTTCGCTACTGCAGTGGCGAACTGTGCGGCGCCGGACAGTAGCAGTATTTGTACTACTTTTCGCGTGAGACCTTTTTCGCTTTTCCGAGCTTGCTCTCTCCTCTATTATAAATTAATGCTCCCGAGTGGGCATTCGCCTATTGTACCGGCCATCTATTAATTCCGGTAACATGCAGTGTAAATAAAATTGAATTAACTTTGGCTCCATATTGTTTTGCCAGAAGTTATCATCTCTATCTATTTTAATGTACTTCAATCCTTTTCGAGTCCAGATACGAAGTATGTAAGCAGTATTTTCTGCCTTTTATGCGTAATTGTCCTTGCATCTGGTAGTAATAATAATGATTCTTTATCCTTCTCTTTTCCGTTTCCGACAAAACTAATTGTAAGACGTGTTTATACCATCCGGCACGGTCTTTTTCAGTCAAAACTAGGAGCAGTGTTTCTACTACGATGGTAGGGACAGTTCTAGTTCGACAACGACAGGTGACGGTCGCCTTTGCTATAGCGTAGAGTGTAAATCATTATGTAAAAATGGTTTTACGTTTCTCCTTAAGAGTTCTAGCTTGCATGGCGTTATTATTAGATGAAGAGAATAAAATAAGAAAACGACGTTTTGCTGTTCGTCCAGTGTTAAGAAGGAGAAACATTGCAGGGGAAGATTGGACATTATGTAAACAATTGACGGACGATGACACTAAGTTCTTCGAACACTTCGGAATGCCTACGCACGAATTCAGTGCTCTTTTGGGGAAAATAGAAAATTCCATAAAAAGGAAGAATAGAACTTTCAAGGAGGCTATAAGTCCAAGGGAAAAACTTGCCGTATGTTTAAGGTAAATAATTTTATTAATAAGAAACATATACAATTACAAGAATTATATTATTGGTTATTTTCGGGAATATTTTCATTCGCCGTTGACTGTGAGGTAGGTGGTGCTGACAAGGAATATTGCTGGGGGTTTTCTGTTGCCAATTCCTCCATTTGTAATTCAGATAGTATTGTAGAGATTCTATACCTAGCTACTATCGTCTGGTTGTATGGCGTTGGTTTTTTATTACACCTGCAGCCACACTTTTGAAGAATAAATTAACTTCGTCCGTATCTTCATTGGCGCCTGTATTATTTAGTAGAAAATCCATCGCGCTGCTGATTTCGTTCCTGCATTTGTTCTTAATGCAGATGGTGCCACACTACGTGTTTCTCCAATGATAGCGTTCGCCTCGCGCTGTCCTTCCTGGTGCACTTCATCGTCTACCTCTTCATTTATTGCGCAGTCTAATTCAATTGTTGTGACTGTATCCCTTTCCAGGAAGTATGGCAACAAAAATGGTATTTTGTCGTCAAACTTCCATTTTTTAATTTGACATGGGGCTTGTCCGCTCTTCGTACTGCGTTTCTTTTTTAAATATGTCCGGTAGCAGTCCCGCAAATTGGTTCATCGTTTTTTGCAGTCTTTAGCTGAAAAGATTAAATAAAATTAATACTTATTCATGAATATTATAGCAATTAAACCTAACATATATGTATATTGTTTTTCAGGTTTTTAGCAACCGGGAATACATATAATGCAATAGTATTTAGTTACCGGTTAGGTGCTAGTACCGTTTCACTTATTGTCACTTATTGTATTGCAATGCAATAATTAAACACTTCCCGTCAGAGTACATAGGCGTACCCAGTCGGGAAAAATGGCTTACAATAGCTAAGGAATTTGGGCAAACTTGGAATTTTCGCAATTGTATTGGGGCACTGGACGAGAAACACGTTACTACTACTGCGCCACGTAACAGTCGTTCACTTTATCTCAATGACAAGAAATCATTTTCGACTGTTTTATTGGCTGTGGTAGATGCCAATTACAAATTTATAGCGGTCGATATCAGATTGTACGGGAAAAATAGCGACGGGGGTACATTCAGTAATTCCAAATTAGAAAATACCTCGAATTGAGACAGCTGAATGTACCAGAAGACATGGAATTGCCGGGAACAAATATTTTGATGCCTTATGCCATCGTTGGCGGCGAAGCATTTCCTTTAAACCCAAAATTAAGACCGTATCCGAATCCACAATTAGAGGATCCTGCTAAACAACATTACAATTATCGGCATTCACGAGCGCAAAGTGTGTCGGAAAAAGCTTTCGGCATTTGGACACGAAAATTTAGAATATATTTAACCCTTTCGCTACTACGGGCCACTATAGTGGCTCTCCATAAGATGCCACTGAGGTATTGCGGCCAACCGTTTTGCATAAGTATCTGACTCTGGGCATGCAGTGATAGTGTTTTTTTTTGCATCATTTGTTGCTGACAACCCAAATAACAAAGTGCTTAGCAACCGATATGCCTCGAGAATTTTTTCGTCCGAAAACATTCAAGCAGCTTGGTGCAATGGTGTCGCGGCGTTCCGTTCAGCGGAAGTACCGCGGCGGAGAACCCGCCCGTAGCGAAAGGGTTAAGAAAACTCCAATTATTTCCGCAAAATGTACAGAAAGTTATTCTAACAATCTGCATTTTGCATAATTCTATTATATCGTCTCATAATTTGCAACCAGTAGATGTGGCACCTTCAGGGAGAACTGTGCAAAATCTTCCATTACACGGTGGTAATAGCACTTCTACCGCTTAACAGGCAAATTAAAAGATTTATTTTATAGTGAACGTGGACGGATTGATGGCTCGCATACAGACAATTCATTACAAGAGAACATGTATAGTATCCATTGCACTAAGGAAAATAAAATTTGATTATATATTATTTATTTGATTCGTTTATCATTTTCCCTATTTCTTTCCAAGCCGCATCCTTTGTAGTGTTATCATTATAGCTGTTGTCTTCCTGGTCATACAAGACGCTATAACCTCTGACCGATTCTATTAACTTTTCACTGTCCATTATTCACTCCCGACTGTGCAATTCATGATCAATTTAAACAATTCAAAATATTTCAAAACATCTTCCAAACAAAATTCCAGGAAATTTTGACGCACCCCGTGCATACATATGTACATATATCGGTTTCGCTGTTTTAAATCCTTGTTTAAAAATATTTTAAACTTATACATGTAGGTAAAAATGGTTCGCACATACATAAAAGAGAGTGGCATTGCATTTATTGTAACGAGAAATTCATTCATCCACATGTGGAGGATTGGATACAGTGCAATACCTGTGAAGAGCGGTGCCACTAAAAGTGTGCTAATATAAGTGGCGTTCACACAGAGCCTTTGACATTATTATTATTAAGTTATAGTTTATACAGTTATAACCAAACATTATTTCATGACAATTTTTTGTCTCTTTAGAGATAATCGGGGTATCCGATTCGCTCCAAGGCTCGGGAAGATTTCGATATTTTCCACCTTTTCATTTTTTGTCCATGAAAGAGGAATTTTTTAATTTGTAAATGTTGAATGGTTACTTGTAACGAATTTATAATATAATTGTTAGAAAATCTGACACCACTCGACGAACGAGGCCCAGCCGCTTGCAGATGTTTGCTCGAAAGGCGAACACAACGTGACGCCAGGGCCCATCGTAAATTAGATAGCGTCTGAAGGGACTTCGCTGGCGCCAACGCAAGGATTTTCCGGACAAAAGCAGGCAGTCTTGCAGAGACCTCGATACGAGACGCGTTGTATTTTTCCGACTTGTATCGCCTTCTTGAAAATATAGCATCTTTCTTGTAGCGTCGTAAGATTATTCAACCCGATCTTACATAATATTGCGTTTCTAAACTTTAACTATTTTTTTTACCATCAAATAAAGCAGGGCTGGGAATTAAGTGAACTTTCGGGCCGATTTTCAGAGGCAACACCCCCTTTCTCCCACCGCGCGTCTTGGCCCCGCGATCACCAATCGGCTCGAAGATCTTCAGGCGCGTAGCATATGAACCGCAGGATATGGAATATGGGACCATGTGGAATCCTATTGATACGAGTGTCGCCCTAATGTGACCCGCGCGGTTACGAGCCTGAGGACCCCCGAGCTGCTTGGCGATCGCGGGGGCCAAGACGTGCGGCCGGAGAAAGGTGGCGTTGCCTCTGAAAATCGGCCCGAAAGTTCACTTAATTCCGAGCCCTGAAATAAAGAATGATCCGATTCGTCTCGGTCTACCCTATACACAGGATCCCCCCCGAATCTCTCATCCCGTTTTTAATGGGCGGTTGCCGCGGAGACTCTGACCAACTTTTTCCTTGACCAAAATGTTGTTTGCAGTCTCGTTTATGAGTTATTAACGAAAAACAATCATAAAAAGTTGCAAAAGGGGCAAAGTTTCTCAACTGGATATCATAGTTGACATGTAATTTTATATCAAGAAACTTGTCACAGCGTGACATTTCGGTGAATAACATGCTTATTCTCCTTCCGATTAACAAGCTCCGATTTTCAAGACATGAAAAGAGAAATTTCGTCAACTTTGACGGTCTATATGTCAGTAACCAATCAATATATTTAAAAAATTCAAGCGGCATTTGATGCATTGATTATATAGAACAAAACTGATATAGCAAAATGTATACTTCGAAAATTGAATTTTGGCCAGCTTTTCTAAATCACCATAACTGTGCGACGGGTCGTGCTTGAAGCAATAATATAAAACGGTCTCCGTTCGGTTACGAAAACAGCCACCGCGGCTCTAATAATGATTCCTGTTTAACCTGTTTCCACCTGCATCTTCGAATGTATAGCGAATAACTTTGACAGTTTGGATTGCCTTCGTGTAAACACAGATTCGACACCTCGGCTGCTTATATGCAATGTTGGGGACCCAATCTTTTCTTGCATACTTGTACATTGTATATATGTACATATATACATATCCAGCTTTTACCGTAATAGCCAAGGTTCCTTGCAAGGAAAGATCGCGAACTGACATGCTCCGCTTTTAATAAAACTTTACTGGCTTGGAGGACGGTCTAAAATATTACATTACGTATTTTTTTTATAGAGTGACTAGATCGACTATCCTTTTTACTGTTCTTGGCTTTGAAAAAATCAGGAATACTTATTCAAGTCCCAACTTTAATGTACATCTGTTCCGTCAGTTAATGGTTCAAAGGATTTCGCGAAAATAGCAATTGGAAAAAATAAATACAAGAGTGAACTTTCGCTCCAGTCATAAACGACCCAGGCTGGTCACGGTGGTTTATTTCAGTTCAACGTCTTCACAGAGTGCTAAACACATGTACGAATACGCTTCTTCGAGCTAGGTTGCCCTTTTATTGTAGTATGCTTTTACGTTTCCTCGTGTTTTATTGCCAAAATCTATTGGAAATGGGTTTATTAAATAACTCTTTAATCGTTTATCTCTTTAATAATACACTTTATTAACCACGCACTGAGAGTGACTTCTTTTCAATAGCAATGATCGGAAGGAACTAAACAGCATCCGAATTAACGGATAGACCCGATGCCCTAAAGCATCGACGATTACTATCGGTTGTGTGCGGGGTCCTATCGCCTCTTATATAAACAATAGATAAAACCTTCTAGCCAGAAATGAGAAGCAACAGTATAAGGTATCCCCTTGCACACGATTATGAAAGATTAATTTTTGTATCGATTTTCAATAAGAAAATCTAACACGCCCCCTCAAAAATTAATCGGTATATTATAAACTTATACCTCATTCATACTTAGAAAAGAATACCACTCTCAATGCGTCTTCTGGGATTACATGTGGTCCAACATTTGTTGCTAAGAGTTAAGGAAACCAGGAAAAACTTAACCAGACCACTTCATGCTTGCATAAACATGGAATACTAAATAATACAAATTATTTCAGATACATTTTCATTCTGAAATCCATGAACTTTGGCGTTGGCAATGATTTTGTCAGAGTATCTGCCAGTTGTTGACCTGTAGGCACATAGATTAATTTTACAATATTTTTCCCTACTTGTTCTCTGCAAAAATGATACTTAATATCAATATGCTTTGTCCTTTTGTGGCTGGTAGGATTATTCGCAATACTAATGCAACCATTGTTATCCTCAAAAATTTCTATTGGTTCTGAAATCTTAAAATTTATACTAATTGCCAATGATCTCAACCACAAAGCTTCCCTAACGGCTTCAAAGAGAGCCATGTATTCTGCCTCCGTTGACGAGGCCGCAACAGACAATTGCCTCTTCGTATTCCAACTAATAGTACATTTACCAAATAATTGAAATATATACCCTGTTGTACTTTTCCTATCAATTTCATTACTACCCCAATCTGAGTCAACGTACCCGATCAAAGAATTTTTGTTATCACTTTTTGCATACGTTAATTTCAAATTTATGGAGCCTTTCAAATACCGTAGAACCCTTTTTAAACAAATCCAAAGTTCTTTATTATTTTTATTCGTGAATCTACTTAAAATATTCACTGCTAAACATAAGTCTGGCCTTGTACACACCATTAAGTACATCAAACATCCAATGAGACTGCGACATGGCGCATTATACACCTCATCTGAATTCAGTGCTGCATAGTTTAATTTAACTTCCATTGGTGTACTTGCAATTTGACAATCTTGTATATTGAATTTATTTAAAACTGTACTAATATATGCACTCTGATCGAGAGTTATTTCGTCCTTACTTCTTGAGATTCTAATTCCTAAGAAAAGCTTTATCTCTTTTAAATCAACCATTGCAAAACGATTCATTAGATAAGATTTTAATTTATTCATTACTTTAGTATGTGCAGTAATTATTACCAGATCGTCAACATACAATATAATGTATATATTTTTATTAATCTCTCCTTTATCTAAAATATAAAGACACGGATCTACTGCTGAACTCTTGAAGCCCAATTCTTTGAGAGTTCGATCAAATACTTCATTCCAGCACCTTGCTGCTTGTTTCAATCCGTACAGGGATTTGTTCAATTTACAAACTAGATTCTTTTCATTCTTAATACCATCTGGAACCCTCATGTAAATTTCCTCTTTTAATTTACCGTTTAAGAAAGCCGTTTTTACATCCATATGATGTATTAATAACTCAAATTGATTTGCAAAGGCTATTAAAAATCTAAAACTTGCAATTCTTGCCACAGGGGCAAAAGTTTCATTATAATCTAGTAAATATTCTTGACTAAACCCTTTAGCTACTAATCGAGCTTTGTACTTTATTGGATTCCCAAATTCATCATTCTTGATTGCAAATACCCATCTGCAATCTACTATGTTCTTATTCTCAGGCCTTGGTACAAGAGTCCACGTTTTATTAACTAAAAGAGAATTAATCTCTTCTTCCATTGCTACTTCCCATTTTACTCTATCCTCGCTTTCTTTAACTTCTGCATAACCTTTTGGAATTTTACAGGTAATAGATTGTGCACATAAAATATAATCATTTGGAATTTCATTCTCATCATAAGAAATAGATGGGCGACCCCTGAGCCTCTCACTCCTTCTAATTTGTTTTAAATCTCTATCAAACTGTTTTCCATGAGATGAAGAACTATCACAATGCCTCTTTTCTGCCTTTGTCACCTTATCACTTGACACTACTGGGTTGGATACATCTTCAACACCAGTTTGAACATGAGATCTTTTAAAATTGATCTCGTTTGACTTTGACATTGGCCTTGATTTTATAAAATCGATTTCATCTACAATAACATCTCTGACAATAACCAATTTGTCATTTGCTACATCCCACACTTTGTATCCATTTGCTTCGTAACCAAGCAAGATTCCTTTCCATGACTTTTCGTCAAATTTTGTTCTAGAAATTTTATCATGAACATAAACAGTCGAACCAAATACTTTCAAATATTTTATTTGAGGTTTCTTATCATGCCATATTTCGTATGGCGTTTTGGTTCCCTTCAAAGCCTTCGTTGGTGCTATATTTATTAAATACGTGGCAGTCAAAACCGCCTCACCCCAAAAGATTTTATCTAAACAAGCACCAGCGATTAAACTTCGAGCTGTTTCTGTGACTGTTCTCACCATTCTTTCTGATACACCATTTTGCTGTGGGGTTCTCGGAACTGTCAAGTGATAGCTTATACCTTTTTCTATACAATAGTTCTTCATTTCACCGGATAAATACTCTCCACCATTATCACAATATAAATTAACTACTTTTGAATTGAAACGCGCTTCAGCTTTCGAAATGTAATCACGAAAAACTGAAAAAACATCTGACTTGAATGTTATCAAATATGTAACGCAATAATGAGTGAATTCATCGATCAACAATACAAAATAATTTTTGTTATTAAGTGTAGGAGGAGTGATAGGGCCAGAAACATCCGAATGTATTACGAACAATGGTCTTTTTATATTACTTTTGTCTTTTGCTTTGTTAAATGGCAATCTCTTTTGCTTACCACTTATGCAAGCTTCACATAATTTATCATTCGGGATTACTTTCTCAATTTGACTTATATCATCAACCATTCTATTTCTTTGCAATTCCAAAAATTTATGTTTACCCATGTGGCCTAAACGCTGATGCCACAATTCATATCCAATATTTGTAATATTGCATGCTTGAGCGATAGAGTTTACTACGTACGATTTGATACAAAATTTAATCTGAAATGTATTCGCAATGGGCTTACCAGTTGCTACCGTTTTACCATCTTTACTGATTGATATGTCGTCTTCATCCAAAACCGTCCTCAGCTTCGCCTTGCGCAGTTTTGAAATAGACAGCAAGTTACTTGGAACCTCCGCACTGTATAGAACATCATTCAGTACTCCTTCAACACCTAGGTTGCTTATCACGTTGAGGGAACCAATTTTCGTTGCCAAGATGAAACATCCACTTTTTGCAACTCCCACTTTTATTGGTGGATTTAACGCAACAAAATGCTTCGTTAAATCCTCCCTGTTGATCAAGTGATCTGATGCTCCAGAATCCATCAGAAACGTAATTGAATTTTCCTCACACTTTTCAAATTCATAATTTCCAGTCATAAAAGCAAAACTAGATCTTTCTAATGACGATAACTGTTGAGCCATTTGAGCAGTTTGGTTTGCTTTCCTTTTCTCTGGCTCCTTCTGATTTTTCAGCTTCAGGTCTCTCAAATAATAACGGCAATCGCGTTTAATGTGTCCTAGTTTGTTGCAGTGATGACATTTGATACCAAATACTTTTCTGTTATTTTTAAATCTATTAAATTGTCCAAATTTTTGACCGAAACCCCTAGTCTTCGATGTGTCGAAATTTGGCCTTTTTGTTGTATGCATTGCACTTTCAACATGAAGTACTTTTGCACTTGTATCTGTACTTTCCGCTTTTATTTTCACCTCATGATCAAGAAGCCTCGTTTTCACAAATGCCAAAGTTAATGTATCTTCTGACAATGTCTCTATAGCGGTAATCACACCATCGTAAGAAGGTGGAAGAGTTAGCAATAAGTGTGCCACTTTATCCGTTTCTTCAAGTTTTGCACCAGCCGCCGATAACTCAGTAATCAAATCATTAAAAACAGTAAAATGTTTGACTAGCGGTATGTCTCCTTGCAATTTTAAACTGAGCAATTTCTTCCTAACAGCCAATTGGGTTGCAACACTCTTTCTTTCATAAATTTTGTCCAGATTTTCAATAATCTCTCTTGCTGTTACATTTCCACTTGCAAAACCAAGGAATGAATCTGACAAGAATTCAATAATCACACCCCTAGCAGTGTTTTCGGCCTCATCCCAGTCATCAGGTTTCTCGTCTGGAATCCTTTGGTCAATAACTTTAATCACACCTAGTTCAGTTAACAATGAACGAATTCTGAACTTCCACACACTGTATTTATCACCATCGAGAGGAGTAATATTTCTTTTCATTTTTAATTGATTCATTATAGATATTAATACACGTGTCCTTGCACAATTAACAACTTGAATCAGAAGCACTCTCACTCATTAAACTTGAACTTAACTAAACTTAAATTGTCTTGGCACATTTAATAATCAACAAACAACTTAAAACAATTAAAAAGTTTTGCACAGTTTCTACACGTTAGACCTGGGCCCATAACCTATTGGAAATGGGTTTATTAAATAACTCTTTAATCGTTTATCTCTTTAATAATACACTTTATTAACCACGCACTGAGAGTGACTTCTTTTCAATAGCAATGATCGGAAGGAACTAAACAGCATCCGAATTAACGGATAGACCCGATGCCCTAAAGCATCGACGATTACTATCGGTTGTGTGCGGGGTCCTATCGCCTCTTATATAAACAATAGATAAAACCTTCTAGCCAGAAATGAGAAGCAACAGTATAAGGTATCCCCTTGCACACGATTATGAAAGATTAATTTTTGTATCGATTTTCAATAAGAAAATCTAACAAAATCCACTTTGCGAAAGGCAATTAAGCACAGTTCTTAGACTGAAGGCAAACTCGATGCCACATACAATATTGAAATCATTAGACGTAATTGAATACAATAAAGAAATATCACATAGCTTCCTCCGTCGCAATATAGCATATCTCGTCACCAGAAGTTGAACAACGTGTTGCTAATGTATTATGCGCGGGTAACATGCGAATTAGTTAATTTATCAGAATTTTCGATGTAGAAAGGTGGCGGAAGAAATTGCTACAATAATTGGTTGCAAAGAATGTAATGGAAATGGAAAATAACAGCCGCTGTCTATCGATCACCCACTGCCGTAAATGTGACTGGCCTGATACCCACGTGTTTAGCTAACGGCTTGCAAGTAATAAAATCATAAAGCTGAGTTTGGAAGAGGCGACGTTCGTTCCCTGTGACCATCGTCCCCTTAAATGTTGCCGAGACAAGGGAATCACACACAATGGTTCGAATCCATAAAAACACTCTCTTGTCAAGGGACACTTCGATACCGAATGGTAGCAAACTCCTTGGGTGTCCGTAATGAAATGGTGCTTCTTTTTATTCCAAAACAGAAAATGGAAATATATGTATAAGTCTTCGCATTTCACGCTCGCGGGGGATCCACGGCACATCTGTTGACCAGCACCTCTGATGCCAGCCCTAGGTCTTCCCAACATCTGGTTACCTTCGCTGTTTGCGTTCTTCCTGTTATACAAATTCATAGCGCTATGCACCCGAATGTTTAATGCAAACAAAAAGAACGCGAAGCTTATCCATGAAAAGGAACCCATCGATGTAAAGGGACGAGGAAAATGCCTCATTCAAATAACTGACCGCATAGACTAAAAAACAATTAATTCATTTATAGATTGTTCGAAATGCTTTCCCCTTGCAACCAAGATTTGAATATCATGTTCTAATGTTCCCTAAATGCACGTACAATTTCAAGTTATAGTCCGTGGAAGCATTTTTCCAATAATTTCGGTTAACGACCATACATGCATATTGTTCTAACTTTTGGAGTTGCAAATAGTTGCCAAAAGTTTTTATGCAGTCATCTTAAGCAGGTTCTAACAAATACTTTTATGCAAACTTTATCGGTACCGCGAGTAACTTCCGCTTTATAGACCACAATAAAGTGGAAAACGAGGGAAAATTAATGATTCGCGAAAAGGTATTTTTCTGTTCCACTCTGTAAAAAAATATAGTACGGCAAAGCACGACAATGTCGTACAAAAATGGGATAGTCCTAAAGTAGACACCTCCATTTAATGGTGTCTCAGGCAATTACCGGTGCCTACGGCAATTCGTTTGCAAGCCAAAATTTAAGAAAGTATGACTAAAATTTCAAGGAGGTCAGCATTTGAATTTAGTTCGTGAGAATTCAATTTGCTTGAGTGACTTCGACAAAGCTCCGATAACAATGAAATTCCAAAACGTCGCGAGGCGAGCACGCGTCAAGCGTACGTATGATCGGCAAGTATAATATACATCATTAATATTACGTTATCTGTACATAAATGTTGAGAGGTACAACGCGAATACAGAGGGTTCTGTTAACACTAGAACTAGCGATACATTTTGGTATTATTCAAATAGCATACGTTAGACAGATTATGAATATGAAAGTCGTTGAATGGACATTAAATACAAATATATAATTGTCATTCTGTCTTATTAAAATTCATCATACATTGCTACAATGATACCTATATATTAATAATTCTAAAGCAAGGAATCTGAAACAAATCATTTTGACCCCCTTGGCAGTTCTAGTGTTAAATTGGATTTATGGCACGGTCATGCTAATGCTAGTTTTGAGCAATATTTTTAACGCTTCAAGCATCTGGCTGTCAGCCCTCGGATAGCACCGATTTACAATAAACGAACACTTTCCTTATATCCCCCAAATTATGGCCGCGACACATCTTTTTGCCTTTTCACCTCAATCGCAGCCACCCTGTCATAAATCTTGAGAAGTACAATCGGTCATACGAAGGCACGACTACCGGTCTCGCGCCAAGCCTCTGGGGGTTTCTAACACCTCGCGGTCCACCCCCACACCGGGCTTTGCCCGTTCCCCTTCCAAAGACACAAGACGCTAAGGGCGTATTGAAGAGATGACACCAGGTGTTAAAAACCACTGACCTACGCATTTACATTCATTACTGTATATACTGTATACAAAATGTGGCAGAATTACATTTTCGTGAAACGGAAATTACGTCTACAACGGTAGCCACTGAATTTCCATGATTGCTTTTTGTTTTTTATATTAAACATTCGTTATTATGTTACAGATTAAAAAAGTTGTGACACAAATTGTTATAGGTTTTGTAAATGCGCGCGAATGACGAGAGCGAATGCAATGACGAATGAGCGATGAGTGGTAGAGGATTTGAGAGAGTTAAAGAGAGAGAGATCACTTGAGACAGGTGAAGTGTACGAGCGAGTGGAAGATTAGCGAGATTAGAATTGTATCCGTAGCTGCAGTAGATCATTGTATCACTGGAAGCAGTGATCCCGGAAGCAGAGGCGGAAGAAGAATCAGAGGCTGGCGAAGAATCGTCATTCATAACTACATATGTAGTTATTTAAATAAATATTGCATATATAGATGAATCATTGCGTGCTTTTATTTTTTATTCCTTTCCTGAAATTATTAATGCCATGTAGTTTTTATTGCTACAAGTTTTATGGTCGCAAACTTTATGTGTACTGATTTATTCTTGCTACTTCTCTTTCGCTCGCGCTGTCCTTTTTAATGTTCGGCAGGAATCAAAATCTCTTGCCAATTATGGTACTGTATGACATTTCCTACACTAAAGTAATTGTTTTAAAGATACTTATATTTTCGATTGATGTGGAAAAGAAAAGTTCTTAATCTTCGTCGCTGTCTTGATTAATTATCAACTTGTTAGTTGCTAAATTCTACCGCAGGTGTTGCAATTTTTAACAGGTTCCAAGCATGCGACAGCTAATAAATGATTGCATTGACAACAATAATTATTTGTAAAAAATTAATAATTGTGTGGTCTAAAAGAAAGGCGAAATAGTAGTAAAACATCACACGCGTTTATCTGCACTCCATCTACGACTGTTCATCATATGTACCATAATTGGCAAGATATGTACATGGTAAGGGAAACGGTAACACGAAAGGCGCTCCAAGTTCATATTTACGTATATTAAATTAAAATTCACAAATATTTTTAAAACGTTTGTGAACAAATATTGAACAATCTCATGTAGTATCAATGTAGTATCATGTATTTACAAAAAATTGAACCAGGAGATACTCGAATCGACAAAAAAGTTTTCAACAGCTTGAATCAAAATCTCGGCTCGAGCCGATTTATTTTGCATATTGAGTATCAAAAGTCTTGATACGTTGCGTCAAGTATGACTTCACGTGTCACGTATTCACGTGTGAATCGCCATTCGTGGTGTCAAATCAAAAATTACATTTGTGGGATTAAACTACGCGCCAGCCGCGAGGGCAATGCGTGTGGTTGGGTGTGTGTGCATTCATTCTTCCACACTCTCTGTCTCCATCCTTGCCAATCATACAATCGTTTCCAAACATTACATCTATCATGTTTCCGGATTCGCGCCTTTCAAATACACACCTAATTACACGCATCGCCCTCGCGGCTAGCGCGTAGTTTAATCCCACAATACTGTTGGATGCCCAGCCCTTGAGTCACCTATGAGTGTAAGGCCCGCGGATCCTGGCCCAGTCAAAGTCAATATTATGCACTAGGGCAGTAGTCAGCGATATGACTAATGCCAAGGGCCAGACTCCGCGTCGGTCAAGACGACAACAACAAGGGCTAAGGTCAGCCTTCCCCCCCTAAAAACTACAATATATATAGTAGCAGAATAGCTCTTGTAACTAGAATAGTTTTGGACGCGACACACACCGTTACTCTGTCGCGCACACTCGTCACGGTAATCCTTATATATTAAAAACTCTCAGTGCAAAATTAATTGTTGATACACGATTTCGCTTAAACCCCGGAATCCAACAATACCATAAACGCCTCCGATGGAGAATCATTGAACTATTCTTACGTCCGATGCGTGCAATATTTAAACCGTTCTATATTTCCTAAATGTGACATGTGACGAAATGTCGGCAGCCATCTTGTTTGCTTACACCGGTGTCTATCTCAATCTTACAGTTTCTAAAATATCATTTTTCTGAACGAATGGTTTTATTATTGGGGTTCAAACGGGCCAGCCTAGATTATCGTTTATCGACACAAAAAATGAAAAATTCGAAATCGAGCGTGTCTCTCGCGCATGCCGTATACGTGCATAATTTCCGTTGTTTGCATGAGTGCACGCAACAGGTCATGGCACAAGGAGTCTGGGACACGTGTTGGGTCCTCGCTGCGATCGCAGTGGACAAAGGTCGTTGTGGAGACAGAACCCATCGAAGAATTGTATATTTACAAGGAGATTCTGGCCTCGCTGGAATGCCAGTCCGAGTTTCGAAGTGACACGTTCCAGTCACGCCCTTCTCAGCGGCACTTGACGCGTCGTAGACGTTGTTACGTGGTTGGGAGATGAATTGAAAAGGCTGTTGTTGGTTTTCCTTTGCTGTAATTTCCACTCACGATATTTGTGGTAAACACAGCACTTATGGTCGACGCACGAGTGCAATCCTCGAACTGCACTTTACAGGAAAAATGTTACAGACTACGCAACTAGAAACTACCAGCCTGACAGTTCGTAGATAGATAACTTGCTACCCTTGCTTGTTCGATTCTTATATGTATATGTATTCTTGGGCCTGGACGATGGAGAGGCAGTATGACTCGTCGATCAATGACTCATTCCTGTATGTCACACTTTAAATTTCAAAAACAAAAACAGTGAGTGGATAACAACATATAGCACGGCTAAGGATCTGCAGTCTCGATTCTTCCTACATTCTAGAAAGAAATTACATGTTTTACTCAGGACGCAAAAAAAGTATTTTTATTTTTTCCTTTTTTTTCTATGCATTAACTGTCAATTTTCATTCAACTCTTGCATGTGTGGGATTAAACTACGCGCCAGCCGCGAAGGCGATGCGTATAATTAGATGTGTGTGTGTGTGTGTGTTTGAAAAGCGCGAATCAGGAAACATGATAGATGGAATGTTTGGAAACGATGGTATGATTGGCAAGGATGGAGACAGAGAGCGTGGAAGAATGAGTGCGAAAGAGACAGGGAATGCGAGAGACGGCGAGCGAGCGTGAGGATGAACAAAATGTGATTAGAACACGAATGGTTATGAGAGCGAGTGGATCGGAGTCGAGTAAGAGTAAAGTCTATTTTGAGAAACAACCGAGGCATTTTGGAATATTGGTCCCGAGTATGTATTCCGACACAAGTATAAACAGTTCAAGGACTTCGGTCAGCAATGACCACCGTGGTGTCACAGGAGAAACAATCTGCGGTCATGTATATGCCCACCATGGCAGTCAATGTGTTAAGGAAGGGATATTGTTAGAATAGAACGGAGAAGAAATGTGTATTATAGGAAAGCTTAAGTGGTTAGCAGGTTTGGAGTTAACCTCGACTCCACTAAAAAACACTTGTGCGCTGAGGGCGGTCGCCTGGATTTCGTCACTACGGGCCCCGTAGGGAAGAAAGACCATGCACATAAGAGAGTGTCATAAATTACACTCTTATCCATACCCTATTGTAAACGGGAAATCTTTGCGATGTGCCAACGATTCATTTTTTATAATATCGTCGAATACAGTGGGCTTCTTCATGGATGCTGGCTTAACAGTATTTGAAAATGCAATCTATGTACATATTCGGTGTGTCGGAATACTTGGGGGCCAATACTCCAAAACGCCTCGAGTACTTTTTAAATTATACTTTATTCTTGTTCAACTCCGATCCTTTCGCTTTGATAATCTTTCGCATTCTAATCGCACCCTGTTCATCCTCACGCTCGCTCGCCGTCTCTCGCATTCCCTGTCTCTCTCGCACTCATTCTTCCACGGTCTCTGTTTCCATCCTTGCCAATCACACCATCGTTTCCAAACATTCCATCTATCATGCTTCTCGATTCGCGCTTTTCAAACACACACACACACATATACCCAACCACACGCATTGCCCTCGCGGCTGGCGCGTAGTTTAATCCCACATGTGTCATATACAATTTGTTAGTTTGGTAATTTGTAATGAACAGTTTGATCTCCATTCCGAATTATCGTACAACCTAATGGGAGGTTTAAACTAATTACCGACCAATTGTTCTTCACCAACCTTATAAGATTTGATGGGCAGTTAAATAACAAATTAAGTTCGTTAATAGTACCTAGAAATAAATACAACGTTATTAATTAAATACCATTATTATGGAACTAATAACTTTATAATTTTCAAAAGTGTATGAACTATGCAGGCATCGTAAGTTCTTTATTATTGCTATTATTATTTCTATTGGCCGAAGCCCTCACATTCACAAATCTATCGCGTGCTGTTCTATGGTGTTTCGATTGAAGAATGCTCCAGCCATATTTGGCTCTATAATAATTTGATTCTTCTTGCAGTATTATATATTCGTAATAAATGTTGCCATTTTATGTAGCAAGCGAACTCGCATTCAAATTGATAAATCACCACCCCCCTTCGGATATCAGCATAAATTACCGTCTACAATTATACAAGCACTACCAAAGGGAACAACACCATCACTACCGCCAGCGGCATATTACTAGGACGAACAAATATCCGTCCTAAACTTTCCACCAAGGATGTCAATCTAAGTTTTTTCTTTACAAGGAAAATCTCTGCCAAGGAAAGGGGTGCTATGCAGCCATCCGTTAGGATTATTTCACGAAGTCCTCGCATGCACCAATAGCCTGCGTTCCAAATTCCAACATTGTCGCTATATGCTCCGAGTACATGTACGTGTACGATATGACTATGTACCTACTTAGCTGACGCGGCCAGCACATCGACCGTTCAAGACCAATTCTTCTTACTATAAAATCTCGAGCATCTTGTTGTAACGGGTTCAATATTCGAAGAACGATTCCGGTTGAAATATCTACCCCATCGACCTTTGTGTAAGCTCTCCACCTTAAACCTCTGAGCCGGATCCTGAACCATTCTACAGAAGAACTAAACATCATTTCTCGTGAGAAACTCTGACTTATTGCTTCACCCAACCTCACTGTTCTGCCACGGTGTAACAGTATAAATAAACATATTGTTATAATTATTGCATTGAAATATACTAGAAATATATTTTATTGAAATAACGTTGTAATCTTTGTGGTACTTTCGCTATCCGTGGTTCGACGACGACTGTCGCAAATTCTGTGGTTCGCGAACCTCTCGCTACCCACGGGGGGTCTCTCTCGCATGACGTCATTGCCCGCGAAAATCGGTATCAATATAACTATTGCAATTTCGTTAAACTAAAACAGACCAGGCGTATGTGTATTATACATAATGCAGTATGTCCAGTAGACAAATAGGAATATAACCATCTCATAAATACATGAAACTGTAAACATAGGGAACGGTTACTAATATTATAGTTCCGTTATTGTAACGGAAGCTAACAAGTGTAGCCCGCAAAACGTACGCGTGCAAACAATTTATTCGTACAACTGCACTCGTGTTATTTCACAAAATATGATATCATAAAAGAATGCGTTATTTCAGATATGCATTGCGTTTAATACAATACCCCTTTTATAAATTCCATTTCGTCAATTGTCAATACGATTTCCACAATTATGACGACTAATACTTGATGATTAATAATGGAAGTACAAAGGCATAGTATACTATGTACTTCGAATTATACAAACATTAATATAATACAAATCGATAATGTTACTAACATTTGACTTCTGTCGGTATAATATAACTAATGACTAATAATTCGTCGAAAGTGATCCTTTTATTTCATAATAAAACGTGTTCATAATTTGGCAGCTTTTATTAAAGCAACAATACTGTGCTCTGGATTTGGAAAGATTATACGAATTTGAAATGAATATTGATGGAATGCCGATAATTATTAATGTGTGTGCATCAGAATGCAAAAGTTTCAAGCGTCGAATTTTCAGAATTAGCTAGATGTCGAGGTATTTGCAAGAAAATTCGACGCAAGAATTTAACAGTAAACTGAACAAAAATTTAGAGCATTTGTACCAGAGACGAATGGGGAACGAAATATTGTATCTTGTGTTGAAAGTTATTGATATTTATTTCGTTAAATTGTTCACTTTCCTAGCAAGGTTTTTTTTACTCAACTTGTATGTACATACATCATTCTTACTTTTCTCAATATTAGCGTTGTTTTCAGGTTCGTTCAATACACAAGCGTACCAAATCTGTTGGTATTCTGTTCCAAGCTTTTCCCTCCCTCGAATCCGGAATCAGAAAATTTATTGATGGCTGTGTTTATGGTCGATGTTGCACCTGTGTATAGTATATTACCGGAATGCAACATATATTTGTTTCACAACCAAGCAAACGCTATCACCTCCTTGAAAATTAACGGACCGAAGGTTCTTATGGCATCAAAGGAAGACAATTTTATGGATGATTGATTGTTCCCTCGAAAATTGCTTTGAGTCTTTGAAAATGATAGCATGGAAATAGAACTGTATCTTTTACTGGAATTATACGTAGTATATATGTATTTATAGAGTTTTCAGGATTAGAAATTGCTCGACATTCGCCGTTAGCTTAATATAAATGCAAATTCTATTGATCGATCTTTATAAGGGGTACTCGCGAGGGTGGAAACACGTAATAAATTCAACGGTTCTGAATGGTAACTGTTAAGGCATTTAAATAAGAACAAAAATTGTATGATTTGTAGGAAACTCTTGATTAATATCTTTTGAATATAAACGTATTTAATTATGTTTTTTTCGGCATTTATTAAATATGTATTGCTATTTGTAGAAAGGGATTATTTGATTGCACTATTTTTTTAACATTTTGTAGGCCAAATAATCCAAAATGTAAATAAAAAAAATGTAAATATTTCGAAACGTTTGAATGTTTTCCTATTATTTCAGTAGGATTGATTACTGTACACCAGTTGGTGGAACTGAACTCGAGGCGAAGAATTATTCTGTAGAGTACATATATGAAAAATATTATCTGACACTAATTCGAACGGCCAGCTATCGGATTATCCGTCACTTTCAACTTTAACGTACAATCCATGTCGTAGACCTTTGTTGGATGACCAGCCTCTTGAGTGATCGGTAAGATGTAAGACCTGCGGACTCTGCCCTAGTCGGGATAAACATTACTTACTGAGGTAGTAGTCATCAAGGCCAAGGGCCAGACACCGCGTTGGCTAAGGTGACTCACAAGGAAGCATATCGAACAGGCCGTCTCCTATATTGATGAAACATGGTAGATATATTAAACAGGTGAAAATAAGGAACACGTATTTTTTGATGGCGACCCAATCGCAAGTTTATAGGGTGAATTCACCCCTTGAAGTTTCAGCAGGAAAATGGTATCTCGAAAACTGTCACAAATATAAGAAAACTTCTTAAGAAAAAGTTTCATGGTTCTTTGAGGTAAAATGCAAAATAGTCACAGATTTTGTAAAAAGTAATTTGTTTATAACAAATAAATTTATTGTTAAATTATTTTCAGAGATACAACAATTTACACAATTACAAAAAGCAACGAAATTTTTTTCTGAATGCAATGATATATGACTAATATGGATTTGCCTCCTACAGTTTTGTGCATATAATACGCAGATCGCGCGAGTCGCATATGAGATACGCATTTATTAATCACAACAGGGTCATCTAATATCATCTAATTTGCAGTAGCAATATTAATTACAATAGTATGCACTGTAGTATGATATTGTTACGAAATAGTTTGTTGCTCGGAAATTAATATCCGTTAATAACAAAATTGGTATAAAAATTAGAGAAATATTAGTCATTAAATTCGAGAAGGCTACCACTTTCTTTACTTGTATGTATATGATCGTTCCTGGGCAGGTCAGTGTCATCAAATATGATAAAGAAATAAAGCAACTTATCATACCGAAAGACACAACGGGAAGAATTCAACCGCTAGATGTTTACGGATTTCGAATTCGAAAAAACTTTGTTAAACGCTTCTCGGACATGGGTATACTTTTCAATTACGATGTTAATCTTCATTTAAGAGACAATATTATTAAGGTTCAGAACGTTTCAAATATGCGTGGTTTAAGGGTGGCTATATACAAAACAGGCCCCCATATTTTGACAATCCAGTAGATTTTTGTTCCGGTGCTAATTCAGAACCAACATGCGACATTTGTAGAAATGCTGCTATCAATGCTTGTGCTTGGAGTAAGAACTCATGTTGCTTTCGAAATTTCTTTGCGGAGAACCATTTCTGTGAAACTCATGTTTTGTAAATTGGGATAAATAATTCATTAACGAAAAGTTTACGAGCCACGTAGACTTACTTTTCATTCGAAACGAAACGATATCAATTATTTAATTTGCCGAAATCATCCTGCTCCGATGGAGATCATATACTTAAAAGGAAAGTAAACTCGGAGCTTTGTGGAATTTAATGTCTCCTACTTCTCAATTTTGTATACCAATTTTGTTATTATCGGATATTAATGGCCGAGTAACAGATAGTTCCTAACAATATAGTACTGCAATGCATACTAATGTAATTAATATTGCTATTGCAAATTAGATGATATTAGATGACCATGTTGTGATTAATAAATGCGTATCTCATAATAATATCCACCCGTATGCCTATACATACATGTATACTTGTGCGGGCGCAGCCTGGCGAATTAGCGCGATCTGCGTATTAGTACATATGTGAAAATTTACAAAACTGTAGTTGGACAATTCATGATACATATTATATATCAATGTATCCAGAAAAAAAATTCGTTTCTTTTTTGTTATTATGTAAATTTGTTTGTTATAAACAAATTACTTTTTACAAAATCTGTGACCACGTTTTGTTTTACCTTAAAAAACCTGGAAACTTTTCCTTAAGAAGTTTTCTTATATCTGAAACAGTTTTCGAGATACCATTTTTCTGCTGAAACTTCAAGGGGTAGTTTCACCCCCTAAACTCGCGATTGGGGCACTATACAAAAATTCGTGTCCCCTATTTTCACCTACTTAATATATCCACCATGTTTCATGAAAATTGGAGACGGACAATTCGATATGTTCCCTTGTCACTATGTATTTAGAATCAGTTTCGTAGAGCGGAACCTCTGTCAAAATACCGATTGGACTAAACTGAATAAACTGTTCTTGAAAGTACTTAGAATTTGTATAAACATGTTACACTCGATTCCCTTGATACGGAATCCAACACCATCAATAAAATTGTAGACGCTCAAACCACCCGGGCACGATAATATCTACGTACGTGCGCCAGATAATAAAAGTAAAAATGCACCGTGTTTCAAAATCTTAAAATAACTGATTCTCACAGGTACTTCTTACTGCACTACCACGTAAGACACACCTTTAATTTTGTAAAACAAATTACACCACCTACATCAATGAAAAAGATACACATAGTCTTTGAATACCTCACCAAATTTACGTAGCACCAGTACTTACAACGCACCCAGGCAAACATCTCATATAAACTCGTCAGATAACATACATTTAAGCAACACTCCAGTATACATCATGTTCAACACCAAACATACAGTTCATTCATTATCATCAAAGACCGCGTTGCAAGAATTTCATCGTCGCGAATATTCCGTCGTCGTTGTGACACACACCGTTATCTAAATAGTTTATGTTATAAGTAGCAAACGACTACCCTGTTTATTTATTTCTTATAAAGTAACCCTAGTTTAAAATAATATTTGATATTATATACATGTAAAGTCACGAGCCTCCGCATTTTCAAATAAAGGAATTTCAGAAAATTGTCAAACTGTTTAATATTCTAGGTATTGCAAGCAGAAAATTGTTCTTCAATTAGGGAACGAAATAGAACTTTACACAAATCTGTTCAGATATTTTTATTTCCGTTGTACACGTTGTAAAAATATTCTCAAGTGTATTGTAATTTTGTCAAATAATCAGCAATGTTATTCCTTTCCAGCTGTCTCTGTGTCCGTCGGTGTTTGGACGTTAGTCGCCATATCTCTGGAACGCTACTTCGCCATTTGCAGGCCCCTGAAGTCGAGAAGATGGCAAACTCAATTTCATGCATACAAAATGATCGCTGTAGTTTGGGTCGCCAGCCTTACATGCAACGCACCAATTCTCGTCGTTTCACGGCTGAAAAGCTTACGCGGAGGTACCGAATTGAAGAAGTTCCAGTACCTTGAGACTCTTGCAATTTCAACAATGCTATAATCATTTCTGCCCAATTATCATTTTGCATGCATTATGAATCGTTGCAACAATGTTGAACTAGTTCGTTGAATAGTGCAATTTTGCTACAATTCGTAGGGTGTACTATGTGTAGTATTCGAAATATAGTACATATTTAGAACAGCATGAAACCTAAACAAAACAGCAGGACTCCCAGACATATTGTATTGTAGATTGTAGCACATAAGCACATACAACTCACAGCATTACATATCTGCTAGCTGTTTAACTGCATAGAAATTATTAGAATTCCGATTAGGTTGGGACACCATTGTGACATTCATATTTTAATGTCCTTTCCACTAATTATTTTGAGAGCGTAAAAGTTTAATTTAAAATTAATTCCTTCCAGATAGTTTACAAATCTTTATGGAATATTTTCACGAATTGAAGTATGTACATACATATATGCATTGGGGATTTTAATTGTTTTGAATAATAGATACTCTTTCTTCCTCCTTAAATTAAATCTTTCTCGGAACAATATATAGCATCGCACACAGAGTGTCGTGTAATCCTTGGTACCATGCAAAGGGGGGTGATTCTACATGACAAAATAAAACAAAAAGAAGGATAAACTTTGTGCAACATACAGTAATTTTGCAAAAACTTTATTCTTCACTATTGTCTCAGTTGTTTCTATGTACCGCTTTGCGGTTGAACCAGTAGTTACATAGCACCATGTATAATAAAACTGACAGTGTGTGACATTCAGAAATATTGTAATAATGAACGGGAGAATTATTTTTTGAGTTGGTAAACATCATGTGTAGCGAAATTAATAGAAAGAAATGGATAATTACTGCAAAGAACAATGCAATCATTATAAAAATATAAATCATGCTACTATTTTGTTTTCCAAAGGTTTTCCATGAATTTCCAAATAAATACCTGCATTATTTCATACTGTAGACGAACTTCGCAAAGAAATTTCTTCATGTCTTGCATCGCATTTATGCACCTAATACAAATCACATACAAATGTTATATTATGGTCTTATTAGTGTTAATACGTTATTAGTATCTCGGAAAAACACATGTGACCCACTTCACGTAATAATCGCAGCACGTAAATATCCTTCGTTCTCTGTTCAGTAATCAGAACGTAAATCTTGTGTTTGGAGTTTAACTTCAATTTAAAGTACAGGAAAACTTAAAATTGCATTATCAAAGCAGAACATTTATAAACACTGGAATAATGGTAATATAATGTAATGTCATAAGTAGACTGCGGATGTTTATATGCAAAATATATGGAAGATGTATGCAAGGTATATGCGACATATGTGTATACATGTATGTGTAGGGAATGTATGTACGGATCTGTAAAATAATAAATATTTTATTGTTTTATTTATTATAATTCAAATTACAATATACAACAATAGTGTTTTCTATATTGTCGATTGTACATTGCCTCTTCTCCGTTAAAATTGATTTATAGGCCCAAAATGAGCGTTCTCCATCACATGATGTTATAGGGGCATATTTAAATTTACTCCAATGATGTGCCGGAACCTCTCGTGGTGCTTCAACGTGTTCGCCGTTCAAAATCTTGCTGACTTTTAATAATACATTAAAGTGTACATTTTGTGTGTAACCTTTTCTCCATAATCACCGGGTATAAGTTTTAAATTTTCTGTAACTGTAGTTACCAAATTTATAAATTCCGTTAGAGGTAATCCTCTTGTTTTCAATTTCTTCATGTCCTCAGAACACTGAAATGCTTACTGTATACTTACTTATTGTTTGTTCATTACTTGAACGCTGGAAATTAACTGCGGCGTGACTCCGTCTGTTTACATATTATACCATTGCAGCGCACAATCTTTTAGGCACATCTATCTTATTTATTCTGGCGTAGCATTAGGCAGTCGAATATGTATTTATGCAAAATTTATGCATTTATGGAATTAATATGCACTTATGCAATATGCAAATTTCGGTTTAGATCCCAGTTTTTTATCTATTTTCAATCAAAATATGCATTTGCATAAACAACCGCAGTCTAATCATAAGGGTACAGTCAGATTTTAATTTTCCTCAACGGTATGTTTAACAAAGCTTCCTAATATGTATTCTGAAAGTATGTATTACGAATATATGTTCTTATAGTACATAAAACAATAATCGTAATAAATACTAGAAGCGTGTGAAAATAAATACTGTTCCGAATAAAAATGTACGTAGATGAAAGTAGAACAGGTAAAAACTATGTGCAAAAAGGTATCAAATGTTTCAATCCCAATCAACTGCAGGAATATCTAGAGAAATAGTATGTAATTGGAAATCAGTTTTTCTCCAAGTCAATATCAAAACCGATTTTCCATGTACGTATATAGGTTTAAATTTAAGCCGTACGCCATATTGAGTCGCAATTGAATTCACCCAAAAGCCGTGACCCACTTTTATCTTTAGAAATCTGTCGTATACAGTGATTGGGGTCCTAAAAACCTTGTGGCACAACGTTTGTCACTGACCAAGATCCAGGTGTCGTTCTTAAGCCAGGTCAGCTGGTAGATGCTAGAAAAAGCTCTGATATTATCATTTTCGAAAAGGTGTGCGTAAGATTTATTCTTTTATTATGACATTTTTAGTAATGGAAAGGTGAATACTTATTTCGTGCGAAACAAATGTTTTCTGAAATTAACAAATTTCTGCAAACCTAGAACTTTTACGTCACTTAACTCTTAAGCTACAGAGGAGTTATACAGGGTGGACCAATTAGCATCTTGAATATCCTTTGAGCTATGAAGGCCAGACAAAGATTATTGATATAAAAATTGTTTATCTCTGTCTCTTTTATGAGATAAACCATCATCTCTGTCTCTTTTATGGCTGTCCGTGTTTTTGTCTTTATTTGTTAATAGCGGCTTCCTAGACGAATATAAATACCTATAGCACAAGATCAGGCAAGATCATGAAAATTGCCAACCGTCGAAGTGGAGTCGGTAGACTTGCATCGTAGCCTGCTCAATCTCTAGACCTAACACCTCTAGATTCATTCTTATGGGGAACATCGCAGGATAGGGGGTGCGAGAAGACACCAGCCACACCTGAAGACACGTGGCAGCGAACTATTGCATTATATGCTTCAATACATTCTGAGATAATTCTAAGTACATTTGATTCGGCAGTGATGTTTCTAGCCTATGTATAGTCTACAGAATTACATTCATATCGCTGGTCAACATTTCGAAGATATCTAACAGAAGTAAGTTCATTACGTAATCCGGCTTCCACGAGCTTGATTGGCCTTGTGTTATAAACATTTTAATTCGTCTTGAAACCTGCAGTTAGCTGATGAGCACAAAAATGTGGAAAGCTATTCGAAAATAGAGATGACTTCCTACCAAAAAAAATCGATATGAACATGCGATGGGTCCCCTTTGCGCTAAACAATTTTTTCTTAAACAATTTTTATTCGCTCTGATAGTTTAAAAGATATTCAGCAAGCCAATTCTTATTTGATCACCCTATATGTACTTCTGCAGATGTGCTACCAAATTTTATGTCCAATTTTTAATTTTATTAATTTAAATTTTTGTAATACACGTTTTGATGCATGCAAGTGGCTCAAATAAATAAAACTATATATGTGCTTAATTAAATAGAGATATTATTTTCTCTAAAAAATCGTTGAAACGAAACCCGACTTTTTTGTATGTAATCTGAACCTCGCATGGCACGGTCTTTATAGCGCGACATTTTTCTGGAACCTAACTCCTGCGTTATACAAAGCTTACATATATTTCAATTATTTATATAAATTATGCCTTAGATAATTAAACAGAGTATTTATTAAGTATTTATACGCCATGTCTTGTGCATCGAGGACGTTTTTATGTTTTCTGAAACTAGAACGAAGGGATTAAAGGATAGGATGCCTTGTTCAGAACCAGCCGACTTTAAACACTTATTACATAAAATAATTTATATGTCAATTGCCTATTAACATGTCAGGATTGAGGAATTTATCGCTCGCCGATTAACAGTGTTGTAGTGCAATGAGTATTATGTGCTTGGCAATGTGAATCTAATTGTGGTTTATCTAGAGCGTACCCGGAAATGGTTTCATTTAAGGATTAACGAGAAGCAGAGTGGCCACGCGATTTGAACATATAGAATACTCGAACGGCAGTACATGATAGCTAACAACTTGGCAAATTAATTTTGAAACGACTGAAAGCTTCGTGGAATCAAAATTTGAAAAATAAGAATGACTAAAACGAGTGAACCCAATTGGAACTTAAACTATAATAAATTTTGTGGCCCCGCCAACCAGTTCAAGAATTAATTAATTGCAAACTACATACTATTATATATATATATATAAACAACTACTTCGCAAAAAAACATTCAAATTAATATCTTACGACTACCCTTGACTGTAGTTGAAATTTCCTTTTTGAAATTCTGAGAGATACAGTTAATTCTGTTTCTGCGTCAGATACAACATTAACTTTCTTCGATCGCCCAAGAAATTTGTATGAAATTTGGCACTTGCTGTTCCAGGGAGACGTAAATGTCGAGAAGAGTGGCCCAGCGTTGGTACGGAGCGAGCTTACAATTTGTTCTTGGACGGAACACTGCTTCTAGTTCCATTAATCGTGATGAGCTTGGCTTATTCATTGATCGCTGCGAAGCTTTGGCGGGGATTACGTCAAGAAATACGGCAAAGTTCCACATGTCAACAACGCTGTAAGTGTCTGTTCTTGAATGTTTGTGGTACTCAATTTAACGCCAGCCATTCAGGGTGGATACTGGGGCTTAGGCAGCAAGCTCTCGTTAAATAAAGGACACGTATTAAGGAAAAAAAGCGTAGAATGGCAGGAGTTTTAGAAATGAATCGACCATCGTGTTATCCTTACAGTCTTGAGTCTTGAAGATTTGCACACTACTGCCATACAGGGTGTCCAATTTTAATCTGCAAATACAAATTACTCGTAAGCCACCGCCTGTGTGAAAAAATGGTACAGAGATCTCGATAATTGTTGGGAACAGGTGGTAATATCTGAATAGGCAACATTCAATGCATTAGAAGCGCCTGTATACGTAGTCTTTAATGTGCACATAGTTCTGACAATTTTTCATTAAGATCTCGGGAATGAATAAATACCCGCGGTCAAAATTTTACAATTGAGCTCCAGCACCAATCCATATTTCATGTCCCCAGGCCACTGGTGCTTTTCGAAACTACAGTCAACCATTTTTCTTCACGACGCAGAGATTTTGAAAAAACTATTTTGTATTTTGACCGTAATAGTTATTCAGTTGCTCTTGGTACGAAATGATTCTTTGAAGTTTCACAACTAAAATGATACAAATAGTTATTAGATTATAAGCATTTAAATATGTTTATATAATAATTAAATTGAAAAGGAGACCGAAAATGCACCCATTTCGGCCGAGATTTTTCAATTTATTTCAAACCTGCAGGGTCTTGCGGAAAATGCAAGCCCTTTTGCACAGTATAGACAGAAGTTACAAAATCATTTTTGTTTTCAATATAGAAGAAATAGTTTGGCGAAACACGTTACCAAAGGAGCATTATTACAAAAAAAATAGAACCTATTTTACCACTCTCGTTACTTTAGTGAACAGCTTAAGGGTTAACAAAACCTACGTCACCATCAAATGATTTCTGCGCATTCATCTACAGAAAAATGAATTAGAACAGATTCAGCATTTCTCGAAATTACTTCATTTTTCTCTAAACCATTTTTTCAATACAACAGATAGCTTGCGAGTACATAGTTCGCATTCGTAGAGGAAAATTGGGCCCTGAGTAGGTGTTACTCTAAAACCGAACAGTATACATTCATAAGAATTATTTTCACGGTTCTCTGTCTCCTCGTTAAAGACGTGGAAATCGTACTTTTTCCGTACCACCACGATCAAATCGAATAAACCACTCCGTATGTAAGAACGGATGAAACAGAAAGCACTGGCGGCGTGCAACGTTCTCACAATCTCGACGAAACGAAATAACAAGTCCGAATTGCAGTGGAGAGAAGAGAAGCCGGAGGTACGACGAGAAATTCAACTTACGACAAGAGTGATCGAGCAACCGGCACGACGATTGTACTGAATGCTTGTGGCGCATCCTCAAGATTAAGGCGAGGATTTTCTTCCTCCCATGGATGTTTCCAGGGTGCTCCCCAAGGAGTTCCGTCTAGGGTGAGAAAGTGACGACCAAATACATAATGTTGCGTCGCGATCGGGGCAAGGAATCGTGTCGTGAGATTTTGATTGACGAGAGGGGATCGGTGAAGGGTCACGACATCTTATCATTATCGTTCGCTAGCCGACAAGGAAGTTGTTTGCACAAATTTTTCATAAAACTTTCACGGGGTAGGGACCTTCTTCTACTAGAAGATAAATAGACATTTTGATACACGGCTGTAATCTTTGGTTGCGGTATTTCGTTCTGTATCGGATAGGTGAGATATAAGGACTAGTCACGCGACTACGCTGGATGCTTTAGTAATTTTTAGCGAATCGAAAGCAGACGAGGTGCAATAATAAACTAGTTGGCATAGAAAAATGTATTCTCGTACTTTGAGTCCTGGAAGATCTGGAAAGCGCTGAGGCATATGCAAATTTGAATGATATTTTTGTTCTTTTTTTATGAGGTTTCGTAAATAGGATACAATGTTCTGAGATTGTAATGCATGAAGTAGTTAAATATTGTGGTCTTACTGTTTATCTTTGTCTTATGGAAATTTTATCGATAAGCGATCGAAACTGAATCGATAAGTTAATGAACAGTACAACGGAAGTACTCTACACCCGCATTCCAAATAGCCTTTGGTAGCTTAATGAGTTGAAGATTGAATTTAAAATGTGATCAGAGTAAAGTTTCATGCCAAGCGAACCATCACCATTTCATGACGAAATTTATTCTTGGAAGATTATTTACTAATGAGAAACAACGGGATGACTAATTTTAATTATCTAACTTTTGACTAACAATGTCTACGTCTATTCAAGCATCCTAATAAATGGCGCTTTTTTATTGCTGTATTATTTGTTTTGTTTAATAATTGAAATGTGGCTCAAGTTGGAAGGCAGTACAAATCCAATGGATTCAGTTTAATTATTATAAAATTGAGTACAAAGTTTAGCAAGAGTCAAGCATCCGTAAAGGTTTAAATAACTTGCCATAAACATATTTAAATTGAAATAGGACTGTATGATCAGTAACGTTGATGATAAACACGAAACGATTATGTGCCAAGATGAAAGATAAAATTAATGCCTATCTATAGTCTATTAGCACTCAAACCGAGTTAAATAAGATTTTGAGTAGGGACTTAAGGGGGGACACTGAATTAGAATCATAAAAAAATCGACAATTTTTTCTTCTATAAAACGATAGTTTACTATCTTATTAATATAATCCCAAAGTTTTATAGAGAAATTCGAGCTCTATTGGGTGCTACAGCTGATAAACGTCATTGATGTCCGCTCGGCACCAGGCAGTCTTCGAAACTTTATACGCGTTTTCCCGAAACCTGTACTTTTCAAATCGGTAGGAAAGATAACTGAAAAACTATTTAAACGATTTCATTCAAACTTGGCACAGATGTTTATTATACTATTACCTTCTATTTGAACTAAAATCATATTGAAAATCGTTCAAGAAAGTACTTTTTTATTGAATATTCACATATTTGGTTATTAGCCTGCTGTTTCTGTAATTTTTGAGTTTCATACAATGTTTTAGTTCAAATAGAAACTACACGTATTAATTACAAAAAAATAATTTCATATAAATCGGTTGAACGATGCGGTCGCTAGAGTTCCCGCCGTTTTGGAACTCACGCCGCGACCTGCCCGAAAAAATAAATGTACCGAAACTCCGTAAGTTTTTAATTTTTCCAAGAAACAAAAATATTTTGGTGACAATTGTGGTGACTGAATGATTGGAAAGTGCGCGCGAGTGAGAGAGAGCGGGTGCGATTGGTGGATCGCGTGAGAGAGAGGAGAGACTGAGTAGCGAGCTAACGGTGTGAGAGAGAGTCCTTTTTCCTGATTGTTAAGAGATGCGAGAGCAGCAGAGCACGCGGAGCGAAAAAATTGTTTATGTGAACGAATTGTGGAACGGTGAAGTCTTAAAAGAATTACCACACACTTAAATATATAATATCTAAGCCTCTAAGTTACAAAAAGATTGAACAATTGGTATTTAAAAAAACTTAAAAATCTGCTAAATTTCATGCTTCTGATTGAATAGAGGTGTGCGAGTACCCGTATTTACGAGCCGAGTTGAACTCGGTTCGATTACGCGAGCCGAGACGAGCGCTTGAATTTTTCGAGCTACTCAAAATGGACGAACTGCTCGAAACAAAGCGAACTATGTATGTACATTGAAAAAATCGAGCAGCTCGAATATTATTCGAGCCCTGCGCAGCGCGTCGCGTCATAAGACTAATTATTACCGATATTCATTTTTCGGTAACCTCAGCGACCACGCGTACACAACTGATTCCCGAAAAATCGATTTTTTCAAGTACATAGTTCGCCTTGTTTCGAGCAGTTCGTCGATGTCGAGTAGCTCGGAAAATTCAAGCGCTCGACTCGGCTCGATCGACCGAACATTACTCGACTCGAATTTCGAGTATGTACTCGATTTATTCGAGTGTTCGCACACCTGCATAATTGAATGTCCCCTCTTAATACCGGTATAAATCACTGAATTTAATACCGGTATAAGTCACTGGATGTAATACCGGTAATAAAAAGTATGAAAGTATACCGGCATTACATTCAGTGATTTATACCGAAACCGATATAACCGAGAACCGAAATAAAATATTGGTCTTTTTTCGGTTTTTCTACTGTGGGGAGTTGCGTTTTAAGTCGAAGGGTCTCCGAAAGTAGATAGCCCGCCGATATTCTGCTAGAGGGGCGGTTTATGGTAGGTTATTGTCTTGCGGGTGATCGCTAAGACGACACAGACCAGAGCTTGTGACCGTAGGTCACACAGCCATCGGGTGTCATGTGTCAGTTTAAAGAAAGTTTGGGATAATTAAGGGGATAGCAAACAACCCTTGGTATGCATTGCATTGCTTGCCGCTAACAATAAGAGCTGGCCACGGAGTGGGGAAAAGCAGGGATACCTTTTGTTTGACCCACGTGGCACTTACACCAGAACCGTTTATTTTCAAAAAACGAACTTTCTTTAACCCTCCGACAGCGGTGACACGGGCAGCGAAAACGAAGTCATTTTTACTCACACCGATATTTCACTACCACATATTCTCGGTCCCCCAAACCCTCACCGATACTGTACTAACACAGTGACGGTTGCTCGTGCCTAGACCCTCATCGATTCATTGTATTATAATCAATTTGTGTTGTATGTTCAGGTATAGGAAAACGTATAGGAAACTACGTAAAGGAAAGAATAATAATTTCGTGAATAGTAATAAACATTATTTTTATTATAAATTTGTATTGCTGCATGTAACAGCCAATTTTACAAATAGAATGTGTGTTACAGACATGCCGTCTACATTTAGTACATATTTTTGAATATCAAGTATTACTTCCGATACAAAAGCAACACCTAGCACACTTTTGTTCGGCTGCTGTTGTTTTCATAATCTTCCGTACCGTCGCCTCTATGGCACTTACTACATTTAGTTGTAATCCTACCTTTGGATCTTCGATATCGGTAGCATGTCTTTCTATATTTGTTTTGGTCAAGTTTTTCTCTCAAATTTCTATGAATGATTTTCTCCTTGAATGAGCATTCTTTGTGATCTCCCATGTTGGATGTTTAATTTGCCATATAACAAATGCATTATATGCAGCAATATCTAAATAATGCATAAATAATGCTAATGGCCAACGACGGGTACAGCGCTTGTTAGTCGAATACATCCAGCCCACTTTTTCTACTATTGTAATTGTTGAAGTTATTTATTTAAATGAATATAAAGTGGACGAACAACTATGTAATACATACATATATATGTATATATAGATTGAACAGGAGGAACACTTTCTTCAGAGACGCTACGTTGTACCTCACTTCACGATACAATAGATTTGTGTGTCTGACGCTCTTCGCTCCTAATGTATATAAACACCTGAGCATAACCAGCAGGTCTCCCTACTCCTTACATACATATTAGAGTATTGAGAGTGTGGGAAGGTTTAATAAGATATCGTGTATATCTTCAACAGTAATATTTTATGATTCCAGGTTTGAAATTTTCAGAAACTGCTGCTATGTTGTGTTCATGTAAACGATGTAAAATTGATAATAGTACTACACATTTACGAGATTTTGTGACATGTGAAACCAAAGTCAATTTATCGGTAAATAAAAATGTGGAGCTATATTGGTTTGCGGTTTTATGGCTCCACGAGTTTATTCGGGATGTCCGGTCTATTTTTCCGTACTGTCCCGACTAGAAATATGTTGTCTTCTAATAATTGTTCCGCCAATGTAAGGTCCGTAAAAAAATTATCCGTTGTGACGCATCTGCTAGAATTCTTCCTGATATCTGTCATCTGTTTCACGACACGTTGCCCTTGTTTTTTTTCTGGAGTGTTTCCACGTTTGCCCAGATACATTTCCATGTCGCAGCAGTAGAAAGTTTTGGAATCGTACAGACTCTAAATTTTTATTCCATACTTGCCGGGCTTGCTTGGCACGTATACCTGGAAGAACAACGGCCGCGAAACTTAACCTGGCCGCGCATCCAACATCTGTTGCGTTATAAGCAGCTTGACAAATTTTGACAAAAATATTTAATTTATCTACTGCCTTCATTTCTCCAAGTGTCACGGGATCGTCAAAACGGATGAACCTCAAAATATCTCTAAAACGATCGCGTGACATTACTGCGGCATAACATTGTCTACATATAAGGGTTTTGAGGGTACAACCGAAAAATACCGATAAATACCAGTGTTTTACATACCGGTAGAAGTCCCTGTTTTTTAGTAATTAATTGGAAAAGAGTGAGAATGTTAGTTCCGTCATCTATTGCTTACGTATGAAAATGAGGACTTAATTGATTTATCAACTGAAAGTTTTAACAATCAAGTTTTTTAACGTAACTTATGTTCAGGGAAAGTTGGACTTACGCTGATTGGCTTCTGAACCCTCCACGTATTATACAATATACATACATGTATGGGCTGTATGTACGTATACAGTCCTCCATAAGAAGCATCTTCTTATAATAACGTGTTACTTGCAAACAATATTTATCCTTTAATATTCAAAGTGGTTTTTAGTGTCATGTCCAATTAAGTACGAGAGTAATTTCGACTGCATAATATATTTCTGGTGATAATAAGGATTTAGAATCATTCCCTCGTGAATTCATCTTGACGTCTTTCCATTGAGGCAACGCAAAGTGGTTCAAGTCGTGTTAAAATATATAGCTGTATTTCCCTAGACATATCCCATACTTGAGTAAAGGCTGAAGAACATAATACTGCAACGAGCTTATAGTGTTTCTGTTAATACGTATTAAGCTGATAACTAGCATCTATTCGAGAGGAAATGCGAATCAGTACTCTGTTTTAGAAGTTACATACTTGTGATTATACATCTTAAGCGTTTTCACGAAATACCGACTTTTTTTAAGCCTACATTTCACGAGTAAAATTTAAAAGCTTCTCATTCCTGGTGAAATAGATTCCAATTAATCATAATGCAATATTAGCGGTAGATATTACGTTTATAATTAACATGCACTTGAGAGAAAATGTGAATATGTATAATATTTCAGAAGTTTTTTATGATGGAATATTTTACTCTTTTTTTAAGAAATATCTAATTTAGTACTTTCGTAAATGCGCACGTTTCACGATTCATATTTAAACAGTTTTAAATTAATCATAATATATTACTAACTATAGCTTTCCCTAAGTACGATAATTGTTTTTGCTATCCGTTCATTCGTACTACATTCGAATTATCAAAGGTTCACTGTTGCAAAGGAATGATTGACATCCTTGACAGTCAAATTCGCATGCATGACATCTCTTGTCGATAGATCCATTCCCTGTTTATACTTTCAATCTTAAATTGGCCAATCTCATTGTTAATGAATCGATTGACGAAGTGGATTTAACACAGACAAGTTCTACTTTTATTGATGTACAATGTATTTTTACAAATTATATTGCTCGATTTCAAATTAAATTTCCTGTTGCAATATTCGTCGGATAATGAAGTTTACGTCGATGGCGAACCAGATATGTACAGTATTATGAACTTGTGCACAACTGGAGTGTAACGTTAATATAAATGAGCATCTGCGTAAATATTCATTTTGCATTCGACGAGAAAAACAGTGTTTTTATGGTTTTACTATATCACGATATTACCTAACGATAAACATTTTCACGTTGGTCTTTAGCGTATTTGGAAATGCAAATTATGATCATCTATATAGTAACTTTTTACAGTAACATCTTACTTTTTATAGTAACATCTGTGGCAGTTTTCCAATACTTTTAATCATTGGTATAAGTTCAGTTCTGTATATTTTGCAACTACGATATTTACCCCCTTGATATTTATCTAAAAGTGCGGCGTAAGAGAGGAAGATCTTTCCAGGACAGTTCTGGGGTAAAGAGTCAGTGGTCAATCACAGTTCATTTACCAAAAGATAAAACCTTTCACTCCGTGGCCAGATCCTCCACGAACAGAGTCCATATTCCTTGGTAATACGGCTACAAGCCGATTGCCACGTGTGTTCTTTACTCGACACTAATAAATAATCCCTCGACACCAGATATTTGGAAGACCCAATGCGGCACCAGCCATCGTCGATCAACGGGATGTTCAGTCTCATTCATTCACTTTCAAAACACCCCTAATAAACAGTCAATCCTTGGATATTCGATAGTTGAATAGCGTCGAGCCACCAGCCATCGCCTGTCGACCACATTGCCCATTTGCAAAACACTCTTCAAACGTACTCAGTCCCTATCATAAAACCCTCACCGAATGCTTAGCACTTCGCCACTCGGTTCCTTTCCTTTCATTAAAAGCGCTGTCGCTAACACGTTAGTTATCTTTTACAATATATAACAATTACTGACAAAGGGGATGGAATAACGGAAATTGTTAATATACAATAATGCAGTACTGTTATGAACGCAAGTAAATTTTAACCATATTCTAATCACTGTAGTCAATCATTGCAGATATCTAAGAAATTATATACGTTACCCACAATTATCTTGGATTTCATATTTAAGGGTTGAATCGGGCTATAACATCTTCCTAGGGTAAACTGAATTTGATTGTGGAAAATTGTACTACAAAACACTTCAAGTTTCGATTGAAATTATTTACAAGGAAATTATTAATTTTTTGGAGGGTATAGCATAAATATTTATTTCTATTTTTCTATTTCACTTGCATCTAGTATATAATGGTCAGCGATGGAATTAAAAAGAAAAATTCAACCTTCGTATAATAACAAAAATTCAATAGCTGTGTCAGTATAATTATTTTTTTATCACAAGCATTGCTTTCACATTTAAAGATACATTAGGTTCTTGATTTCCGTCCGAAGACTTGACGGCCCTATAATGTCTACAGAAATAATTATTCCTGTACGGAAATAGATTCACTTTGAATATTCCTTGCGTGATTAGTGGAGATTAATAAAAACTAGCTTTCTGTCAGGGCCGCATTTAGAGCTTGTCATTTCCAAGTTGTGTTTAATTATATTACTAATAAAAGGAAAATAATAAATCGATATGTATTTAATTATTTAAAAAAGTTAACAAATTTTATTTTCTAACTTTCATGTTTGTAAACTTATTAATAATATCCTCATAATAAAAAGTTTTTAAATTGTTCTTTTCTATATACAGTTTACATATTAAACTTATTTCGACATTCGGAAATGTGGATAGAATTTGGTATCCTATTATAAAATCCAATTTTTCAGAACCATTGACTATCCAGTTGCGGCTGAAAAAACCGCCCAAATACGACGTTGGCGGTGCAATAAGGGTATTATTATTATTATATATTTTTAAATTAAATGTAAAAATCGGAGCCAGCGGATTTATTTGTTGCATGTAGCAATGACAAACACTCCTATGCCGGCCCCTCTTTTCAGCAGGTACTAGGCATGTGTCTATTTTACCCCGGGGTAAACGCGGCTCTGATTGCATTAGTTATTTTAATGTTTAATATATATTATTAGAGATTCGTTTTACATCCGCTGTGAGACCTAAATTCGTATAGAACCCATTTTCTTATCTTATAAGCGAAGACATCCCTCGATTAACTTCTTTGACGTGCGCTTACATTCAAAAACACTTTTGGCACTCAGCTCGCGTCAATGTTAGTCCACGTTACGAAATTGCATCAAGACGATGTACCATTTTGCTCTAGTAACCGTTACGGCAAGTCAGGATCCGCTGTAGTGGTACAAGTTAATTTAATATTTTACTACCCTTTACGTAGGTATAGTTTGCAAAGAACTTTTGCATACAATTTTTTCACGAGGATTTCAAATACATTTCATTTCTGCTGGGCAGAAAACTTTTTTCTCGATCTAGAGCTACTCGTAGATGATAACAAATTTGATATTCATACATTTAATTAAACAGGACTTACGGTTGTTCTAATTACTTCTGACTATTAATTCGCAATTGCAGCATCCTCGTCTTTCTTGAAATACAGAGAGCTCTCGTCTACGTGAAGGATACGTTCCGCGTTACACGAAACATGTGTTGGAATTTGGTTTCTAACTGACCAGTAATTTGGGTATAAACTTGTCTTGTACTAAAGGTAGATTTATTCGTACACCTGTTGTATTGTTTTGAACGACACAGAACGAACTGACCCGTGAGTCGAACCACGGACCTCTCCTACCTGTTTACATACACTATACTATGTACCGCGATTATACTACTTTCAACAACATGCATTATTTGACGAAATTATGTAAGTTTAACCATCATACGCTCTTCAGAAATACTCACACATAAGATCCTCGGGTGATATTTTACCCATTTTGGGTCTACAATTTAATTAGGCATTTGTTCCAATTTGAATCAGTTTCTGTCCACAATACATATGCACTCACCCCCGAACCGTCAATGAAATTACTGACAATCACAAATGACCAACAATTGAATTTCCCATTGCGGTATAAGTTCAAACTAATTGTTCCAAGGCACTGACGCCGTGTTTGGTTTTAATTGTAATATGAATTAATTTCCGGCAATTTTTTCATTTGTAGAAATGATTTTGTCGAGACGTAATGTGCTCCTTACAATTACTGCTTTACATTTTTTTCGAATATATTGAACTGGAGGTATGTATCTTATTTGAAACTTATTTACTAGTGAAAACCGGAAGTTGATGAATTCCTTCTCTGTCTTTTCTTCAATAATTCTGTTGCCAGTTCATAAGACGCAAGGAAATTATCACGCGTAATGCTTCTGCCTTCCGCATTTTTTACTTGCTTGAGGGATTCTGAAAAATTCTTATAATATAAATATAATTCTTAAAAAACAAAAAAATGTGAATAAGAAGAACACCGTAATAGCTTCTTTTGAAAGTCGTATCTAATGCATTATACATATATGTATACAAGCGAACAGTATCCTGGTGAAATATCACCCAAGGCACTCATCCGTTACATTTTTTTTTATCGCGTTACTATTTTGCATATAATTTCATGTTTTAGACAAAAACATCAAGTTATAACACATTTTGGAAGAAATGAAACGTCATACAGTATCTGGTAACAGAAAATGGGCGAATTTGCACCAGAGGAGCGTATGAGGGATAAACATTTCTCCGAATTCCAGTACTGATCCGCATATTGCTATAGCTTTCACGGTTAATATGCGACCGAATAGTAACATAGTTAATGCACAGCGGCAATAGAGCGCTTTATCGAATTTAAAAGGAAATTTTCAAGCTACACATATTTTGTTAAAAGAATTTTGTTTAACGCGATCGTGACCGTAAATCCTATAGCATTCATTGTAATTGTGATGCGAAACACATTATTATTAGGCATTCTATTCTATATAGCGTCAATTTTGTGAAATGAAAACAAACCAATAATCTTTTTGTATCCCATTACAATTCTTACGAGGGTGTTAAATCACGACAATAATAACGACAAAGTTATGGACTCTTCAAGCGATGAATCTGTGCAGCCAATATTAACATAACCATGTCGTCGGAAGATATTTCTGGATGCTTCTGATAAAAAGTAAATGTTCAATAGTGATATATTTTTATTTTCATTAAAAGTTGAATAACAACATTTTTGCGTTGCATCTTTAAATGCGCATTTTATCTTCCTTTTTATAGCTAAACCTTTATATGCTTTATAAATATGGAAAATATGGAAAAATGTTAAATTTGTCCTATGCGTTATACGGGAGTCCACTGTATATGTATATAATATTCTACTTACCTTTTGTCGAAACCGCAAATACTGTTTTCACGCAAATTTTGTTTTAAATTAACCCCCCTGGGAGAAATACCTTTATATGGGTGAAGATGAGCCGATTTTTATGCATTTTTGTAAAAAAATTGGTTTGTTTTGCATTTTGGAATCTTTGGGTATCTTTCATTATAATTTTTGCCTAGTGCAGCGCATGTTTTTTTTTTCAAAATATTCCAAAATGGCGCAGCTACGGCACGTTGTTCCGGGAAGATTGTAACGCGACTTGTGAAACGGTGGAAGCTCTAGCTTTGGCTGTACATATTGATCAAAAACAAACCAGTAAAAATTACTTCGACAATCAAGATTCACAAGGTGTCGGTGGACCTAAAGAAAGTGAGAAATATAGGAAATTGAAGAAATGGCACGCTTTTAAAGAAACGCTTAGAATTTGACACACAATTTTCCCCATATTGTGCAATAAAAAAGTACTTTTATTATCAATTTGTTTCATACATCAAAATTTCAGAAAAAATTTCACAAAAGTGTTTGACTTATCGCTTACACAGAGTCATCCCACTGTTGGATTCCGTGTGAAGGGAATCGAGTGCAACACGTTTTATATATATGTATATTAAGCACTTTTAAAGAAGAGTTTTATTCAGTATAGTTCGATGTGTATTTTGACATAAGTTCCGCTCTTATTGTCTACCAAACTGATTCTGACTACCATAGCTATTCCGCTAATATATATATTGTGATTTTAGGGGGGAAAGGCTGACCTTAGCTCTTGTTGTTGTCGTCTTAGCCGACGCGGAGTCTGGCCCTTGCCAGTAGTCATATCGATGACTACTGCCTTAGTGCATAATTTTGACTTTGACTAGGCCAGGATCCGCGGGCCTTACGCTCTTCGGTGACTCAAGGGCTGGTCATCCAACACCACTGTGCGCTGAGCGGAGATGAGACACCGGCTATAGCATCAGAAGGACTTTGAATTTGGTTTCAAAACTTTTGGATCATATTTGTGAGAGGTTGAACAAACATTTTATGCAAACAAAATTTTTTCGTTTTTTGAAGGTTCTAAAGGTGTTTCCCCCCTTAGCTACCCTGACATACCCTGGTTCTTATCGTATGTACAACGTTATGTTTGCAACGTTAGCCTTTATGGAATTGTGAAAATCAAACGGTAGCATAGTGAAAATAATTTCTACTGCTGGTATAGTGCATCGTTAAATTGTCACAGTGTCCTGTCCTGGGGATAAAGTCGGGTCCAGCTTTCGTTGTATTCTATATTTTCCGCAGACTTGGACAAAGTAATTAATTATGTATATACATTCAGCCCCGTACTTGTACCTACACATAAAAATTTGTTGAGATAAAGTGTTTAAAGGTAGGTCAAAATTCATATGCCTATTTTTGTTATTTATTACACAATTTTTTAAAAATTTCGTCTAAATAAACTTTACTGAACCACTCAATTTCAATCAATTTCATCAAATGCTTCTGAGTCTGACCGTATATAAGTAAGTAAGAAAATATAAAAGTTGTTCTAAATCAGTCAAAAGCTTTTTTCGTCAATAGAGGGCACACAGCATCTTTGTTATATGTATGTAGGTACAGGCATATACATATAGTGTAGGTTTCACTCATTTCGTGATGAAATTCAGGTTTCCACATCGTACCAATATTATTGATGTTCCAATATTTCCAAGAATAATATTCTAGACTCGAGAGTCTATACCATTAATGATTATTTTATAAATTTAATTTTAATATCGATTATTCAAACGTTAATATGCAAGCAAGGCACAATTTTAATATGTCTATTTTGTATTTCGATGTATAATATTATTTGTACAACATTTAATAAGCAATTTAAATAGAATTATGGTACGTAGAATTATCGAATGTAATGTTACACATATGTATATCATAGAAACTCGTAAGTACTTCTTTACGGTGAGATAAACCAAGCCTGTTAAAAGCCAGGTATACTTTCTTAATTTTCTAAAAAATCCTTGATGTAAAGTAATAATTCAACTCGTAACACAGCGTTCCATTATGAAATACTTTACATCTCACTGCTTAACGCTCAAAACATTAAAATTAAGGAAACTAGATTGATCGAGAACTAAAACAGGGAAAAAGCTATTCCATATGTAGTTCTCCGAATACCAATATGCATTTGCTTGGAAAGAAAATAGTACATATTTAACTTTTACACGCATTCCTTTCTATATACTCTTTATGTTAAGATATATCTATGTTTATCAGAAATATTTCAGCAATTTGAAAGGAAAAGAGAATTCTAATTGTTGCTCGGTTCTATGACTAACTAATGCCCTGCCATTTACTAAATAAAGCAATAACTAATTAGAACAAATGGACTTCACTGTGCAAATAAATAATAAGATTCAAGCGAATTAACGATGATATACGTGTACATATTCACAATCTCACGAATATAAAAAAATGTTTGGACCCTACTTATGTTTGCCGTTATGTTATATTCTATCAAACATTGTTGAATCGATTAGATATGATAATAAATAAATTTGATATGATACTGCTTTTAATTAACGTACTCATCTACGATCTTTTCTGGAAAAAAGGTTTCGCAAACGAGAGTCTCCAGGGACGCAACTGGAAAATGTCGAGGGTCAGATTTTCCTCACGATTCGAGGAAGCAGGTTCGCAGCAATGGCAATAGCTGTCTGTCAACAGATGCAAAGGATTCTGTCAACGAAGAGCAACAGGATTCCGGCTGTCCCCTGAACAGACAACACGTGATACGTAGCAATTACATGGGCAAAAGTATCGAAGCGAAGAAGAAGGTGAGTAAACATTGCAACAAATTTAAAAAGGATAGATACATACACTGATATTTAATACAAACTGATTTGGTTAAATTTATTATTAAACGATTTTCCACACGCAAGCAAATAATATTCAAAGCTCGAGAGATTTATGTTGCCAGAATAGGAATTCCTTTTCATTATCCATGATTAATTGACATCGCATAGCAAAACGGTTCTGATTTTGAATTCAAAATTAGCAACATTATAATTACTATAAAAATCTCTGCCTTAGAGTTATCAAATTGCAATTCCACTGAGTTGTTTTTGTTTATTTAATATGTTTTCTTATACCAATCTAATTATTATAATAATTAACGTTAAGCTTGGGTAAATCATTATAATTCCTCCCTTGCATCCATTAATGCAGACCTTTTATCATTTATTGGAACGAGAAATTCGTAACTGTAAAGAAGTTTTAAACGTGTTCAACTAACAATTATTCCGTCGTATTTATGTCCTAGAAACATTAATGCTTTAATTAGCAATATCATCTACGTACACAGGAACAGCAAACAGTTCGATGGAATTGTTCACGTATTCAATCATGATCATTTTCCCCGTGGTTTTATTACCGTGTTAGAGAAACATTAGCCAACCACCCTCTAGCAATTAATTCCATAAACGTAGAGGAGTGACCAATTGATTGCCGAAGATCGATAGAGCAAAGCAATACACGATCGATAATACCACCTGCTGGCAGTGTGTTTCGGTCATTAAATTGCTTCAGATGCGGAGCTGCCATGTACATATGTATAGTTTCACGGCCGCAGGTTATCGAAGTGAAGTGCTTTGTATTCATTTCGTGTCTAGCTATTATTTTGTTTAATTTCTTGCCCGTCGCCAGCATTTACACTTTTAATTATCATCAATTATATTTCGGCCTCGCGTATTTATAAAATAGTATGCAACACGTGGCGAACGTTATTAAACGATAAAATAGGGACTACAAGATCGTAATATTATTATATTAATCGGAGCTATGTGGCACTGTTTTTCTTGATTTTTATCAAATATTGTAAATATACATTATAGGGGATTTTACGTAGGCAGTCTGCATTTGCTCGGCCATGGTGGTCTACGTTAGGGCCTGAGATTGTCGCGCCGATCGAGACGGTTCGAATCGGGCGCCAATTAACGTAGACCATCTCAAGAGCCGTGCGTCGTTTTCGAAAAGAAGACGATCGCGGCGAACGATCGAGAAGCGTCGGACAGACACGTGGATTACACACAGAGTCGTAGAGACGCGTGCATTGTGGGAAGACGTAGTGTAGGAAGTTAATAAAGATTTTATCTTCTGTAGTCCATCGACTTGTTTAATTGTTAATTGAAATAGTGAAACCGGCTCGACGCACCCAACAGCCTTTTCCCCTCAACATAGTAATGCAGAATAAAGACGGATGATACAACCAATAAAGAAACTATTCTTTACATTTAAAGAATATATTATTCAGTTGTTAGGTAAAAAATTTAGCGCAACATTTTTTTATATATTTCTTCGTTTCTAAAATAAGTGAATTTTAAATATGTGTGTACTCAGTTGACCAACTCCCAATTTAACGAATTCCATTTGACGTGACAGCATTAATAGTGTTCTGAATAATACTAACTTGTAACACATTCTGCAAATTCTTGATCGTTACATTTTATTACATACAGTTTATTAATTGACGATTGGCTGAAAATGGTGCCCCCATTGTCGCATAGACATCGGCGAATCAAAGAAAGAAGTACATATGTACTTACTTGCTACGGACTTGTTCAAAAGCTTACATTAGTGTTAGGCACGATCCTTCTCACAAGGAACGTTAGGCAACCCGAAGATTTAGAAACGTATAAAACTTTGCATGCAAGTACCGTATGTCATCCGTAATGCAACCGTATTTTCCGTTGGTGCCATATTTCGGTTTCAAGGGGTGATATCAGCCTTTGAAAAAACTGTTCTTTTTCGTGAAAATATCGGGGTATCTGGCAATCTCGAGGGCCAATTACGTTGCCAGGAGTTAGTCGACAAAAGCACAAGTAGATATGTACATACATACATACTCGGTTTTTCTCAACAACTCCATCTCAAAAAATGGAGGAATACACGAAAAAGTGTTGTTCTCAATTTTCAATTTATCTTTGCATGCAGAATTATCTTTTCCAGGTTGCAACAAAAATATGAAATAGTATTCAATTTTATGTATAGATCCGATATCATTACTGTCATAACCAAAATTTAAAAAGTTACGATGTAACAGTTAATATCTTAGTTGGAATGATTTCGGTTACGACTAACTACATATTATGAAGTACGAAAATTTTGTTAGTTATTAATAGCCATTGTTAATGAACAAAATTTTGTTCGGTTATAAATAATCGTTATTGGGCGACGGGCATCTTTTTGGTTATAAATAATCCTTACAGAAGACAATTTTTTGTTGTTCCGAATAACCATTATAGATGACGGCAATTTTTTTCGGGGTACGCGTGACCAATATCGCTTTCAGGAGTTTCGTTTTGGTTACGCAAAACCAATATCAATGTCTGAAGTTTTTTTTGGTTACTTCGGCTGTAGTTCTGTAAGGCCCCGGTCTCCGATCGACACGAAATTCGATGAGGTGGTCGGAGAGAGGGGATGGGCCTTAGATCTAAACATTTAGCGTCGGGTATTTATTAGTTTCTGAGATATTGAGAAAAAGACTTTCGATGCTATATGTATATTGAAACCTGGGTAAACAGACGTTATTAATGCATTGATTGCCGCGCATCCAGGGGTCACTAACACAACTGTCTTGACTGTGGTAGGCGTTGGCATCGAGTGTCAAGAGAGCCGATGACACAATACCGCTGTCGGCCTCACTATTATAGGGTAATGGATATTGGGTTCGGCTAGAAAAGCGGCCCCCGTGAAGGGTTTTTTAGGGGTTCACGTGGGACACCCTATAGCAGGGGTAGATAACAGTTACGATTTGGGTTCCGGTTCTTGAAACAGTTGTAGGAACCGAAAAAACTTAATAACTGTTATGAATACAGTAAAGTCTCGATATAAGAGAAAGCATCGAGACTGAACATACATAATTTGAAATTTTCCGACAGCGTCGAACATAGAAGAGGACGCCAAGTGAATCGGGCCCTCGCGGTACTAAAAGCGGTAAGAGATAATTATTGCAAATGCTCCAAAACTTCGTATTTTCTTACAATAAGTATCTCTCAAAGACTAAAAACTAATATCGGCGTCCACTTATGCTACAGTTTACATTACCAGCAACCCCCATTAGCACGTCGATTCATTTTTAACTATCTGTAACTTTTCGTGATAGAATAGAACAAAAGACAATTATTGTCTTGATCTTCATAGACGACACAGCAGAAGTTTAGAATTTAAATATGTACTGTTTTAATACTCTATTTATAAAACTATTAATAGTTAATTTATATAATTTAATTTTTTAATACCAGTAGCAATAGTTAAATATACAGTAGCATTAATTAAATACGTACCTTTTAGTTAGTGTTAGCGTATTAGTGTTTGTATTAGTGCTAATATTAATAATAAGGCCAACCAAACTCTAAGGGTATGCAGGTGCGTGAGCCATTGATATCGGTCCGACACACAGTAGAGTGCAATTTCATTTTCAAACGCGGAAGAAACTAGTTTTTCACTCAAATCATATTCACATATTCACTCAAATCTTATTTTCTTCTTTTAAATAATTAGGGCACATCTTTGTTGCCTTGCCGAGACAAAATAATCAATCAAATTTATTGTTCAATTGCAGTTATAAATAAAATATGGATAATATTGGGCAAAATGAGAGATGCTCATGTTTGAGTACAGCATTTAATACAAATGTTTGAAAACCATTTAACAAATACATTTTTATTGATTTTTACAAATATTCATTTATTTCAACTTATATTTCTAGCTGATTGTAACAATATCAGATTCTCTGTTCATTTTTGGTTAATTCATTTTAATTTTAAAAGCTAATTGAAAAAAAGGATGGTGATGGTGTGGAGGTAAATTTGGTTTTTAGGAGGAGGTAATTTAGGGTCCGGAAGTTCTTGACGTTGCACAGTGTGGTATTTGCCCGATCTACCTGGCCGAAAGTCGATTTTAAAAATTGATTGTAAGCTGTAAATCTGTTATTACCCAAGATAGTTGAATATGCAAGGATCAATGTACTGGTATTCTTTTTGTCATTTGTGCACTTATAAAATCCTGAGCTTTGTCTATATTAATGGTTTTTACACGAGACGTTTCGCAGTTAAATGCTCTTTGAATCATCTCATTTATCTATGACTTGTTTTTAAGTTTTAAAGCAGCTATGTATATTTTCGGTATAAGCCTAACCCTCTCGACCGATCTTTCCCTTATAGCAAATTCTAGCCACATTTCTTTATCTTTAAGCTTATTTCTTATTTAATCTTATTTCTTTATCTTTACACGAGACGTTTCGCAGTTAAATGCTCTTTGAATCATCTCATTTATCTATGACTTGTTTTTAAGTTTTAAAGCAGCTATGTATATTTTCGGTATAAGCCTAACCCTCTCGACCGATCTTTCCCTTATAGCAAATTCTAGCCACATTTCTTTATCTTTACCAACGGCGCCGAACGTAGAAAAGGCCAGCGTGTGAAAAAAAGGAAGGACTGGCAAAACAAATGTAGCGCCTAGCGAGCCATTTTCTATTTGTAACCGAATGTAGCTTTTTGTCCAAAATGTAACCATTCGGCCACACTGTAAGACATCGCCAAAACCTGGTTACATTGTCTCTGAAGTTCATCGGACCGCCCAGGTTGAACACATGCGGCTATTGTCACCCATTGAAATCCTTACTTTTTTTGTTAAACTATTGTACATCCTGCTTTCCCCAAAACAGGCAAAGAACCTCAAGGCCTTGCCGACTATAAATTAGTTCCTTCCTAAAACCCAAACTCTCTTTCCAGCACCACCTCCACCATTGTTAACAACCAATACCAATTCCTATTTTCACTCTCTCGCAATAGTAACGGCCAATTGCACTTTTCCCACAGTTTTCATTTTCCCTGCCCAACATCGAAGAATTACAAATGAGCCAGCATTCGAGCAGTGTACAGTGAAAGCGAAAGTAAAGACGATTTTTAGCCTAGAGCCTTAACGTAATTTTTAATCGGATTCACAACAATGGACGTTGCGACAATTTTGTGTTTGGAGACCCATCCTGTTATAAGATATCTGCTATTAAGAAGAAGAAGCAAATTCCATGTGAATGAAGTGTATGCATCGGGAGAAGAAAGGGGCGAGCATTGTCACCCAAGACGCCACACGGGACACCATGGCGCGGAGCCTCATCCCCTCCCCTACTCAGCAGAGGACACCAAAGGTTCCCATAGCACAAGGCCCCGAACCGACTAGACTAAAGATGCATCGCGGTGTACACTAAAAAGAAATACATTCAGTCTTTTCGACCTCATATAGAATACTTCATTGTACATTTATTTTCCCATCCTTTCTTTATCCTGGCTGACGTTTCCTGAATTGTATCAACAAGCGAACAGATTTTACGAATACATACAAAAAAATGAAGACAGAAACTTTTTATTATTATATTAGAGTCGATTAGCAATGCTATTGAGAAACAATCCAACTGCAGGAAATGCATTTCGCCAAGGGAGAGGCTTGTGGTAACTTTAAGGTAAGTTATTTTTAAATTACCTATTCGCAACTCATTTGCATCTTCTAATTTGTTTTATCAACTGTAAGGGTACGCAATAGTTGTAATTTACTCTACGATTCAGGTTGATTCTATAGATGTCCTTTTATTTAATTTATTTGGACACTTGTTTATTTACTTATTACTGGATTTTTTGAAAATGGTGTTTGAAAAAAATTGCCAATGTGAATAACAAAAATAATTTTATTACACAATCACAAATTGCATTGTATTGTATAATTATTTAAATGAGGTGGACTTGCGAGATTTGCTAGTGTTGGAAGAAGCCAAATCGACGAGAATGGAAGTTATTTGAGATCCTGTGATAAACTGCCACCTGCTACACTTCCATGATGAACTGCAGATGGTGGTAAATCATACACAGCTTGATCTTGTATATCACTTGCTGCAATTTCACAAGCGCGAGCAATTTTTTGTGCTGCGGTATGGCACGCAAATGCGGAAGTAGACTCACGAGGAAGAAATCATCTTCGTCAATCGTCCTCTGCTGCGTGCCACCCATTTCTTGCAAGTACCCCACTTTCTTTTCTTCCAATTGTAGGAAATCAAGCAGGGGATCTTTTCTATTTCGAGCCCACTTCTTTAGTTATTTCAACAGTTGTTCGCGTTTATCCATCCGGGGCAGTATGTGAAACTGCTTCATCTCCATTTCGCTATCTGATACCTCGATAACTAGTTCATTTTCCACGTCGCATTGCGATGGTTTGCAAATACTTCCAATCTGAGGCCTTCTTGCGTAGATGTCTTCTAAAAAATTCATCTGTTCTAAATGCAACATCCATTTAGAATCACTGCTCTGTGACGCAGAACCTGTTGGTAGGTGTCTCTTTCCCATCTCTCGTCGGTGGTAGTCTTTCAACCGTTGCCATTTTGTCTTAACGCTGACACCTAAAAATACATAAATAATACAAGAATTAGAGATAGGATAACAAAATATAATCGTTTTGTGAATGACAATATACTTTTGTTTCAGGTTTCAACGGGACTTGCTTTCCGAGCATGGGCATTGTCCTTGAGAATTGCCCCTAATACAATTGCAGGCATCGTTTATGAAAAACGTGAAGCTATTTGGTTGGTGTTTAATCAAAAAAAACACATGCCATTCCCAACCACCGGCGATTTTGATAAAATTGCAAGGAATTATGAGCGGTTGTGGAATTTCCCCAATTGCGTAATTAAAGCTAGGCGCACCATTGAATGTGCGTTTGGAATAATAGTCAGCAAATGGAAATGATCGGAAACGAAATTGAAGATTCACCCACGCAATATTCACACTACTGTCAGATGCGTGCGCTTATTGCACAACATAATAATCGATATGGAAGGAGTCAACGAGGCTGTAATTTCTTCTGGAATTCGGGAAATTGATGGCGATAGCCAAGTTAACGTAACACGGCGTTTTGAATAGGTCATTTCGTAGAGCACATGAAATCCGCGACTCGTTTAAACAGTATGTATTTCGTAAATGCAAGCGTACGAAATTGAAAGTATTAGAAAATGTAATTATTGAATAAGTATGATTATAAATAAAATGGTTTTATATGAATGTTAATAATTGCACTAGTGACTTACTTGTAGTATCCAATAAGGTGCCGATCTCGCACCACAACCTCCGGGATGCATCTCTATTGTGGTAGGATCCCATAAGCTTCTTCTTTCCTGAACTAGGCTAATTAATTTTCCGCAGCCCATCATGTATACTATCAAGATGTATTAATGTGAGATTTTCTACACGAGGTTAATAAGTCTTGATTACGCAAGGAGAACCGTTCTTTTCGACGTCTCACCGCGATTTCATTTGCACCCGAAAAACAGTCAGCTCCACGCGTTCCTCCTCTCTCTCGCACACGCATTTCTTCTCTCTCTCACACATACGCCAAACAAAACACTCTCTAAACACTTCGACAGCACGCTCCGCGAGTCCACTGCGCCGCCGATTTCACATTACATATTGTAAGACTCATTTATGGATATAAATAGTCTATAATGATAATACTCGTATTTATTCTAAATACACGCTTATAATACAACATTCCACGGATCGCTATCCGTACGCTCTCGATGCTGGATTCCCATGGAATGCCCCGACGCTGCATCATGGGCGCCCAAAGGGCGGGCTCGGTGGACCCACGACGTAGTACATTCAAGGGCCTGCTTTACGGCACCCCCAGATGAGTACCGCTTCCGCTCGCATGCCAGCCTCTTGGTGATGTTACCCAGATGGGCAGGCTAGGCGCTCCGAACCCTCGCATTTTCTTACATTCGGCCATCCTGACTATAAGTCTGTCCTCAGACTTGCTATCTATGTAAACAAGAGAAAGAGTACAACGTTAATTCTGTCCCGATGTAAAAATTCGACATCAGGCAATACTTAGCTTTTGTATACGATGGACCAGAGTTCATGACATCATTGCAGCGTGATTTCCTCAAGCTGCTATTGTCATTGTATCCTTGCCATCCCTTGTTCGATATCGCTGGATACATAAATTGTTCGTCCCTCTTTTGTTGTAAAACCCAGGGTCACGAACCCTGTCTTGACCTACTCGTTCCGGGTATACAAACCCCTTGACATTCCTTGTGATATTCCTGTTTGGCATCGCTTGATGTATAAGTTGTTCCTCCTTCCTTTGTTGTAAAAACCCAGGGCCACGAACCCTGTCTTGATCTGCTCGTTCCGGGTATACAAACCCCTTGACATTCCTTGTGATATTCCTGTTTGGCATCGCTTGATATATAAGTTGTTCCTCCTGCTTTTGTTGTAACACCCAGGGCCACAAACCCTGTCTTGATCTGCTCGTTCCGGGTATACCAACCCTTTCGTGACTTGATACCGCCAATTCGAGGTTATGGAAACCACGATCCAGATTCACCAAACCCGTCTGCTGCTGTTCTCAATCCATGACCTCTAAATTTTCTACGCCTTCGGTTTCGCCATTAACGAAACCTGGTTAACAAAACCTGATTAACGAAACCAGGACCCAGAGGCGCCCACTCTGTGTGCCCTGCTTCGAAATCGTTAACTCCCTATTAACGAAACCTGGAATTCGACAGTGTCACTGTCTGCCTTTCTAAATCCAGATCCACCAACCCTTTTTCTCGACTTCGGAATCGTCAATCCCAGATTAACGAACTAGGGCCCAGAGTCACAAACTCTATCAGCCCTTCTCGATCCCGGGCCACCAACGCTTTCGCGTTTCGAAATCGACACCCCGGATTACAACACCAGGGCCCAGAGCCACCTACTCTGGCTGCCCTCTTCGCAGTCAGGGCCACCAACCCTTCCACGGATTTTGAATCGTTAACCCCAGGTTAAGATACCAGGACCCAGGACACCGACCTGCCAGCCCTCCTCGTTCCAGGGTCTACACCCCTTCACGGATTCGGTAGCGTAAATGTGCGTTTACGAGAACCAGGACCCAGAGTCACCGCTCTGTCTGCCCTCATCGCGTCGGGGCCGCCGCCCTTCCACGGATTCGGAATCGTCAACCCCAGGTTACGAAACCAGGACCCGGAGCCACCCACTCCGTCAGCCCTCCCCGATCCAGGGCGATCTGCTCTTTCACGGCCTACCAGTGTTAACAGAGTTCTGAAATAGGTGCAAATACAACACATGCAAACGACTAGCAACCACAAACAGACAGCATCATGCAATACTCCTGATCAGCGTAACACGCTCGAATCAAGGATGTACTCTTTTACATCCAACTTGCATGGCTTCGAAATCGTAAACATCGGGCTACTCCCCCCGGGGTTACGAAGCCAGGGCCCAGAGCCACCAACTCTGTTCTGGCCCACTCAATCCGGGGTCATCACCCCTTTCACGCCTTTGCCTAAAGCGCCGTAACGCGGCATGCGTAATTTCCCTTGCAGTCTCCGTAGTCTCCAGCAATAGGCAACGACCTTTTTCAGGTAGCGTCCCCTCCATGTTCATGGGCCGTACCCCCTCCACTATACGCAGCAATGCTTTACCGCGCTAATCCCTTTTCTAGACACAAGAAACATATACATGTACATTTACATTCTTCTGTGAATATTTTCCTTTGCTGCCTCGATAGTTTTCACAACTACCATTTTCACCTATAGGAAAATACTAATGCCGGTCGCCCCGATCACCGTCTTTAATAAGACTTCGGATTTCATTCAACCGGCGACGACCACGCGTTCGTAGTGGTTTTACCCTCTCCTCGCGCCGTCGTCCTTTTTGTACCCGCACATGCGGTTCCTCCAATTGTCAATGGCCGACCCATGGCACTAATTTTTCCCTCGGAAACGTCGTCCTTGTCTTTCGGCCTATATCGTTGCATCTGTGTCGTACACACAAAGAATGCGTTTCCTGTGCGTTATTTCAGCACTTCCATGCTTCCTCCAAGCACATCTACCGACCATTTGCAGCCAAGTCCTGTTTCTAAACAAAATAATATCAACAGTCTGAAGTACAACTATCATGGTCGCAATGCAGCGACCCTCCGCCTAGCCGTCGGTACAGGACCCTCGTGACAATAAAATAGGCCACACCGCCATATTTTATTACCATATTTTTTTCCTTACTTCGCGAAAAGCATAGTCGATTAGGACGGTGCACACTTACCACACAGTCCTCAATCGCTTCTACCCTCATTGCTTTCGTACTTACGAAACGTAGACCCTTCCTTCTGGCAACCTCGTTTTTTTTTTCGAAGCAAAAGCAAGTCTACCGCTGCTTTCCAATGCTCTCTACTTCGGGTGTCCTTTGCTCCGACCGTTCCTTGTTTAAAAGGAAACAGCGTGGCACGCCTCGCATCGATGAATCGCTTGCTAGCTGGTGCCTTCCTTGAAATTCGCGATTGCCACTAACAGATCGCGAACTTCCGACAGCGACCACATTTCCCCTCAGTGGTCCTCCCGCGATATTCTGCAACCCTTGGCGTGATGTCCCATTTCTCCACAGGTGTAGCACTTCCTCCCTGATCGCCTCTTTTCTCTCCGCTCGTCGTCGTCGTCGTCCGACGAGTCTCCTCTGTCGAAAGTTGCACGTGACCGCTCTCCTGATGCGCTGCAGGCGGGCTCCATGTCCTCGCTGCGCTCGGGCATGCATCCCAACGAATTCATAAATGAATACAATTCATTTGCATCCCGGTGTTGTGCTGCCCGTACCGCGCGAGCCACCGTGTCGTCCGGTATGCCCCCGATTACCATGTCGACTAGATACTTATCCGGTATCTCGATATCTAGCTTACGTAATTTTGCTAACTTCTGGAAGCAATAATCTCCTAAGCACTGGCCGGGTTGCGCTTCGTACAACGAGGCTTCTTTGAAGAGACGACAAAACGGCACTTTTTTCCGGAACTGTGCCACCAGCAACACTTTCGTCTCCGACCAAGTGGAAGTGATGCGCTGACGCGTGTCATACCATTCTCTCGCGTGCCCACGCAACCGATTCGCGATCAACCTCATCACCGAGAGGTCGTCCCACTCGTATCGTCTCGCGAGGTCATCCACGTGTTTCACCCACTGGTCAATCACTAGCTCATCCTTCGCAGGATCAAATAGCGGAATAAGTAACTCGTCGCCAGGACGAGCGAATGTAGGTGACCGCGCGCGCGAAAAGGAGCGGCTACTCAAATCCATCATCATACGCTCCAGTCTGCTCAAACGATCGCCAACGGGAGAAACTTCTTCTCGTTGATTGCGTCCGACGGGCGCCCGCGATCGCGCCGACAAACGTGACCGCGACCGGGGCCCGGATCGTAGACTCTCCTCGAGGATACGTTCAAGGCGTTTAATCCTCGACTCGCCACCTTCGCGTTCTACCCTTCGCGAACGTAGCGGTCCCACAGCCGAGATATCCGGAGAGGAGACACGTTCTCTCCCCTGGCTTCCGACAGATACACTTCGATACGATTGTTCATCCATTTCGTCTGTCTCACTGCTCACGTACACTTTCAATACAACTCAGCGCAGTAGCTTCACGGACACAATCGCGTAAACTAGAACGTCCAAAATTGTGCCGAAGCTTCACCGACTCGCAATAAGGAGCAACGAATCCCACACGAAAGCACTTCCTTTTTCACCACTCACAATCGCGTAAAACACGGAATATTCAAATTACGTCGTGGCCTTATCAACGTATAAGAACACGTAGTGAATCCCACTTCTGATTTGTAAGACTCATTTATGGATATAAATAGTCTATAATGATAATACTCGTATTTATTCTAAATACACGCTTATAATACAACATTCCACGGATCGCTATCCGTACGCTCTCGATGCTGGATTCCCATGGAATGCCCCGACGCTGCATCATGGGCGCCCAAAGGGCGGGCTCGGTGGACCCACGACGTAGTACATTCAAGGGCCTGCTTTACGGCACCCCCAGATGAGTACCGCTTCCGCTCGCATGCCAGCCTCTTGGTGATGTTACCCAGATGGGCAGGCTAGGCGCTCCGAACCCTCGCATTTTCTTACAATATGCATACATATGTACATACAGTGGATTCCAGTTAAGTAATACGGACACATTGGACCGGACGAATTTGTCCCAACTAAACAGCTGTCCCGAAAAAACGAAGTTCAATAGCCAAACCCTGAACGACGTAAAAAATGAAGCCAAAAACGATTTATTGAGAAACGTGTGTAACATTCGATCTCGAATCTAAATGTCTGTTTAGGCATGCAAACAAAGCTAACAATAATTCATGTGATCTTGTGATGCGCTGGTCTTGTGGTGGGAGAACGATGAGCTGCGTACCCCGCATCACCCGCGCTCATTCTCCTGCGACTGGAACGTGCCAACCTGAGGTCGCTTCAATATGATTCCGACTTTTTACGCTGCTTTCTTTTATTCACATTGTCCTTTCCTACGTTCGGGCTGTATCTATGTATACTTCCAATCAGTATAACTACTTCAAAATGAGCTCTACTGTATCTTCAATTGTAAACTGTACGAGCGTAAACTGTCTCAACAAAACAGCGATATGTCCCTTATAAGCGTAGTGGAAACAATAGTTTTTTATTCCGTTCTTCAGCATCTATCCCGAATAAACGGTTGTCCCGCTTAACCGACATCCCTATTAATCGGAATCTACTCTACGTATATGCAATATTGTCTGCGCGTTGCAACAAGGCTTGCGTATACATACTTGAGAGCTGGTTGATGGTAAATGACAACGGAAAAAATGCAAATGGTGCTGGAAAGAGAATTTGGGTTTTGAGGAGGCGCTAATTTATATTTGGGAAGTCCTTTGCCAGAAGGTAGTTTTACGGAAGGTAGGATGTTGTTCAATAAAAAAAAGGTAGAATTTAAATGGGTGACAATGGCCGCATGTGTTCGACATGGGCGGACCGAGGAACTTCGGAGACAATGTAACCACGTTCTTGCGATGTCTTACGGTGTGGCCGAATGGTTACATTTTGGACTGCCTGGAAAATCGCACGCTAGACGCTACATTTGTTTTGCCTGTCCTCTTCTTTTCACTTGCTGGCCATTTCTACGTTCGGCGCCGTTGGTAAAGATAAAGCAATGTGGGAAGAATTCCCTAGAAGGGGCAGTTCGGTCCAGAGGGTTGGCTTATATCGAAAATTTATATACATACATAGCTACTTTCAAACTAAAAAAAAGTTATAAACTAATGAGATGATTCAAAGAGCATTTAACTGCGAAACAGCTCGTGTAAAAACTATTAATATAGACAAAGCTCAGGATTTTATAAGTGCACAAATGACAAAAAGAATACCAGTACATTGATCCTTGCATATTCAACTATCTTGGGTAATAACAGTTTTACAGCTTACACTAAATTTTTAAAATCCCCTTTTGGCCAGGTAGATCGGGCAAATACCACCTATGCAACGTCAAGAACTTCCGGTCCATAAATTACCTCCTCCTAAAAATCAAATATACCTCCACACCATTACCATCCTTACTTCAATTAGCTTTTAAAATTAAAATGAATTAACCAAAAATGAACAGAGAATCTGAAATTGTTACAATCAGCTAGAAATATAAATTGAAATAAATTAATATTTATAAAAATCGATAAAAATGTATTTGTTAAATGGTTTTAAAACGTTGGTATTAAACATTGTTGTTACGAGGGCCGGCGAAGGTTGATATTACCCAAGGAATACGGTTGGGAATTTGTCAGTAAGATGCACAGACGAACCTGATGCGAAATCAGGGAGTCGCAGGAAATGTTGGGTTGACTCGTAACTTTAAATTAATATTCGATACAACTCGAGCAGTTAAGTTGTATTTGTGGGATCGTTACTACTAATATAAAGGATTACGGAGTAAAGAATGGTTTCATCGAATCTACTCGATTTAATGGTGAACAATTAATAAATATATATTGCAAGCAATTGTTTATCCAAGTGTAATTGTCGCGATATATTTGTATAGTGTGAAAATTATTACCTAAGTTGTACGGTGTTGACGCACTGGCGATGCGGGGTCTGAGAATCGGTTACGAAGTACATACATATACCGAAAGAACTTCAACCGGACTTTGCGGATTCTAACGGGTTAAGTTGATCTGACAATCGAATGGTGCCCTAACCCCAATTCTCACTGAATGCAACCGACTCTGTACAAACGTAACGCGACATGAAAATACGCGTAACTGTGCAGTTATGAACCGAAGATGATAAAAAACGATGGGTGTAATAGTGTAAAAATGTATGGAGGGGACAAATTAGAGGCCTCCATATATGGTAAGATCACAGGGTCTTCGTCGGGTCACGGATGTATTTAATCGGTCATGATGCAACTAGACGATATCAAAGGCCCTATTATTCGCATGATAACGAGAGAAATCCTTGAACGCCTTCCCTTTTTACGCAAGATCAAACGACACGTGCGAGGCCGCGTAAGAGAATATTATTCATACGAAACATTGTACTTAAAAATGGGCATCTCTCATTTTACCCAATATTATCCATAATTTATTTATAACTGCACTTAAACAATAAATTTGGTTGATTATTTTGTCTCGGTAAGGCAAGAAAGAAAAATAAGGTTTGAACATATGATTTGAGTGAGAAAATACTTTCTTCCGCTTTTGAGAGACAAATTGTACTCCACTGTGTGCAGGACGAAATCAATGACTCACGCACGTGCATACCAACACCTCTGGAAACTTCGAAAAATAACAGTAATAGAACCGATATGGAAACGAAACCGATATATTCGAGACAGTTATTAAGTTTTTTCGGTCCTTATAACTGTTGGGGAATGAATTGGCTAGTCGTGATGAGCGCCGCGCCGTGTGCGACGATACTGGAAGCGTTCGCGCTTTTCTTTTGTTTAATTCTCGACTGCGAAGATTGTGTGCTTCTGCAGTCGAGAATTCAGTTCAAGCATAACACGCAACAGCGATAGACGTGTCAAGAACTCCAATTTATAGTATAAAAACATCGGTACGACGAATACAGTCTATAATTTATTATCAACATACCCCTACCGAACAATAACTGTTTCAAGAACCGGAAGCGATACTGTAACTGTTTTCAAACCGGAATCGTACTTTCGGAACCATTTCGACTCCTCCCTCATAAGCACTTGACTCCGACGACTTTTCAGCAAAAACGGTTGGTTTAGAAACATCTGGCTAGGCAGCATTCAATGCATTAGTAACGTCTGTTTACCTAGGTAGCAATATATATACAGGGTCTACCATTTAACGCGCAACCCATGCTCGCGCTAAATTGTGTAAATGGCAACGTCGCACGACGATACAGGCGTCATCTATGAACTGCTGGTGAAGGTATAAGGTTTGGCAGATTGGAGACTGGCCTGAGATACGGTTTGGGTTATGAATGGGCGAACGAATGGTTCAACTTCGGCTGAACTCGGACGCGATCGGCAGACACCGCACCGAAGTCACCCACGGGTCAGTCGCTACCTGAGGCTGACCGAAAGTGAGAAGGCATAGTTGCCAAATCTTCGGTTTTGCCGCACTGTTGCCGTATCTCTTACAATCCTGACCATCAGCAAAATGAATCGGGCCGAGCCGAGATTTTGAATCCTGCCGGACATAGCCATAGTTGCTGAACGGCTGGAAATTTCTTGGTAGGTTCGATCCCCGTCGAGTATAATTTTTTTAGAATCATTTTTTTTTAATTCCTAAGTATATGATAATGATCAATATTTGCTTACCAATATTTTTATTATAAAGTAATATATTAAGTAATATGTTGCTTTATATTGCAACCCGCTTCTGTAATTTAATAACGCAAATATGATTCAAATTGTATCGTGTTTAGACTCATTTTAAGCATAAAAACGTCAACAATATCAAAATCAAATTTGCAGAACAAAATGAATAAGTATAAAAAAGTTTCATCATTGCAGTAGTGTTGCCTCACAGATACAAAGACATTTATGCAATCTTTTACTGTCGCCCGACCTTTCGTTCCTCTCTCTCTTTCTTTCACTCGCTGGCCCTTTCTCTGGCCGTCGATGAAACTTTGCAATTGCTCATTCTTTTGCTATGAAACGTATTCCCAGACAATGGTGACATTATTCTGATGAAAATGAGTCCAAAGACGACATAATTTGGATCACATTTCATTATTGAATAAGAGGGGCATAATGCATTGCGAACAGTAAATGTGCGAGTCCTCGAGAACCCCAAAGTCTATCGGCCTGACCGTAGCAAGTTTTCCTTTCGGCAGAAGGATCGGGTGGATTGTGGCCACCACGGTAAATACGGGTAATACGATGTACGTAAAGAAACCCCGCATGATTGAAGAATCTACCGGTCACCCTCAGGTAGCGACTGACCTGGGGTTGACTTCGGTGCGGTGTCTGCCGATCGCGTCCGAGTTCAGCCGAAGTCGAACCATTCGTTCGCCCATTCATAACCCAAACCGTATCTCAGGCCAGTCTCCGATCTTGCCAAACCTTGCGCCCCTTACAAGACTTTATACCTCCACCAGCAGTTCATAGATGACGCCTGTATCGGCGTGCGACGTTGCCATTTACACAAGTTCGCGCGCGCACGGGTTGCGAGTTACGTGGTAGACCCTGTATAGCATCGAAAGTCTTTTTGTCAATATCTCAAATACTAATAAATACCCGAAGCTAAATGTTAGATCTAAGGCCCATCCCCTCTCTCCGACCACCTCATCGAATTTCGTGTCGATCGGCGACCGGTGCCTTACAGAACTACAACCGAAGTAACCAAAAAAAAGAACTTCAGACATTGATATTGGTTACCCGGATATAAAACGAAACTCCCAGCATTGATACTGGTCACCCGTAACTAAAAAAGAATTTTCGCCATCGGTAATGGTTATTCGCAAACCAAAACAATTGTTGTCTTCAGTAAGGATTATTCGTAACCAAGAAGATTAATAATGGTTATTAATAACCAAAAACATTTTAGTCGATTATAATCGTTATTCATAATCAGAAAAGTTAAAAATTATAATTTTTAATCACATCATTTTTTTTCAAACAAATTTTATTTATTATGAATAATAAGTCCCTTCCATTAGAATAAAAATGAACTTTTTATCAACGACTTTTTCCTAACAAATATTTAAAATAACTGTTATTTTTAATCTCTGGTATAGATCGTACATAACTTAGCTTTTGCCAAAGTTTCTTATTTGTTATGACAATTACTAAGAAAAATTGCACCATGCCCGCGAAAATCGGTATCACTAGTATCTATGCGTTATACATATAATCAGTATAGACGTATCGTCTATACTGATTGTTCAGTCGCGTGCTAAGTTTGATTGGACGTCCTTTGTTCACGATACCATTTATGATTCTCTTAAGATACGCAGAACTGCTTTGCCGCTGGTCGTCATTCTGTATTCCGTATTCTTCGAAAGAAGTCCTTGCCTTTGAGCACATTATGCTATTCATAGAAACCGTCTGCTCATTGTGCCGTACACAGGTTATATCAGTTAATAAGTGTACACGAGCACAATGGCATTCTATTTGCAACAATCATGCAATATCTTTCTCTTAAAGACCAGCTTTTATGCTTCTTAAATCAATTACTTTTACGAATCTATCATTCTGAAACGCAAGTCAGAAAGTGCAAAATGTAGACTTATCCCCTCACATGTTTCTCTACTTTTACACTGCACTCACTCTCCCAGTGGTACATAATATTTTGTTTTATTTTGTACAATGTACCGTACCGCTCTCATCTTTTTGTACATAAACATACTAAAAGGTACGATCCCCTGTTTGATACTAGATTTACGGACATTGTATACCTATTTCTGCCGACACCTGTTATATTGATTGGTGTAGAATAAAAATGTTTGCTTTCTGAGAAATTAATTCATTTAATTTAGGAATGAAATATAACCAATCTAATTATACAATATTATTAGACCTCTACTAATCTTTTGGCCTCGGGATTCCAAATCATTCAAATTTACGTGCTCCGTAAATTTGGTGTTAAAGAAAACAACAAACTTTGAACATTTATTAGATAAAATAATTTTTCTGGTAATTTTCTACAAACTTGTCAGCTATGACGAATTTATCGTTTGTCGATTAACAGTATCATAGTGCAACGAGTATTATGTGCCTGGCATATAATGTGAATGTAATTGTGGTTTGTCCAAAGCCAACACTAAAGCGCATTCATTTAAGGATTAACACGAAGCAGAGTGGTCGGGTGTTTCTAACTTACAGAGCACTCGAATGGCAGCATATAATAGCTAATAGGTCGTGTAAATGAAGTTTGGAGTCACTAAAAGTTTCGCGGAATACAAAATTCGAAAAATAAAAGCTGCAAGAAGGAGTAAACTTAGTTAAAACTTACATCATAATTGTTGCTCTGCCAACTAGCCTGAAATTATATTCATACAAACACGCTGCTTAAATTCTCATTCGTAGCTCACGATGATTATGGACATTCCCTGTTTTATTTCTTTTACAGTGTATCATTTCACGCTCGTCATCTCATACATAAACATGCAGTACCATAAGTACGTACATATTCGGCCCATCGAGGTTCTTCTTCTTCCTTTCATTAATACATGTGTTTAAATTTCCCTGGGACAGTTCAATTTCACATATATTTTCAATCCAAGCTTTGGAATTGCTGTTCAGAAATGTCATACGATTTGGAAATACACAGATTCAAACATCATTTCCGATAAAATTCTTGCAATTTAAAATAGCAATACAATAGCGAAAGCACACATTATAAGCAAAAAGAAATATGCTAATTAAGTCACCTGGGAAGATTTTTTCAATGTGTATCGCAAACAAATTTTGTAATATCGTACATATTAACAAGTAACCGTAATTTAGTAAGTGACAATAGAGTGACTGTTCGAGCAATTGATATTGTGGAAAACGATCAAGAAATTCAGTACCGTACTGCGTCCGATTACTTATGTCTGGTACTATGTATACGTAAGCTGCAAAAATATAATATAGTTCACAAAGATTTGGTGAATTGTAATTACACGGTCATCGATGAAACAGTAAATGAGAGAAAAAATTGTATACAAATTGAAAGTATCTAGACAAATTAATATAGCAATCAGACATTTATTTCACAACAATTCAATATCCACAACGAGTATCATCAAACAATGAAAACTCGTGGTCCGCACGTTTAAGTTTACCTACACATACTGTCGCAAATTCACGCGACAGAGAAACAGAATGTATACATACATATACCTTGAGCAAACAGGACAACTCATTTGCTGAAACGGTCGACTCGTGTGAATTTCAGGTGATCAGGATGCTGTTTGTAATCGTGTTGGAATTTTTTGTCTGCTGGGCACCGTTGCACGTGATCAATACGTGGTATCTTTTTGCACCAGAGCTGGTGTATTCCATCGTCGGTAGTACGGGCATCAGCCTGGTACAGTTGCTCGCCTACGTTTCCAGTTGCTGCAATCCAATCACGTACTGTTTCATGAACAGAAAGTTTCGACAGGCCTTCCTTAGTCTTTTCGACTGCCACCGTTGCTGGAGGTAATCAACACCAATTTGTCGCGCTAGTTTGTCTTCAAAGTCCGCTGCTTCGCGATGGAACTCTTCTGCCGCACCGTAAATAAAGGGGAAGTGTAGTTTACCTGTACCAGTTTAGAGCACTCTTATGCAAAATCATACCGCCAATTCTTTGAAAATTTATGAATTACAAGCTGCAATAGAGTCACAACTGTTTTTCATTTAACTGGAATTATTAAATGAACTAGTTTTTCGTGTTTTAAATCAATAGCTGTCGAATATGTACAGGATGCCGCACGAAAGTGGGACAAGGTGTATCTGCCAAACGGTTTGAGGTGGATAAACATGTTATAAGTGAAAATGAAATGGTACTCACTGATGCACAGTCTGGAAGTAATTGCATGCATTTTTATCGATCTCTAACCGCTTAAAAGATACGGCTGGTCTCACAGTTGCTTGGGCCACGCCCGTATAATAATTAATATAAATAAAGGATATTGTTAATTAATAATGAAAGTGAACATTGATCTCTGTAGATTAAGTTGATTTGCCCAATATTGATAATATATTTTAACCTTTGAAGAGCGCTATTTGCTAAAACGCAGTGTAACTGATACCGTAATGTGTAATGGGAAAATAGTATGTATGTATTGGGTTGTCCCAAAAGTTTCCTTCCCTATTTGACTGCTCGGATTTATTTGGCAACGTTTAGTCAAACACGCTGACTGATTAATTTTGATCAGGTGTTTTCTAGTTTTCCAATAGTATAATGTCGTTTGAATCGATAGTCTCAGTGCCGTTCTGCGTGTATCGAAAGATAGAAAAGCAGGGAAGGCATTTGGATCTGATTTGGAATATTTTAACCCCCAACCCCACCTCACCCCTTCCCATGAGATCTTGGCTTTCCGATTATTACTTATTTCTTATTTATTTCTATAAAAAGTTCTATTCGTTATACAAAATTGAACTCTTTAAATGAGATAAAAATCACATTGATCAATATTTTGCAGCAACATAAAAAGAATTTTAAAACATGATATCATGATGCTTCCGGATTTTAAAATATTGCACCCTTCGCAAAATTGTTTGCTGTTAATATCTAGTAGGAAGCCGAAAGAAACTTTTTGGGACAACCTAATATTACATATCTCGTGCATGTAAAGTCTCCAAGGATATTGAGAATAGAATTCAATATCGTCCCATAGTGAAGATCAGGTTTATACGCATGCGAATCCAGCGGTGAATTCTTTGATATGAAAATTTCTGTTTAAATTTCAGAGTAGCATGCAGGAATAGGGATATTGCCATGGCATCGCCCAGGAATGTGACACAAGTTGCAAACAACAGTGAGCTTAGTGGAAACGAATCGACAGTTTACGTTGGAAAAGCTTCACTTGTCGCTAGATCTGGTACTCTGCTACAATTGTTTTTTTTATTTTGCATGATCCTAAGGAAACTATATCTGTGTCACTAAATTCAGCACCAAATAGATAAAGTGGATGAGATAAACTGTTTACGATTGCAACCGATATGCACGTGCACGTTTAATGTAATTTCATACAAAAATAATAATGAATTAGTCTAAAATTTCAACATTACTGACAATTAATTCTGTCGTGCATAATATAGTCGGCACTCTGGATCTTTAATATGGAAGAAATAACGCCACAACTTTAAAGACAATATCAGAATATTTCTTTACATATTATTTCTGTTAATTAAACAATACTCTTTGTGGTTGAGATTTTGATTTTGTATTAATCCAAGAATTATTTTGCCCTTTTTTTTGTTTAAAATATATTACTAAACTACAAAAAGTTTGAACATGGAATTAAAAAGAAAATACGTACATCCCGGAATACGTATCTCCCTTTTCTTTGATACGATACAAACGCGTATATAACTTTGATGGAAACTGTTCTTTATGTTGTAAAATATCACGTGCACTGTTTTAACATATCGAAGGATATCAGTTCCTTCATCAGTTTCAATATTTGCCGAGCCAAAAAACTCTTCATTCTTCGCCGATATGAAATTAATAAATCACGTTTTATTTCAAAAGGATGTAGTTCGTTGTATACAGAAGCATTTTCAATAGGTTCCTTGATATATTTTATGGGAACATAAATTTCATAAAACATATAAAAGAACTTTGGATTCGATATTGAGCTGTTTAAAAAAAATCGCACTTTTGACGGACAGCGTGAGAAGAAAATAATGTCACAAACATGTTCTTAATTTTCAACACTTTATTAAATATATTAATTTATTATCAAATGTATTTAATAAAGAACCGGATTGAAATATGTTATAATAATTTAATTAAAACATTAAATCTCTACAAAGGAATGTTTCACGATTCTCTATAAATGCTTTATAATTATAAATGTTCTAGTACTGAAATCCTGCTTCGTTCGTTTAAACTTGAAGCTCATTTTATCACAGACATAAAAGTTATCAACGTAACTTCTGCATATATTGAATACATCCCTAATACCCCGATTAATACACATGCCTGCCTCAATCCAATCCACGTCACAAAACTACGCTGAATACTCTTTTTTATTTACTTTCTTTTAATTATAACGATCATCTTTCTCAAACATAAACCCCCGAATCCAAAAATTGTATTTTTTATTTCTGTCTTGTTTTATTATGTATCTACATACAAGCATCTCTTTTTCATTAAGGGGGATAGCAAGCAACCCGACGTTGCAATGCTTTGCTTGTCGCTGACAATAAGAGCTGGCCACGGAGTAGGTAAAGCAGGGCCTTTTGGTTGGCCCACATGGCACTTACACCAGAACACTTCATTTTTAAAAAACGAACTTTCTTTAACACTAGTTTTATGGACAAGTTTGAACTGTGAATGACTTCCCACAGTTAAATGATTGCCAATAAAATTGCGCATTTTCTTTAATAAATTAATTCAATTAATTTGGAAATTACATATAATTTCTTCATTTATGTAATATTAACGGATATTCATTAATTTTTGTCTTTTGTATTCTGAAATGCGTCAAATTGACGCTTCCCGTAAACCTAGTATTAATCTGATTTCTGACATGCTACAAATATGTATGTATTAGGAAAATTTTAGTAAATTAAGAAGACCGAAGAATGACTGGTATTTTATTTCGGATTTCGGTTATATCGGTTTTGGTATAAATCACTGGACGTAATACCGATATAAATCACTGAATGCAATACCGGTATAAATCACTGGATGTAATACCGGTATTAAGTCCGTGTTTATAAGTACATTAAATATATGTGTTAAAATAATTAAATATTATTAAGTTACAATTATATTTTGAACGAATTGTATTTAATCTGATTTCCTTACCTTATTAAATCTACTTTACCGTATATACTTTATAAGACTTTACGATGAAAGATTGCGATTGAAATTTAAAGTTATTTCTGAGACTAAGAATTTATTGAACAATTGCTCACAAAGTCTTCGAAGTTATTTCTGACGAAGTTTCGCAATTACTATGCCTTACAAATTAAAATTACCCTTTCGTTTTCAGAGGCAATTCGGCTCCTGGAAGAGGAAGATCGCGTCTAGTATAGGCAGAACTCGTGCTATAGTGAAAGTCCAAGACCAAACGTTCCCTTGCTGCACACTGGGAACGATCAGGACGATTTTTTCTTAAAAATATCATGGCGGCCATCCACTGGCCGGGTTTCTTTATCAAAAAACGAAAACGGTCCTGCAGACAGCGTTCCACAGTGTTGCCCACCGAAATCATGCTACATGGACAATCTCAATTTTCTTTATGATTGATAATAAAAGAAAACATTGAAATATTTTTAGGACAACATCGTCATACAAGCAAAAATACGTAAAATAGAGTTCTTTGATACTGCGAGACATATCTTTTCGGGAGGAATGAAAAATTGTTGAGATTGTTAAGCAATATTAGTTCTGATGTCTATTTTTCACATTTGGAACCGTGGTGTGATTTGTGTACGAAGTGATACGAGAAAATGGAAGTGGCACAGCATGTTTCAAAAATTTGGGAAAAACAACATTAAAGGTTGTGCTCATTGCCCTGTTAGTTTTTGCGAGTTGATATAAAGGAAATAAGTAAATCTGAGCGTTGCAAGGTGAAAGAATTTCTTTAATTTATTATTTTATTTACATATGATCTAAAAGAACTTAAACTTACACTTGAGCAATGAATAAATTCAAAATGTAAACAGCACCAAATAATTAAACAATACAGCATCTCTTTATTAAAATCAATTTCAATTTTCATATTAAATTATATCTTGCGAGCAATGCATATATGTACATACTTTCTGCTCCACATTCTTCTGAAAATTCATGCATCATGTAATTTCCATTTTCAAACATAATCATGTGGAATAGTTAATCACTCTATTCATAGTCCGAAAAATATGAGAATGGTTAGATTGGTTTATATATGAGAAAATTTAGTAAGAATAATGAAACAGTTATAACATAATTTTACCGTGCATATATACGTTATAAACTCTTAATTATATTAACAATTTTTTCGATAAATGAACCTTTCATGTCTCAATAGACGAATTAATAAAAGCAAGTGAATAAAGGACGGTTACTGCCCACAGGTAGCTTTCAATACAACCTGCAGCAATTTTCTTATAATCACGTTACCTATCATTTTCTCTCTCAACCACTTTTTCTTCCTTAATTGTGATTATAACACAACGTTGTACAGAATTTCCATATTCCGCGTTCATAATTCATAGCTGCATTTAACACTTTGGTAATCCCTTTAAACTAAATTAATTTATTTTTTAACTTTATATGATTTTTTAGGATCACTTTTTTTTTTAACGACTAGTTTTGACTTTATTTAACAAGTAGACGCATTTTAGATGACTATGGTTAAACTTTTCTATAAACTATCTCAACGTACATTAATTATTCTATTTTCTTTACTGTAGTTTCTGTTTGCATTACCCGCTAAAGCAAGAGTTGAATACATACTTATATTATTCTCTTAATTCATAAACGTTCAAAAACGATAACAATTAAAAAGTATTAAATGTTAAAGATTGTAAGAGCTCACATTTTACAGGAATATTGCGATTTACCACGAACAGTAAGCACGTGTTAAAATTTTCATTAATGTTTGTTTTAAAAACTTCATACACAAGTTTCAAAAGGAATTGATATATCTTTATTTTAATAATATGTAGGTATTCTTCTTAGAAGTTTATCTCGTACACAGAACGACACGAATCCACTAACGTTGTAGTAAATTATTGCCCTCACAAGAACTGCAAGCGTAGTGATAGTAAAGGAATAGGTTCGAAAAGAATGATAAATTAATTAATAGAAGATAGCACTACGCAAAGCTAGATGATTAATATTTATTTCGGTGTTGATCTTGCTTTTTGCACAATTTCTTAATAATTGCCTAATCCAAACTAATCATAAGCATGGAATTCATTTTCGTATTATATTTTCAGAAATGTACAGTTTTGTCTTCAGAACTAATTTTTGCTTTACTTCGTTCTGTTGAAGTAAGTATAAATTGTATTTAATAATGTTATTACCTTAGTTTACTTTGAATATAGTGCAATTTTTAAATTTGTGAGTAAAACAATTTGTTCAGCTCTATAATAAAAAGAATGCTTTATTTACGACAAGTACCTGCTGAATAATGACATGTGTTAGCATTAAGTTACAACTATTAATTAATTATTCTAATGTAATCGATCTGAACGATTAACATACCCGTTCATCAATTTTAAGTAAAATATATAAATGCTTGCATAGCATAAATTGTACTTAAGATTAATTTTTCGACAATTAATTTATATCCACAATATCTGTGCTTTTATATTTGTAAACGCCTTTACCGTTGCATATCATGGCAGATTGCAAGGTGTAACAGAAATTTCTTAAACAAAATTATCCTGTATATCGAATTACTTTTAAAACTTGTAGGTCAAGTTCAAAATTCTATTTGGTTAATCGGCCATTTTGCACTTTAATCATTCAAAATGTGTTCATTATCAAACAGCAAAACAAAGTAAACAATGAAGCTTTAATCAACAATATAAAGCCCAAAATGTATCTTTTAACCATTAATATGATTCTACGTACGATAAATAGAATTTTTGAACATGTTTAAAGTTTAAACCGACTGTCCAACCTTGCAAAATCTTCGCAATAGTACAACAAAACTTTCTCAAGAAAAGACATAGCGATACAAGATTGATTTGTCATTCGCTCGCGTAGACTGAAACTTACGCACATCTACATTAATGCAAAATGTGATTGTATGAAACGTATTGATGTAAAACATTGAAATTTCAGCAAATAAATATTTAATGATCGTTGAACTTTACATTATGTATATTGTGAGCGTTAATTTTTAGTTTCGTTCGAATAACCGATCTTATCGTAAATTGTTTCATAAATAGAAGTGGATTACTGGAATTGTGAATTAGGTAAGTAGTTTAATAAAATGAGAGGTACTTGCATGACACCTGATTTCTGTTTGGACCAAAATTTTATTACCACAGAAATGAAATCCAGTTATAGAAAAAAACATAAATTAGTGCTTCGTCCTAAAGCACATATTTACAAGATCGAAATAAAATGTTATCAGTCTTTTTATTATTACAGCTTCATAGTATTTTACAATTTCGACTGTCAATGGTCTTTTGAATTCAGGAGAAATCATTTTTTAAATGCAGTAACTAAAGCAAAGGAAAGTATTGTGACCTGTGCATATGCATATACAAGTATTATTCATATCTGTATTGCCAGCCAAGGGCAAACGGGCACAGTAAGCCAAATGCCCAATCTAGGTGGGGAAAAACTCATAAATAGTTTTACGTTGTTCATAGTACGATGAAATATTATTTTAAAACTTGGGACTTTATTTTCTAGCGTTTTCAATGTACAGAAATAAATCACATACGTTAAATAAAGGATTTTAAACTTATATGTATTTATGTTACATATGTTATATTATTGATAATAAAATTTATAGTAAATAACACATAACAAAATATAACTAAAATTAGTACATAATATAAAAACAAAATGTAATTAGTACATAATAAGTATATATAGAGGGTATCTCACAATATGTATGTGCCGTTTGATGTAGGGTAGGGTTAACCAAAAGCCCCCTTTTTTTGTATAAACATATATAAAATGTAGTAATAACAATTTAGAGATAAATTTTGTATTCTGTATTAAGCTATAACCATTATATTTTACTTTTACAAAGTTTCTTGCCTGATATTTTCGTTTTTGTTAAGTTATATCACAAAATGTGGTAGCATGTCTCGATAAACTTATAAAAACTTTAAAACAATACGACAGGCCGGATCGCAAATATTCGCAGCTAAATTTGACTACAATTCGTTCTATACAGTTTACCCTAAGTACCATCAAAGTTTCAAAGCGAGACTCCTTGGAATTTTTTAATTTTTCACTATTAAAGTAAACTAAACCGCATAAAAGAATTGCATTTCAAAAAACATCATAAAATTATTGTCAAAGGCATTATTTTGTTACGCCTGTAGAGTATTTCTCATACGCCGCTCTAACGCGTGTTTCCCGAGCTTGCGCCTGGAAGGGAAGACGCCCAAAAGTTCCTTTGGGCTATCGTATACAAATAATTGGCGGCCTAAGCACGGTTAGCTGCATGACGACCGATTATGAGCGAGCGTGACTCGCGGAAGACTCCTAGGTTTCCTTTATATGGAAATCTGTAAAAAGTCCCATCGCATTTTGGGACTATATAAACCCTTTGGTTTCAATCATCTTCGGTTCAGGGCCATACAGTTACGCGCAAAGTCACGTCGCGTCACGCTCGTACAGAGTCGGATGCATTCAGTGAGAATTGGGCTTAGGGCACCATTCAGATCAAGTTAACCCGTTAGAATCCGCAAAGTCCGGTTGAAGTTCTTTCGGTATATGTACTTCGTAACCGATTCTCAGACCCCGCATCGCCAGTGCGTCAACACCGTACAACTTAGGTAATAATTTTCACACTATACAAATATATCGCGACAATTACACTTGGATAAACAATTGCTTGCAATATATATTTATTAATTGTTCACCATTAAATCGAGTAGATTCGATGAAACCATTCTTTACTCCGTAATCCTTTATATTAGTAGTAACGATCCCACAAATACAACTTAACTGCTCGAGTTGTATCGAATATTAATTTAAAGTTACGAGTCAACCCAACATTTTCTGCGACTCCCTGATTTCGCATCAGGTTCGCCTGTGCACCTTACTGACAAATTCCCATACGTATTCTTTGGGTAATATCAACCTTCGCCGGCCTAGGCGTGCCCCACAGCCCCGGCTCGTAACAAACTGGTGACAGCGGTGGAATACTACTAATTTGGAATTACCGTAAATTCTGGTTTTTAAAAATAGGTTCTATTACTCGTAGGTGAACATTTACGATGTACCAGTTTTCTCTAGTTATTTACTTAACTAATTTTTAAAATGGCAAATCCACAAGCGAACGTCTCTGCTAATGAGATGCTAAACCTAACAGTTTGGATTGCTAATCCAATGACACTCTTAACGCAACGGACGTGTATACAGTATATTACTTTGTCCATTCCGACCTTTGACGGGGAAAAGCCATCGTTGACGCACTTTGTACAAAATGTGGAAAGCGGATTAACCTTGATTCCCGAGGTTACGGAAGCGGAGTACCTTGCAATTATTTTAAATAAACTTATCGGCCCTGCACGTAGATGCACGATAGAGCGTAAATTCGACTCTGTTAAGGCGTTAATTAAGCATTTAAAAAGAAGATTCGGGTCTGGTAGAGATTTGTCGCATTTTCAAGTTGAGATCGCGAGATTACGTATTCGCGACAGAGAAAGTATTCGACGATACGTCGATAAAACAAGTCATCTTGTTTATTGCACGCGCGGAGCTATTCTTGAAAGATATCCGGATCACGCTGAAGACTTCATCAAAGAAATGGAAAAGAACGTTAAGGAAAACTTCATCGATGGTTTACCGAATCGAATTTCCTGGAATGTTTCGGCTCGGATTCAAGACTTAGGTACACTTGAACAAGCTTACGACGTCGTGCTACAAATAGACAGAAGATTAAGTAATCGGCAACGGTCGCCATCCAGCGAATCATCTTCTAAATGGTCACGCCGAGACCGCTACGTTCAGGATTCTCGGGATCATGGACGTGAAGTGTCGTACCCTCACTCGCCGACTAGATATGATCGGGTTAGGGAACGACATACCAGAACATCTGGATACGAAGAGTAACAAGAGAGGAAAGGACGCACGACGCCCTGGACTTTACGACAAAGGATTCCCTCGAGATCCCCTTCTAATCGTCGCGATTCATCGTATGTAGATGATCGGGACAAAAAAATGTCGATAATAAAAAATCCTGACAAAATTCGGAGGTCAGATTTATATTGTTGGCATTGTGGCACGGCCGCACATGACGGGAAGTCATCTAGGAATCGTCCGCGAAGTCCACATTATCGCCGGGATTCACGGGATTCATCCTTCGAATCAAACAAATCTGTAAACTACGATCGCGTCCACCGTACAGGCGACACGATGAGCGGAAACGAAGAAGCTTGCCAAAGGACAGTTCGTTTCTAGAAAAACGGAGACTCATCAAAGAAGCACCTGCACCAAGAATCAAGGTCAAGGTACCGGAACTGGAATCAGGAACGGGAGAATTCCTAATTGATGGTGGAGCTGTCAACCTGATGATCATCGATGTTCTTGGAAAAAACGCAGAAATAATTTCAAGAGAAGAAATCGAGCTAACTGGACTCACTACAACGCCGATTCACACACTGGGAACTACAATTTTACATATACAAGAATCTCCAGCATTTTTCTATGTAGTAAAAAAATCTTGCAATAGACGCAGATGGACTCATAGGAAGCCCATTTGTAAACCAAGAAGGAGCGGAAATTTCTTACTATCATGGGACTTTAACGTTAAAAAATAAACCGATTCGACCCTTACGTTTTTCAAATTATCAAGATTTACCTCAACAAATTAAGGAACAACAGACAGTTACAAAATATTGTATTAAGCCTAGAACATCACAGCAGATTGCCGGAAGAGTAGCAAACGTGAAAATAAGAGAAGGGTATTTACCGCGCATCAAAACCCACGAACAACTTTACATAGGAGAAGCAGTTGTGATAAATAACGATGGAAAGTGTCACGTCATGGCGATAAACACCAGCGAAGAAGCAATCGAGGTAGAGATAGAGCCCCAATTATTGGGGCCCTACGATATCTTGAGTTCATCAGAAGAAGATTTTTACCCGGAAATGGAACAGCCGTCGAGCTTCGAGATTAGGAAAGACAGAATACGCGGAATTTTACAAACTCTCAATTTAAATCATTTAAATAATGAGGACCGGAATTTCGTGACAGATTTAGTAGAAGAATTGCCTGACCGATTTTTTCTTCCAAGAGATAAACTCGGGAAGGCTCGTGACTTTTATCATTAAATTCGTACAACTAATGATATTCCAATTAATACAAGACAATATCGCTATCCATCTGTGCATCAAAAACAAATTCAAAAACAGATCAGCACTATGCTATCTGCAGGCTCTGCAGATAGCAATTCATATCGCTCTAAGTCCCCATATAATTCACCTTTATGTATTGTTCTAAAGAAAGCAGACGCACGGGGAGTTAAACGCTGGCGTCTGGTAATAGATTTTCGCGCACTCAACGAAAAAACAATTTCTGATAAATATCCCTTACCACAAATCACGGAAATATTAGACCGTTTAGGAGAAGCTAAGTATTTCTCAGTTTTTGATTTCGCAAGCGGATTTCATCAAATAGAGATGGATCCGAAAGATAAACCAAAAACTGCTTTTGCAATCCCCAATGGACATTACGAATTTTCTCGAATGCCTTTCGGATTAAAGAACGCACCACCCACATTGCAACGCCTTATGGATTAAGTACTCACTGGACTTCAAGGAACAGATCTTTTTGTTTACTTGGACGACATAGTAGTATACGCTTCATCGCTACAAGAACACCACATTAAAGTCAAGAGATTATGAAACCACCTTAAAGATCATGGATTAACCCTTCAGACCAACAAATGCGAATTCCTGCGGAAGGAAGTTGCATATCTCGGACACATTATATCAAAAGATGGAGTCAGACCTGATCCTAGAAAAATAAAAGCCGTTCTAGATTTTCCTACACCAACTACGCAGAGGAATATTCAACAATTCTTAGGACTTGTAGGATATTACCGAAGATTCGTACCTAATTTCACTTTAAAATCAAAACCTCTAATTAACTTGTTAGGGAAAGGCATGAAATTCAAGTGGACAGAAGAGCAAGATCAAAGTTTCAAACAATTACGCGGCGAATTGTGCCAGCAACCCATTTTACAGTACATATCCGGATTTTGATAAACCGTTCATTGTTACAACAGATGCATGCGAATACGCAATCGGGGCCGTACTCAGTCAGGGAGAGATAGGAAACGACCTGCCGATTGCCTATGCGTCTCGTAGCTTAAATAAACCTAAGAAAAATTATTCAGCTGGAGAAAAAGAATGTTTGGCCATGGTTTACGCCGTAAGGTACTTCAGGCCTTGCATTTACGGAACTAAATTCACACTCGTTACAGATCACAGACCATTAGTCTGGTTACATTCTGTTAAAGATCCAACTTCTAGACTCATGAAATGGAAACTCAGACTCTTAGAATACGAGTACCAAGTCGTTCATAAATCCGGAAAAACGAATAAATACGTAGACGCATTGTCGCGTAATTCTGTATCGGTTTGTTTATCATTAATACCATGAGAATGCAGGAATTCCGAATTCAAAAAACAGATACCTAAAATAGATCCTAACACTGATTCAATTGGACAACGTGACGACATCGCGACGAGATAGGAAAAATCGACCCAAGTATGTATCGGGACAGTAGCAGCTCAGATGAAACAGAACAGACCGGATACGGAAAGGTTCAACACTCACCAATTATACATAAATACCAATCCTTCCCAACTTGTCGAAAGAGATAACAATGCCAGATGAACACCAGGAAATCAAGACTAATTTCTTGCCTGCAGTAAATTCTACTCTTTTCCCTTCGCACGAAGATCAGACCTTACACGACGACTTCGTATCTGTTGAGGAACCATTGGAAAATACTATAATAGAGAATACAGATAATGCTCCTCAGGATTTGTTTAGTACACCGCAAGTGTTGACACCAATACCGGGTGTAATTTTACAAGCCCCAGCAAACCAGCTACCTGCGAAGACCCTTACCGAAGCAAGTGTTATACGACCACTCGATAACGGTTCGACCCGACGTGATTTGTTTCACCATACGCTCGACCCTTATCCATTCATCGCCTTCGACTTGGAAAATTCGTCTGATGAAGATGATTTGGAGGAGCCGTTATATCTGCACAACCGCACAAAATTACTGTCTCATCGAACACCCTCACAGCTGAAGCAGGACATTGTGTACATTTTATATCTGTCGACTGTAATTTACAAACCGACGTTTGGAAACTGTTACTAGATACCGAGATAATAACTAAACAAGACCTTCTCACAAAGCGACCGGAAAAGGGACACATAGTAACTTTAGATAATGAATTGTATAAATCTTTCAGCATAGTAGCCTCCAACAATTTTTATGATAACGTTAAAAAATCAGACGTCCGCACGGATTTGAAAATTCTTAAAGACACCTTAAATCAACACCATATTAATTCATTTGGAACATCTGCAACGGGAGATTTTCATAAACTACCGGTCAACGAATTTTTCAAGATGTTAGAAGAAGTTTTCACTGGAGCAACACAAGAAATTATTATTTGCAATTGTATCATCACTACACCATCCATAGGAGACAGACAGGAAATAATTCGCGAAGCTCACGATAGCTTAATCGGAGAACACAAAGGAATAACGAAGACATATAAACGCATTCGATCAAAGTTCCATTGGCCGCAGATGCGCAACGAAATTCAAGTTTACATCCGGAAATGCCAAAGGTGTCAAGAACAAAAATTAGATCGAGCAAAAACGCGTCAGCCTATGTTAATTACCGACACACCTATGGGACCATTTGATAAAATCTCTTTGGATACAGTGGGACCCTTCCCAATCACGCCTAGCGGAAATAGATACATCCTCACCATGCAAGACAATTTAACCAAGTATTGCATGGCGGTAGCAATACCAAATATTCGGGCTACTACTATTGCAGATGCTTTTGTCAGACATTTCATCGCAATCTATGGTACACCTCGCGCAATACTAACAGACAAAGGAACAAGTTTTATCGGAAACCTTATGACAAATTTATCCGAAATATTTAAAATCAAGCAAATTACAACTTCAGGATACACACCGCAAATCAACGAATCATTGGAGCGAAGCCACATCGTACTCACCGAATACCTCAAGCATTACATGGACAGCTACGAAGATTGGGATTTATTGATACCTTTTGCAATGTTCTCATACAATACATTTGTACACGAGGCAACGAATTTCACACCATACGAATTAATTTTTGGAGAACCAGCTCGAGAACCAAGTTCTTTTCCAACCGCCGAAAAACTACAGTCGTATGGAGACTATTTAACTGAGTGAGTTGATAACGCATATGACTAATATCCGCAATTTAGCCTCTGATAATTTAAATAAAGCAAAATTCAGATCAAAAAGCTATTACGATCGACGTGCAAAACCAGCAGCGTTTAACGCAGGCGATTCCGTTTACGTGATCTTGGAGTCACGTATCAATAAATTCGATCCACACTATACTGGACCGTATAAGATAATAGACGTGACAGACCTGAATAACGTAGTACTACAGAAAAATAATAGACTAATTACAAAACGTCAAGACAAATTAAAACACACCTATTCTTCTTCCGCAGTTTGAAATCAATCATGATTTACGCTTACTTGCTCCTATTGCCGCTCGCTGTCTTTAGCGATGGTCCAGCTGTAACATCAATTGGACAAAATACGGGACCTTTTTTTATGAAAAGTTGCCCGAGATAAGGACTTTTCACGCACAGTGGGGTTTGGTTAAGTCCCTGGATGTAAACAGATACCTTAGCCGTGCGCCACACGTTAAGGAACACATACTGTTAATTAATCAGCTTTGCGATCGACACGAATCTACCAACTGTCTCTCCAAGGAATTGGGACCTCGTCTAATCAAGAAAGAAAAAAGTATTGAACGCTACGAAAAATTGATTCGAGCGGCAATAGGCGATACTCCACGTTAGGAGACTTCATCACCGCGGCGCAGCGTTCCATTTGGCTTCGTTGGCACTATCAGCAAAATATTATTCGGAACGTTGACACAGACAGATGCAGATTATTACAACAACGAATTAAATAAAGTCTATAAGGATCAACGGGTAAATCACCGAGTTAATAGCGAATCAAACGCATATTATCAAAGGAGAATTCTCGGTCACACATGCAAGGTTAGTTAACTTAACAAAAACTATATCACAAATGACCAAAATGATGGCAATGCATTCGGATGCACTGCATGAGGCACAGTCAGGCATCGGCAAATTGCGTTTTGAAGCAGCGATAAGGGACTCAGTAATAGAAATTGAAAGAACATTGGACGATTATAGCACAAATCTGTTATTAATAGCCGCAATATTATTAGCAAAACAAGGAATTTTACATCCCGCCATTCTTTCACCTGAACAGTTGCTAACCTCTGCCCATAAAATTAAACAAACTCTGGCATACGAATTCCCTTTATCACCGGAGGAGTTACTCGCTGAACAAATTGAAAAAATAACAAATTTAAATGTGATTTTTACAAAAGGCAGAATACTTTTTGAACTCACCATACCCCTGCTGGAACGGAAATCGTACAATTTATATAAAATATATCCTTGCCCTTCGATACACAAACTTCAAGCATAGGATGTAATTTCATATATCCAGGCACGAATTCAATACATTGCAGTATCTTCGACGAACAGAAATATTTTACACCAACTGAAGAATATTTGAAGACTTGCCGTTTTTACAGCGGTCAATTCCTTGGACCAACTACGCTAACAGTATATCAAACAGACCGACAACTAATTTGCGAGTCTACATTGCTATTAAATCCCACCTCGATTGACTGGAATACCTGCGACATTAAAGTATCCCCATTTTTAAAACCATATTGTGGGATTAAACTACGCGCCAGCCGCGAGGGCAATGCGTGTAGTTGGGTGTATGTGTGTGTGTGTTTGAAAAGCGCGAATCGTGAAGCATGATAGATGGAATGTTTGGAAACGATGGTGTGATTGGCAAGGATGGAGACAGAGAGCGTGGAAGAATGAGTGCGAGAGAGACAGGGAATGCGAGAGACAGCGAGCGAGCGTGAGGATGAACAGGGTGCGATTAGAATGCGAAAGATTATCAAAGCGAAAGGATCGGAGTTGAACAAGAATAAAGTATAGTTTAAAAAGTAATCGAGGCGTTTTGGAGTATTGGTCCCCAAGTATTCCGACAATATTGGCAGACGCTACATGCACCAGCCACCTGGCTTTATTTTATACCAGAAAGCAAAAAGGCGCAAATCTACTGTAAAGGTAAGAAGCAAGTAACACGTAATATCTACGATCTGGGGGTATTTAAATTAGAACCAGGATGTCAGGCAACAATTGATTCGGTACAATTGAGATTATTTGGCAACCATTGGGACATCGCAGAACGCCGAATACTACCCTTCTGAATCGTATAACCTATCAATTATTATACCAGAGGTTGTCGAACATCATTTCGAAGCTCTGGAATTGAACGAGAAAAATACCGCTCGCTGGGACGACCTCCCAGCGGAATTATCACTTTCCGAAATAGAACAACGAGCAAAAAATTTGGCTACCCATCAAAGATCATTTAGAAATTTAGAGACTACAACTTTTTCCTCTTTTGGAGCCATAACAATTATATTAATGGTTCTGGGCGTCATTTCGATTATCAGATTTAAATTATTTCGAACCTCAACTGAGAAGTATTCTCCAAAAGAGAATAATGAAGTAATAACAAATATTCCGGGCACATCAAATCCATCCGAAGAAGGAAAAAATTTTAAAGCAAGCGCAACTGTCTACTAGAAAGACGAGACCATTCGAGCATCGCGCCTTCTTAAAACCCAAGGGTGAGGATGCGATAAGGGTTTCTGTCCTTAAAAGCAGGCCCTTGAGATCCTTGACTCCGCATAAATTGCATCAATGCATCAGAGCACATCAACACAAACCAAATCAGACGAAGGAACAAGGACAATTGCAGTTCAAACCGGATACCACGGAATTTGGCAAGCTCAAGCACGACTGGGAGTTGTACTTTGTGCAAATCTCTTTGAACCGGCGACAACAGGACGAATCGCAAGGGACCGGAAATCCTCGATACAAACGATAAAAAGCTGTTCTACATCAACGCACACAGTTGAAAAGGGGTCAAGGAAGCCTGCCCTACACCAGTTCGTGTTGAAGGAAATTACGGACAGCAATATTCGCGACTGGACACCGGGTGAGGAACTCACTGTGGACGGATCATGCGGACCATCAGCATCCAGGACTTTGGACCAACCGCGGGGTGCAGGGTCTTACACGTAGAGGATGTGACGACATTCTGGGTGACCATCGTTACGTATGAATAATATTCTCTTACGCTGCCCTCGCACGTGTCGTTCGATCTTGCGTAAAAAGGGAAGGCGCTCAAGGATTTCTCTCGTTATCATGCGAATAATAGGGCCTTTGATATCGACTAGTTTCATCATGACCGATTAAATACATCCGTGACCCGACGAAGACCCTGTGATCTTACTATATATGGAGGCCTCTAATGAGTAACCTCCATACATTTTTACACTATATAAACCCTTCGTTTTTTATCATCTTCGGTTCGGAGCCATACAGTTACGCGCAAAGTAACGTCGCGTCACGCTTGTACGGAGTCGGTTGCATTCAGTGAGGATTGGGCTTAGGGCTCCATTCAGATCAAGATAACCCGTTAGAATCCGCAAAGTCCGGTTGGAATTCTGTCGGTATACTTTTGTAACCGTTCTCAGACACCGCATCGCCAGTGCGTCAACACCGTGCAGACTTATTGTTAGGTAATAACTTACTCATTATACAATTATATCGCGACAATTACATTTGTACTACAACTGATTTGCAATACATACCGCTCGAGTTGTATCGAATATTAATTTAGAGTTACGAGACAAACTAACATTTCCTGCAACTCCCTGTTTTTGCATCAGATTCGTTCGCACGTCTTATCCAAAACAAGGTAACTACTCCAACCCAGTGGCTCCCGATTTCGCGTCGGGTTCGTTCACGACGTTTTACTTCCCTGCGGCTCCCTCATTATCGCAATGAGGTTCGTCCACGCGCCTGACTAACAAACTCACAAACCATATTCATTGGGTAATAGCTCTCTCGCTAGAGTTTGTTAGTGTGCGGACGAGCAAGTGCATATTTCATCACTGGGAGTTAATTAACGGTAATGGGTTAACCTCCTGACCGCAGCTTCACCAACGCAAATATTCTTTGGTGTTTTAAGACGTGGTATACATTTAAATAACCTTACTTGACATCGGGGTTGGCTATCTTCAATGCTATCTGCCGCATCGTTGCGTTGGCTACGCAAAGTAATTGGCATTTGCACTCTTCGAATGTCCTTCGTACTCGGCCTCGGATGCGGAGATGCTCCTGTACCGATATTTCCCAGGATAAGAAGGTGATGGTGACCATGGGCTCCGTGCCAGCAGAGCTAGGTAAAATAGTACTTTAAATAGTAAATAGTAAGTAACCCTATTTATTTTAAAATATGCTTATACTTTCAAACATAATATTTTTTATTTGATGCAGTACGCCTTTCAAATAGAAAATATGTATTTGGAATTTGTCGTTGTTAGAAGATATATCGAAGTATGGGCACCGACGAGGTATAAGAATAGACATTTCATCCAATGTATTTTTTCGGCCACGATTTTTGGGACCCGGGGTCCCATTACCATTTCCGTGTCACTCGCGACGTTACCCACAGATTATACAAAACGATGCGAAAATTAAATAATTTTAAAGAATTCTTTCATTCTTTGCCGTAATGAAGGGCAACAAGGGATATGAAACATTTAATGTTAATTAAAAAAATAATTATAATAATTTTAATTAAAGAAACACATTTTAACAAGTTTTCTTATTTCAATTGTACTATCAATACATGATGTGTCGCATACAATATTGTACCAAGTCAATTATATTATTACCAACTCCAATAATTATACTATTCGAACAACGCGTTTGGGTTTGTAAGAATATTCGAGGTACAGGAACGGCCGAGGCGGGCCATGTGCATTTTGAAGATGCACGCTGTCTTTGTCTAGCATAGCTTTCATTTGGGGCGAACAGTAAAATGGTTAAAAAAGGGCCATGGTGACGTAGGCGTCCTCACGACGGACGCTTTTGCCAATGGAAGGCATTCTTGTATAGACTACGGTCGAGAGAGCACAGTTTTAATAAACAGAACACCTTTTAACATATATACACGCCTACAGAATCATTGTAATTAGTAATACCTAATCGCGATAGAAAGGAGACTACGAATACCCTCTCATGCGATTATCTTACAGGTTATACGCGGTTTTTTTCTTCCGGACAATTTTTTTGTTTTTTGTCCCGACACATTTCATTCATATTACAGTAATTTCTCGAACAGCGGGCGCCGATCGGGACCGGCCGCACGCACTTGGAGAGAATGCGATAACTTTGGCTGTTTAGAAATTCGACACCGACATCGACGACCGTTGAAAGGGACAGAGAGTGAAAGTAGGGTCAGATAGCTACGTATCTGTGAGACAACACGAATGCAACTATAAAACTTCTTTATTGTTAATTATTTCGTTCTGTAAGTTTTATGAAAATATAGCTGAGGTTGTTGTGATTAAAATAACACCAAACGCGATATAATTTGGATCATATTTGCGTTGATAAATTATAGAAACGGATCCCACTGATTGTGAGCCGAGCATGAAACGATTCCGTACGATCTCCCCGGCCGGGGAGAAACGCTTTGCGCGCGGTCTAGTAAATCGACGAATGCTACCGTACGCGCGTTCTTGGACGGGCGAGACATGCTTTTGACCACCTGGTTCTTTCCTTTAAAAACATAAAGCCATACTACAATAATCATGAGTATCTTACAATACAATGGGCATACAATACAATACAGTTTAGCATTCTGTGAAAACGTTGATAATAAATCTCCGCGGTCAACCTGGGTTGTTTATGACCGAAGCTAAAGTTCAGTCTTGGATTGACTTTTCCCGAATTGTTATTTTCGTGCACTAATCCTTTGAACAATTATCTGACGGAACAGATATACATTAAAGTAGAGACTTCAATACGTAATTAATATTTTTTCGGAGTCAACTACCATGGTTATTTGCAACTGAGAAAGAAATAAAATAAGAAACTGAAGATTCCCAAATTTTTATTGTATGAACAGATTGTAACCAAATTCACTTTTTTAAAAAAACCTATCTACTTTTGTAAAACTACATTACATTGTATTAAAATATTACGAGTTAGAATAAAAATAAAATACATTACAAAACATATATTACCATTAATGACATTTTTTCCAGAAAATTATTATTACTTTATTTTTCTTACATGCCGTCACGACGTGACGTGTTAAAAAAGTAGGCTATACGCGACACACGGAATTCATCGCTCCGATGTGATTTCGACTCAACTCGAGCCGAACCGTAAGAGTATCGCCCGACCAGGCCGTAGTTCAATTTTCCTACCGAAACGTTGACCGAGAAATAGCTTTCCTGATTCTCCCTAAACATTTCACATATATTCACACAGTCGCGTGAGTCCTGTCCCCAACACTACTTCAGTAAATAATAGTTCTTCAAGTGACCACTGTTCATGAGCAGAGGACGCCCAAATCACTGTCGGATTTCTGCGTCGGTATGGCCGTCACGGTGGGCCACGAAAGTCCATAAGATGACTTGTCTATTCTTATATCTCGTCTGTGGTATGGGTCTAACAGTGCTGCCCTCGTCGGACGTACATATAGTCGAATCCAGATCACGCGGTTGAAAGTAAGTTTGTACTATATGTTTGAACTTTGAACCGATTGCAACTGCATTCTATATTAAAGTATTATAAAAGTCTTGTCGCGCTATTCTATTTCCATAAACCCGTAAAATACTGACAGTCTTCAAATATATTATTTATTTCAATTTTTTTCTTTATTTTGAATACCGCTGCTGAAAATAATGGTTGTCATTCAATATATTTATGAGTATAAATAAATTGCTGTTAGTAAGATACGGTCTATGTATATCGATAAACCGCAGTGCTGCGTATAACAAAAGTATTTTATTTTATTGTTGAGACAAAAATATTTTCCTTTGTGGTTTACTTATATTGTTGAAATGAAAATATTTCATTTTATGGTTCCAATTGTTAAAATGAAAATATCTAATTTTCCAAATTATATGTACATCCTCTTTAAAATACTATTTATTTTTTTAAGCCGAACAGAATCTAAGATATTAAATAATATTTAAAATATTTGCTTTGCCAAATATTACCCACCTCTGCGTGCCGATGACCGTTAATCTCGTTCGCGAGATCATCTTCTTTCGAAGCCATCCCTCGACGGCCTATCTTCAACGATTTGCTCACGATTCTTGACACGTCGTTTGATTAATAGAACCGCCTCGAATGCTCCTTCCATGGTTTGTATTTTTTCAGCTAACGTTACCCCCCTGTACACAACGCGTTCTGGTAAGCCCTCGGGGAATTTTTCTGACACGTCCTTCTCGATCCCCCGAATGATTTGCTCATCGTATCAGCAAATTGCTGCCTGTGTACAGTGAACTATAGTTACCTCCAAGATATAGCGTGTCGGTAGAAATCAAAATTGTCAGAAGTTCGAGAAGTTAAGCATTTGGACCATGGTCAGGGACACACGAAGACACTTTTCATTCAGTGTCAATGTAAGTTATATACTGCATTATTTGTATATGAAAGTGAAAATTCACGCCCATACTTTAATTTCCGATAGGAATTAATATTAATCTTTGGAAGGCAAACAGCGTTTACCAATTGAAGCACCGAAACACATGCTACCATTATTTTCTTTTGGAACCCTAAAACAGAATGCAACGCACTACCCTAAGTACCGAAGCATGAATGGATACCTTTCTTTGACTTAAACTATGCAGCAAATATGATGATAATTTGTTGAACCAAAAATGTACTGCATCTTAAACGGTACACTGTTTTCCTAACAATAATGATTTTTGCAATCGAATAAATATTATGAAACGCATGAGTTGAAAACAAAACTGTTGGCCTTGGCAACGTACTGTAAATACGACCCACGTGACAAGGAACGTGTTACAAATATAAGTATGTATTCCTTCTCCGTACTCGCTGGTGCTAAAGCTAACCCGTATTCTGCACTTTGCGCAAAAATCGACAGAGGTGGATTTTCCCTGCCGAAGATGGGTATCGACGCTGTCGCTCACTGTATACTATGTATTCCGTTCTGCTATGTTCCGTTGTATTATAATAAATGCACTTAAATATATCTCTACGTTTTGCTTATTTAAATTGCACCTATATGTAATTACAGTTACAAATAATCAATTAATGTCAAACGTTCTAATAACAATAATTCTAGAATGCTATTCTACAACTTCTTGCATAAGAACGCTAAGACGAATATTTAAGTCAAGATTGGCAATTACTATGCTCAAATTTCTCATAATATAAATTTTGTTTGCCATTAAAACTTTTTACACTGTTTCGACGTCAGTTCAAATTAGGGGGCTTCACGATGAAATCGAATATCGAGAGACATTTCATTTTGCAACTCGGTGCTGAATTAAACCAATAAACCGTAGTGGATAACTGAATTGCGCTTAACAAGATTGAAGTTCAATATCGTTAGCACAATTTTATAATGACTCCTTCCTCCGTTTTATTTCTTCCTCCGTGTTGGTCACTGGTTCTTTTTAATGTAGGAATCAGGTATTCCAAGGGAGATTCGAATTAATTAATTGCAAGGACAAAGAAAGCTGTGATATTTTGCTCCAAATGAGCCAGATTGTAATGCGATGATGGTTATGTTGTGTCATCTACAACGGCTAAGTTGAAATTAATGACGGTACATTCATTTGTTTTAGATATTTCAAAGTAAAATACAGCAATTCATGTTTTGATGTTCTGTATAAATTTTATTCTGAATTGCCGAAACAAAAGTATACTTCACAAAAGCACTGTACGTTTCATATACATATGTAACTGCAAAGAATCGTGTGTCTCGAATAGAAAACTGACTAGAAACTGATGCATATTGGAGATGGTCTACGATGCCAACTTATACTTGTTTATATAAACCAGATCCCTTCTCTAGTTATAAAACCAGGAACGATTCAAAGAATTAAAAGTCGAAAAGTAGACACTAGATAAACTAACAATAAGAGACTTCATAGAAGAGCACGTATTTGTATATGTATACAAAGTAAAATCCAAAATTTTTACTAAAAATTGTTACATGGTTTCAGTCGTTACGAACCAGGGCTGTGGGCTCCGCTTAGGTGGGCGAAGTTGATATTACCCAAGGAATACGGTTGCGAGTTTGTTAGTTAGGTGCACGGACGAACCTGATGGGAAACCAGGGAGCCGCTGGGATTGATGTATGCGAGGATGAACCCGCTGCGAAATCGGGGAGCCACTGGGTATGAGTATTGCTTTGTTTTGGATAAGACGTGCGAACGAACCTGATGCGAAATCAGGGAGTCGCAGGAAATGTTAGTTTGTCTCGTAACTCTAAATTAATATTCGATACAACTCGAGCGGTATGTTTTGCAAATCAGTTGTAGTACCAATGTAATTGTCGCGATATAATTGTATAATGAGTAAGTTATTACCTAAGTCTGCACGGTGTTGACGCACTGGCGATGCGGTGTCTGAGAACGGTTACAAAAGTACATATACCGAAAGAATTCCAACCGGACTTTGCGGATTCTAACGGGTTATCTTGATCTGAATGGAGCCCTAAGCCCAAATCTCACTGAATGCAACCGACTCCGTACAAGCGTAACGCGACGTGACTCTACGCGTAACTGTATGGCTCTGAACAGAAGATGATTGAAATCAAAGGGTATATAGTCCCAAAATGCATGGAGGGGACTCATTAGAGGTTGCCATATATGGTAAGACACGGTGCAGCTAGTCGATATCAAGGCCCCTATTATCTGTATACGATAGCGACTGAAATTTGTTGGGTGTCTTCCCTTCTTACGCAAGCTTGAACGACACGTGCAAGAGCAGCGTATGAGAAATATTATCCATACGTTACAGTCTGTAACGTACAGAAAATATGAAGCATTACATGGAACGGAAACTTAAAAAGGTTATGCCATATTTATTAACTTTGTAACGTAACATAATTATTGAAAGTATTGAATACATTAAGTACCGTTTTATGTTTAAAATAAAAAGCTATCTACAAAATATATAAACAAGACAGAAGAATCACGATTTACCTTTAGCAAACTAATATTAGAATTGGATTTAGCCATTTTCTTTTCATAAGAATCCAAATCGTACTACATAATTGATTCAGTAAATGGAAAGTAAATTACGAAAGTAAGGAATTCTGACGCTTTAGGAACAGATAACGTACTTCTTAAAATAATTGACCAGATAATGAATAAGATAAATGTTATTCCCACAATTACGTAGAAATTAATTTCACATACTGTTCGTGCCTGTCCTAGCGTACAGTGTGTACACTATAGTGTACACGTATCGAATAAACGTCAAATGTCGTGCATACATTGGCGTAATTAATTTACGCTTGCAGATTTTGACACCATTGTAGGGATATGTAAGTGAGTACCTATTGGTGTGAATCGTGTAACGTTCAATCGGGTGCAGTACTTTACATAATGCATCACGATATTATGAAATCAATTTTAAAATTATAATAGATTTGAAAACGTTAACCAACTTTTTTTGATTGTGGTTTTAGTTTCTTTCTATCATTTATTTACATCAAGGACGATTTTTTAAACACTGACAAAATTAATAATCACGAGGAACATGGTGTGCTACGAAAATTCTGATTACTGTTACGGGTCAGGGCTGTGTTACAGCACAAGAGTATATTACCCAGAAATATGGTTATCAATTTGTTACTTCGGTGCATGGACGAATCTGATGCGAAATCAGGGAGCCACTAGGTTGGAGTAGTTACCTTCTTCTACTAACAATAAACGCTTTTCTCTCCTCTACCTAACCTCTCTTTCCTACCACCACTATTATTCCTTGGATTATTCCTCTACCCTTCTGCGGACGCTTTTCCCTTCACTTCTATTTCTTGCCCTCCTTTTCTTCTATATCTCCCTACTTTTCCACCCGTCCTGTCGCTCGCTTTCCCTCCCTTTACACTTTCCCGGTATCCCTTATTTCACCTCAACCTGCTCCTCTCAATCGCCGGTTGGAGTAGTTACCTTGTTTGGATGCAACGTGCGAACGAACCTGATGCGAAACCAGGGAGTCGCAGGATATGTTAGTTTGTCTCCTAACTCTAAATTAAAGTTTGATACTACTCGAGCGGTAAAGTTGTATCAGTGTTTGCTACTAATATTATAAGGATTACGGGGTAAAGATAGTTTTTAACCAGTCCACGCGATTTAATGGTGAACACTTTATATATATATATATATATATATGTATTGCGAACCGAATATAATAGAATTGTCGCGATATAATTATATTATGAGCGACTTATTACCTATGCGGGGTCTGAGAATAGTTACTAATGTATACCGAAAGAATTCGAACTAGACTCGCGGATTCTAACGCGTTAATTTTTGATTCGAAAGGTGTCTGAAACCCAATCTCACTTAATGCAACCGACTCTGTACGGCCGTCACACGACGTGACTCCAGGCGTGACTGTGTAATTCTGAACCGATGATGATTGAAACCCTAGCGTTTATATGTATAGTCCAAAAATGTATGGGAGCTTATTACAGGTTTCCATATTAGGTAAACCTAGGATCTGCATCGGGTCCCGGTCGCTCCTAAGGGCGCCACATTATGTATTTGTATACGATAACCGATAGGAATTTTCAGGCATCTTTCCTTCCAGACGCAAGCTCGAGAAACACGCGTTAGAGCAGCGTATGAGAAATATTCTCCATACGTAACATTACAATGAATCTTTTCAGGATTATAGGTTTGTTTCGTGCTACCCCTTTGTTTTTCAAAACTAAAATAATCAAAACACCCCCCTTGAAGCTAAGAGTGAAGTTGAGTTTAACCTGGTGCGATTTCTTTTTTAACCAAGAAATTTAACAAAATGGCATTGCATGATTTTCTTCGATATGAATGTGGCAATTTAATTTGGTAAGGGAATGTTATACACACATAGCTTGGGTTACACTGTATCAATTTTTATTTTTACGTAGACTCGTGTGGTAATCTATTCGCACCTATTGGAATAATCAGGACTAATGGTCCTCGCTCGGCACCGCTCGCTCGCACCTCACTCTCTCCTCTCTCTCACGCGCTCCGCCAATCACATTCACTCTCTCCCACTCGCGCGCACTCTCAAATCATTCAATCACCACATGAATAATAAATTTTTATTTTAACAAAATTAATTAAATAATAATTATTATTAATCATAATTACCGCCTGTAGCAGGTACTACAGTTATCAAGCTATACAGGATAATATGGAAGCGTATCTTACACTCCAAGGGATGCTTTCATCTTGAAGAATCAAAATGTGGTTCGTAACAAAAATTGAACTCACATTATGATAATATAAAATTTGGTTTTTTGGTCCATCGAATGCCTCGTGTTAGTTTTCTTGAAAACATATCGGTACAGAGTTTTAATAGTAAAAATATTTAATGTCCAAGTGCATAATATATAATTTCTTTCTTTATTTGAATATGACTCACATTTCCCCCATCTATTCTAGAGAATAATATATTGACATTTTTAATTACAATTCTTTTACCGAAAATGCACATTCGATACATACATATACAGGGTGTCTTGAATTGAATTGAATTAACACGGTTAATTCAAATAACTTGTAAGTAATTTGCTGTGTGGAAACATGTTTCACACAAAAGTTACATAATTTCCTCGGGGACATGCAGTACTGCAATCGATTTTTTGTTACTTTATTTTTTTATCGAGATATGATGCGTACTTTCAGTTTTTCTTGTAAGTGAAATGTCTTATACATATGTACATCTTCCCGAATTCGAATAAGCCAGCAAATTCTAGGTAAGAATCTGTTATACCAAGTATTGAATAGAATGTTTCCAAATCGTTGCATCGGATGTGGTCGTAATATTGCATGTGCCGCAATAACTGTAGAAAAGTTTAAGAACGTTTCTCGTTCATTCACTATTCGATGATTATGCAACTCTATTGATTGTTACGGACAACACTTCGAACACTGTTTGAAATAAGACTTACTTTGGCAATATCTCGGTAGTTATTTGATGGTTTATCTGAATGCGGGAATAGATATTAAAATAATTATAATATTATAATTTTCAAAAAACTGTACGAAAAGCTTTCATATCTGGATAAAAAAGCGTAGTAACCAAAAATCGATTAAAACGATTAAAGAGATTAAAAATGAAACGGGATAGTTGACTAATTTTTTACCTTACTAATTTATATAAATGATCCATTAATATTTTGTTGACTTGTTGCATACCAAAAGTTTGCTTTAGTCAGGTACATGGGCTTAATTTTGAAAATCATTTTAACTGATACTAGGGACGGGGTTATCTGACTTCACATTTACTTTTAAGTGTTTGTGGAAAAAAAACGGTATGAACAAAACCTTAAATATTCTTTAGTTGGTAAAATATTGCATTAGGGCCGATCCAGTTTTCGTAAGCCCACCTGCCGCCACGTGTACACTACGCCCACTTGTCACCACGACCGCTATTATTATACATACCGTTGCATTACCAACTTGGTATTACCAAGTAATCTAGATCTTCTGGATCTCAGGATGAAGAATCTTTCTTTGAATAATGTGCGGCATCTCGGGAAACAGGTTTTCGACCGCCTTTATCTTATTTCGTATTCTTTTTCCTATTTTTCTTTGCAATCAGTTTTTTTTTACGTGGATGTTTTCTTTTTCTTGATGCAATGCTTCTTTTGTGGGTGAATCTGTTAAAATAGTAATTTTCACTCAATATACTTTTACTTTTGTTCCTTAGGTGAGGATGTTTCATTGAAATCTATTTACAGTTCTTTGATCGACTGATCGACTATAGCTCATCACTGTTTGCAATTAACTCTTCATTAGATGGAACAAAACTAAAATACGCGGTTAGTCGACTAATAGTCAAATATGAATGTAACGCCGACTATGCTTAGAAGAAAGGTTAGGCAGTCCGGAAATCCAGAAACTACATATGTACAAGTAAGTTATGTCATCCGTACACGACTCTATTTTTCGTTCGTGCGATCATTCGGTTTTAAGGGGTAAAATTAGCTTTTGAATAAAATTCGGATGGTTCTTCTTTATGAAATATCCCAAGAACGCTGAGAACATTTAAAAAAAAAGTGTAAACAGAACTTGCATCGCTGTATTGCGTTTACAAAACTGCGTGAACAAATTCTTTGAAGAATCGGTGATTTCGGTTTTTTTACATGGATTCTCACCCTTTGTACTTTATAGAGGTGAGGTGACATTCAATGATATGTCTTTTATTCAAAGAACTGCCCACAGTATACCTTTATGTATGTAGGAGAGAAAGAAAAAGGATACTGAAAAGTTTGTAGAGATTTCTCATAAAAGTTCTTCTTTTGAAGATCTTTCTGAAATGAGAAACGGATATTGACTATGCAACTTTGACCAAGGACCTTCTGGTCTCTAGGAAAGTAAAACACGGAGTTTCATTCAATATGAAACATCTGTCGCCCCCGCTTAGAAATGAATTCAGATTTGAAAAGATATTCCGCTTAGAAGCTAATGTACGTATGTATAAATTGTAATATTTTCAATACTTGCAGAAGTATAAAAAAACTATATTTTGGATACGTTTGGCAGATGATATCTTTTTATTTCCAGTTTGCAAACTCGTTAAAGAATGCAGTTCTGAGACTTATATACGATGTAACTCGAAATAAAACTAATATTCCTTCACTTCGAAATTGTATTTGCGAACTAAACATTTACAATGATTGCATTGTAGCTATAGTTCAACATAAGTTTCGCGAATCTGTTGAACCACTTCGACAGTTCGAGATAATGCAACATTATGATGCTGACTTGTATCAAGTGCAGAGTTCTAAAGCAGGTGGAAGTTGAAATTTCGCTATTCAACCCATCAGCAGCTAAATGAGCCTCGCTTCTATACGCGAAACTTTCAAGACTAACTTGAGATCTTTCTAAAACTAGTTCTGAATATTTTCTTACGAAACAGGCTCTTTCGCTGTTAATCAAAAAATCTTCTGCACCAGTCGATTTCACCGTGTGCAAACAAATATTTGTTTTGTGGGTACAAAAAGACTATGACTGTGTTTGGCTATGATATAAAATGTTTCTCGTATTATGGTATCATAAAGTTAATCCCTGTTATGAGTGAACTGGACGACAAGATACGTGTGGTCCAAAGCATGAGTTTTAGAAAACAAAGTTTTAAAGTATTTATTAAAATATGGTACCGTAGGTTTCACAGGTATACACTATTCCACAAATATGTGGGACATCTACTATATTTGTTTCTTATACTAAAATACTAGTTGAAATGCAACTAGGACCTAATATTTCACTATATTGTAGAGATTACCTTGAGCAAACCTCGCGTGAATGGAATAGAGGACAGGGATGGTAATAAGACTTTAATTTGTATAGAAGTGCGACAACCTCGCCGATTTCGGTGATTTTTGAATATGTTGTATGAATCAATATTTTGAACAACTTTTTCCTATGTATACAAACGCCGCTCGATCTTATTGTTAGTTTCCGAGATATTGGCAAAAAACTGCAGCTACTACGGCATTGAATTTTGCCTCTGTCAATTCTCACCTGGTCGACACGCAGTGCGACTCACAATGAAGTTTGGGCAACCTGAAGATTCAGAAACGTATGAAACTTTGCATACAAATAAAGTATGTCATCTGTAATACAACCCTATTTTCGGGTCGTGCCATAATTTCAGTTTTAAGGGGTGAAATCAGCCCGTGAAAAAAGTTCAAAAAGTTGTTTTTTGTGAAGTATCTCAAGAACGCGGGAGATATTTAAAAAAGTATAAGCAAAACGTGCATCGCTTTATTGTGTCTTCAAAACTGTGTAAAAATTTTGTTTAAAAATCCACGGAAAGAAATGAAAAAAATCGTGATATTCTCAAAAAATGTGTTCAGGCTGTAAACCTGATATGTAAACCTTCCTTGTCAGAACAGTTAGTCATAAAACAGCCCGTTCAGCCGCGAGGCCGTCAACACAGTGGGTTGATATTGTTAAATACTGGGCATATCTAAAAAAAATTGTTGTTGTTTCTATATAATTCTGTTAATTTTTTAAATCTTCTACTATTACACAGCAAATATGTAGTTAAATTTGATGAATTTAATCCATATTTTTCCCATAATCAGTCAGACATTGTCTTAAACTCTTGAAACTGTTCTACAATAATTTTTATATTTACGTTTCCAGAATGTAGTTCGCTGTTCAATTTTTATTGGAATGATTTTAGTTACCTTTCTTCTTATAATGAAAATTGACAAATATTTACATTGTTACTGCTTTACTACCAAATTATCATTTTTGTTATTAATTTTTATAAAGCTGCTTAAATTAATCTATTAATTCTTATTACTACAACTTTTTTCCTTTTAGTCGGTCAGATTTATGACATAGTCAACAGAACCGCTGTTTTTGGGAAACAGTTTTTAACGCTATATTGTCATGCACTTTTATATCGCATTACTAACCAAATAAGATTTTTCTAAAAACAAATAAATAAAATCAATAACAGAATTAATTTGTTGGTCTCAACTTTAGATGAGTATCGTCTAGTAATATTACCTATAACGTTGAATTAGAAACGATAAATGACGAAATCTGTGCAAAATGGAGCGAGTGCCTACTGAATTGTCATTCTGGCCCACTGTGGGTCCATGGTTTAGTTTCCGCGACCGAACAGTCACGCAGTATGTACATATTTCCAATTCCGCAATACGTTGTCGTTTACCTGTTCTTTTGAACACTCAGTATTGAAATTTGAAATTAGAAGTGCTGTTATCACTTTAACAACAAACAATTTCGTATCAGGGAAATTAAAGTAGTGGAAATTATCTTATCGGATAGCACAAAATATTTTCGTACGACGTACGGTATACATACATGCATCCCTAGAATGTTTTGCCAAACTGTTTCGCTTTGATCTTGAAAACAAAAATGATTTCGTAACTTCCGTTAATGCTTTACTTTGCAGAAAGGTCTGCTCTATCACGTGGCATAGTTAGATTTTCTCCTGGACCTTTATTTTTTGAAATAAATTCAAAGATATCAGCCACAATGGTCGCATTTTCGGTGTCCTTTTTGCTTTGATCACTATTTAAACACATTTATAATCTAATTACTAATTACTAATTATATCATTTTATTCGTGAAACTTCAAAGAATCATTTGGCACCAACGCAACTGAATAACTATTGCCGCGAAAGTACGAAACACTTCCAAAGTTAAAAATTTGCGATTTTTTCAAAATTGATTTTTTCAAAAACGTACAACGTACAAAAATGTACGTTTTGGAGAAAAACGAATTCCAGATTCGGATTCAGCACATTGAAGTCTACAAGAAATGTCTATTGAAGGTTACAAAATCAGACCCGTGTTGAACAGTGTAATCAATTGACTATCTGCTCCCTCGCCTTTTCGTGTACATTCCTTGTCATGTAGCTCAAATGTATCCTCGAAAATTAAAAAAGGCAACTGTTGGATGACCAACCCCTTGAGTCACCGATAAGGTATAAAGGCCACAGATTTTGCCCTAGTGAGAATCAATATTACTCACTAAGGTAGTCGATACGATATACAGTATAGGACCAGACTCCGCATTAGCTAAGGTGACTCAACAAGGGCTAAGGTCAGGCTTTCCCCCCTGAACATCATAATATATTTAATAGCGGAATGTCAATCGAATTCAGAATAGTTTTGGGCACGACGCATACCATCACTCTGTCGCGCAAACTCTTCATGGTATTCTTATATAAAACCTCTTTGTGTAGTCACTTAAATTTCGCGGCTGAGATGGCGCAGGAACGGTGGGTCGCCGCGCAGTATGTACATAGTATGTAATTGCAATTAGTATTACGGCAGTACAGTAGCCGAAGAGTAGGAGAACAGCAAGGACAAGAGACAAAGGGCTAAAATAAAAGTATCGTATTCCTCCATCCAGGAGTGCAACTGGTGATCGAGGGTAAAAGATCACCACATTTGCAAAAGTTAATTGTTGCCCACGATTTCATTTACCCCGGAAACCAACACAACTATGGATTATAAATGTTGTTTGAAATAAAAAATTCTGTTTGATGGTGCAGAAAAGGGACTTTGGGTTTTAGGAAGGAGGTAATTTATGTGTTCTGTTTTTCGGAACAGTTGCATATTGCTAAAAAGGACAAAGGGTTTCAGTGGGTGATAGCGGCCAGATGCCTTCATGAATGGTGGCGACTAACAGAGTTATGGTTTTCAGATGTGTGACAATGGACAGTTAGAGGCACCTAAAAGAAAATAGAAGGCAATACTAGTTCTCGTTACAATTGGCCGGAAGGCCTGGTACCTTTGTCCACTCCGCGTTGCATACTTTACAAGTCTGGAACTCGAAAGACTTGGTGATATTACCGAATTGCCTTATGTTAAGGAATCACGCTTGTTACATTGTTAAGAGAGTGAGACGGTATTTATACACACGTGCGAGGTACGAAAAGTCGCACCAGGCATCCTCAACGGTTAATCATGCCGCTTATAATCTATCACTAGTAAAAGCTTTTATGTGCGTTTATGCATACGGCCCCATATACAAGTAGACGTCGGTTTCGTTTAAATCAGGGATGAGCAAACTGCGACCCGCCAGAACATGTGACACGCGTGACCATGCGTGATTTTTTAACAACATTTGGCCAAAAGTTAAAACCTAATATTGTATGCGGGCCGCAATATTAAATACTTGAATATTGAATTTGTTATTTATAATTCTATTTATAAATTTACAATGTAACGTTTTTTAACAGTTTGATTTACTGTTTATTAGTAACATATGCAGCACCATGTATATGTACATATGGTTTTTTAATGAAATGGAATTAAATTCAATTGCGTCTTAAATTAAATTATTTGATTAATATATTTGAGTATTTAATATTACGGCCCGCGTAAAGTAGTCAATTTCAACTGTTGGCACACTGCGAGCCAAACCTCTCTCACCGGGTTTAAATCATTAAAAAGGTAGATCTTTCGAAAAGTGTCTAAGATTGAACTGGCCGCGTCACCCCAAAATTTTGTGATGCTATATTCTTGGACCCATCGTTATTATTTATTACTTTTAATTATTATTATTATATTAGTGTTTGTGCGATAGATTTTTTATCCCACATTTAATTTTGTACAAATATATTAACCTTTGCACGAGATATCGTCACGATGCTCTAGTGAAACGTACCCTTGCTGATTTGAAATGTAAGTCCATTGTCCCTTAATCGGTTTAATAGTTTTCTGACTTTGATTTCATGTTCCCTGAGCGATGACGAGTAAACCACCGTGTCGTCGAGCTATACGAATAATTCCATTCCTTGCTTCGCCGGGAGAGCTTGTTCCATAAGCCGTTGAAATGTAGACGGTGCATTTTCCAAACTGAAAGCCATATGTACGTACAAACTCATAATGTCCCTATGGTGAGGGAAAAGGAGTCTTCCCTTTGTCCCTCGAATGCATATCAATTTCCAAACCAAATCAAATACTGAAAAATACTTTGGGCTTCCTAGTTTGTCCTAGATTTCAGTAATTTGTGTTAGTGAATATCTGTCACTCACAGACTTTTCGTTGAGAGCACGAAAATCGATAACCATACGCCATGTTTTATTGTCATCAGCGTCCACCTTCTTCGATACAATCCATAAAGGAAAATTGTATGTTGAGACAAAAGGTTTGATGATTCCTTGCTGCAATAGAGTTCCCATCTGTCGATGAATTTCTTCCTGGTGCATCGAACGGTAGCGATACTGCGTAGTATTGACTGGAACATCATCCTTTACCTAAATTGAATGACGAAAATTTGGTACTTTGTCCAAATTATCTGCCGGCGGATGAAATCTGTCGGAAAATTCCTGCATAATATTTTGAATATGGCATTGTTCTTCTGTGTTGAGGTGGCTGCTTGTTACGGCACCCCAGATTTGTGGATTCCTCTTCTTTCCATAAACAGCACCCGTTCCTTCAGAATAAGTTATTTCATCATCAGAAATGTTCAAAATGTCATATGGATTCAGGTGTTGAGGTTCCAAATAAATTTCGAGTTCTTCCTCGCCAGTGTTTGTAGTCAAAACATAACATGTCGTGTCGTGTCGTGGGTTCTGACCGCAGCTTCACCGACATAAATATTTTTCGATGTTTGAAGACAAGATAACTAACCTTCTTCACATTAAGGTTGGCTAACTTTAACGTAATCTGACGCGTCGTCCTACCCGTAATCCTATACTGTGTTATCTGTTTGGAGAAGTTCCTCCATCCGTGGAAAATTTGTAAAGCGAATAGGCCTAATGGGCTGACCACTTGTTACACGTGTCCCATGGTGGTAAGAGATCTCTTCTCTCTCTCTTGTAATAAGAAGGGGCTCCCTATGAGACCATCCCCTGACATTGGTAGGTTGTCGATGACATAAAAAAGGTGCTGGAGTGCCAGTGATATGCAACACCGTGGTATTCATGCTTTGAATAGAAGAGGGAGATAACCCAGGTATCTCTGTCTCTTCTCTTGACATGATTTTAGTTTTGTCGTTTAATGAATCCAAAGGTAATAAGATTCTTAAGGAATCTTAAGGTAATAAGATTCACAAAAGCTCCACCGTCAATTAGGAATTCTGCCTGCTTGTTTTGTAATTCCGGAACATTAACCCTGATCCGTGGCATTGGTGCTTCCTTGACGTCTTTCTCCATTTGCCGAGCGATTTGTGCGACGTTAATTCTCAATTCATTAGACTTGACAATTATTAGTACAGATTGTCGCGGAATTAAGGATCCACCTTTCTCAGTCTTTACGGATCGAGGGAATATAATTTAAATTATAAGTTGCTTAACAGCAGAATTACATACTGTATGGTAAGAGTTTGTCGAATGGGACTGGAACCCGATTTCGCTGATCTTCAATATGACTATAGACCGACGTGGTACTAAAATGTGGAATTCGCTAAAATGTGGAAGATATGGCCGATTATCGATACTGTGCCGAGATCTTATGGATACTTAACTACGCTATATCGATAATATCGTTAAGGAGAATAGAGAGTAGAAGCAGAAATAATTCAATTAGAATGTAACGCGTATGAAATTAGTCGCTTATTATCACTATTTATTTTTGTTTCCCCTTATTGCAAACAGATAAACATGTAGATCTATTCGATCTGTAGATATAATTTGTAGATTTATGTTTAACTTCTAGATCCACGAATTAGAAAATATAGCAGGTGCGAATAATTATAGTTTCATTAAGTGTGTCGTGGTAAAATTTAATAATAAATGAATTGGCTATGCAGTTCAGTCGGCTAGGCAAAGAAGGAAAAGTAGATTTTATGCCTTGAAAGTAGCCAAAGTGACGACTGGTTTTGCAGTTATCATGTTTAGTTTTTATATTTGTTGGTATACAATTGAATACATTGTCCAAGTGAAATTCGGATGTTTAGATGCGGCAGAAAAATCAAAATTCTCTAAAAATATAAATGGCCTAGGTGGGACGCATAGCATAATAAAGCGATTGTAAAATATATGCAATTATAGAATATAGTCTATGTGCTTCCATTGAATAAAATTTTCATTCAATTTTGTACTCCTATGCACAAATTTCCTTTTTTTAACAAATCTTGAACCCTTTCTATGGGCGCGTCGCGAGGGTGCCCGTTCAAATCTGAATCGTACCGTTTTCGTCAAAGGAAGAACAAATAATAATAAACAATATAATTGTATTTTTGCTGGATATTTAAGAATTTTGCAAATCAATCGCAAATATGTGTATGACGAATCGAAGCCAGCGTCCGTGTGCACGAATGAGTAAGCTGAAGTAACTAGCTATTGCATGTGTGCGTGTGGGAAGAAAGGAAATTTGGCCAGTTCTAATCGAGACGCGAAAGTAAAAGATTGTGTTGCAAAATAGTAATGTGTGTACCTTATGTGTGATTCAACCACATTAAATATTATTATTAAATAATTAGGAATTCTCATTATACATCCCCCCACCTCCTAGTTCTACATGCATACTTCCCAAATGTGTATATTTAATTGCAAAGCCACTAAAACCTTCTACACTACAATCGCCTGTCGTCCAGGCAATCCAGATTGCCCATTTGCAAAACACTCTTCAAACGTACCCAGGTACCAAGTCCCTATCATAAACCCCTCACCGAATGCATAGCACTTCGCCACTCGGTTCCTTTACTTTCATTAAAAATGCATTGTCGCTGACACACATATAGTACATACCCCGTACATACATACTACAGCTATTACAGATTGGCGTTTGCTCCACCACTTCGTTCGAATACGCATCCACTACAGCCGTGGCCTTACTTTACATGATATGCGAGTACGCAAACTTAGCATGGATCAAAAGTGACTTGCTTCGCCGTCCGACCGTCCGGAGTCAGACTGGTAAAACGTTTATACAACGTACAGAGAATATTACTTTGGAATATTCGAAAAATTTTCTGAGGATTTTGATACAGTGCCCCTTCAGGACGTTCCACTTTGGAAATTTGACTTTACTACATCATTTTTAAAGAGAACGTGCGGGAACGGGGCATATGGACCACCTCAGGATATCCGCGTAACGTACAGAACGTCCGGAACGGATGTTCTTCGGGCGTACATACATAACATATCTTTGTCCAATTCCACTAACGCAAAAGATAGAAGAATTAAGAAAGGAATTCTCTGACGAAGGAATTTACAAAATATAATATTTTTCAGCCAATGCTCCAATTTTTGTTTGTACCTTCTTATGTGCGTCGGGTCCATAAAATAAAAAAAATGAAGTAAGTATGTATTGTGAAATACTTAAAGTAAAGTAGAATTTGGAGAATATTTTGTATCCAAGCTTTTGAGCGATAGTACACGAAAGAATGCGTACATACGGTAAGTAAGGTAAGGTAAAAATATTAATATCAGTATAAAGGAATTTCAATGGATACTGTACTCTATTTGGGACGATGGTGACTTAAATATCTGTTATCAGCGCAAGTAAGGGCACGTGCCACATGCCTGTATGGGTCTAATTCCTTTCCACATAGTGCTGTACCATTTAAAGATGCACAAGTCTCCTCTTTGTAATACCTGGAGCCCCAGGAATTCAATATCTATTGCTAATTCAGTTTTGCCAATAAATACGAACAGCTGGTATGGGTTCTATGAATTTACTAACTGTATTCCGTTCCTAATTGTTCTGTCATCGTGTTTAATTCTTCAACGACAGAAGATGGAAAAGGACAATGGAAAATAAGGCATAGAAGCGAGCGGGAGGCTAGAGTGTGTGCGCGCGCGAGCGTGAGCATATGGAACCGATGGAGATGTAGATCGCGAGGAAAAAATTCAATTTAGGCAGTATGATCGAGAGTTGCGAGAGAGAACGGTCCTTCTTGCGGTGAATTGCGTCTTCGCAACAAAATCCTACATAAATGAAAATGATTTATTCATCTTGCAAGGTACACCAGACTTGTAAAGCGGTTTTCATGTAAAATAAGGCTAAAGTTATAGTGTATGCGTATTCGGACGAATATATCCGAACTGTTGCAAAAGGGCAGTAAACGTCTGATAAACGTCAGTCTGTAATATAATAGCTGCAGTATATGTGTAGGGGAGACCAGGGTCGAAAGTAACAATTTGACTTTGCACTACGATTACGCAATAACTATTACATTAACAGCAACAAATTTTGTATTAACATCTTCCATAGCTATCTGACATTATTGAGATATAGTATTTTCGCTCTATGACAAGTAAGATCCAAGTTATTAATAAAAAACCGAGACCGGAGAAAGTGTTACAACCGCACCATACCTGGGGGCGGTTGTAACACGGCATGGGGTCGATAGTAACACAACAAAAAAGGAAAAGCACATACCTGCACAAGGAACATTTATATTACAATTTTAAAGCACAAAGAAAAAGTTAATTTAGTTTGCCGGAAAGTCATTTTGTTTAATATATGTATATATTAATTGCGCATCTACATATATTATTAGGATATGGATATGTATACTTCAATTGTCATTTGACAGCAAATATCTAAAATTTGCCGTAATAGCTATAATAGATTTTGAATTATTTACGATGTTACTTTCGCCGTGTTACTTTTGACCCCGGTTTCCCATACTAATCGCGTGCAGACACGTTTCTCGAGTGTGAGTTCACCTTTATGTTGTTTACATGCACGTTTAAATCCCCTTGTACGTGTGAGACAATCCTAACGCAATCTCAACCATTCTCGTACTTCAAATATTCTAATAGTAACAGCCAGGGTGCCCTTTGGTAAGAGAAGACCTACATACTACTTGAAATGTCTCGGAGATCCTCAAACCCGCGCACATCTCACTAAAGAAACCATCCTAATTCTTCGTCCTGTTTTTACAACACGAAACATTCTCCAAAATCATACACGTTCTCAAGTACTCACCAACCATAAATTACCTCCTTCCCTAGAAATCCTAACACCCCTTCCAGTACCACTTCCACCCTTATTAACTACCAATACAAAATCCTATTTCCACTCCCTCGCCATAATAACGTCCAATAGTATTTTACCAATAGTTTACATTTTCCACACGCCACATCCTGGAGACAGAATTTAACTAACGTTCAAACTGTACGCATCTAATTATACTTGGAGTATTTTATTCAACGGTTTCACGACATTATTAGTGATAGTGTAATTAGTGATACTGGTATTGACTGTAATCAGTGCATATTATACATGGTAATAAGTGACATTAGTAGGCATTGATATTTATAAGTGTAGTTAGTGGTTACAATGCATCCTAGAAAGCCACATGTCATATTATCAATTAAACAGAGACAGGCAATTATTGGACAATTGAAAAGTGGTATAGCTGTGTCTAATATTGCAGCAATATATAATGTGAACCGAGAAACAATAAGGAGAATAAGGCAAGGTGCGTTACGTTTAGATGCATTAGTGGACAGCAATGAAGGCCATGAGCAGATTAAAATATTTAAGAAGCCAGTGTACGAAGATTTGGAGAACCAGTTGTATACGTGGTTTGTGGAGAAACGAGTTGTTGGCGTTAAAATAACAAATGCACTGCTACTGGAAAAAGCTGCAGAATTTGCAAAAGATATGCAAATACCGACATTCCGTGCCAGCAGAGTATGGGCGAAAAATTGTAAAAAACGGCTCACTGTTCGACTGTCAATGTTGCACGGCAAACAGGAAAGCGCTGATAAAAATGCAGCCACGAAAGAAGAATGTTTACGGAAATGTGAAGAAGAGGGAAGCAGAGTGGCAGATGACGAAGAAAACGAGACTGACCAAAGTCAAAACAGAGACGACAGCAATGATAGTGTCATAGAAATTAATAGAGATCAAGAGGAAGCAAAGCAGAGTGGGCGAACGAAGCAGGAGTTCGGCGAATTAAAATATATACACGAACGGTTGAGGCACTTATGTGCCAGAGATCCACAACATATTCGGGAATTCTACGAAGTTTTAAGACGATACCATTTTGGAGGCTACGGTAAAATAATAAATTCATATTACCTACATTAAATTGCAATTGTATTTTTGTTAGTGGCAAAATATTGTTGTATGGAGAATGATTCTCGCTCCTGTGACATTACATTCGGTGTTCATAACAGTTTATAATTTGTACTGATAAGAAATTGTAAGAATTTGTATCAACATTTTAGATGACGAAACTACGCAAGGAAGAGAGCGGGGTCATTCGTCGCATCAAAATATGTAATAAGTTAATATATGTATACATAGTTCCAGAATCATATATACCGGTTGTTATCGGATACACTAATAAAGAGGAATAAAGTTATTAATACCATCATATGTAAAAATTGTCCAAACCATATCGTGTCATTTTAATCAGGAGATCGTAACGAACATTTTGGTAAAATTTCATTTAAAACAGACCAAAAATGAACAAGTTTAATTTTTAATCTCGTTGATTACTAATACATGTACTAATAACATTATGATCCCATAATTACAAGGTAATGACTTCCACACAATTTTGTTTTTCACACTATGTAATTAAAATAAAATGCGTATTATAGTATACATGTAAGTATGCCCTTGTATGTTATTGAATTCACACATATAATTTGTATGCCTATGTTTATAATAATATGTATTGGGATCCCGATACATTGCATGATGCAATTTGCATCGTATAGTATGTAGTCAGTTGCGGGATCTCCATTTTTCGATACGCTTTTCGGGATCTCCAAACGTTCGAAAATTTTGACGTTGGAAGTGTTTTGTACTTTTGCGGTAATAGTTGTGCTTGGTGCCAAATAATTCTTTGAAGTTTCACGAATAAAATGATATAATTAGTAATTAGATTATAAACATTTAAATAATGATCAAAGTGAATGGGACACCGTAAATACACCCATTTTGGCTGATATCTTTCAATTTCTGTCAAAAACTATGGGACCTGGAGAAAATCTAACTGTGCCACGCGATAGAGCAGATCTTTCTACAAAGGAAAGCATCAATAGAAGTTCTACGGTCGATATTATTATTTTACATTTTCCTTTCATTATTATTTTACTAGGAGTAACGTGCTTTTGTACTTTGTGGTACGTACTTATTCAGTATTAACAAATAAATATAATTCAAACTATATCGTGTTCGATCTCATTTTAATCAGAAGAATCTCACAATACGTTAGTCAAAGTTTAATGAAGAAAAGCTAAAAAAAATAAAGAAATTCGTCGTTGAATTAGGTTAGTCATACTGTGGAATCGGCGTCGCAGTGCGCGCCGATCTCGTGGAATTTGCCAATGAACAGCCACCGATTGTGTTTTGTTTGAAGCGTGTGTGAGAAACAGAACGAATACGTGTGTGCGAGAGAGAAAGAATGGGTCCTCCAGAGCAGACCGTGTTGAAACGTGTATGAGAGTAGAGTGCGAAAAGAGGCGATTCAATAAAGAATACAATTAATGATAGAAAATCCCACAATACCGATGCATGCAAATCAGTCAATGTACCCTACTACAAAAGCATCAAAATTTGAATATTTACCAGATAAACTACCTTTATTACAATATAATCCAAAAGCCAGTACTGACAAGAAAGAGTTCTCCAAGCTATGTATGCCGAGATACGTGGTAACTAAATATCACGAATTTTATAATAATTTACTCGTAACATTATTAATTATAAAATATACTTTTGTAATGCATTATCCGTAAAAACAAAAAGAACATAATAAAAACATATATTTTCATTTTCGATATCAATTACTTAGGGACAAACGGGATTGGCACTAAATTTAAATGAATGGTACATTCAATTTTCTCTACAACTAAGAGGTGACACCTACAGGATACAAATACAAATGTTTTTCACGAATTTGGACTACATTAATTTTTAATGAAAAAAATAGAAAATTTTGTGTGCATTTCGGATATTGTATAATTAAGCATTTTTAGCAATCAATGCAAATCAAATTTCATAACTAATTTAAAGTCTGGGAAGTTTTTTCTTCCTCCTGATAAATTTGATTTATGGCACTTACATAGTTTTCTACAAGGACCCTGCAATTATGAAAGCATTGATACATATATAGTAATTCCAATGGCAGACCTTGTACATGACCAATGACCATATGCACAAGCAATGAATTGTACAATCTTATTGCCATAAGAACCTATTTGTTCATAATTAGCTGAACCACAATCGAAATTAATGGTCTTGTGTGAAAGAAAATTGGGCACCATGGCGGATCATATGCAAACGGCTGCTTGTGGTGAGGATCGGGAAATTCAAATGTATCTTTCAAAAAATACTGTACCGTGAAATTCAAATATTTTCCAGTGGTGGAAAAGCAATTGCCACAGATTCCCCTTTCTTATCGTAGCAGCAGGATGCTTGCAATTCGGGCTATGCAAGCAAGAAGCGAGCGTCTATTTTCCACTGCTAGGGATATTGTGAAGGATAGAACAGCAAAATCCTTACCTGCAGATATAGGACAACTCTGTTTCTTGCACGTCAATGTGAATCAAATACGTGAAATAAATTCGAAATTATAATCATTTTCCCTATTTCTTTCCTACCAAATCATCAGAAAATATGCAGTAAAAAAATAACGAAAAGTTACATTTTACAATTTCTTTAGAATAAGAATTCAAACATTACGTTCATACTTAATAAATATTAACCTAATTAATGTAACAAGAAGCTTCCAAATAGATACAGGTTTTACACGCATCACACGCGTAGTACCAAGCTACGTATGTATGAATATGTATGTATGAGTGACGTCTTGGGGTACGATGACAGTGCATCCGATATCGGTCGATTCTAATATCAGCTAGTATTATCCCATTTGCAAATATGTACATGATGAATAATATTGGGCAAAACTTAATTGAAGAAAAGGATGATCCCGGTGTGGAGGTAAATTTGATATTTAGGAAGGAGGTAATTTGTGGTGCGATTGTCCTTTACATTGTACAGTATGGTATTTCCGGATCTACCTGGCCAAAAGTCGATTTTAAAAATTTGTTCTAAGCTGTAAAACTTTTATTACCCAAGGTAGTTGAATATGCAAGGATCAACGTACTGGTATTCTTTTTGTCATTTGTGCACTTCTATAATCCTGTAATTTTGTTCCCTCGAATCCCACAAATAGCGGTTTTCGTAAACCAGAGAAATTAATTCTTCAATGCCCACAACTCTGTCCATGGCTAGCAATTTATTACTCTGTGGGGCACAACAAATCAAATTCGTTTGATTATTTTAATCTGTTCTGACGCCTTCGTGTAGTCGAAAGAAACATAATAATGCGGATCTATATATGTACATACATATAATTATTATCCTCAAGAATTTCTTGATTCCAATAGTTATTATGGTAATATTTGCTTCTGTATGTGGTAGCTGATCGAAACCTTACGCCCCACCCATAGAGAGATAGAGTTCGTACAATCAATCGGAAAAAATTGATGTATATGTACATATAATGTAACCACTCGTATAAGAACTAATGCATTTGATTGTTCTGACGTATTCATCAGAACGCCACACAGTGGTCCGAAACCGTAAAAACACGAACTAAATTCATTGCACTCATATTGTTTGGCAGTGCAGCCTCTTCGATTCGCAGCGATCTAAATTAATTCTTCTGCTGTGTAAAATTAAGCTTCAGTTACCTTTAAGTTTAGAACTATTAATCGCTCGACCTAACATCGAAGCTTGTTTCCTCATTTCTCATTTCTGAAAAAATTGTAAGCTTCGAATTTAATTTGATTTAATGTAGGCTGCGTATATAGGGATATGTGTATATGTATACTGTGCTTTTCTCACTCACTTGTTAGTGCAGCAGGGATAGATCTCATTTGAGATCTAAAATGCTTAAATAAAAAAGAAAAAAAAAATATTTCATTGCACCATTATTTGCACATTATTCATTATGAATAGAAAGATTTACCGCAGTTCTCGAGTTAAAGAATATAATTGCAATTAAAAATTCTCTTATTATAATTATTTTAATAATAATATTTGACAAAATGTTGTTTAGTCGAAATGGTTCTGATATTATCTGTGGTGTGTAGTTGTCTCTCAGGTAGATCGGATGTAGAATCTACACATCCAATGCGTGTTTATGATGTGATTTAAACGAACGAACATGTTAGCAAAAGATTTAAAATAATAAATATATATAGAATTATTTAAAAAAATAAAATTAAACACAAAATTTTTGATAGAAAGAAAAAAGTTTATGACTAAACAAAAGGAATCTAGTCAATACAAGCATAGTTATTCATAAATGGATTTACTTGTATGTAGGGCACTTTGGCGTTTTTAGGAAAATCGCCTAATTGACGTTTTTCCCCACTGTGCGGCGTTCTGACTGCCCATATATTGTTATAACTTTCGGAGTTTCAAATAGTTGCAAGAAATTTTTCTGCAGGCATCTTAAGGTGGTTCTAACAAATACTTTTATATAAATTTTACCGGTTCCGCGAATATCCATCCCCCCCCCATAGAACACATTAAAGTGGAAAAACGGGGGGGGAAATAGGGATTCGCGAAAAGGTATTTTTCAAAGGGTATATGTAAATACTTAGATACCTTTCATGTTACATGTACTTGTAGCTGGAAGAATACTCTTTAAAAATATATAAACATATTTGAGTTAGTTCCACTCTGTAAAAAAAAATAGCATCGCAAAGTATAGCAAATTCAGAAAGAAATGAGATCGTTCCAAAGTGGACATATTTTCCCCCCCTTTGAAAGTGGCTCAGGCAATTACCAGTGCCCTGCGGCAATCCATTTTTTGCCAAAATTTAGTCTATACATATAAGGAACTCTGCCTAAAATTTCATGCACTTCGAAGGAGGTCGAAAAATTGAATTTAGTTCGTGTTTTTACGGTTTCGGACCACTGTGCGCCAGTTCGTCCGAATATGCATCCACTAACGGTACCCCAAATTCTCAGTCTTGCGTTTAAGTGCGATCCAACAATGTGCCAAATTGCTCAGATAATGTATATAATGCAATGAAGATTGATACATATGTATTTGAAGTGTTTCCTCAGAGTAGCATCACAGAAGGCTTTCAAATGAAAATGAGAACGTGATGATGCAACCCGGGAAAAATTTTCTGGATTCCTTTTAATTCCGCTAAAAACGCATTTGCAACGAAGGATCTTCCTTCCATGTATAAACAACGTCGACCACTATTTCGTACCAAGAGATACTTATTGCGTGGGATAACTTTGATGAACATGTGCTTCTTCACTCCGTACAAGCAAGAGACTATAGCCGTGGCCTTTTAAATATTTTCCCCTCCTTTTATTTCTTGAAAACTTTCCTTCGCCAACATGCCACTCAATTTTTTTGCCTTATTTTGAACATCGAGTTTAAAATAGTAGGACAGTTTACTTTCTTTGCACAACAATATTAATGATACCTACGACATACTATTACCAAGGACTTCTACATTTCCGGTTACATTACAAATTTATTCTACAGCAATACATTTTTCTTCAAATGATGAAATCATGATGCTCAAATTGCACTGAACGGTGATTAGACAATCACAGAGGTGTTATCCTTTATTAAATTAAATTAAAATTAATGTTATGCTATATGCCGTCAATTGAGTAGAATTTAGTTTCTAATAACCGGAGTTAATGTGACATGAAATAAAGCAATAAAAGAAAATTTAAGATATTCGTTTAGATTTGCTATCTCTTCTTCAATGGTCTCGAAATTTAATTCGTACTAGAAGATTCTAATAAATTAAATAAACTGTGAAAAAAGTAACTTGTTTCCAGCACAACAGAATATTGATCTTTGTTTCGTGAGATTGTGCATGCCAGTTCGCAGCTGTTTAAAATTTACGATCCACAATGTGCCTGCAACAATTTCTACATACGACGAATTTATTTAGCAAAGCTGCCAAATAAATTTCTCGTATTTCGCGGCATTATGATGTTCTGTCCTGTACCTCTGTTTATAAGGCGATTTCGTGGAATGTACATTTACATACAACCAGGTATATTTCAAAAAGCTAGTTTAAACATACCATGCACCCGAGTGTTGTATACATATAATAGTGCGGATGTACAAATAAGCCTATAATGCAGATAACATAAATTCTAGTTAAATTAATCATCTGCAAATTCCATTAATAGACGATAGAGAGTACAATAACGAATTATGCGAACGAGGAATTAATCAATTATACTAGTCTAAGTAGGCAGTGCAGGACAGTATGTATGTACATACATACTACATATGTATTTTGTAGGCGTCGCGTCATGCGTCGAGCAGTCGTATTCTGTATTTTTTATATTTACGACTGTAATTAGGACTACGAATACAATTTTACATTGTTTACTTTCTGAAGTTATTTTCTTATAATATGTACCAATAATGCACCATACATTATCATGGGTATCTTACAATACAATGGGCATACAATACAGTACAGTTTAGCACTTTGTGAAAACGTTGATAATAAACCTCCGCGGTCAACCTGCGTTGTTTATGACCGAAGCGAAAGTTCAGTCTTGGATTGACTTTTCCCGAATTGTAATTTGCGTGCACTAATCCTTTGTCAAGTAACTGACCGAACAGATATACATTAAAGTAGAGACTTCAATACGTAATAAATATTTTTTCGGAGTTAACTACCATGGTTATTTGCAACTGAGAAAGAAATAAAATAAGAAACTGAAGAAAGATTCTCAAATTTGTATTGTATGAACAAATTGTAACCGAATTCACTTATAAAAAAAATCTATCTACTTTTGTAGAACTACATTACATTGTATTAAAATATTACGATTTAGAACAAAAATAAAATACATTACAAAACATATATTACAATTAATGACATTTTTTCGAGAAAATTATTATTACTTTATTTTTCTTACATGACGTCACAACGTGACGTGTTAAAAAAGTAGGCTATACGCGACACACGGAATTCATCGCTCCGATGTGATTTCGACTCAACACGAGCCGAAACGAAGAGTATCGCGCGACCAGGCCGTAGTTCAATTTCCTACCGAAACGTTGACCGAGAAATAGCTTTTCCGATTCTCCCTAAACATTTCACATATATTCACACAGTCGCATGAGTCCTGTCCCCAACTCTACTTCAGTAAATAATAGTTCTTCAAGTGACCACTGTTCATGAGCAGAGGGCGCTCAAATCAGTGTCGGATTTCTGAGTCAGTATGGCCGTCACGGTGTGCCACGAAAGTCCATAAGATGTCCGGCCTATTGTTTATATCGTCTGTGCCCTTGACACTGGGTGTAAGCACAACATTACGAAGTTCTTAGCCGAAAAGCGCAATTTTGTTTACTATAATTATTTATAGTAACAATTCTTGCTACCCAAGCATTAGCATAAATAGTAGATAGTAAATTAGCATACAAATTGATTAGTTAATAGTGAAAATTCTAAGTGTATAATTAATAGGGAAAATGGCAGGTCGAAGGCAATTAGTTTTAACCATCCAACAACGGCTAGAGATCCTCGAGGACTTGGAATCGTCGCAGTCCGTGTCAGCAGTAGCGGCTAAGTATGGGGTCCATTCCACAACCATAAGACGCGTAAAAAAAAATGCCGCGAATATAAGACCATTTATTGGAAAAAATAAGGAACAAAGAATGCGGCAAAGGATAAGGACACCAGTGTACGAAGATATAGAACACCGGCTAGTGACATGGTTTCTGGAAAGAAGAGCATTGGGAGATATCGTCACGGACGCTTTAATGTTACAGAAGGCAGCGAAGATCAAACAAAGTGTACCATCTTGTTCGGAATTTAAATGCAGCATGGGCTGGCTTACAAATGTGAAGAAACGCCACAGTATACGCCCTCTACGTGTATATGGCGAAAAGGCAAGTGTTGATGTCGATGTGGCAGAAACTTTTGGGGAAGACTTCAAGAAAATATTGGAAGAGGAATCTGAATCTCCAGGTTATGTAACAGACTTTTTATCCACGTGTGAAGAAGCGGAAAGATTTGCGGCCAATGAGCAACCAGCCGAAGAAGATGAAAATTCAGCACAGGAAGAAGAAAATGATAAAGAAGAAGAACGACGCAAGGACTGGGCCCCAGAACGTGTAATAAAAATGATTAAAGAACTCCAAGAAGGGACACAAACTTATCCGCTGAACGTGCAATTACAGCTCAGAGCCCTGGAAGCCTCTATTTCGTTGTTGTAAGTGCAGTGTTCGTGTAGTGTATAAGTGCAGTGTATAGGTGCAGTGTATGAGTGCAGTTATTGTATTACTTTAGTTATGTAAGAATATGGAAGAGGGGTTTTTAGTGGTTAAACCCTAATACAGGGGAGTCCACACTACCAGAGAGATGGTGTGCAAAAAGCATTTTTCCCTCTTCTTGAAAAAAAAGTCAATGGGTAACAGTTTTATTATGTAAAAATATGTATAAGTCAATATGATCCAAATTATGTATATCGTGTTTAGTCTCATTTTAATCACAGCAGCTTCACGAATATTTTAATATAATTTTCATAGCGCAATACGTAACAATAAAAAAAATTCACGGTTGCATTAGTGTGGTCTCACAGATGGAAAGACATTTAATCTTTCAATGATTACCCCAAGTATCAACAGCCGGGACGTGTCGGCTAGAACCCGGGGGGATTCCCCCCAGTGGTGGGGATGAAAAGCACTTTGTCTCGCTAGAGGACTGGAGCCGCACTCTTCAAGATATTACTGTATAATAAAACTTTGCAGGCTCGGTGCCCATTTTTTAGTATGCAGATTATTGTTACCTATTTTATATAAATTCTAAGAGCTATGGCGAAGAATTAGAAATGCGAACATCAAGCCTGCTAATTTACGTTTAGTTGTATTAAAATAGTTATGCACCGTAAAAGCAACAATTTAATTTTCCCGTTCTAATCTTTTATTTGTTAACAAGGTTGTTAATAAAACATTATCCTAAAAATAATAATTATTAGCTAAATCCATGTCCCTTTCTTACGGTGTGCATCATTGAGATGCGAACTACACGTTCGTCGGAATAGAATACGCAGCCACTGGCACCACCCCACTTCGGATAGCCGATTCGGAGTCTGCGGACGACGTCGTAACGCCGAAATTCGGCTCCAGTGTAACCGTAGCCTTAGGCGAAACAACAAGGGCTAAGGTTAGCCCTTCCCCCTAAACATCATAATATACATATGTATATAGTAGGGGAATATCAATTCTACTCAGAATAGTTTTGAACACGAAGCACACCGTTACTCTGTCGTGCACACTCGTCACGGTATTCTTATATAAAACCTCCTTGCAAAAGTAATTGTTGCACACGATTTCGTTCACCCCGGAATCCAACAGCCTTGCCAACAAATTATAGATTGTTCGCATTTTAAACTCTTCGCAATAGCGAATTCTCTTTGAATTCACATAAAATAGGTAAGAATAATCTGCAAGTTTCAACTTGCTTCGAAACGTAGCTCGCGTTTTGAGGTTCGAAACACGTGTTTCCCCCCCCCTACTTCTTTACTAGATGTTCGGTCTCTAGCGACAATTGGCATGCCGACGAGTTCGCATTCCTGTGACGCACTACGTGTAAGATGGACATGGATTTGGCCCAGTATAACTACTTCTTGGACAGTCCTCTTCTAAGATTTTTAATAATAGACGAAATATTTTCGAGGGAGGAAAATGAAATATTTGCTTCACGAGAAGAGAATGGGGAATACCACACTTTATTTCCGGTTCTGTTAAATCAGCCGGATAAATTTCGAGAATATTTTCGAATGACTGCTGAAACATTTTTCTACATCTTAAATGGAATCGAAGAATCACTTAAGAAGCAGTCAAATTTTCGAGTTTGCATTTCTCCAGAAGAAAAACTTGCGGTTACGTTAAGGTAAGGAGTGTTTTGTTATTAATCATTTAAGTGCAAAAAGGATCATTTTTATTTTCAATGTAATACACGCGCGTGTGTGTGTACTATTCTATGGTGCTTGTTTTTTTCGCGCTTCTTCGCCACAGAAGACCTGCTGTAACTTGATACGGATTATCAACTTCCTGTCTTCGTCAACTTTATTTAACAGCAGAACTACTGATAGATTTTTCTATTCGATGGAGATAAACAATTGTCATTCTGTTTTATTAAAAGTCACCACAAATTGCTACAACGATACCTATATATTAATAATTTTAAAGTAAACAATCTGAAACCAGTCTGTTTGACTTACAAGGAAGGTTAGGCAACCCTAGGATTCAGAAACGTATGTAACTTTGCCCACAAGTAAAGTATATCATCCGTAATACAACCCTATTTTCTGTTCGTGCCGTAATTCGGTTTTAACGGTCGAAATCAGTCCTTGAAAAAAATTCAGAATGTCCTTTTACGTGAAATATCACAAGAACGTTGACCGATATTTAAACAAAAAAGTATAAACTTGCAGCGCTTTGTTGCGTCTGCAAAACTGCGTAAACAAATTTTGTGAAAAAGCCTTGGTTTCTATTCATTTTTTCTCCCGGGGAATTTTTCAAAAATAATTTTCACGCAGTTTTGTAGACGCAATAAAGCGATGCAAGTTTTGTTTATATATTTTTTAAATATCTCTTATCGTTCCCGAGATATTTCACGAAAAAGAACTTGCGGAATTTTTCAAGAGCTCATTTCACCCTTTAAAACCGAATTATGGCACGAACAGAAAATAGGGTTGTATTACGGATGTCATACTTCACTTGTATGCAAAGTTTCATAAGTTTCTGGGTCTTCCTTGTTAGTTGGTAGTTCTAGTGTTAAGTAAAGTAGTAAATTAAGCAGGAAGTGATAGTCCGCATCAGTCTTCTTTTCGTTCGATTTTCCTTCTATTTGCTCCAAGTGTAACAGTGTCCCAAAACCCTTTGATCTCTCGGCTTTTGTTCAATGGTGTTGCATCCGGTATTCTCGTTCTCCTCTGCCTCGGCGTTTCTTCCCCTTCGCTGCCTTCCGCCGAAATCCTCCTTGCGATGTGGCGGCTGCTCTCTGACCTCTTCAAATTCCAATTGTGGGAGATTGCCGCTCAATTGTCTGTGGATGAATTGATCGTGCAAAATATAACCGTTGAATACGAAAATAAATTGTGCAATGTTTATTCTGTTCCAGATTTCTTTCTACTGGTACACCATTTCGAACTTTGAGCTTGCCGTATAGAATGTCACATGCAACAATACGGAAGATTGTATACGATACGTGTCTCTCCATATGGAATTCCTTTGGCGCGCAACATATGCCGATTCCCTCCACGGAACATTTAGAAAGTATCGCGAATGATTTTTTTAATAAATGGGATTTTCCAAACTGCGTTGGATGCATTGGCGAAAAACATATCCGTATTAAATCTTCTAAACATTTTCCAATCGTAGTGCAATGCGTAGCTGACGCTAACTACAAATTTAGTACTATAGATGTGGGGGCTTATGGAAAACAAAGCGATGGCGGAGCGTTTTCCTCTTCAAACATCTGTAATCGTTTAGAAACTGATAACTTCAATATGCCAAAAGCTAAATTGCTTCCAAATTCAGAAAATTTAGTACCTTACGTTTTGTTAGGCGATGAATCCTATCCGATCACGCCATATTTAATGGGGCCACATTCTGGACAAAATCTTACGAATGAAGAACGAAACTTCAATTTCAGACTGTCCAGAGCTCGACGAAGTATTGAAGGTGCATTTGGTATATTAGATGCGAACTGGAGATGTTTAAAAACTCAGTTGCTGGTACACCCTAAGCGCGTCGATACAATAGTAAAGTGTGTTTGTTTACTCCATAATATAGTTATTGACAAAGAGGGTTGCAACGTGTCTGGCCAAGACATTGCAACTAACAACGAAAGAAATACAAATGTTTCAACTTGAAACTTTTGAGACGTAAATCGTACTGGTAGAACAGCCAGTACTGTTTTACTGTTATTTGTAATTGTCATAATACCATTTGATATTGATATTATCTATATAGTTACTTGTAAGCTAATATTTGTAAAATACGTCAATAAAATGTTGTAAACCAGCAAGTGTAACCGTATAATTTTAACGTACCACATATTTATAACGTCTATGTTGTACCAAATTTACAATCGTAAATAAATACTATTCCACTTACCGCTCAAACCTATTGCATCACTAATTCTCTCCCACTTTTGCCAAGACATGTATCTGTGTGGTAAGTTACCACACAGATAACTGGTTACCGCTGGTAACTCATGCTCTTCGTTTTCTATAAATTGGTCTCAGAGAACGCCAGACATATCCTTGATGTTTCAATATCAAACTCTGGTAGTACGTATTACTTTTACTAATGTTTAAAACAAATAGTAAAATATTTGGTAGCTGTCTTTCGCCTTGGGTGCCTCACTTCCTTTATTGAATTGGACAGGTATGTTGGCAACGCGTCGAGTCTCGTCAAGCCCGAGTGTCGGCTTCTGAAATAAGTCCCGGGGAAAAAATTGGTTGACGGTATATTTTGCGACCATGTTTTATATTTATTGATTATTTAATGCGGCTACAATGTTCATTCAAAGTATGACCTTTCAAAACTCATTTTTGTTATTTGCTGTCAATGACCGGGTCATGAACTTACGGTTTTGGAAAGGTAGATGATAAGAGGCATAATGAACCGTCGAGAGTGCCTGGTACGAATCTCGGCACTCCTCACGTGTGCAAAAATATCGCCTCACTCTTTTTAATTAACCAGTCGGCTGTGGGGACCTCTGTTCAGAGCGCGCACCTATGTATGTACCTGTGTCGCGAGAATCAAGCGATGACGGGTATAGTCGTCAAACACAGAGAAAGTCTCGGTGTTAAAATATTGGATGAAAAAGACGGCTTTATTTTATAAAATGAACAATTGTATTACCAATATTTACTCATTCAGTTAACATAAACATATACTACATACATAATAAACAAAAAACTCAGGAAAAATCAAATATCTATAAAAGTAAAAAATTCAAACTGTCGCGTGGTATTCACCACAGCAAGAAGCGACAGATAGTGACACTTTACACATCGAATACCAATACAGCGATTCTTTCCTAATCTTATTTTATATCAAACTATAACTCTAACAACTAAAAAACATTATCGTCGCAGATGTATAAATTGGCTATACAAACTGATAGGCAGTTCCAGCTAGTGCATACGAGGATGCATGAAGTCATTTCAAATTATTTATACGTTTTATTTGTTTGTTTTATTTCGGCTTGACCTCAAAACATTCTAAACATATTGAAATTTACAACTGAATATTTTAGTTTTGACTAAAATTACAATTTAAATAGCAAATGGTAACTAAATTTTACGCATGACGGATATAGTCGCCATAACGCGAAATTTTGCCATTTCTTTATGACGGATGTAGTCGTCAACCACAGCCGACTGGTTAAGACCGTAAGAGCGTGCGTGCTTGACATAAGTCATGTCGGAATTCATGGCGAATAAGAGAGACAAGGAAGAACAAATGCGAAATCGTCCACGTGAATTAATTCCTCAGAAGTTGTCCTTGCATACAAGAAGCAGTAGCACCGAATTCAATCAGCACGAACTGCAATGGGAAAGCAATCAACGACAAGTACATCTCTGCAATGCATGTGCATATGCATTGTATGCACAATGTGTATAGTATACATGCATGTATGCACATGCATTGACAAAATATAAATGTGTGTACGTACTAAAGTTTTTATTAGGGGAAGGGGGTGGGCTTCAGAACTACGCGGTCAGTCGATGACCCTAACGCCCGCGTTGTTCGAGGGAGCACTGTATAAAAGGTGAAGTGGGCAGAGGTACATACCACGGTTTTCTACTTTAACACATCTGGAAAGTATAACCCTGTTAGTTACCTCGAATCATAAAGGCATCTAGCATTGTGACCCATCGAAACCATTTGTCCTTTTTAGCAATAGAGTAATCCCTTGAACAACACGGGGGTTATGTACACCAAATGCCCGCGTAGACTGAAATCCGCGTTGTTTCGGAGGCCTTCACCCCCGCTTTCAACCCCACCACGATCAGGCACACAAGAACTGAAGTATGTAGATACACATATATGTTTTCAATGCATGTGCATATATGCACATGTGTATTTCTTATATTTAGTATCTACATTCTACATATACAGGAATGTATACATAACTACATATAAAGGGTGTCCCAAAATTCACGCCAGAAGTAATTTTTATAGAAAACACATAAAGTATACAGTATGGGGTTATACATATATGCAATAGAATATCGGGTAAATGGCCTCGACGGCTTTGCTGGCACATACGCACTCTTTTGTTGAAATTTACCCTGATCGTTTTGCATAAATGTGGCTGAATTTCGTTGATTTTCTCCTTCAAGGCGTGGGTGGTCGTGGGCTTCTTGGCATAAACCTTAGACTTCAAAAAACCCCAAATGATCTGGGCGGCCAATTCTGATCACCAAAATGGGAAATTACCAGGGGTGTGCGGGTTCTCGCCATTTCGGTTTCAGGTCGGGTCGAGAAAACTCGGGCGAGATCGGGCGAGCTCTCGAAAATGTGATTCTCGTCGAGATTCTCGAAAGTATCCGAACGCTTCGAGATCCCGAAAGGCGTACATATCGAGAAATCGAGATGCCGAAACTGACTATGACTATATGATGCAATGTCTCGGGATCCCAATATGTAGTGCTTACATATTATTATGAACAGACAGGCATATCTATTACATAGAAATCACAATGTCCGACCAATTTTAACTTATTTAGCTTTTGTAAACTTCAAGGGCCGTCTAGTATAGTTTTTACTACATTTTAGCGTGCAGAACGTATGTATGGATCACGACCAGGAAACGACTCATGCAGTAACTAAAATATTGCACAACAATGAAAACGCGTCCTTCTTTCGTGTAGCACTCCATTTTTAATAACCCTGAACTTTCAGCTGTCACGCTATTTTTTTTTCCTTGCCAATACTTTACCGCACAAACGGCGCAAAATTCAAATCTTGCGTAATGGGACACCCTATATATTATATAATTACACTACACTACATATATTATTTATGTATACATATATGTATTCCGCATTTTCGCAAACGTGTCCCATCCTACTCTGACGTATTCTAACTATTTTCGCGGCTTGTTGCCGGTTTCTCTTTCCCGGACGATAGGAGTGGGGAAAGCGTAAGAATTTGTTAATTTACTTTTTGGGAGCTATTTCATGACAAGTTCGAAAGTTTTTCAACATCTGGTCGACACTTAGCCCGAGTCAGTATACCCCGATCATTAAACGGCTTGCCAAGTAACGAAGGCCGTCGACCAGCTATGTACATCGAACTCAAATCGATAACAACCTGTTTGGAAAAGAATATAACAATTGATTTGTTTCTAGGCTTAAAATAAATTAATTCGAAATAAATGTATCCAGATAAATAAAGAACACTTTCCGAAAGATAATACGTGTTGTTCGAGGGATTACTGTATTTAACTTTCCCTATATTTGTTAAATAGTTGTAATTGTATTAAATTCTATAATTTCAAATCATCTGCCATTTTGCCCAATATCTTCAATAATTTATTTATGAATGTAGTTCAAAAATACATTTGATTGTTTATTTTGCACTGATAATATCAAAAATACATATACATATGTACATACACATATGTATGCCCTAATTGTACGAAATAAAGAAATAAGGGATTTCTTGTTAAGAAATGCAACATTAGACATTCAACATACTTTATTTACAGACCAGTTAATAATCAATCGAATAAATTTCGACACGGTCAAAGCTAACGCAATTTTTGCGGAATAGTTTTTAGCGCTTCGGTCATCTAGGTACCAGCATTCACATGGTAAGGATTAAAATTAAATTACAATTTCAGTTGACACATTGCTTTCTCTTTGTTAACAAAATAGTAACTACCCTGCCATAAACTGCTAGAGTTCCGACCGGGCATGCAACGGTAGCTTAACTGTAGCGGTTTCACACCAACCTTCTGGAGTTTTACAACACCTTGCGGCTCATGGCGGTTATTTGTGCAACAGGAAAGACTCCGTTAATATTCACCGACAGAAATGCCAAAATCAATGCGACAATATACAGTAATTTGTCGAAGAGGGATCGTAGTTTGGGATCGCCGCGATCACGTAGAGTGTAGGGATAACTTTGCCGTTTTAGAAATTAGGCACTGACATCGACGGCCGCTGGATGGGACAGAGAGTGAAACAGTGAAAGTGTACCAAGAAAAAGTCCATTGTAAAGTATTGGAACCGTGGTCAATGGCATAATTCGGCGGACACGCTATTTGTTTGCCCATGTGCTACACTAGTTGCAGGTAAAATTTCACATTTCACATTCTTTCGTTACTATCAGGTATCTTTGACAATTAATCCATTGTAATCAATTATTATTATTAGGGAGTATGTTTTTGTATTTCTGAAACCAATTTAACATTGAATTTGCACCGTACTATTATTGTTACAGAAGAGTCTAATGATGGCATTTTATTGTTCCTGTCCTTAGGTATTTGTGAGTAAGGTAGCCATTTATGTGTTTTGAATGAGTAATGGGGACTTACAGTGTCAAAAGAGATTTACATCGAAATGAATTGTCACTTGGAGAGTACTTGAATGTCTGTGATACCCTTTTAGAAAATAGTAGCTTTTTGATTTAAATGTCTGTGAATTCTCTTTGAACAATGGTAGCTTTCGAATTAAATGGAAAATTGTTGGTCCCATGCAGACGTAGGATTGTCTGAATTTATATTAAATAGGGGAAACCATTTATATTTGTCTTATATTTGACGTTTAAAGCAGAGGAATCATAGCTTTTGTAATTTACAATGTTTTAAATATTTTAAGGCGATAATATTACGTACATACAAATATTACTAAATCATAAAACTTTGTTAAAATAATAACTTCACAAATAATAAGCTTGACAATAAAAATATTTAATATACAAATTTGTTCGCTATTAATAATTCGTTGTAACGTCTCGTTGTCCTTTTTAAAGTACACAGAATACAATTTATGTATTGCATTCAAAAAAACAGCAGGCAAGGTTGATTGATTCTCCTTAGTACACATTTTTATCGAAAAGAAATTATATCTCCTTATGCACTCTAAGTTATTCTTCTTAATCAGAGTTTGGTCGCAATTAAAATCTTGAATTCTTAGAACTGAAAATGGATAAAGGGAAATTAATTTATGCCTGGCCGTGAAGTTATAATGGAAATAATTTTAAGAACATTGTGTTTAATGAAAAGTCTCCAATAAGGAGAGAGACAATTAAGCTTGAACGTTCTGGCACGGATCGCAATGATGAGTTTAAGAGTTTGAAGCAAGTCAAACTAGTTACTCTCAGTTAATAGACGAAAGATAATTAATTAGAAACTTTCTCGTGATCCTATTTCGAAATTTAGTTATTAAAGTAGTCTAAATAAAATAGATTCGACTCAAAATTTAACATTGGATGAATCTTCTAATTATGTCAATGTATTATACATGCTCATCAAACCAAATGTCTTTAATGCTGCCGAAATCACGCACACTTGCACAACGTATTCACACTTACCAGTCGTTTGCAATGCAGGCTTTGGAAAATACAACAGAGTAGTATGTATCGTTGCCTGGGAATGGTTTGCAATATTTGCACTCTAAAGGTGGATCGATCAAAGAAAATATGGTTACCATTTGCCTGCAAGAAAATTAGTTTTACTAGTCACGTACACATTTATAAATGAAGCATAAAAACGTACGTTTGCATATTCTATGAATATTAATAGGTATTGGCACTATTTTGCATACTCTCGTGTGGATTGATTGGTCATTGATTATTATGGATAACAGCAATTATTTTTTCGGAGAAGTTATTTTTATTTCTGGTTTCTCTGACACGTAATAAGGCTATCGAAAATTCTAGAAATATTTTGAAAGCGTTCCTATATTACTGCATAAAATTATTGGAAAGTATAAATATATAATATGTGATTCCTGCGATTCGTATGAATTACTCGATATTTGCAACAGTATATGTATTCTAATAATATGTGCTCATGTTTTGTACATTCTTGGTATAATTGAAATTTGTGTATGAAAAATGCAGTAGAATTATTGACAACATTCAATACATATGACGACATTTGTTAAATGTTAAATCACTACGTGGCGTTGTATTTTAGAAATTGAAGTAACCTGTAACCGCAAAACGATTTTACGTAATAACCGATGCACCAAATAATTGATCTTTCACTAACTTTATGGATTTCAGTATTTGAATAATTGTCCTACGTAACACGTTACGTCGTGTAATTATTATAATTTTTTTCTTTTCCAATGACCTTCTTTTTATAGCTAAAGGAAATACTAAAATTATAAAGCATATAAAATTAAAAAGGAGTAATAAATAAAAATAATTTATTTGTTCCAGGTATTCAGTCTATCATATTAATAACTTTAAATTTTAATACCTTTTGTTATTATGATGCTATTCTGACTTTATTAATAATGAAAAGATAAGATAAAGAATATACAATAAATAAAGTATTACAATATGGAATATACATATGTATACATAATAAGAATTACATTACAAGTCCCGTTTTTCGTATAAACCTATATAAAATTTAGTCATGGCAATCTCGAGATAAATTTTTTAATTTGTATTAAACTATAACCGTTATATTTGTTGAATTCCGCGATGGACGAAATCGTGTGCAACACTTTATTGTAAGAATACCGTGACGAGTTCGCGTGACAGTGTGGCGGAGTGGCTTCTGTCGGAAAAGATTCTTGTTTCATGGAACTCAACTCAAATGAACGTCTATTTCTTTGCGCGCCCTTCCCGTGATTGTGCTCTTAATATACAGGGTGGCCCAGAACATGTGCATTATTTTTAAAAAAGGGGTAGCTTAGGTGATTCTGAACAACTTTTTCCTGGACCAAAATATTGTTTGAAGCTTCGTTTTTGAGTTATTAACGGAAAACACTGGCCAATTACAGCGCCCGTATAGCGCGAGCTCAGTGACAATCGCGCGCGGCCGTGATCGGGTGCATCGAGGGGCGACGTACGCCAAATATTACAATCGTCTTACATTAACAATAGGGTGTAATTCTTCGTTATTCATCAATAACAATTAAATTAACAAGTCGTTTAATAACTGTTCCATACTTTTATTCGTTTTCCGAAACGAATAAAGTGTTTTATTAATTATGAAAAAAGTGTTTGGATGATTAATGTTAGAAAAGGGTAGTGAAATAAACTTATCCATTCGACCGCGCTTTACCTGCTTCGACGGTGTCTTGCCATATGGTCATTGTACCGATCTTGACCTATCCTAACAATTTAAATGTCACGTCCCGGCGATCGATACAGATCTGATTCGCACTTGTTTCCACACGCCGCGCGCGATTGGGACTGAGCTCGCGCTATACGGGCGCTGTAATTGGCCAGTGTTTTCCGTTAATAACTCAAAAACGAAGCTTCAAACAATATTTTGGTCCAGGAAAAAATTGTTCAGAATCACCTCAGCTACCCTTTTTTTTAAAAAAATAATGCACATGTTCTGGGCCACCCTGTATGTATAACAATAATAGTGTTATTTGACTCGGGTGGACTTGTTCGAACACGGCGTTAACTTGCTTTATAAAGGTTCGCAATTTATGTATACCGGTCACCGTCGGAAAAGAACCAATTTAATAAAGAGTACTAATCGGGCACTAATTTAATTAAGAAATCTATCGAGAGTTGTGGGTTTGTGCATGAGGTGCACGAGAATCTGCGTTACGTCTGGTTGCCATGATTTACAAATAAGGAAATGGAAACGAAATAAAAGGGGTGAGAGTAATTTTTGGATTGCGCTCACCACGGTGGTTCCCTGTGTATGTATGTGGCCTCTTCTTGCAGTCCGATGATCAAAAATTACGTGCAACACTAACTTTTGCAGACAGTTTTATTGTAAGAATACCGTGACGAGTTCGCGTGACAGTGTATCGGAATGGCTCGTGTCGAAGAAGATTCTGACTGCAAATGGTATAGCGCTAATGTATATATGTATATATATATCGTGATTTTCAGGGGGAAAGGCCGACCTTAGCCCCTGCTGAGCCATCTTAGCCAACTCGGATTCTGACCCTTAGTATCGATGACCACTACCTTAGTGACTAATGTTTATTCTGACTAGGTCAGTATCCGCGGGCCTTACGTCTTATCGGTGATTCAAGGGGTTGGTCATCCAACATACTTTACTTTTATAAAGCTTTCTGGCTGACACATATTCTTATTTTACGTTGAGTTATATCAAAAAATGTTAGTCCATTGCTTGGAGTAAGATGTCCCTAAACACTTTATACTCAAGTTTTTATTTAATATAAAATTGAATAACCAAAGAGCTCCTTTTTAATTAACAAATACTTTATTACAAATATTAAACCATTCATTTTTGGTATATAATATTAATAGAAATTATTGCAACTTATATTTATACTTAGGTATAAATTTAGCCTAATTACAATCGTCACTGTTACAGTACATACAAACATCAAAAACAGAATTAACATTTTCAATACATTTGTCGTCAGACCAACCGTTACAGATTCCACACTGGATCCACCCTTCCACTTATATTAGCACACTTTTTGTGCCACTACTTTTCGCAGCTATTGCACTGTATCCAATCCTCCGCAGGTGAATGAATTTCTCGTTACAATAAATGCAATGCCACTCTCTTTTATGTATGTGCGAACCGTCTTCACATACATGTATTAGTTATTAACTCATTTAAAGTCATACAATAATTAAATAACCCCAAAAAAGAGTGATCCGATTCACCCCATATAATAATAATTTTAAAGTGAATAAAATACGTAAACAAATTACGATATGTTAGTGAAAATTATATCAAATATTATTTCTGGACACTATACAAACTAATAATATTAAAAACACTTGGATGTGAAAGCTTACATTTTATTTTAAAATAAGAAATTGTAAGCTATGTATTTTAGATCTGCGCATAAATTATTACTTTCGCCGCGTAAGATAAACTTGAAATGCGTGTGAACACTAAACGGTATTATAAAACAATAAAAACACAATCGAAAGAGGTGCATAGAGAGAGCGTGAGGAGTGTATGCACGGCCTAAACGATTTTTTCCATAGTAACATAAGAAATTTTAACTAAATTCTTATTTCGATCCGATTCGCCTCGGTCTACCTATATTAATTTCTTCTTCCGCGTCATCTAAATTTGATCTCCCTCGGCCTGGTATTTCGCAGTCCGCAATAAACTGCAGCTGCTCGTAGTACCATAAAGTTGGCGTATACAAATCGTCTGTCGAACAGCCACTCCTTTTTGACGATAGCACTTTCTGTAGCTCTCTCCGGAAGCTACACCTCAACGTATGTATTTTTTGCAAGAAAATCTTTTGTGGCAGCGGGAAATTTTGTTTTGCACAGTTCAACAAGAACATCCTATCTGTTCAATCGCTGTAGATCTTTGTCGCTTGAATTCTATACTTATTCTGATTTTTCTACGTTGCACAAGGAAAAAAGTAAACTACGGGAAAAATTAACACATCTGGCAACCATAACTTTGTGAGTTATCTTGGACTTCCAATAAAAAAGACATCTGGCCCCTGTCGGCCATTGAAACCGCTCGTCCTTTTCAATATTCTTATTTCGTCCTAGCAATATTCAATTTTGCCGAAACACAGACAGGACAACCTCAGGCGATAACTTTCCGGCCATAAAATACCCTTCTTCGAAAAATCAAACTTTCCCTCCAGCGTCACTTCCATCCTTATTAAGACCGATACAAATTACTATTTCCATACCCTCGTAATAATAATAACCAATAGCATTTTTCCTGTCGCTTATATTCGTCGCCGCGTAAAGTATGAAGTTAGAAGAACAATAGAAATTACCTGGAAATTCAAATTGAAATAAATTTAAATCTATAAAAATAAATAAAAATATGTTTTCTCACATAGCTATAATTGTATTAAATTCTAGAATTTGAAATAAGCATCTCCCATTTCGCCCAATATTTCCAATAATTCATTTATAAATGCAATTAAGAAATACATTTTATTGATTATTTTGTACCATTAGAGTCTAAGTGATCGCGGCCGGTCCCGAGCTGCGATCCCTCTTTGAGAAATGACTGTACACAAAGCTGTATACATATTGTTTAGTCGTAGATTATCGAACAAAAGAAAAGTCAGAGCATTCGGATGACAGAACACTTCACTTGGAAGATTCTAAAGGTTATTTATTGCGAAGCATAAAGAATTAGCTATGTATGTCTATTGAATCCCGTACGAGCACCGGAGATTGTCAGACCCCACGGTATCCTGTTCCGGCCGCCACATGTTCGACCGCTGAACAAAAGGTGCCCGCACAAGCCTCTCGACTCTTCGGCGCACTTCCTCTGAGTTTCGCGTAAAAAAAAAAAGGCCTACTGTCACTTCATCGCGTTCCAGTTGCGAATGTCATAACGTGGATTTGAAAGTAGCTGCAACATCCTATGTTTATATTTATCGTATATAAAATTTCAGTCAATTAGCGGGCAATATCAAAATTTTACTCCAATGCAAGCAAGTGAATTTAAATTTTTAATCGACCTAACTGGGCCAAACGTAGCCCAAAATAATACTTTAAAGAATTATGTCAAAATTCGTTTCTTCTTCGCAGAGGAACCTCGACAAGCCATGGTTTCGGACTGACCGTCGCGGTTGAAAGCCTTTGCATCGGCGAGACAACCCTGATGCAACGATGAAACTATCTTATACTTATTCATTTTGTTTTGCAAATTTTATAACGAAATTGCTGACGTCTTTATGCTTAAAATGAAACTAAACACGATATAATTTGGATCGCAATAATCTTACCAATATTTTAATAACATTTTCATAACGAAGTAACAATAACGAAGTTTCATCGTTGCATTAGTGTTGTCTCACCGATGCGAAGCCATTTAATCTTTTACCGCCGCCCGACTTTTCATTCCTCCCTTCCTTTCACTACCTGTCCCTTTCAGTAGCCATCGATTTCGGTTCCTGCCCAGTATCCGGGGTCTTGAGTTCGGCCGAAACTCCTAAGAAGCCAAAGTTCGCCTTTTTATGACCGCTCGCGGCCGATATCGAGTACAGTGGGTGTCAAACCAGAAATTAAGCATCTTTTTCTGTTTAGAACAAACTACTCTGGCAATGAGTGAGCTACGAGTCTACAGCGGTGGGGGTAAGCGGACCCGGGCATCGCCGGCAGTGTTAATACTGATCCACAGTAAAAAAAGGAGAAACAAGCAATTATTTCAATAGTTCTATATATTTTTATACTAAATAAAGTGTTGGGTCTATGCATGTACCCACCGCTGCCATCCGTTAGTCAATTGTTTTTTGTTAGCAACTTCCCAAACCGTAGAGAACGTAGGAAACTCCTTCTTTTCAACACTTCCCATCATACTCCCATTCAGTAGACTGTAAATGACACGAACTGTCAGAGATTCCATAAACTTTATCTTGTTTTATATACGTTAGTTATCAAATGTCACCTGTGTAGGAATTCCGGGGACCGATGCTACAATGGCCTCGATTACTTTTCAAAATAGACTTTATTTCTCTCCGACTCTGAGCCTTTCGTTTTAATACTCATCCTCGTTCTAATTCCATTTTGGTTCATCCTCACACTCGCTCGCCGTCTCCCGCATTTTCTGTCCCTCTCGCACTCATTCTTCCACGCTCTCTGTATCCACCCTTGTCAATCATACAATCGTTTCCAAACATTCCATCTATCATGTTTCCTGATTCGCGCTTTTCAAACACACACACCTAATTACGCGCATCACCATCGCGGCTGACGCGTAATTTATTCCCACACCTGCATAGTTGCATCCGAATAATAGTAAACTCTTATGAAATTCAGCATCATACTATGTACAACTAAATAGTAACAGCACAGCTTGGATTCTTTTCAATCAAGTTGTTCAAACAACTGCATAGGCGCAACGTAAAATTTATCCTCGCAAACAGAATTTGCTAACGCATACAAGTTGCTGGGTGGATTGCTTTTGCGTATAATGCCTTCTAATCAAGACACTTTAAAGATGTTCTAGTTTGTAACTTTGCACACCCTTAAGATGTCTTTTCGAACTTTACTGGACACATCTTCAAATACTGTCATCCGACAGACATAAGACGTTTGCTCAACGGTTCTGTGCAATCTGGGTTACTCTACAGATTCTCGAAACTCAGCATTTCTCTTGTACCTTGTTAGAACTAAAGTCAGAACTGACTAGTGCAACGTTTAAACCCCTGCTGATTACCATTCTCTATCATTTCAATAATAGAAATTTCGTACATAGGTTAGAACTAGATACTGTTTAATCTATTATTAAGTCGTTAATTCAGTAAAACGTTTCAACTAATTAAACTTTGTGAAATTTTGATTTGCAAGAATAATGTATAGTGATACCTACTGTAAGTATGTACAAAAAAAGTGTACTCGAGGAATTATTATCCCTCGAATTATTTATGTTGGGTAAACCTTGCGGTTAGGGGAATCCACTCCGATGACCTTGACCTTGACATGTGTTATGAAGGTCACCCTTTTGAACAACCCCCAAAATATTTTAGCCGTAGCTCGTTTTTTATTAAAAAGGTACTAATAAAAATGTATTAAATGCTGCTATCCTATAATTTGCGTATACGCTCATAGGGAAATGAAAATAAAAATTTGTATGCAGAATGAAAATTTAATCAGTATTTAAATGGTCTAATGAATGCAGAGAACTCATTAATTTAAAGAAAGCCTCAATGCGTTTGCCTATATCGTAAATTCTTTTGAATAAGATGTCTGCAAGGTAATTCGTGAAATGATATTCACGAGTGCCATGGCGAGGAATATTTGCTGTTATAGCACTCCACAATCTTTCTATATTTTGTGTGTGAACACCAGTTTGACGATCTATAAAATTATCCGAATGGTTATCAGCCCCTCCCCCTGCACTTCCAACCGAAATAATATAATTTATCCCCAAACCTAATTCAGGTTTTAATTAACTATGGTAACAAATTTTTCAATTAATAATAATCAAGTAATACGATATATGTATATCATCTTTATCACAAGGCATTTTATGTTTTGAGACAGTCCTAACGGTTGAAAGGAAGGAAATAATTGATGATTTTTGTTGCAAAAGCAGCAGCGATAGAATTTCGACTTATATATGTACATATACATATATATACATATATACATATATGTATGTATAGAGGTAAACTTCGAGTTGTAGAGGTTGCGCTATTCTAAATTTAAGTTGCAGAGGTAAAATAATGCATCTGGACTTCTGTACACCTGGTAAATAATTCGACTTAAGGTAAGTGTTATTTCGACTTATAGAGGTTTTTGCAGTGGAGGGGAAGGGAATTGAGAAAATTTTCGATTTGTAGAGGTTTTCGAGTTAGCGAGGTTCAAGTTATCGAGTTTCTACTGCATATTATTAAATTATTTATTACAACTTTGTCCTGATTCAATAGTAATTAAAAGTTCCTTTACATTTTTATTCATTTTAATAATTATTCGTTTGCAGTATGTTAAAAGAGAGGTTTAAGTCTTTGTTAGCCGAAAAGAGTAAGAAATATCTAATCAACACCAGGTCTTAAAATCAATCCTTTTGATGTGATGTTTGTTTTATATTTAAGAATGTTCGATATTATACATTATATTTTAGCCTCTTTGAAACATACTGAATGTAAACAGAAGAGTGTTTCTGTTTCTGTTCTGTAAATACTAGAACAAAAAAACGATTTCTATACAGAAACTTCCACAAGCACCCCTGCTTACTCTTCTACTGATAATTCTGTCTTCCCAAGCAATCGTCCTTATTTGTTCTTATTGTTTATTTTGTTGCTCGCATACGCACACCCATTGGCTTTTATTCCAGCGTGCACGCTACTCCTTCTCATTCCGCTGCTAATATCAGCAAAGGTTACTTGGTACATAAATGCCAACCGAGAACAAGCACAAGCCTTCAATATTCGTTCAGGACAGGGAAGGCGTTGCCATTATGGCTTTTATAGCACGACCGCAAGGAGGCTATTTTGGAGTAGACAGAATGACAAGGGCTTGATGAAAAGTACTGCAGCCCATTGTACTTTAAAGATGTGCACTTATTCATACTTGGAGAAGTGTGGTCGATCAGTGATCCACAGACGTTCATCTGGTATTGAAATATGTTTACATATGTACATATACACAATACGTTTTACACAGATGAATCCCTGGTATACGAAAGTAGATAATGTTTTGCTGCTCCTGATTACCGAATTAGGACCGCATACGAAAAATATCACTTTTCAATTTTATTGTTACGTAAGTGGAAATTGTTCTTAGTTGCGTAAACTATTACTAAATACATAGATCAACATACACATATGTATGTATTAACTAATTTATTGCTTCTGTGGAAGTGTACCATGGAAGATGTTTGAATCATAGTTTTGAGCACTGATCAGTCGTCTACTCATCACCGGTCACCATATTACTCAATATACGAAATGATGAAATAAGTAAAACAACTTTTCTCTAAATAGATCATTCCAGGAATTTTTTGTAAATAAAGTCTTAAACACTTTTCTTAACACCTCGTACAACAACAGAAAGGAGATCACGTCTGGAAAATAAATAATACTAAAAATGTCTTTATCAAGTGTTACAGTTCTGATGGTCCTCTTAAAAGGTTGCTTAAGTATCGTCTAATTAATTAGGTTGATTAAACCATGTATTCTGTAGTGCGCATGCAATTACGCGTTTCAGATAGGAATATTCATTTATAGGAAATAATCCGTTGATTATCGATTGCTTTTGAAGAACTACAAATAGGATCATCCAGAATTATCACTTCGATGCCACGCGAAATAGCGGCCGTCAAATAAAATCCTCTTACCAGTAAGTAATTCCAACAGATATATCAGCGATGCTTGCAAGGAAAGTATGTGTATAACTAAAATGTGACCCCCATACAAATAACTACGATCCATTTACGTTAAATTCTTAATCGAACAATATAATTTATAATATATAATATGTATATATAAAATAAAGAATCCTTCAACTTGTGTGATAGGAAGATACAAATATTATAAAATTCTCTTTTGTTCTTCTTGGTACTTGGTATAGTAGCGGAGTAGCTATTGTGAGAAGAATAGTTTTGGACGCGACGCACACCGTTACTCTGTCGCGCACACTCGACACAGTATTCCTATATGTATATTAAAAATCTCAGTGCAAAATTAATTGTTGAAACACGATTTCGTTTAACCCCGGAATCCAACACACACATTTCATTTGTTTGCTTGATATTATGGTTAACATTATGTTTAATATTAATAGGATATTTAGCATCACCTATACAAATACAATTGTTCCACATTTGCTTGGCTTTTCTTGAAAAAATAATCGATAAAAAAAAATGATGGAGGAATTGATTGACAAAGCGTTGCCTAGGAAACAAATATTCAATAGAATGTTTCCTTTCCCAAAATTACGCTTCGTGCACAAATATTCTGCAAAAAAGTAATAGAACATGAAAAACGGAGCAATGCCTGTACTGCAGCTGCTTTTTGCATCGTTTCGAAATTGTTATATGGCATATACAAATCGATTATTGTACAGATTGAGTCAATGAGAACTAATACCTAAACTAACTCGTTACCCTATTGGCTGTTCAAGGACAGATACAAGGTCACCATATTATTGGTCGTTGAACTTGTCTTTCTATCTACTACAAAACAGCATTAAAACTAACTTGTAGAAATATAAAGAAAATAGTAATGAATCGAGAGTATATTACTAGGTTCTCTGCCTACCGCTTCTGTTTAATAAAGTCTTTACAACACGTGTACTCCTTAATTAGTGAGAAAAGTAAGTTGAACGATGAAAGCAAATGGGAGATGGAACTTTTTAGGAATACATTAAGAGTCCATAAACTACGTAGCTCTGTTTTTGCCCCCCGCCCCCAAGTAGTCTACCGTGGCTTCTTACTGTTAATAATTGATATATTATATCATTTTTATTGTGCAAAACTATTTAAATTTGCAAACGGTTAAACTACCCATGTAAATCGTCTGAAATCGGAATTGAATCGCCTATTTGGAATTCAGAAATTGTGTCAAGAGAATCAAATTCGACATCTTCTTCAAGCCACGATACTATAGGTTCTAGAAAATTGAGATCACAAAGTAGTTCCGTTTCTCGTTTCGCAAGTTTCTCTTTTTGCCTGTTGCTTTTTGTAAAAATCTCATGTAAAAAAACTACGTAACTTTTAGACTTATCCGCTTCCTATCCCAATGTCTTTATGGACGGCCCCTTTGCAGGAAATAACAAGTTGTAAATATTTATGCATAGACAAAACATAATATCTTTCCCATGAATGATATTTTTACACAAAATAATGTGTCCGAATTACAAAAATTAGAGGATGATTGGAGATATTGTATAATATTGTATAAGTAACGCATAACCTAACGTATAAGTAACACTTTCTATATAAGTAACGTATCAACATAGAAAAGCGAATGTATGTATGTGTGACAAAAATGGAACAGAAGATATGAAACAAAACGTTTGGGTGGTTGACAGAAAGGCAGTAGGACAGAGTACATTTTTATTTTTTCAATGCTTTCAAATCAGTTTTAATATTTGGACGTATTGAATAAAATAAACTTGTGTATTATATGCGATTTTTGTAACATTGTTTTATCGATGAGGAGCATGGAGAATGCAATTATCACAAGCGTCAAGTGTCGTCTTGTCACACCCATTCAGTTTCACAGTTGTTTATGAAGTGCAATTAACGCTGTTACTTATGGTACCCCGTATATTAATTGTTTCAAAACTTGCTGCTACTTCGAGAACAATTCATTGCTATACTTACACAATATTACAGTTATATTGGTTTCTGTACCTAGATTCATTGATTAACGTTTCATAAATTGTCTGCCATAGCTTCTTGGTAAACATAGATCTGAAAGAAATCGTAACGCCGAAAATCTGGACATGTCGACAACACAAGTTTGGAGTTCTTCTCCAAAATTTATTATTACAAGGTTATAAGGTTTTTCATTAAATTATAACTTTACCATGAAAGTTGTTATTATATATTTATTTTTATCGTAGAGTGCAACTGCGACTATCTTTTATTCGTTGCATGATATTTCACCAAGTTTTTTCTATTTTCATTGCCTTAAATTAAAAATTTAAAGGTTCTAAATTTTGCAGGAAAATATAATTCTACAATCATTTCTACAATACAGAAAATGTAATCCTATTAAGTAAATATAGTCCTAAAATCTCGCAATAATACATAATCGAACCTCGATAACTCGAATCTCAAGGGAAAAGAAAAAAGTGTCGGGTTACAGAGGTTACGTGTTATCGAATGTTCGGGTAAGAAAGTTTTTTTTTAATAATTTCCTCGATTCTTTGCAATCTATTATTAGGTAACAATAAACAAATTCCTTAACTGTCGGTACAAGTGAAACATAAGTAGATGATGAGCTCATTGGATCATACCTTCTGTGTTTTGATATAATTTATTGTACTGTAGGTCAGTGAAGTCGGTTCCTGATTACTGATGGTTTAAATCGCTTGAGTCTACATGGATCTGTTGCCTCTTCGAATAACCGCTTGGCAAGCCTGTTAAGATCCTGAAGAATCCTTTTGGAGTAGTTCCTTGCAAATTTAGAAACTTCGTGTTTAACCGAAGGAATTTCAATCCCTTTACGTAGCGCATCATTAGCAATGAACCATGATACGTTTGTAATAATAGAGAGGTTTAACACTCGAAAATTCGACTTATAGAAGCTCTGTATGACGGTTATCTTATTCACTTGCGAGGACGGAAAGGAAGAAAAATTAATTTTTTTAGCGTGAATTACACATTTATTGCATATACAAACGTAATCAGGAGACAAAAGTTAGGTCACTATACATACATTTCTTATTATGCAAAAATTTCTTATTCAAAATTTCTTATTATGCACCGATTTCTTATTATGCAAAAAGTCAGAAATGTTGCTCCGAGTTAATGTATTAACACATTGTCTATCCATGAAAATTTACAAAAAACGATTAGCTGCTATGGATATGCACGTGGTCATTTTATGGTTTGAGACAAGCCTAACGGTTGAAAGGAAGGAAAGAATTGAATGATTTCTGACACAAAGTTATAAACTTCGAGTTGCAGGGGCAGCAGCGATACAAGCTCGACTTATAGAGGTAAACTTCGAATAGTAGAGGTTTGACTATTCTCAATTCGAGTTACAGGGGTAAAATGATGCATCTGGACATGTGGCGAATAATTTGGGTTAAAGTGAGTTTTATTTCGACTCATAGAGGTTTTTGCGGCGGAGCGGAAGGGAGTTAAGACAATTTTCGTCATATAAAGGTCTTCGAGTAATAGTGGATCGAGTTATCGAGGTTTTACTTTATATACATTGGTCCACGACATGACCAATCCCCTACCGGAACACATTTATCAAATCTGTTTCGGAGAAATCCATTTTGGCATATACAGCCTGGCTTACATTCCTGCAAGATAAACAATATAGGTAAAGAAAGGTTAATTCTCAAATATTCTTCTCTCGTTAGTACTTCCCTTATTGTTAGTGTAATTAAGTTCTAACAAAATTGTTTCCAATGATAGTTTTAGAAAACCTGAATACTAACCGCAGTGCACATTATCTCGGGACCCATGCAAGTTCGTTGGCAACCGCCATTACACCAGCTCCAAACTTCATTTTCTAAGCAACATGGTGGCCTTTGCGCATCAGCTGTTTTTAAACAATTTAATTTTACAGTCTAGTGTTTCAATAGTTTAGAATAGTTGAACTTACTCTATAACATTACTTATCTACGCTCGTGCTGAAAAATTTAAGGTTGTTACGATTTCTAAACTAATAATGACTAACAAGTAAGTAAGTTATTGGAATACATAAATGCAATACTTCTATTAGAATATCCGCGTATGTGGGAATGATTTGTTCCATACATGTTAGCGACAGCGGATTTGTAATGAAAGGAATGGGACCGAGTAGCGAAGTGCTATGCATTCGGTGAGGGATTTATGATTGGAACTTAGCCCGGGTACGCTTGAAGAGTGTTTTGCAAATGGGCAATCTGGACGACGGACGGTGGCCCGGCGCTATTCAACTATGTATCGAATGTCCAAGGATTGGTTGTTTATGTATTAGGGTTGTTTTGAAAGTGAATGAATGAGACTGAACATCCCGTTGACCGACGATGGCTGGCGACCGCATTGGGTCTTCCAACTATCTGGTGTCGAGGGATTCTTTATTAGTATCGAGTAAGGAACACATGTGGAAATCGACTGTAGCCGTATTACCAAGGAATAGGGACTCTGTTCCTGGAGGATCTGCCTACGGAGTGGGGGAGGTTTTACCTTTTGGTAAATGAACTGTGATTGACCTCTGAGTCTTTACCCCAGAACTGACAGGGAAAGATCTACCTCTCTTACGCCGCGCTTTTAATAGTCAAATTCTTAACATACAAGAAGCAAAGTGTGCCCCAAACTTTTGAGAGGAGTACACCCTCAATTGTGTGTATACTTTGTTAGAAAGACTTGAAAGAACTTCAACAACGTATACACAAATTATAAAAATAAAATTTTATATATTTGTGTATCAGTAAAGTAAATAAAATGCATGACTGATTTAAGTACGATTTTTTATATTTTACATGTGTGGTAATTCTTTTAATGCTTCACCGTTCCACAATTCGCAATTATTTTGTTAAAAATATTATATATAATGATTACTTACTAATGGAGAAGATAGCCAAGATGGCGAACAAAGTAAGGAGAAGACGATACATCTTGATTGTATGTATTAAGTGTGTACAATAAATATTAATTCACGTGTATGTCACTTGTCGACTGAAACTGATTCCAAACTAATGAAAATTCAAATCGAACTGCTTTTATACCCGTCAGCATCCACTTTTTTAATGTTTTACCTTGTTCAAACGTGCTTCAAGGAAAGGTTAATAAAAAGATAATTATTAACTGCGCAAGAAATATAAAGAACGTGTTACATTCAATTATTTGAATCGGTTATAACTTTTTTTTATTGGAACGTGCAAATAAATGAAATTATTAATTTATCTGTGCCTGAGATGGGTATGATTGATTAATTTGAGCCAACTACAAAATTGCACATGTTTGCAAAATTGTGCAGGTTTCTATTAATTGTGCACATTATGTCAAATATAAATTACAAACAGACAGAGAACCCAAGGACTTAGGTATTATATTATATTATATGCAGAATCCTAAAAACTATTTAAGCGTATTTAAACATTTGTAAATTTACATTGCATAAGTTTTTCAGTTCCTATAATCAAGACATAAAATTAAACATGTGATATAGTATATTTTCAATAAGTATTATCTGCCGTTTTGTATTACACTATTACAAGTATCAACGACCTTATTTAACACTAGAACTACCGATAAATGTTGGTACCATTTAGATAGCATACGCTGGACAGATTAAAAACACGAAAGTCGTTGAATGGACATTTGACAGACATATACAATTGTCATTCTGCCTTATTAGAAGTCTTCATACAATTGCTAGAATGATACCTATGTATTAATAATTTTAAAGCAAGAAATGTAAAACCAGTCAGTTCGACTTGCTTGATATGTATAGTGTTAAGTAATTCTTCACGGCGACGTTGAAGCCATTGTACATACAACATAATAGTATTACTATTTACGGGAATAAATAATAATAATCAATAGAAAAACGAAAACATTATGAGACAGGGCAACCTTATCACGTCACCGCTTCCAAAACACGTAGTCATACTGCCTACAATCCCTACCCATCCGGAGTCCTTTGGAATTCGCCCTCACCATCCCTACTACATCCTTTCCAACACCCTTTAAAAACCCTAGGTTCCCTGACTCCTGAGCTCACATCACACGAAAAATTCAATCGTCATAGTCTAAGTCCAAGTGATATTTAAACCTCTTGTAAAGACCGAAGTTGGGAGTTAAATTGTCTCTGTGTCCATTACAATATCTTGGCATTCGTGATAATGATTCTTTTACCATTGTTTATGACACGAAATCCTGCAAAACACACTCGTCGCGTGTGTTCACTTTTTTTGGACAGGTTGAGGCGATCATGCGATTACGCACGAATCACAATGCGTCCGTGTCTTATCTTCCAATTTCTTGTCCCAAGAAGGGTATAAAAACTGTATTTAACGTAAAAAACGAACTCAAGTCGTGTTACTACATATATGTTAAACGAAGTGATAATTTTGTCATTTTTAAGAAATTACGTGAATACGTGATGCGTGCACACAGATAGCAGTAAGGCATAGTTGCCGGCACGTATCAAACCTCTGTCACGCTGTTGTCACATCTGTTACAATTATAACATAAGCATCAGCAAAATGAATCGGCTCGAGCCGAGATGTTGATTCGAGCCGCTGCAAACTTTTTTGTAGGTTCGAGTTCGAATTCCTAGCAATATGACTATGATCAATATTTGCTTACCAATATTTTAAAAATATTTGTTAAATACTTTAATTTTAATATACGTAGATATGAAGTTGAAACGTATTTTTCTATCGTTTTCTTGCTATTTCACTAAACGGTAGCCCGAAAAGCTTCATCTCTAATTTCATATTTACATATGTTAAATTAAAATATTTAACAAATGTTTTTAAAATATTGGTATGCAAATAGTGATCATTGTCATATAGTTAGGAATTAAAAAATAATGAATGTAAAAAAAATATACCCGAGGGGGATTCGAACCTACGAAAGAATTCCAAGCGGTCAGCTGCTTTACCTAGGTCCCGGCAGGAATCAAAATCTCGGCTCGAGCCGATTCATTTTGCTGATGGCTAGGATTGTAACAGATGTGGCAATAGTGCGACAGAACTCTCAAATAATGCGATTTGGCAACTTCTGCCTAATGGCGTTACATGTCACATCATGAGTTCATAATTGTGTATAATGACGTTAGATGTCACACCTTCAAATGACGATGTAGATGTATGGACGTTATTAGTCTTCTCTACTCTATCTTTTATGTAATAATTCAATTCTCAACAAACAGAAGGTGGGAAAGGAAATTTAACTTTCAAATAAATTATTTATTCTTTAACTAATGATATATATATACACTTTGTGAAGAAGCCAAAGAAATCAATGAATGTTTAATAAGCGACTATTTGTTTCTTGTTGTTAGGAGAAAGATCTTCTTCTATTTTAAACGTGCCGGTTGGCGCCAAGAAAATGAACGTGGCGCTGGCGAACAGAGAGCGGAGAGTCAACTTCCGCTACAACGATGTAGCGCGCTAATATGATATAAATAAACTATCGCGCACTACGTGTTCGAATACTTGTAATAATGTGGGAGAGCTTTTTAAGAATAACTACCCGTGGGTTTAACAAGCTTTATTTAACAGAATAGACTCGACAGCTGAGAGTTACCGACACTTAAACAGGATTGAGAGTGAGCGTCGGAACTTCCCGCTATTTATCATATTTAAAACATAAAACATAAAATGTATAGAAGGTAAACTAACTTAACCTAATCTAGGGTTTTCCACGATTCCCTATTGGCATCGCCACAACGAAGTATGTAGACGATTTCCTGATACATGATATCGTTACCGGTGGAATCAACCGGTCGAGGAGAGGGACGGTTGGGAGATAAGAATTGTTGCGTCTACCCTCAATCTCCTGCCATCTCCCTCTACCGAGCGTGGCGCGAATCAACACGCGCGGAATTTTAAATACAATAATGTAAAGTCAAAGCAAGGCTGAAGTAATTTGTTTAATCGATTAAATGCCATGAATTGCATTGCTTTGGCGTTAAGCACTCGATATTAATTGATTAACTGTCAGTAATTTCGTTGCTATGGCAGAAACAATTTATTATTTATCGATTAGCAAAATAATAGCCAATTGGAGTAGTTTTAATATAATTGTTAAACTAACGTTAATTCTAATTGGCGAAAAGCGATGTTGTTAAATGTTTTAATTTTAAGAATTGAAAGTTAGCTTCCGAGCATTCATTCTATCACAAGCTACAAAGGTGATAGCACGTATATTCAGTTTTAAATCTAATTAAGTTATTAATTGTTAACTCGTTCATTGTTTTATTCGTTCATTCATATAAAGTTTTAATTTCAAGTTTAATAGTTGTCAGATCATTTCCTACTATTCTTTATTAACTTTCTACCACGAGCAGAGCGCATAAGCGCTCCACGGGCGCACGAACCCACAAATCCTAAATTTACTAAGACAATTCGCAACAGAATAGACGCGAGAAATAGTGTATCAGTTTTATTACTTAGTTAATATTCAGTGAATCTGGAATAGTCAGTACGCATTGGATGGTACGTACAAATTAAATATACAACAAAGGTCGATTTAGCGCCAGGCTGCCGGGCGCGTCAGCATCAGAATTTTAGGTTAGCGTCTCCACGCCAACTTGTTGAGTGGTGAAAACATGCAAAAACTGTGGCAAGTACGGTCACACACAGGCTTAGTGCAGGGGAAAACCAACGTGCCTTCCCTGAGGTCAAGACAAAAGCTCTGAGCACAGCTGCCCCACAGGTAGCAGATGCGTCCACTGCCAGGGTGACCACCCCACTTTACATTATCTTGGCATTCGTGATAATGATTCTTTTACCATTGTTTATGACACGAAATCGTGCAAAACACACTCGTCGCGTGTGTTCCCTTTTTTTGGACAGGTTGAGGCGCGCATGCGATTACGCACGAATCACAATGCGTCCGTGTCTTATCTTCGAATTTCTTGTCCCATAAAGGGTATAAAGACTGTATTTAACGTAAAAAACGAACTTCAAGTCGTGTTACTACATATATGTTAAACGAAGTGATAATTTTTTCATTTTTGAGAAATTACAAGACGCGTCAACACTAACGTCATTAGTTATACACATGTGACGGGAATTATTCACGTTTGAATAAAAAGAGGGAAAGAAGTAAGGTGTTACTTCTCGGTGCACTATTTAATAATAAATTTAGTTACTTTAACTTGATTTACGATACATCTCGGAATTTATTAAGAGTGGTTCGTAGATCACGAATAATATCGCATTAATTTAAGTGGTGTAAATCAAGGTTAAGACAATTTGATTTTGATGGTAGAAACTGAATAGAACTTTATTCATGGTCGGTACATCGCTTTTCTGCCTTCGGATAGCATAGCGTATAGAGAGTGGGGCTTGCTTCTGCCTTAAAATGTTTACGTGGCTTTTGCCGATGCAAGCGTTTGTCGCGGTGTTACGGCTGGGACTTGGCCTTGGTCTTCGTTACACAAACGTTGTTGACGCGCGACCCTTCAAGACGGTCATACTCAGCACGGAATCTTCCATAGGCAGGTACCGCGATTAATAAAGGTAGACCGCCCGACAGCTGGCACGCACATGTAGTGCAACCAAGCTACTTTTTAACGGTACACGAAAATAGTCATCGCGAATCCGGGAAAACCCAGACCTCGGTACTGCGACAGGAAAATTCATCCCCGTTCCCACTCCTTTCCTTAAACACCCCCACCGTTTTTCCATATCATTTCAAAACCAATCATAATCGCCTAGTAGCAAACTTTCCTCCCACATCCAGTACTTCCTCAACCAATAGCCTTGAAATATGAGAAAACCGAGGTGACCTTTGCGACAAATCATAGACCGAACGATATAACACGTTAAAAACTCATACAGATCGCATCGATCAACTTCAACATAAAACTAGAACGCAATACATATACTTAGTGTAACATCAACTAGCATTTATATTCAGTGTGATATTAACAATAAGTATCTATATTTCAATATATACATAGTAATTTACGACTACTTGTTATAATTGAATTCCTGCAAAAACTCTATCAATCAAAAACATCACTACGCGTGGTCGTATCGAGTCTGGATACACTCGAACTCGAGCTGCTACGCAACAAACGTTCTTGATAATAAAATGCGCGTACCCATAGTATGTGCAACGTGAATATTATCTGTCTCTTTCTCACGTTTAAGGTTTTATAAAAGACCATACAAGAATCGTAATAATATTAGTGTTAAAAATCAAGTAAACGATAGTGATCAACATATGTGTAGGATTACTTTTCATGGGAATTGTGATTGGCTTGTAAGATAATCGCTCGAGGGGGTATTCGTAGTCCCCTCTCTATCGCGATTAGGTATTACTAATTACAATGATTCTGTAGGCGTGTATATATGTTAAAAGGTGTTCTGTTTATTAAAACTGTGCTCTCTCGACCGTAGTCCATACAAGAATGCCTTCCATTGGCAAAAGCGTCCGTCGTGAGGACGCCTACGTCCCCATGGCCCTTTTTAACCATTTTAGGGTTCACCCCCAATGAAAGCTATGCTAGACAAAGACAGCGTGCATCTTCAAAATGCACATGGCCCGCCTCGGCCGTTCCTGTACCTCGAATATTCTTACAGGCTCTTTTTGTATTAATAATATGCTTTATTGTCAAATATGTTAGAATATTCGAGGTACAGGAACGGTCGAGGCGGGCCATGTGCAGTTTGAAGATGCAAGCTGTCTTTGTCTAGCAACAATTATCACTTAATCCTTTCTTGACTTAACTCTACTCTATTCTGCACTCTCTGCTTCTCTATCTCTCTACTTCTCTACTTCTGACTCGCGCACGCATCATCCATTCCATATATGTATTCTTTCACGCAGTTTTCCCTCCCATTCTATTCATTGTACGATCTCACTCATTAGGACACAAACCGACACACACACCCTTGCCACGTGTCACAGATCGAACGCGGGCCACCATGCACTCAAGACTCCACTTGCATTCCACGAAACCAATCACTCTTTTCATGAGATAAACATTCGCGCGATCCACATTCGACGTTTCCAGTAACACTCTTCATTCACACCTTGCGCTACATTCGGAACATACAAAGCTGTTTCATACCATTCCTACGAATTGTTGCATCCCACATATGTTATAATAATGGAACAATAACGATTGCAATAAAGTCGTATTTATATGTATGTATACGTGTAAGATATGGGAGGACGAAATTTCGTGTATTTTCTTTAAAATAATTTAGAGATGCGAAATAATAGTATATAATTGTGTTATAATTATTGTCTTGAAATATATTTTATTGATAATAAGATATCTCTTAATAATGGTATAATAAACTTTGTGGTACTTTCACTATCAGCGGTTCGACGACGACTGTCGCAAATTGTGTGTTTCGCGAACCTCTCGCTGCCCACGGGGGGTCTCTCTCTCGCACGACGCCATGCCCGCGAAAATCGGTATCAATTGTATGATGTTATTGTTTTGCACGAAACTTTTAATTTCTTAGGTATCATATACCAGCAGGACAAACACGAACAATTCCATTTAAACGTAATGTTTAAGTGGTTAACTCTATATTGCTCATTTTTAATAATCTCCTACATGTCAAAAATTTCATTTTTCATGTCGACACTTGCATTGCGTACTGCTTACATTAATGACATACTACATGTAAGAATATTCGAGGTACAGGAACGGCCGAGGCGGGCCATGTGCATTTTGAAGATGCACGCTATCTTTGTCTAGCATAGCTTTCATTGGGGGTGAACCCTATAATGGTTAAAAAGGGCCATGGTGACGTAGGCGTCCTCACGACGGACGCTTTTGCCAATGGAAGGCATTCTTGTATAGACTACGGTCGAGAGAGCACAGTTTTAATAAACAGAACACCTTTTAACATATATACACGCCTACAGAATCATTGTAATTAGTAATACCTAATCGCGATAGAGAGGAGACTACGAATACCCCCTCGAGCGATTATCCTACAAGACTTTGTAGTACGTATTCAATTAGTATCAACAAGTAAATATAATTCAAACTATATCGTATTTGGGTTTATTTTAATCAGAAAAATCTCGCAAGTACGTTAGTAAAAGTTTCTTTAAGAGAAATTCAGGAAGGAAAAAATGAACAAGTGCGGGACTCGTACCTACAGAAAAGTTTCTGGCGGCTCCAGACAAAATCTCCGCTCCAGCCGATTCATTTGGTTAGCTGATGATCACATTCGTAATAGATGTGGTAACGGCGCGACAGAAGGCTGGATAAGTTGCGGCAACTATGCCTTACTGTGTCTGTATTCACGTATCACGTATTTACGTATGAATCGGTGTTCGATACTACACATGTACATAGGAGCGTAAAGGATTACAAAAAAATTCAGAGACTCATCTGTTGACTGATTTAGAGACATTTCCTTATAATATGTTTTATACAAAATAGTCAAAAGAATGAAAAGAATAATAATAAGAGCAATAATTTCAAATAATTGCTGTAATTACCATATTCTGAAAATATGATATTAGTCCATCAATACCTCCAGCATTAGTAAAAAAGTTCCAATCACTTGTGGGAATACTTGGGGGCCAATACTCCAAAATGCCTCGTTTACTTCTCAAAATAGACTTTATTCTTGTTCGACTCCGTTCCTTTCGCTCTCATAATCACATTTAGTTCATCCTCACGCTCGCTCCCCGCCTGTCGCATTCCCTGTCTCTCTCGCACTCATTCTTCGACGCTGTCTGTCTCCATCCTTTCCAATCATACCATCGATTCCAAACATTCCATCTATCATGTTTCCTGATTTGCACTTTTCAAACACACATCTAATTACACACATCGCCTTCGCGGCTGGCGCGTAGTTTAATCCAGCACACTACTTTTTTATTTTAAATAATATAGCCATATAATTATAACATAAATTCGACACCGATTTCGAGTAATGTATATGTTACAGTAAAAGCGTTTTGTAAATTTATACAGTTCCCACTCAATGTATGCCTAAAATGCATGACCTATAATCGTACGAAAATGCATACATTGACTGCAGCACACTTTTACTGTAGCACATGTCACACGCCAACGCTTCAGTTTTGCTATGATTTCACGTTGCCAGTCTGTAGCGGTGAAGCTTTTGATCGAAGGATGAAATAAAGGAAACTATGTTGTCGACACCGTTATGCAGCTTTATTACGAGGATGCACAATTCACTTTTGTTTATAAAACGTTGTTGACTCTTTGGACTCTTTTCTCTAACTGCTTAAACTAAGCGCTTCTCGACTAGACTCTGTTTTACTTTGTTGCGCCGCGATTGGTGGGATATGGGGACTTGGAGTTGGTTCGGTTGCCCGTGGAGCGCTGAACCGCTCTGCTTGTGGAAAGGCGCGGAATATTCAAAGAACACTAACTTTTATAAAGACTTTTGTAAAGATTCACTGTTTTATTCCAAGAGATAGTATTTATTTGTACAAGTAATTCGCTCAGTAGCTCTATTCAAGGCTAAGTTGATCTCTGTTCACGACTCAATTTGATTTCTGATCAAATGATTAAATTGATTTCCCTTTCACGACTAGATTTAATCTCTGATGTGCGGGGCTTCTTCTTCTTTCCATTACAGCTCTGTTTCCTCTTCCTGGGTTCCTTGGTCCTCCTTCGAAATCATCCTCGTCCAATGGGGTTGGTTCTTATTGGGTTTCTATTCGTCCTTGGGCGCGTGGAGGTGGCAATGCTACGCTTCTCGGTAAGGGCGTCAGGGTACGCGCGTATTTGGGGAAAACGCGGGAAAGCTAAGGAAAAACGCGCGAAGGTCGGAGAAAGCGCGCTGAAGAGTCAAGTGGCTCTTGGGATGTCCTTTTGTTCAACGGTAGAACATGTGGCGGCCAGAACAGGATATCGTGGGGTCTGACAACCTCCGGAGGTCGTACGTGTTTCAATAGACTTTTGCTAATTCTTTATGCTCCGTAATAAATAGCCTTTAGAATCTTCCAAGTGAAGTGTTCTAAGATTCGAATTCTCCGAGTTTCCTATTGTTCGAGAACCTACGGCTGGTACTTGAATAATGTACAGCTTTATTTATCGCGCGTATGCTCATCCGGCTTCGAATTTCGCTCCTAATTTATTGTCGCTTTCGATTGTTATAGTTATATTGTCGATCGTTGATTCGATATCACTAGATATGAAGGCCTGCTAAACGCGATAGCGTAACAACTTAACCCTTGTGTGTACAACCGGGTACCCGGGTACCCATATGAGGCATATTTCAGTTTAGTTATAAATGTAGGAATCTTTATTTACGTAAGTAGTAGTAGTACAATAATAATAAGAATAAGAATAATAAGAATAATACGGATCTTCGTTTCGACAGACACTTCTCTCACGCTTTTTAATCGACAACTGCCACGCGACCGTCGACGTCGATCGGCCACGGCCGTCGCTAGTCCTTTGTTTCTCCCCACCGCTCGGCATCAAATACGTCTTACGCTTAAACTAACATTCCTTCATAAATGGAAATTTTTTCAGGAAGTTAAGTGCACAAAACGAACATTTTAAATATTATTTATTTATTTACATAAAAAGGTGATTAATAATAAATATTTTAATTGTAGGAAAGTTTAGGACAACCCAATATGACAACTTTTACATAGAGTAATTGTGTTTGCGTGTTCATCGGTGACTGGTTTTAAGCACTTTCGACAATTTAATTTTTCCTCGTTTTCCTTCTGTTTCTAGCAGTATCTGCTTGACACATGTGGCATGATCCAACAATTTTTCTTCTTCCAGTTGCTTCTAACGAATATGACGGTTGTGACGTTTGTGATGATTGTGTCGATTGTGTCGATTGTGTCGATCAAAGAGGAATGTTTTGCCTCTCTAATGTAGTCAATATGCTGTCTATAATAGTGTATACTGTCGGGCTTCTGTTTTGGCCCCGAAATTGCATTGCTTGCATGCATTGACGATAATAATATGACCGCTTTCTCTTTCTTGGGTATATACGAGCAAAACGTAATATTTTCGTGGTAACCAAATAACGAAGAATACTCTTCACGAGTATTTCTTTCGGAATATATTTTTTATTCTTTCTTATTGTTCTCACAACTGTCAATTTCCAGGACACCAAATTCTTAGCTAGTGGAAGTATTTTAAAGAAATTGTCCATGGTAATATTTCTACCAGAGCCTTTTCTACCTTTCTACCTTATAAGCGACAACCAAGTCCTTTACTACCCGTTCACCCTGATTTATTCCGCGACCTGAAGTAGTTTTTCCAACATAAATTTATCCACATACCGGATAATAACAACGTAGGCGGTCATAAACAAGGCCCTCGATGTCACTGCGTCGTCAACCGACAAACTCTTAACCAAAACCACGATTAGTTTCCTTAATTTGACGCTCCCTACATTATATAAACAAATAAGAGACCTCCATCTCTGTACGATACGCACTCATCAACGTAGACGAGAGATACAAACAGCCAAACAATTGCTGCATATCACGCGTTGTGTTATAGGATACTCGGGGTACCCGGGTACCCCGGTAGCCCGACAACGTTGAGTATTTTGGTTGTCCACACAAGGGTTAAAATGTAGTGTTATAACCTAAAGGGACTTAAAGAACTAGAACTAAGAACTAGCCTTAGAACTGTTGCGCCGCAATTGTTGGGATATGGGGACTTGGTGTTGGTTCGGTTGCCCATGGAGCGCTGAACCGGTCTGCTTGTGGAAAAGCGCGGAATATTCAAAGAACACTAACTTTTATAAACTCTTTTATAAAGATTCACTGTTTTATTTCAAGATATAGTATTTATTTGTACAAGTAATTCGCCGAAGTAGCTCTATTCAAGGCTAAGTTGATCTCTGTTCACGAAAATGTGTTAAAATTTGTAAGCGAATGCATCACACGTTGCTACACACAGACCAATCGACTGCGAGGGATTCGAGGGTGCAATCGGGGGAGGCGAACGCGGTGTCCTTGACGCAGGCCGACAAGGTTGCGGACGGGACGCGCGTTCTTTTAGCTACTGCCGTCGTTTACGTGCGAGACAAGGCTGGGTTCAACCACGAGTGCTGTGCGTTGTTATGCGTCAAAGACTACTTGCTATTTTTGTTTTTGAAACTAAAGTATGACATACAGGAATGAGTAAGGGCACGGACCGTATGACCCAGCGACGAGTCATACCGCCTCTCCCTGGTCCAGGCCCAAGGATCCAAGGGTCGCGATGCCGACGCTACCGAAGCCCACGAAAACAAGCGTTAGATATATAAGGAAGGAAGAAGCAAGGGTAGCAAGTTAATCTATCTACGAACCGTCAGGCTGGTAGTTTCTAGTTGCGTAGTCTGTAACATCTTCCTTTAAAGTGCAATTCGAGGATTGCACTCGTGCGTCGACTATAATTGCTGTATAACTACAAAATATCGTGTGTGGAAATTAAAGGAAGGGAAAACCAACACCAGCCTTTTCAATTAATCCACCCACCACGTAACAGCGTTGCTCGATCCGGGTTCACAATCTAATTTCCTCACAGCTGAATTTTACGATAAATTCCGTCTTTTGTACACGCCGGGCGACAGAACCTTATCGGAAATCGGGCAGATAACCAGCAACGTTTTCCTACTTTGCATCGGTCAATATAGCTTAGGGTCGTGTTATCCGATTTTACAGAAGAAGCAACTCGGATGGGTACTTGCGGGTCGCGAAAAATCTCGGACGTGGCTTGCCATGTATAGGGTTTTCCAATAGGGGCGCTCGAACTTTAACGATGTATAGCGACCATGTTTTTCAAGCTTCATTTGTTAAATTTGGAGGTTATAATAATTAGTATTGGGCAAATCATCATGGAAAGTTACAGTCTTGAGCAACGCGTGCAAATTATTAAAATTTACTATGAAAATCAGTGCTCAGTTCGAGCTACGTTCCGTGCGCTCCGTAATTTTTACGGTGCACACAATCGTCCTGTTGAGTCGACTATTCGTCGTTTGTTAAAAAAATTCACTGTTTGGTGTGGATTTTGGTCCGGCGGGGTCATTGGCCCGTACTTCTTCCAAAATGAAGCTGGCGCCGCCATAACTGTCACCGGCGAGAGGTACAGGTCGATGATAACCAATTTTTTGTTGCCTAAATTGGAAGATATGGATCTCAAAGACATGTGGTTCCAACAAGACGGGGCTACGTGCCACACAGCGCTTGCGACCATGAATCTTTTGAACGACAAATTCGACGGCATGATTATCTCGCGTTTCAGCGACGTCAACTGGCCACCGAGATCGTGTGATTTAACGCCATTAGACTTTTTCTTGTGGGGCTACCTTAAATCGCAGGTCTATAAGAATAAGCCGCAGACGACTGATGCTTTAAAAGACAACATCATTAATGCAATAAATGATATCGAGCCCGATTTATGCGGTCGAGTCATCGAAAATTGGACCTCTCGGATACGCGCCGTCCAGCGAAGCCGCGGCGGCCATTTAAACGATATTATATTCCATCAATAATGTAATTGAATACACTTTCAGATAAAAAAAATTTTTTTTTGATATATCGTACACAACTTGTTTTATTTAAATTTAAAGTTCGAGCGCCCTTAATGGAAAACCCTATAGTAACGAACGAACAATTGTCCCATCAATTGCAGCAATTTTGGGAAATGGAAGACCATAGGGAAGAAATCGGTCCGCAACAAATAGATACACGAGATGTTTGTGAACAGCACTTTCAAGCGACAACCACGCGCGATTCTGACGGGCGGTACGTGGTTAGCATTCCATTTATTGAGCGAGTAAAATTGTTAGGAGAATAGCGAAAAATCGCCGAACGGCGGTTACTTTCAATTGAGCGTAAACTTGCGCGGCTTCCGGAAGTGAAGAAACGATACAGCGAGTTTATGGCGGAGTATGAGGCACTCGGCCATATGACGCCGATAACGGAGCAGAAAAGATCGGAGCTTTCGTTTCGAAATTATCTTTCGCATAATGCGGTGACAAAGGAGAGTAGCACTACGACAAAGCTACGAGTAGTGTTCGATGGACCTGCGAAAACATCGTGTCGGGCATTTCACTGAACGAGACGCAGCGGGTAGGATCTGTCGTCCAAGACGAGCTGTTTGCTATTTTGCTGCGGTTCCGAAAACACACCTTCGAGTTATCAGCGTGGAGATCCGAGCCTGCACTGCCGCTTCAAGAGTACGAGCTCAACACCGTGACGTACGGTACATCATCCGCACCCTTCTTGGCGACGCGGGTGCCGCGACAGATTGGAGAAGATCACGCAACAAAGAACCCGCAAGCGAGTCGTGCGATCATTAAGGACTTTTATATGGACGACCTTCTTACCGGTGCTGACACAATAGAATATGCAAAGCGTCCGTATCGCGACGTTTCTGGGATTTTAAGAGCATCACGGTTGGAGCTACGCAAGGGGGCATCGAACGAACCTGGAATCTTCGCGACTCCGCATGCAGCATCTTCCGCGTGGGTGGAGATTATCGCGGACAAGGACCCTAAAACTTTGGGTCTCCTTTGGTTATCACAAGGTGACATTTTGCGATTTTCAGTGACTACGAAGCGACACACGCGTGCAACGAAGCGCCCGATCTTATCTGAAATATCGCAGATCTTCGACCCGTTAGGACTTATTGGACTGGCAACGGTGACGGCGAAAATATGCAAGGATTACACTCTTGCGAATAGCGCAAGGCGAATCATTTTCCGAGGTGCTGCATTGCACTCGAGAAGGGCGACCGATTCCGCGGTCGGGCAGTCTACATGCTATCAATCCTTTCGTCGAGGACCTAGGATTGCTGAGGGTGGACGGACGCCTCTCGAATGCTCCAATACGGTATGAACACATTCGATTGTGCCATGCAGGATGTCAGGGTGTCATTGCGTCATTGCGAACGCAGTACTGGCCGTTATCGTGTCGGAATAGCGTAAAGAGAATCATTCGACAGTGCGTGCGATGTTTCCGAGCGAAACCTACGACTGCTAATTGCATTATGGGAGATCTGCCAGCAGATCGGGTTCCTACTAATCGGCCGTTCTATAAGTGCGGAGTAGATTATGCGGGCCCATTTTATATCAGAGAAAAAACACGCACTCGGTCAACTTTGAAAGCATATTTATGTATCTTCGTGTGTTTCGCGACGAAGGCAGCACATTTGGAATTGGCGACAGATTTAAATACTGACGCATTTTTCAATTGTTTCAGCCGATTTATATGGCGCCGCGGTAGATGCCACAGCATCTACTCCGATAACGGCACAAATTTTATAGCCGCGCGAAATGAACTCAATGAATTTAGTTTACTATTAAGAAAAGAGAGACAAATAGAAACCGTAAGAGACTTTGCGAGTTCGCAACGGATGGAGTGGCACTTAATTCCACCCCACTCACATCATTTTGGAGGTTTGTGGGAAGCGGCGGTATAAAATCCGCAAAACATCATTTGAAACGTGTTATCGGGGAGACGCGACTCACTTATGAAGAACTTTATACAATTCTGGTGCAGATTGAATCATGTATGAACTCGCGCCCATTGTGTCCTATCTCCTCCGATCCCATGGACTTAACTCCATTCACACCTGACCATTTTTTAATTGGTGACCAGATAACCGCATTGCCGCACCGAGAACTACTCCAAGTTCCAACTAATCGGTTGACTCGATACGAGCATCTACAGTACATGTTTCAGCATTTTTGGCGACGTTGGAATGCAGAGTACCTCCACTTACTCTAATCGAGGAACAAGTGGCGAATGGCTGTTCCAGAAAAATTTATTGTAGGGACTATGGTCATTTTCAAGGATGACAATTTACCGCCATTGAGATGGCGCCTGGGAAGTGTAGTGGATTTGCACCCCGGCAAGGACAACGTTACCCGGGTCATTTCCATCAGGGCATCAGACGGCGTTCTAAAACGCCCCATAGCGAAAATCTGCATTCTCCCTATCGAGGACGAAGTGGATGCAAACATGCTGCAGCGAAATGAACGACTCATTTTAGTTATAAGTGCAATACAAATCTCTTAAATTTATGTCTACATAGTAAGTCTACATTCGTCATGGTCTTCATTCGATATATGATAATATAGTAATGTATCATTTCGTTATTGCAAGTCATACGTCCAAGGTGGACGGAATGTTGGGGAATGGATTGGCTAACCGTGATGGGCGCAGCGCCGTGTGCGACGGTTCTGGAAGCGTTCGCGCTTCTCTTTTGTTTAATTCTCGACTGCGAAGATTGTGTGCTTCTGCAGTCGAGAATTCAGTTCACGCATAACACGCAACAGCGATAGACGTGTCAAGAACTCCAATTTATAGAATAAAAACACCGGTACGACGAATACAGTCTATAATTTATTATCAACATAGCCGTACCGAACAAAAATTGTGCGGCCAATATTTCAGATAACGCCCAGATTCATAATCGTATTACAGTCGAACCTGGATAACTCGAATGTCAAAGGAAGAGAAAAAGAACTGTGAGTTATAGAGGTTTCGTGTTATCGAGTGTTCGAGTAAGAGAGATTTAAGACGCGAAATTCGACGTATAGAGGCTCTGTACGACGGTTAACTTTTCGACTTGCGGACACAGAAGGGTAGACAAACTAAATTTTTTAGCGTGAATTACATAGTTATTGTATACATATACATACATATAAACGTGATCAGAAAACGAAAGTTAGGTTACTATTTTAAGTAATTTCTTGGAGAGTGTCTGGCGAGTCCTACAGCGAGAGGGATCGCGCTTCATCCCCACCACCTCGGTTCCCCCTGGTTCTAACAAAAGTGGCAGTAGTAAACTGACACATTTTGACTAGTGGACACATCCCGGCTCTTAATACCTGGGGTAACCCTTGAAAGATTAAATGCTTCGTATCTGTGAGACGATACTAAAGCAACCGTGAATTTTTGTTATAGTTACGTATAGCGCTATGTTATTATATATATACATATAAGTATGCCTATACAATGTATAGTATACTGGTGCGGCCGCAGCCCGGCGGACCAGCGCAGCCTGCGTATTATATGAAAATTTACAAAACTGTAGAAGGCAAATCTACAATATTATATATCAATGGATTCAGAAAACAATTTCAGTTCTTTCTTGTCATTATGTAAATTGTTGTATCTCTTAAAATAATGTAACCTTAAATTTGTTTATTATGAACAAATTACTTTTTACAAAATCTGTGACCACTATTTGGTTTACCTCAAAAAACCATGACACTTTTCCTTAAGAAGTTTTCTTATATCTATGACAGTTTTGGAGATACCACTTTTCTGATGAAACTTCAAGGGGTGGTTTCACCCCAAGTCAGTCGCTACCTAAGAGTGACCGGTAGATTCTTCAATCATGTGGGGTTAATTGGGTACGTCGTATTACCCGTATTTACCCGTAACGCACAGAAAAGTCTGAGGCCGTCAGATCCAGCGACCGTGGTGGCCACAATCCACCCGATCCTTTTGCCGAAATGAAAACTTACTACGGTCAGGCCGATAGACTTTGGGTTTCTCGAAGACTCGCACATTTACTGTTCGCAATGCATTATGCCTCACTTATTCCTTTAATGAATAATGACTTATTTTCATCAGAATAATGTCACCAATGTCTGGGAATACGTTTCATAACAAAAGAATGAGCAATTGCAAAGTTTCATCGACGGCCAGAGAAAGGGCCAGCGAGTGAAAGAAAGAGAGAAAAGAAAGGTCGGGCGACAGTAAAAGATTACATAAATGCCTTTGAATCTGTGAGACAACACTACTGCAATGATGAAACTTTTTTATACTTATTCATATTGTTCTGCAAATTTGATTTTGATATTGTTGACGTTTTTATGCTTAAAATGAGACCAAACACGATACAATTTGAATCATATTTGCGTTGTTAAATTACAGAAACGGGTTGCAATATAAAGCAATATATTACTTAATATATTACTTTAATATTAAACTTGGAAATTACTAAAAATATTAAAGAGTACCATAATTGGCAAGATACATGGCAAGTGAAACGTTAATACGAAAAGCGCTCTAAGTTCAGATTTGCGTCTATTAAACTCAAATATTTAACAAATGTTTTTAAAATATTGGTAAGCAAATACAGTAATTTCTCGATGAGTGTCACGCGAGTCCTAGTGCGTGAGTGATCGCGTTTCATCCCCACCACTGGGGGGAATCCCCCCGGGCTGGACGACACGTCCCGGCGGTTAATACTTGCGGTATCCCTTGACAGATTAAATGCCTTCGTGTCTGTGAGAACTTCGTGTCGTGTCTGTCAGAACTGTTACAATAAATAATTATAGTAAACAAAATTGCGCTTTTCGGCTAAGAACTTCGTAACGCAGTGCTTACACTCAGTGTTAAAGAAGTAATGAACGATTGCTTGAAATAAGGAAAACTAATCCTCTAGAAGAAGTGTATGAATGGTAGGAAAGAGGAAATTCCTGCCTAATTATGCGTCATAATGCCACGAAAATAGCAATTCGGGAAAAGTCACTCCAAGACTGAACTTTCGCTTCGGTCATAAACAACCCAGGTTGACCAGGCGGAGGTTTATTTCAGGTCAACGTTTTCACAGAGTGCTAAACTGTATTGTAAGATACTCATGATTATTGTAGTATGGCTTTATGTTTTTAAAGTATCAGATAACGAAAGAATCAGGTGGTCAAAAGCATGGCTCGTCGTCTCTGAGCGCGCGCGAAGCGTGTTTCGTCGGCCGGGGAGATCGTACGGAAACGTTTCATGCTCGGCTCGGAGGGATCCGTTTTTGTAATTTATCAACGCAAATATGATCCAAATTATATCGCGTTTGGTGTTATTTTAATCACAACAGCCTCAGCTATATTTTCATAAAATTTGCAAAACGAAATAATTAACAATAAGAAGTTTTATACAGTAAAACCTGGATAAGTGTCCAAAGATTGGGACCCAAACGGGACTTTTAACCAGGCAGGGTGTCGAATCTATTTTTAGAAGCAGCTCGAGCCGAGCGTGAACTAGAAAGGGACAGACAGTGGAGAGACAGAGAGGTCCAAAGAATCAAAGCTCTCTCATCAAGCATCGCTATCGCGAAGGGGAAAATCCCCCTAGTGGAGGGGATAGTCAGTGGACACTTATCCAGGCAGTTCGTTAGGACATTTATCCAGGTTTTACTGTAGTTGCATTAGTGTTGTCTCACCGATGCGAAGGCATTTAAATCCTTTACTGACGCCCGACTTCTCTTTCCTCTCTTTCTTTCGCGCGCTGTCTCTTTCTGTGGCCGTCGATGTCGGTGACTGCACAGTAGACGGCTCGGCCGAAATTTCTAAGAACCCAAAGTTCACCTAATTTCGATAAGTGCCCGCAACCGGTCCCGAGTAGCGTGCGCTAACCGAAGAATGACTGTATTGATCATTGTCATATAGTTAGGAATTGAAAAAAAATTATACCCGAGGGGGATCTACCTACTAAAAAGTTTCCATCCGTTCAGCAGCTATGGCTCTGTTCGGCAAGAATCGAAATTTCGGCTCGAGCCGATTCATTTTGCTGATGGCTAGGATTGTAACAGATGTGGCAACAGTGCGACAGAACCGAAGATTTGGCAACTATGTCTTCTCACTTTCGGTGTCTGTCGTTCGTGCCTTTAGCCGAGCCGAGCCGAGCCGAACCGAGCCGAGCCGAGCCGAGCCGTGGGTGACTTCGGTGCGGTGTCTGCCGATCGCGTCCGAGTTCAGCCGAAGTCGAACCATTCGTTCGCCCATTCATAACCCAAACCGTATCTCAGGCCAGTCTCCCTGTAGATGAGTAATGTGTGAAATCGGCGTCGCTGCAGCGCGCCGATCTCGCGGAATTGGCCACTGAACGGCTACCGATTGTGTTTTTTCTGACGCGTGTGTGCAACAGAGAAAGAATGGGAGGAGGAGAGCGTTTTTCGAATGAAGACCAGAGCGTGTCGAAACGTGTATGAGAACGGAGTGTGTAAAAGAGAAGTTGGAATAAACAATATAAGTAGTGATAGAAAATCCCACAATATGTATGTATAGACAAAACATAATATCTTTCGCATGAATGATATTTTTACACAAAATAATATTTCCGAATTACAAAAATTAGCGGATGATTGGAGATATTGTATAATATTGTATACGATACCCTAATTTTGTATATAAGTAACGAATAAAGATAGAAAAGCGAATGTATGTATGTGTGACAAAAATGGAACAGAAGATATCAAACAAAACGTTTGGGTGGTTAACAGAAAGGCAGTAGGACAGAGGCATTGAATGTTTGCAGAAGCCTTTGTGTGTTTTGTATGGTGCATTTTTGTATTATTTCTATTTCATCCAATAGAATGAACAATTCAATCTAAACTCCTCTTCACATTACATGCATACGTATAATACTTAAGGTACCTTATCATAAACGATATATTTACTTAATAAAATGAAATGGAAAACAGAAAGTAAACTCTGCGGTATCTTTTAAAATACGTAAAATACGGAATTTATAAATATAAAATAATGAGCACTAAAATGCAAATTATTACAAAGAAATAAAGATAATGTTATACTAAATATTTAACGTATCGAAAATAACATGGTCTCTATTTTATATTTATTTGGAAAAATGTTCGTACCATTTTTCATAGTAGACTGAAAATTGCTTATTAAAAAATTAACTTATGACAACTTTGCACAATTTTCTAAATAACTTTTAAAATCGACATACAATATGTCGCAGTAATGGAAAAGTATCTGCTTCTACGAGAGAATAATATTTGTTTCCAACATTCGTTCGAAACATTCACATGCTTTGTGTATGGATTTTAACGTTTTTATCCAATATCAAAATAGAAATTTGCGTACGAACAAACAAAATGAAACACTTTTATCATTTATACAATTAGCTGTAACGATTTTAAAGGGAAATAGGATTTATCTGTGAACTCTTTCAACTTGCTTTCAATTGTACTTCGCAATATTCAATTCAGCATTGAAAAGCAAAGTTGCCTGCGTTTGCTGTTTTTCTGCGTTACTTCAATCGGCTTTAAATTAATATCAGCGTATTTTAATAACGTTGTACAAATTCGTAACATTTGAAGCATAACATTTTGTATGCTTAATTAGCTAAAACTTCGATCATTGGAGAATGAACTTTCGTACAATGCGCAATTTACTGCACTTTTGCTGATCTGTCATTTAGTATATTTACACATTCTTAGTACATTTTTATTTTTTCAATTCATTCAGTTCAGTTTCCATATTTGGACGTATTGAATAAAATAAACTTGTGCATTATATGCGATTTTTGTACCATTGTTTTATCGATTAGGAGCATGGAAAATGCAACTAGCACAAGCGTCAAGTGTCGTCTTGTCACACCCATTCAGTTTCACAGTTGTTTATAAAGTGCAACTCACGCTGTTAACCCTTTGCACTCGAGCGGCGCCGCTACGGCGCCCGAGCGGTTTGAAGCCTCCACTCGAGCGGCGCCGCTACGGCGCCCGGGCGATTTGATGCGTTCACTCGAAGTGCACCGTATCGGCGTTTCGGCGTTTCGGAACTCAATATGTTTATTTTCGATGTGAGATAAGATACTCTTATGGCAATTACTTTCTTGGACCAGGCTCAGCCTGCGTTCTTAGACAATTCTTAGCTTAGCTTAGTTAGTATCAGCTTAGCATTCGCCTAGAACAGTCTTTACCGTGAGAATAGTATTTTAAAAGTTTTTGAGCCCTATAAATATGGATCAAATCAGCTCAAGTTCTGACGAATTCGATTTGTCGTGTTTGAACGAGCAAATTACATCGATTCACGATGGATTATGCTACGAAACGGCGGAATCTAGTGGGGAAGATAGTGATGAAGTGAGAGGTGTGAGACGCCGAAAAATCAGAATTATAGAGAGCGAAAGTGAAGCCGATAGTCAAGTTTTTTGGGGCATGGAAATTTGCCTCAACAATTCTTATATACTGTATAAATTAGAGAAAAAGAAAAGAGGGGAAAGGCCACACAAACATTTGCGCTTTCTAAAAACGCTTGTGGAGCAACTGAGAGGATCCTATCGCCAGCATCGTGCCCAAGCGTCGACGTCGGTCACCGATGAACCCCGACTAAACGGAAAGCTCCATGTTATGCTACAAGGGGCAAAAAGGGACTGCAAGGTGTGCTCTAACCGTAACAAGCCTGGCGGTAGACGAGAAATTTCATATTATTGTGATACATGTCCTGACAAACCGAGGATGCATCTTGGGGATTGTTTCACGAATTATCATACAAAAACTAATTACAGGGTATAATATTGAACAGATTTTGTTGTATTTAATGTAACAATAAATAAATTAGTGAAATTTTATTATTTGTATACGCTTGGTTGAGTATAAAATGATTTTAAAGTACCTGTAAAACACTTCCCTAATATAGCCGAAATCGTCTCGAGTTGCTGGCTCGCCCGCGCGAAAAAGGCCTCGAGCGCAAAGGGTTAATTAAGGTACCCCGTATATTAATTGTTTCAAAACTTGCTGTTACTTCGAGAACAATTCATTGTTATACATAATATTACAGTTATATTGATTTCTGTACCTAGATTCTTTAATTAACGGTTCATAAATTGCCTGCCATAGCTTTTTGGTAAACGCAGTTCTGAAAGAAATCGTAACGCCGAAAATCTGGACATGTCGACAACACAAGCTGGGAGTTCTTCTCCAAAATTTATTATTACAAGGTTATAAGGTTTTTCATTAAATTATAACTTTACCATGAAAGTTGTTAATATATATTTATTTTTATCGCAAAGTTATAAACTTCGAGGTGCAGAGGCAGCAGCGATAGAAGCTCGTGTAATGGACACAGAGAAAATTTAACTCCCAACTTCGGTTTTTAACAAGAGATTTTATTAACACTTGGACTTAGAGTATCGGTTGACTATTTTGTAAGATATGAGCTGAAGGGTCAGGGAAACTAGGGGTTTTAAAGGATGTTGGAAAAGGACGTAGTGGGGATGGTGAGGGCGAATTCCAAAGGACTGCGGATGGGTAGGGATTGTTGGCAGTATGACTAGGTGTTTTGGAAACGGTGACGCGATAAGGATGTATGACGATTGTTTGTGACGAACGAACTTAAAAATATTTGTATACATGAGTCCTTAGGTATCTAGTAGATAATAAGAGTAATATAGAAATATATATCGTAAGACTAATACCAAATATAGATATTTGGGGGTGAATACATTACACCTCCCCCCTTAGTTAAAGATAAATGAGAGTTTTAAAATTTATCTTTAATTTTACTGCATGAGCGGTGGTGAGTGACGGAGATATTTGTGTCGGTGCTGTCTTCGCTGTCGCTATTGTTTATGTTGCTTAAAATTACTTGATGGTTTCGATTTTGTCGTGACAGTGATGTCGGATATTCTTCGGTTCGTAAATTACTGTTAGGGTAACTTATAAATCTAGCACAGCCGGTATTTGTATTCTTATTTTTTCGTATACAATATCTGATTATTTTATATAATATGTACAGCGTTAGCATAGTTGCTGTTGTGTATCCAACATATGTAAAAATAGAAAGTTTCCTTTTGATTTTTGTTGTTTCGATAATTCATCGAGTACATGAGAGACTATATGTAACTTATGTCTAGTTATATCTAGGTATTCTAAATTTATATTCGTATTTCTTTTAATTGAGGAATTTGATTTGGAGAGACCAGGAGTTCTATTTCGTAAATCGGATTTATGTGTGTAGTGTAAGTATGTAGGTTTTATCATTTTAGATGTTCTTTTGCAAGAAGTTAGGTCATTTAAGGTGGCGTATGTAGTTTTGTGCTTGATAATGTTAGGTACTCGTTTCATGATATATAAAAGGGTACGTATCCTTCTCTTGTGGAACGGGTAAAGGAACTAGGCGATAAAGATGGAAGATGTTAGTCGAAATGAGAGCATTAGTTTGCCTTTTTGACTCTGTCGGTGTGAACTACTGTTTCCTTTTTCTTGATTAGAAGCGTGATGTTTACCGGTGAATTTATTTTTAGGATTTTATACGGTCCACTATAATTAGGGCTAAGTTTCTTAGAACCGTAAATTTTTTTTCTTTCTAAATATACTAAATCTCCTGGTTTATAGATTGTTCGATTGGTTCTTTTGTCATAGTATATTTTATTCCGTTCTTTTGATTGGAGTAGATGGTTTTTTGCGATCTCTCGAGATTTTTGCATTTTTATTTTAATGTTGCTGATTAGATCGTCGTAAGTATATATAAATTCTGGTTTCTTTGATAAGGCGGTGGGGATTTCTGGTTTTTCTCCAAAAACTAATTCGTAAGGCGTAAATTTCGTTGACGTATGTACGGTTGTATTATAAGAATACATTGCACTAGGGAGCCATTCGTCCCAATCGGTTTGGTCGGATTTTATATAATGTTTTAGATAGTCTGCTAGAGTGGCATGACTTCTTTCGAGGGCGCCATTTGTTTGTGGGTGGTATGCGGTGGTTTGAATTTGCTTGATTTTAAATAATTTTGCGACGTCTTTAAGTAATTTCGAAGTGAAATCTCTACCTTGGTCGGTTAGAATAGAGTCCGGTATCCTATATTTACAAATGAATTTATGGTGGAAAACTTTGGCTATTGTACTAGCTTCGTGATTTCGTATCGCGTAAGCTTGAGAAAATTTGGTTAAATCGTCTTGAACCGTCAAAACATATTTGTTTCCGTTTTCAGATAGTGGTAAAGGGCCTACGATATCTAAAAATACTTTTTCGAAAGCTTTTGAGGCGGTAGTCGTTATTTGCATTGGAGCATGATTCTTTTTCCTAACTAGTTTATTCTCCTGGCACGATTTACAACATTTAATGTGTTTCGCGATGTCCTTTTTCATGGAAGGCCACTTGTATTTTTCCCTAATTCTTTTGTACGTACGATGGAACCCTGAGTGACCTGCAGAAGGCGCGTCGTGATTTTCTTTTAAGATGTCCTTGATTTCCTCAGTAGTTGGTGTTTGTATGTTATCGAAGTATATTTTGATTTGTATATTGGTTTCTTTGAATATGTATCTTAACATGGATCTAACTTTTTCCCATTTGAATTTTTCAAATTGCGACCCTGGTGGTGATAAGCTTATAGATTTTAGATTTAATTTTACTAATAGGTTCCGTAGTGTGCATAGTATTTTATACAGGTCTTCATAGGATGCTTGGTCCCAATAATTTTCCTTGATTATAAGATAGAATATGTGATTGTCCTTTTCTGTTACTGTGACTATTTCTTGGGTTGCTATGTTTTGATTTTTGAGTGTGTTTAAATGGTGTGGATATTGTTTCACTAGTTCTTGGAATTTAGTGTCGTTGGTTTGTAAATCCTTTGAGATACAAATTGCATAGTTGTCGGATGAGGGTAACAATGTATCGTTGCTTTCCTCGATTTTATCATACTTAATTATCGTTGTTCTTAAGCTATTTAGAAAATCTGAATAATTTTTTGCGGGGGTAGTTTTAATTACGTTAAGCGCCATTGTATTTTCTGATGGATTTGGAATTCTACTCAAAGCATCTGCGTTAGAGTTAATTTTCCCTGCTTTATAAATTATTTCATACTCGTACTCTTCTAATAGTAATCGCCAACGAATTAACCGAGAACCCGGATCTTTGACGTTAAACAACCACGTTAATGGTTTGTGGTCAGTGACTATTTTAAATTTCCTTCCGAAAATATACGAACGAAAGTGTTTCACTGCCCATACTATTGCTAATAATTCGCGTTCTATCGTGGAGTAGTTCGACTCTGCTCTGTTTAATGTACGGCTAGCGTACGCTATTGGTAAATCTTGGGCACCATAGACTTGTGATAGTACGGCACCTATGGCAAAATTACTTGCGTCTGTCGTAAGAATAAATTCTTTTGAGAAGTCTGGATACTTCAATATAGGCTCCGAAATTAATTTGCTTTTTAAAGTTTCAAAAGAATTTTGTTGGTTGCTAGTCCATAGATATGCTGTGTCTTTCTTTAGTAGAGAAGTTAGGGGCTTAGAAATTTTACTGAAATCTGGAATAAATCTTCGATAGTAACTAGCAAGACCTAGGAACGATTTTATATCTTTAGGCGACTTTGGAGTTGGAAAATCTCTTACTGCTTCTACTTTTGAAGGATTTGGTTTTACTCCTGACTCCGATAATACGTGACCGAGGTACATTACTTCCCGGCGTAAAAATTCGCATTTATTTAATTGTAACTTTAGGTTATGCTGCGAGAGTCTTTGAAATACTTCGCGAAGTTTCTTTGTATGTGTTTCTAAAGAATCAGCATAAACGATAATGTCATCAAGATAGACAAGACATCGGATTCCTTGTATACCCGCTAAAACTGTGTTCATTAACCGTTGAAATGTAGCAGGTGCGTTCCGCAACCCGAATGGCATACGATTAAACTCATAATGACCAGTTGGGGTTGAAAAGGCTGTCTTTGCAGAATCTTCTTGATCAAGTTTGATTTGATGAAACCCTGACGCGAGGTCTAAGGTCGTGAAATACTTTGAATTGCCTAATTGGTCTAAGATTTCCGTTATATTTGGAAGTGGAAATGAATCTCCTATCGTAACTTCATTTAATTTCCTATAATCGATGACTATTCGCCATTTGGTTTGGCCCGACGCATCTGACTTTTTGGGGACTATCCAAAGGGGTGCATTCCATGGAGAATTAGATTTGTTAATGATACCGTCTTTCAGCATTTTACTGATTTGAGTATTAACTTCATCCTTGTGACATTCTGGATAGCGATACGTTTTGGCGGAAATAGGAGTTTGCGTGTTTGTCGCTATTTTGTGCGTTATAGCATCGGTGCAGGATAAGATATCTCCTTCTAAATACGCGATATGATTGAATTCGGTACAAAGTTCAATGATACTACGTTTCTCTTCGGCATTAAGGTGGTCTAAGCGAAGATGCTTAATAAGAGTTTTCAGACGTTCGGATCGAGAATCAAAATTTGTTTCTTGTTTATCCGATTTTTCTGAGTTGAAACTCAAAATATGAGCAACGGCTTGATCTAATGACTCTAAAGTTACTACGGGTTTATTAATTTTTATATCTTCATCGGTAATATTCAAAATGGAAGTCATGGCTTCCGATTTTCCGTTATTTCTGACCAGACTTTCACAAAGGAAAAGACCGGATCGGATGGTTTCTCGCGAAATTATTCCTTCCTTTACGTTTGGGTTTAACAATTTTACCGAAACTAACATTTCTGAACGGGCAGGAATAGTGATAACGTTTGAACATTCTTTTGGTTTTATTTTAGGTTGATTAGATTTGGTTTTTTCGGGAGCAGGCGAATCTGCTACCTTCAAATGCATTAACGGTTTTTCTTCGTTAATTAGTGGTAAATACCGATTTCCTGGAAAGTGCAGTAGATTGTTAGCCTGATCAATGTGTAATTTTAATCTGTTTACAGCGTCGTTTCCAAATATTCCAGGGTAGGAAATTGGGAAACTGTCCTTCACTACATGAAAAATTGTTGTATAAATGATGTTGTGGACATTAATGTTTAAATGGCAATAGCCTAGCGTTTCAAACTGATCGTCGGTTAGGCCTCGAATTTTCAATTTGATATCTTCATGACACGGTGTGTCTGGCTTTAATTGCGAGATTTTAATTACCGAAATATCTGCACCCGTATCTAAAAGCATTTTTAAACAGGGTACCTTTGTTTCCTGTAGATGTATATTTACGAAGGTCGTAACGCCTTGAATATATTCTAATTCTCTGCCTCTGTGATGTGAATAGCCCTCGGTGCGGCAGTCACCGGGGCTCGGTTCGAGTTTAAAGGACTCCTTCTTATGTGCGGAATATAATTTTGGGTGTTAGAATTATTTTGTGAAAAGTTGGAATTTGGCGGTGGATAAGTGAAACGGGACGATGTAGGAGAGGCCCTATCATCTTGTCGTGCAAGTGAGTTGTTGTACTCGCGCGTCCTACATTCGTTTATCAAATGACCGACTTTCTTGCAATAATTGCATACCCTTTGATTGTATAAACTGTTCTGATTTTTTGTATATGTATTTGTTTCGAGGTGCCTAATGACTGGCTTCCTACGAAAAAGTGTATTGTGTGTAATTGCATTTGAATCTCGAAAATAACAATTGAATGTTGTGTGACCGGTACGATTGCAATTTGTGCAATGCCTGGTCTCTCTCAAGTTTACTCCTTGAAATCTTGCTATTTCTATTTGTGATTTTACCTCCGTTTCCTCCGCTATAGCAATTTGAATTGCGTCTTCTAACGTGTTAGGTTTCTGTGACTTTACAATTATGGCAATATCCCTTTTCAGGCCCATAATAAATACGCCTAATGCCTGTTTTTGTAACAGCTTTATGCATGCCTGTCGCTCAACGGGCGTTTGACTATCTTCTAAACTATTTGTTAATTTAATTAAACAATTTTCAATTTTTTGAGAATATGAGAGCACGTCTTCATTGTAGCCCTGTTTACATGAGGCTAATTCTAATTGCCACTGTGCTTGTGACCGTTTGTCTGAGTATGCGTTTAATAAATAACCTTTCAGGGATTTCCAGTCCGAAAAGGTGCGATTTCTAATTAATGCTCTAGCATTTCCCGTGATTTTTGTTTCTATAATCGCGAATAAGATAATTTTGGTTTCCGCATTTACTAAACTTAGTGCCTTATCACAGTTGTCGCAGAATTCGTATAGCCTAGACTTATTACCATCGAAGGTGATTAATATTTTTTCGGCGAGTTCGATTTTGATACCCGAATGAGTCATTTTTGTTGTAGATTTGATTTAGAATTTTTTGAAGCAAGTTAGAATATGTATATATGTATATATATACGAATAGTATTTTAACTTACGCTAACAGAACTTGACGATGTAACATGTTTCTTTGGTGGTTACAGTTGATAGAGCTCGTTGAATGGAGGTTGATTCTTGGTTGTTTGGATCTTCTGACGAAGATGTTTCGGTTGTCCAGTGATGATTGATTGCCTCTTCCGAATTTCTTGGTAGTTTTGTTCTCGAGGTAGGCAATGAAATTCACTTAGTGACTGTGAATTTTGCACTATTCTCGGTAGGTGATGTTGCTATTAGGCTTGACTACGGCCCAGAGAATAGCGTATTCACCGATGGATTCTTTTCAAATTTAAAGACTTGGAAGTCACCGTAGGAAGTAATAAATTCTTTACGAATTCTTCCTCCGTTCCTTGGAAAAGCAATCCCACTTCTGACACCAAAATTTTCTTGTGTAATGGACACAGAGAAAATTTAACTCCCAACTTCGGTTTTTAACAAGAGATTTTATTAACACTTGGACTTAGAGTATCGGTTGACTATTTTGTAAGATATGAGCTGAAGGGTCAGGGAAACTAGGGGTTTTAAAGGATGTTGGAAAAGGACGTAGTGGGGATGGTGAGGGCGAATTCCAAAGGACTGCGGATGGGTAGGGATTGTTGGCAGTATGACTAGGTGTTTTGGAAACGGTGACGCGATAAGGATGTATGACGATTGTTTGTGACGAACGAACTTAAAAATATTTGTATACATGAGTCCTTAGGTATCTAGTAGATAATAAGAGTAATATAGAAATATATATCGTAAGACTAATACCAAATATAGATATTTGGGGGTGAATACATTACACTCGACTTAAAGAGGTAAACTTCCAGTAGTAGACGTTTGACTATTCTCAATTCGAGTTTAGGAGGTAAAATGATACATCTGGACATTTGGCAAATAATTCGGGTTAAAGTGAGTTTTATTTCGACTCATAGAGGTTTTTGCAGCGGAGCGGAGGGGAATTAAGAAAATTTTCGTCTTATAGAGGTCTTCGAGTTATAGTGGATCGAGTTATCGAGGTTTTACTTTATATACAATACATTGGTCCACGACATGACCAATCCTCTGCCGGAACACATTTACCAAATCTGTTTCGGAACAATCCATTTTGGCATATACAGCCTGGCTTACATTCCTGCAAGATAAACAATATAGGTAAAGAAAGGTTAATTCTCAAATATTCTTCGCTCGTTTTAGTACTTCTCTAATTGTTAGTGCAATTAAGTTCTAACCAATTTCTTTCCAATGATTGTTTTAGAAAACCTGAATACTAACCATAGTGCACCTTATCTGGGGATTCATGCAAGTTGGTTGGCAATCGCCATTACACCGGCTCCAAACTTCATTTTCTCGGCAACATTGTGGCCTTTGCGCATCAGCTGTTTTTAAACAATTTAATTTTACAGTCTAGTGTATTAATAGATTAGAATAGTTGAACTTACTCTATAATATTACTTATCTACGCTCGTGCTAAAAAATTTCAGTTTGTTACGATTTCAAAACTAATAATGACTAACAAGTAAGTAAGTTATTGGAATACATAAATGCAATACTTCTATTAGAATATCCGCGTATGTAGGAATGATTTGTTTCATACATGTTAGCGACAGCGGATTTTTAATGAAAGGAAAGGGCCGAGTAGCGAAGTGCTATGCATTCGGTGAGGGATTTATGATTGGAACTTATTGTTAGCCTGGGTACGCTTGAAGAGTGTTTTGCTAATGGGCAATCTGGACGACGGACGATGGCCCGGCGCTATTCAACTATCGAATGTCCAAGGTTTGACTGTTTATTAGGGGTGTTTTGAAAGTGAAGAATGAGACTGAACATCCCGTTGACCGACGATGGCTGGCGACCGCATTGGGTCCTCCAACTATCTGGTGTCGAGGGATTGTTTATTAGTGTCGAGTAAGGAACACATGTGGAAATCGACTGTAGCCGTATTACCAAGGAATAGGGACTCTGTTCCTGCAGGATCTGCCTACGGAGTGGGGGAGGTTTTACCTTTTGGTAAATGAACTGTGATTGACCACTCAGTCTTTACCCCAGAACTGACAGGGAAAGATCTACCTCTCTTACGCCGCGCTTTTAATAGTCAAATTCTTAGTAACATTTAGTAACTGAAGAGAATTCGATTTATATTGTTACAAATATTGTACATCATGATTACTTACATATGGAGAAGATAGCCAAGATGGCGAACAAAGCAAGGAGAAGACGATACATCTTGATTGTATGTATTTAGTGTGTACAATAAATATTAATTCACGTGTATGTCATTTGTCGACTGAAACTGATTCCAAACTAATGAAAATTCAAATCGAACTGCTTTTATACCCGTCAGCATCCACTGTTTATAATGTTTTACCTTGTTGAAACATGCTTCAAGGAAAGATTAATAAAAACATAATTATTAACTGCGCAAGAAATATAAAGAACGTGATACATTCAATTATTAGAATCGGTTATAATATTTTTTTATTGGGACGTGCAAATAAATGAGATTATTAATTTATCTGTGCCTGAGATGGATATGATTGATTAATTGCACATGTTTGCAAAATTGTGCAAGTTTCTATTAATTGTTCACATTATGTCAAATATAAATTACAAATAGACAAAGAACCAAAGGACTTAGGTATTATATTATATTATATGCGGAATCTTAAAAAACTATTTCAGCGTAATTAAAGATTTGTTAATTTATATTGCATTAGTTCTTCAGTTCCTATAAACAAGACATAAAATTAAACATCTGATATAGAATATTTTTAATAAGTTTTACCTGCCGTTTTGTATTACACTATTACAAGTATCAACGACCTTATTTAACACTAGAACTACCGATAAATGTTGGTACCATTTAGATAGCATACGCTGGACAGATTAAAAACACGAAAGTCGTTGAATGAACATTTGACAGTCGTATACAATTGTCATTCTGCCTTATTAAAAGTCATCATACAATTGCTAGAACGATACCTATTTAATAATAATTTTAAAGCAAGAAATGTAGAACCAGTCAGTTCGACTTGCTTGATAGTTACAGTGTTAAGCAATTCTTGACGGCGACGTTGAAGCCATTATACATACAACATAATGGTATTAGTATTTACGGGAATAAATAATAATAATCAATAGAAAAACGAAAACATTATGAGACAGGGCAACCTTATCACGTCACCGCTTCCAAAACACGTAGTCATACTGCCTACAATCCCTACCCGCCCTCACCATTCCTACTACATCCTTTCCAACACCCTTTAAAAACCCAAGGTTCGCTGACTCCTTAGCTCACATCACACGAAAAAGTAAATCGTCATAGTCTAAGTCCAAGTGATAATTAAACCTCTTGTAAAAACCGAAGTTGGGAGTTAAATTTCTTGGCATTCGTGATAATGATTCTTTTAAGATTGTTTATGATACGAAATCCTGCAAAACACACTCGTCGCGTGTGTTCCCTTTTTTTGGACAGGTTGAGGCGAGCATGCGATTACGCACGAATCACAATGCGTCCGTGTCTTATCTTCCAATTTCTTGTCCCATAAAGGGTCCAAAAACTGTATTTAACGTAAAAAACGAACTTCAAATCGTGTTACTACATATATGTTAAACGAAGTGATCATTTTTTCATTTTTAAGAAATTATATGACTCGTCAACACTAATATCATTAGTTATACAAATGTGACGCGAATTATTCACGTTTGAATAAAAAGAAAGAGAGAAGTAAAGTGTTACTTCTCGGTTCAGTATTTAATAATAAATTTAGTTACTTTAACTTGATTTACGAAACACCTCGGAATTTATTAAGAGTGGTCTGTAGATCACGTATAATTCACTTTATTCGTGGTCGGTACATCGCTTTTATGCCTTCGGATAGCATAGAGAGTGGGGCTTGCTTCTGCCTTAAAATGTTTACGTGGCTTTTGCCGATGCAAGCGTTTGTCGCGGTGTTGGATGACCAGCCCCTGAGTCACCGAAGAGCGTACAGCCCGCGGATCCTGGCCTAGTCAAAGTCAATATTATGCAATAAGGCAGTAGTCATCGATATGACTACTGGCAAGGGCCAGACTCCGCGTCGGCCAGGACGACAACAACAAGGGCAAAGGTCAGCCTTTCCCCCCCTAAAAACACAATATATATAGTAGCGGAATAGCTATGTCGAACAGAATCAGTTTGGTAGACAATAAGAGCGGAACTTATGTCAAAATACTCATCGAACTTTACTGAATAAAACTCTTCTTTAAAAGTGCTTAATATATACATATGTATCTAGAAACTATAGGCTTTCAAGTCAGCAGGACTTCGTGTATATACAAAAAGGGTAATTATTTACATTAGGGGAGGTGCTCCGACTACCTTGAGCTTGACATATGTTGCCCCTCCTGAGTACATATGTAGTACCTAAAGCATTTTAGCAATTGCTCGTACTTCGTTAAAAAGTTAGTATATGTTAAAAATAGAACACGAAAGTTCGTCCATTGTTTAATGAACTTGATACATATCGAATGGTTTCCTATTATTGAATGAAAAATTTGTTTAAATTGCGGTGGAGGAGGGGTGCCCCCCCCCCCCCCCAAGATAGAAACGTCTGTATACGCAGCTTTCAATGCTTTCGTTAATAACTTTTTAGACAATAGTGAGCGACAGCTAAAACCTTTTGGGGATTACTCAAGAAAGAAACGTTGACAACATATTATATTCGATGTTTGCACGCGTTGTGCTGATAAAAAATAATTGCACGGAGAACCAGCCAATTGGCTGTCATAATATTGGGAACGATTTAGAATTAGGGTCATTCTGCCAAGCGAAAAGCGAAATTAAGTACTAACAATTTGCTTTTATAGCGAACAATGGCCGTCACGTTATAAAAGCTATTAACCCCTCAACGATGACTGCTATACGTCGTATAAACCACGGTTTCTCCATATGTCGCCGACATCGATGCGTTGCATCGAGCGACGATATGCCGACGATGAGAGGGGTATATGATCCGAAGAGGAATATGGATGTAACTAACACTAATTTAACCATAAAACTCTTTTATTTTTTACTTCATCTTAACCACTCAACGACGACGATCTAGTCGAATATTTTTTCGATGAAAATTTGACTAACGTATTCGTGAGATTTTTCTGATTACATAATATGTATACATAGTTCCAGAATCATATATACCGGTTGTTATCGGATACACTAATAAAGAGGAATAAAATTATTAATACCATCATAAGTAAAAATTGTCCAAACCATATCGTGTCATTTTAATCAGGAGATCGTAACGAACATTTTGGTAAAATTTCATTTAAGGCAGACCAAAAATGAACAAGTTTTAATTTTTAATCTCGCTGATAACTATTGTAATATGTACATGTATCAATAACATTATGATCCCAAAATTACAAGTTAATGATTTCCATACAATTTTGTTTTTCACACTATGCAATTAAAACATATAATTTGTATGCCTATGTTCTCTCTCTCTCTCTCTCTCTCTCTCTCTCTCTCTCTTACAAGGAGAGGGCGAGAGGGCAAAATTGTTCTTTTTTGATACAGCAGAAGCGGGAAATAAATTCCCGAGAAGATTGCATGAAAATTTATTCAATAGTTCACCATCAACTATCTTCTCCGATCTTTGTCAATATGTTAAAGTATGCGTGGTTTGCTTCCAAACTGTGTGATAGCAGAGAAGTATTTATGAATGTCAACCAAATTATTTCCCGCTTCTGCTGTAGCAAAACAGAATAATTTTGGAGACGCTTTATTAAATTTTCTATTTACAAAATGAAAGTAATTGTTCATTGACTGTTCATTGGCGCAAATTTCATACATTTGAGGAAAAAAAAACCGGTAGCGAGGAATCGAACCAACAACCTCCTATTACCAGTAATTCTCGCTGTCCACTCGGTTACTAACCTTCTTGTTGAATACCTAATAAGAAACTCCTTATAACATAGTACAGCAATTTTCAAATGCAATTTTCTCGGGAAATTCTGAATATTGCGTTCTACTATTTTGCCAAAGTAACTTTGGATACGCCATCTTCAAATACTGTAAGTTTCAGGAAAATCCGTTTCCCGTCATCCTCGCCCTCTCCTTGTTAGAGGATTCTCAAGGATTCTTAAATTTTGCTCGCGTTAGGATTGTCTCACGTACGCGGGTATTTAAACTTGCCTCTTTCCTGGAACGCTGCCTCGAGCCTCGGCTGCCACTATATCAAAGGCGACCCGAACTCGCTCGAGAATCGTGGCTGCGTACGATTAGTGTTCACATTCGGTCCCGAGCGAGGAACACTAGTCGAGACATTACTGTATTTGTAACCATAAATATATGGTTATGCAAATATAATACATATTCTTCAATTGCTCAATTGTTCCTCTGAACATTACTTTTTAATTGCACTAATTGTAAGTAATAATATTCAGGATGCGTTGCGCAAAAAATAATTAATTTGTATTAATAATTATTAGTAGAAATTATTAGCGCAACGCATCCAAGATATTGAAAAAACTGATTCTTTAAAAGAAAATATACGCAAATAATGACTAAAGTTTAAATGGATAGATTGTTATATTTATGAAGTTATAACTTTACTTTTACTTTTTTTTTTTTTACTTTTTCGTAAGTATACTTACGAAAAAGTAATTCTGGTCTTCTACTTTCCGTTAAATGTCTTTATCTTTCTATTTTAACGCATTTGGAAACCATGATCCTGTTGGTTACCTCGGACCCCAGTCATAGAGCGATCTGACCACTGTCACCCATTGAAACCCTTTGTCCTCTTCAGCAATGTTCAACTTCCTCAGAAAAGATATAGAACAACCTCTAGGATTTATTCTTCTCTTTTTTTACGTTTTTACATCATTCTGATGTTTCTCTATTTATCGCAGAAATTCTCTTTTATAACTGAATAAGTTATTATTATTAGTTGAATATAAATACGAAATTGTGTCTTTCATTAACAATAAAATTGCCCCAATGAAAAAGATAATTAAAAATTGTAGTATTCAATTATCGACACAATTTTTTCATTGCGGCATTTTTATTCCTTGTGTGTTACAAAAAATATACATCTCTTAGCTCAATTGCAACTTATCTAAAACATATCCAAAAGAACGCAGCGGTGAAAAGATCTGAATGAGTAACTTCAAATTATGTAGGAATGTTTTGTGCGAGGTGCGTGTGTGGGGTGCGTGCGACCGCAAGCGGAAGACGCGGAAGGCCGATGGCTGCTCGAAGGCAAGCGCGATAAAGGAAAGGCGTATTTTGCGTGGCGAATCGATCAAAAAGGCAGTCGGTCGTTAGCATTCGTGCAGCACTTATCTGTACTAACTTTGTTAACATTAATTAATAAAATACTCGATTCTATCCACTACCATATATATATATTTAACATATCGTACAGTGACAGTTACAAATTAAACTAATTGCTAACATTGCTCTTCCGTGGAGTCATCAAGCGACTGGATTTCGTCCTCACAGTTTCCCTTCCACTCGCAGTCGGCTCTTGAAAGCTGTCAGCGGCATTCTGAATTTTCCTAGGATTCAATAACGCTTAATTAGAAATATTTTGTTTAATTAGAAAGATACCTAAAGGCTGATTCAGACGCGTCCAGTAATTTTATCGAGTGAGTAGTTTCCTACTACTAAACAGTTTAGTATGTATGTATATGTATGTGTTAGCGATAGCGTATTTTTTAATGAAAGGAATAGGATCGGGTGGCGAAGTGCTACGCACCCTGGATAATTTATGATGGGGACGCAGTCTTACGAGTGGTCAAAGAGTATCTTGGAAATGAATGAATGAAACTAAACATCCTGTTGGCAGGCGATGGCTGGCGACCGCTCTGGGTCTTCCAACTATCGAGTGTCGAGGGATTGTTTATTAGATAGAAGAGAGAGTTTAAATATGGCAAGTGACCCGACGTCACGTTGCTAAAGATTAGGGATTCTGTTCAAGGAGGATCTGGCCACGGAGTGGGGAAGGCGATGCCTTTTGGTAAGAGGACTGTGATAGACCCCATGGCACTTACCCCAGAACCTCGAGTGAATAAGCATACTTTCTTAAAATCTAACGACCTTATAGAAATAAATGAATTATTTCTGACATATGTATAGAAAGTGTATGAATTAGTAAAGCCTAACTTTTCCAAACAAAAATGTCTAGAATCTAGGGCCTAGGGAAATGGATTTTTCGACTGAATAGTTTTATTAAACTACTCGATCAAATTTTAATGTTCGCACGCGATACGTTATTATTAAATTACTCGCCACTCGATTAAATTACTGAACGTGTTTGACCAGCATTAACGTCCAGTTTGGTCCTTTTATCGTCGGGAAGCTTTACAAAACAAGGCGCCTTCTAATCTATTTTATTTCCACCTTTTGCGCGGCTGCGTTGTCCTCTAATCGTTTGACAGCAACGCCCTTATCGCGAATGCGATCAGCCATGTCGTTTGCAGGTAGCAATTCCTCGGATTGCATTATATTACTCAGGGCTTACTCTAAGCTAAACAATTTGCTGCTGGTCAAGAAACGAATTGAATTCTGCAGCATACTATGTATTCAGGCATTAACATTTAAGCTTTATTCTGATCCATTATGTGCTTCTATCGAGACTAAAGGCCGTCGTAGTCGCGACCTAGCATTCCACATGACAACAAAATGGATCTCACTTCCATGCTTTGCTCAAAAGGTTTAAAAGTAAAGTAGCACTATATGTATAAAATAACAACATGCGGTAAACCAAAAAGTGTTAGACGTTGGATGCTAAATAATAGAATGTTTTACATTCTTGTCTATTTCGTATACTTTCAAGGAGAAAATGATTTTATTAAAAGCTTAATTTTATATGACAGAAAGCAATAATTGTAGGGACGAAATATAAACACGAATCGTTCTTGGTTGGACAAAATAATAGGATACTTGACATGGCATCGATTCTTATACGCTTTCTGTCTGTAATTATTCAACAGTAAACAGACACAGAGGTGAACATGTAGTATATGTATATGTACATATGTACAGCATTTATGTAGCATTAGTGCATTTATGTAAGCCAAATAAGTGATCAAAGAAGTGGTCAAAGAAAGGCAATAAGATATTGCATACTATGACAAAAAAGATATTAATTTTATATCCATGTGAATAGCGACAAATGTATTGAACTAATAGCAGGACATTTGATATCTGTGGAGTGCGTATTGCAACCCGTAATCATATTTTCAGTAAGGTAATGCTGCAATGCGTTCGAGAAAATTAGTGCAATAATTCTCTATTTAAAAAAATATAACATTTTTTAATGAGCCGCCAACTCATCGTCGACCTGAATATTGTTGAAAATGTTTGGGTTGATGAATCAAGACGCGTATGTATATGCCGGTGGAGTGTAATTTAGCGGTGTCGATAAACTAAAATATAGCATTATTCCCAATTGGAATAAATTATGACAAAAGCAAATAAAAACATTATGCAAGTCAATAGCAAACGGTTATTGGATGTCACGTGTGTACAATATAACGTAAAGAAGAAAATATTAAGATGATATTCAATCAAACATTTTCATAAAAGATTAATAATTTCTTACCATCCCATCAATTTTCCCAACGAAGAACGATTCATGTTTATATTTCTTTTCCTAACTACCTTCTTTCATGCGCATACTTTGAAGAAAGAAACAATCTACAGTGCTCTATATGTAGTCAGTATTGTAGGTGTGCCGATACCAGAAACTGCGGGTTCGGGACGGGACGGAAAAGTACCGTCACTACCGTCACTAGGAGTACCTACCGAGATCTCGCCCGATCCCGCCCGAACTTTTCCGTCCCGTCCCGAAGTTCGGGTTCCCGATACTCAAGACGATTTCGCACAACCCTTTTCAACCCTTTTCATTATTACTGAGAGTTTGAAATATAAAAGATTATTACTTTCCATATGAAATTGTCATATTATGCAGTTTTATTTGTTCCCATCCTCTGTCGTAATTTTCTATTCATATTAAACTAACTGGTATTCCAAATATATTGTACTTCCTCTAGTCTGTCACGATGGTAACTTACCACATGGTCCTTGGACATTCCCGTGCTTACACATGTCCGTACAGGCGAAGCAACTCCGTCATCATCCCTTCAGCCTCCTTGTCTATATTATTGACGGCACAGCACAGCTTGCTTACTCCTTTTCTTGCCGTTGATCTGGGTTCCCTGGGCACGGTGCAGATTTGTTGTCCCATCAACACTAGTTACTTTTTGAAATCCTCTTCTCGATTCTCTCGTGCAATACGCCCGCTTTGCCACGCGTATTTTCACCGACATGAAACGCTCGTCAACTAGAAGCTCGAATAGTTTAACAGAATCCACCTTGTATTACACTGAGAAACATGCATTGGATTAGATTCATTGTGTCCCGAGTTCTGTCGCGCCAGATGCCCCAGCACGATATTTCGTTCTTCCTCTTCGTCGCATCGTTTCAAGCAAAAACTGCAGGTCACGATTCATTTCCGTGTGCCTTTTCTAGGCGGGATATACATACTGCTTTTCTAAACCAGGCCGCCTGGTGCATTGCGAGAGCCGATTCGTTTCGCTAGTAGTATCGCTTACTCGACGATACTTCGTCGGCGTCGGGATTTCCTTCAAGTTGTGCAGCCCTCTTTTTGTACCTGGCGAGTGCCACGAGCAAATCCGCAGGCTTCTCGTAGCGACCGTTTCGCATGGCTTGACATACATTCGCATCAATGATGCTACTAATGATGAGCTCCACCTGCTGCTCGCTACTAAACGCTACCTGTGTCTGTTTCAGGTACATTAACTTGTTGTGAGCGTAGCTGGTATAGCTCGTGGCGGAGTCACTGGTATAGCGAAGGGCCCTGACCATTTTTTCGTGTAACTTACTCTTCACAACGAACGCTGCGCAAAAGTCCTCCCGGAATTTCTTCCAGGTGTATGGGTTAGCGTTCCATGTCTGGTACCATCTTCTCGCGGACCCTGACAACTCACGAACCGCGAGATTCAAGCGTTGACGTGGTATATCCTTTGTCAACTCCTCCACTTCGTTGCACCAAATAGCAGCGTCCTCTTCGTAATCGTCGCCGGTGAATTCAGGCATCGATCTTAAGAATGACGGGGCCATGGCTCGCGACGACGTTGAAACGCAAACTGCGGCACTGTTTTCGATGCGTTCCAACAAGCGTCGAGGCAAGTCTTGAAGCCTTGATGGACGAGCAACGTTACTTTCTATTTTCTTAATTTCACTCGCGGGAAAGAAACCAGAAAGAAAAAAGAACGAAACGGTTTCTACAAACTACGAAATATGTACTACTTGTGCAAGCTTATAAGCTTCGCTATGCTGATTCAATGACAATTCTATGGAAAATGCCCTATGAGTAAACACGGACCTCTTATATACTACAAAGCACCCTAGCCTTCCCCACTCCATGGTCAGCTGCTTCCGAATGAACAAAGAAAGCCGTACAATATCAGGTTGCCTGCTACATCCTCAAATTTTCCACTAAATATCTAATCACGCGACGGCTACCTGACCATGGGTTGCTAGCCGTTGCCAAATGTGTGGACCGTTTGCTGAATAACCACCTGCTAGCCTGCCATAAATCGTCCTACAGCTACATAGCGGGGCACCAAAATTGCATCGTTGCTAGGATTTGCATTAGTGGCTGCTTACAATACCTATAACGGGCTATTGTTAAAACAATATAATTGGGGGTCATGTCTAAAGACAACCTCTCCCCCCTCCCAGGGGTGGACCTAGCAGCGGGGTACGTCGTGGGGAAGCACTGGTAATTGTTTTCGGAGGTCATGGAGCTTCCCCGCAGGGCCTGAGGTGGATGACCGTGGTGGCCTTGGCTGGTTCAAATCGGGCACAGTGTCCTGCGCTCCCAAGGGTTTCAAAAAGTTCCACTACTTGTGTCAAAAAGTTCCACTATGTAATAAAAAAAAAAATGGTTGAAAGTTTACAAAGTATATATCGGCAGGACTGTAGTGTCTAGCTTTTCTTTCTCACGGTGTTATGCACTCCAGTGAGAGTGGGCCAAAATACTGTGCAGCTGTTATCGCAGTGGTTCCTGTTATATTATACATATGTGTACGTCATGTACATCGCGTCCCATGCGATGCGTCACTTCGGCGATTGAAGTTAAAATATTTCCCAGACTCTAGACTAATGATTTCCTTATATGAACAGGGTAATACATATATTTTTGTGCAAAATTGCGGGCTGAATCACTACCATAATGAAAAGTACATATATGAAATGACTCCATGTAAAGTTCTCTACGCATCCAATTTCAAAACAACTTATTGCGCCAAATTATATCCCCCTTGAAGCCATTCGGCTTATATTTTAAACATTTTTCATTAAAATTACTTACTGGCATTTACAATTAAATTACTTACATTTACTTATTAAATTTACTTATTAATTTACTTATTAAATTTTAATTTATTTTAGTTTATTCTATACATTTTTGTAATTTGTCCAATACTTGTCATAAATGATATAAAAATAAAAATTCGCTTAACATAATTCCCGACGAACGATTTCTCCGTTGGGACATTGTTAAGCCGACCTTTGTTAATAATCTTTCTCCTGGCACCGACGTGGTAGTGGCAGAAGAAATTTTTGTGCCTAAATGTGCAGATTTTAAATCACTACCGCCAAACTGATAAATATGTTGCCGATATACGCAAAAAAAACTAGTAACACCACCAAAGAAACGTCGAAGGTTCCCATGCCATCGTTCTTCAAACATCGATGTTTTAAAAATATCGGTACATCGTTTCCACCCCTACTCATGACCGATCTACAATATGTTAAAAGTTGCGTGAAAACATTTCTCTTATTCATTACAAATACTACAATTTAAATTGTAAAACAATTTGCATCATTGAAACAGCGCGTCATCGTTTTATTTAACTGTGGATGGGTTAAGCAATTAAGATAAGCCAATTATTAATAATTAACCGTAAAAAAAAGGGAAATATAAGTAAACAGCATATTTTGTTGTTTTGGTTCAAACTCATTTATTAATCGGAGCCAAGATACAGTCTGTCCTCAAGGCAGTACTTTTACAATAACATGGTATTATATCTCTTGAAAAATAAGAATTGTACTAGATTAGTAGTAGTATAAATCGAGAGTATTAGATATTTCGCTGCATCTAAGGACAAAATTTCATATACAATATTAAATTTACATGTTCAGGCCACAGCGTCGAAATAGGTTAGACAGAATAGACGATGAACATTCGATATACGAAGAACATAGCGAGTGGGAGAGGTAGCTATCGTTCTTTCGAACGCACCGAAGCAGAAAGTACAGATATCTGTTACAAAACGATCGCGAGTACTTTCGTCCGAAAATGAAATTTCCCCGAATACCTGGAGCCATGAATCATTTAGCAAAATGATGTATAGACAATCGCAAAGCAACATTATTTTAATCAGTAATAATAAGTAACAAATATTCTGCGAATTAGATCTATAATTAATAGGATTCATAAAATCGATAATCAGAGGTAACCAGCCTTGTAACAAATCGGTGGTTGTGTATGAAAATAATTTGGCGGGTCAAATACGGGAAACAAGATTTTCTATTCTGCTTGCAGTTCGCAAAACAGAAGAAAACGTAGAATAGACAAAGGTCGATTATAAATTCCGATTAATAATTAATTTTACACGTTTGTTGTATTTTTCCTCCTCTAGTTTTAAATACTTCCTTCGTTACAATAAATTATTTTCAAACACATCTCAACCTGTTTGATATGATAAATAATTCCGAATCACCTAAACAGTAGTTTTTATACAACAAGTGTTAGAATATGTTATATTATCAAACACTTAGATAATAATGTATATTTCTGTTTTCTGTCTGCAACTATCGTACATTTAACTACTATTCTATTGTTAGAGCAGTAAACAACGTTTTCTTCACTTTCACAAAAGATCCGATAAGGACTTTTTTTTCTTCCGCGCATTAGACGCAACTATTTCCTCCTACTTCCTTCGTATCGGATATCAGCACGCGTCTCTACTTACTATCTTAATATAATTGTTATAGGATAGTGGTTACTTTTTTTTGTTTTTACGTTTTCAGAAAATCTGTCGCCGACCAGCTGGTCTTCGTAGACTATTAAGATTAAAACGATACAAGCCGTCGCGCAAAATGATGTCGGTTTTTTGTAAGTTCAACAAATGAAAGTAGAATTTATTCTCGGTTCTCTTGTGCACGTTATACATGTATACACGTCGATGTCGAAGCTGGGATACCATCTTAAGTAAATGTCGGAACGACGTTCGAGACAAGTCTATCTTGCATCCTCATGGGACCGTAACAATGCTAATACTCGACAGTAAATACATCTCGCGACAAAAAGGGCGCGGTGGCGAATAAATTTTTACGAACGAATCTCTACTTGCGTATATTGTCCGAGGAAAATTATATCGAGAACTTGTTTGCCTTAACTCGAATAAATTGCAAATCTAATTAATTCTCTGTAGGACACATTGTAATATGGTTTTTATGCAGGTGATTAGTACCATTAACATCAACTATACAGTTATTGCTATGGAAGCAGTACGACGATTCAGTGTCCCGACAAATTCAAACGAACTTATTATACATACATACATAAATCACGTATCACGCAACATATATGTATTATTATATATTGTCTTTACGTAATCTAATCTACGTACAATTTTAGAAGATTACGGTAGCTCTCGTGTATCCTCATCGTAATATATATTGTAAATTCAATTGAATTCATCATCGACGCTGAAGTAGCGTAACTTACAACACGTTATTATACAAACAGCTCTTTGTTTTAACGTATAATATTTTGTTTTCCTACTGCATTTGTTCCTGTATATACATAGCATGTCTAGCGGTAACTACCAATTAATAACAACTAATATATAGTTTATCAACGATACGACGGCGTAGCAGACTTATTGCAGATAGGAGTACCACGATCTAAGCCCAAAGATCCGACCATCGTGGATAAATTATACATATCACACTGTATTCAACGTTTATTCAATGCGCTATTATCAGAATTAATTAATTATATTTATTGTCAATACATTCGGAATAACGTCGCTGCACCTTCAACAACAGACTCTTGTTAAATCGCTTTCTAATGTGTGCCTTTACCGTTCAAAACGACTCATTATCGTGTATGCGTTTTCGGTTTTTTTTCCGTTTTTTTTTTCGTTTTTTTATCGGTTTCATTTACGTACGTATCTATGGATATAATTTCTTATCCGCTTATTAGCAAAAAATCAAGCAAAAGACAAAGTACTGGTTCGTGCGAACGATTTTTCGTTACAGGACGTCCGAATGGATTAACGAGTGCCGTTGGTTAAAAGGCGAATTGTTACATAGTTATATGTATATATATATTGACTCGCGCGTTTTACAGCTGAATCATTGTTCTATTACTTGCCTAAGTACCTTAAATCTTACGTAACTTATGTTCACCAATAATTTATTTAACTTTAATTGCAATCATTCAACTTCTCGTCGGTTCTATCTGTTTGATTTACATGTTACGTGCATACCATTCACCTGTTCGCTTGATGAGCAAGGGGGGTAGGAGAGAATGAGTGAGTGAGTGAGTGAGTGAGTGAGCGAGCGAGCGAGCGAGAGAAGAGAGAAAGAGGGTGTGATTATTACTTAGTCTGAGAATCGCGTATATATATATGTATATATTATTTAATTTTACTTGTGTTTATACGTATATATACTCTTTTTCGCCTATACTCTTTGCTAAAAGATGTGCGTGTGTAGGGATATCTCACATATGTTTCCCTTTACTCCCGTTTCCTCTCTTTCCTGCATCCTTTCCTGCCATTTCCTTCGCGACACACGCGCGTGCATACACGCTCACGTGCTCACGGGTTTAACGAATCCGTGCGTGCTCGCGTCAAGTACGAACCAATGCAGCTCCTTCTTCGTGTAACATGTTACCTGTGCGCGCGTGTACAGTTCGCAGTTACCCGATCGCCGTGGTTCAGGTTCGTTCTGCTGCGTTTAGTACGATAGAACTCGTAGGTGAGATGTGAACGCTAAATTACAATACAACCGTGTGCCATTCCAAATTTGGACAGAGCTCGAACTATATTCTCATAGCTGATACCATTTCTTGTCTTTGTACTTGAGCATCAGTCCGTGAGCAGATTGCGAGAAACCCTCCGCTTCCGACATCATGCGGGCGGTGCGGTCTTCGAGCTGCGACAGTTTGTCGCCTCGCTCGAGGACCATTTGATGAGCCATGTTTACCTCCCCCGTTGCGGTGGTCACGCGTTCTCGAATAGCTTCCGACCCAGCATTCGGTCCAGGTATATGCTTCGCCACCGTGCGCGAAGCTCTGCCGCTGGATTCGCCAACTAAAAGTTTAAGTGGACGGGGTACTTGTTAGTCTGCTTTATTCCAGAACATAGAGTCTTGATTAAGCAGCACATGTTCTAGCATGTGTACCATTTGCGGTACAGAGTGAACTCGATTTGCGTGGCAACCGATATTTTACTTATTAAGAGACAAACTACGGTAAAACAGTTATCCCATAAAGGTGGCAACCTTTCTCGTTAATCGCTAGTAAATTGTCGTTACTATTATTAATCATTTAAATTTGGCAGGGCGTGAGTTATTAAATCGTTTACGGTACTCTTGTCAAGGTATCGCTGCGCGAAGTAAGAATTTAATAACAGTGCATGTACTATGCTATGTATTTTGTTCGCTAGTTAAACATTCGTGGCGACAAATACACGAAATCGTTATTCTGCTGACGCTCTGAACACGACTAAAAATATTTGCGTGTAAATAAGATTCATTAAACTTACATAATTCTTCCCTGTCCAGACTGCGCGAACCTCCGCCAAAGAGGCCTTTGAAGAAACTTTCTTTAGGAGGCTCAGGCATATCCTGGCCAATAAATAAGTCGCCCATCATTTCCGTTAATTCAGCGCTGAAAGTAAAATTAATGTAATAGATACGAAAACAGCTATGCAATAGTAGATATACGCTGATTAATTGATTTGTGAGATTAGAAACAGCGTAACTCGATTTATGTATTGAATCTTGTTGTTTGCGTTTAAGTACGTCAATTGAACGCAAAGCACATATACATGATGTCGTACATAGGTATACAGGATGTCCCAGCTGAAAGAGGCTTCCCAAATATCTCCTTTCTTTTCAGCGACATAAGAAATATTTATAATACGTTTTGAATAGTTTTTAATGAGGAATGACCACCGTGCAAGAAAAAAATATGATTCAAGACCACTTTTTTTGCAGTATTTTCGGCAGAATGTATATTCCACTTGTTTCTATTGCATTTTGTGGTGGGTAAAAAGGTGCCTTCAAACATGCCTGAGTTATGACCATCAGCTATCCTTCGTTGCGAAAAAAATAGCACACCTCATGCTATTTTTCATGCACTTTTTTATCATTTAGAGTGTAGAGCATCTCATTTTGCCCAATATTGTAAATAATTTATTTATGAATGCAATTGAAAAATAAATTTTTTGGATTATTTTTTACCGACGAGACAATCTGAGCTCACGCACGAGTCTGCCAACACGTGAACAGACGTCAGACGTCGCACACTTGTGCACAATCCCCAAAACGTGGCAAAAATTCATTTTTTATGGTTTTTTTATTTTTGAGTATAATCCTTGATTTTGCAACCTTTTGTAATATAGATATATTTCAATGCGATAAGTATTTTGCTTTAACTTAAAAGTAAAACAAAATATAAAGTTGAAAACAAATTATTAATTTTTTGTTTATAACTAAGGCCCTTCGAGTCCTACCAAAATTTTGTTTTGTTGTTTAAAACTAGAACATTCTAATTTAAAAATCTCCTGCGTCGTTTTGCAACTTTACTAGAAATGAGATCACAAAGGTGCTGAAAAACGTGATTTGCTGCTTATTAGAATAGAATTATTCGACGCGTCCATCGAATCGTCCGATGGCGGACCCACTATGACCGCAGCCATACGGGATACTTTTGCAATGAGTTCACCCATTATACATATTCTTCCGATGCATACGTTGCCACGAACGTGCAGATATAGGCAAAATTAACTGGAATAGCAGCAGCTGTTTCTGCAAATATCTAAAAAACCAAAGCCGAGCGGCGGTAACAGTTGTTCAGCATGCGTTGACAGCATATTTCAAGGTTCATCAAAATTGGCGTGGCATCACTAATGTAAGTATAATTACCAAGATAATTTTCTTAGTGTTACCTAAAGACATCTGAAGGCCAGAACTCAGACGTGCCTGTTAACGACAAAGCCTTTTCAAGGATCGCCGAAAGCAGGTGGTCCGCCATTCTCTAGCTTTAGAACGATTTATCACACAGTAGGCCGCTGCCCTACAGGTGACCACCGAGAATACAACCTGGACATCTGACAATGGCTAGTAATAGCCAATAGTTGTCGCGCAATTGTTTAGAGAAAGTTCGGAAAATTGGGGAATGTGGCAAGCAACCCAATGCTGCATTGTATTCATTGTTCTTTCTGGAGTAAGTGTACTCGAAGTGGAGAAGGCGAGGGTGCCTTTCGCTAAGGTGACTGCGTTCACTTATGCGCGTCACTTACCCCAGTGTCGTCATAGGATGAATATAAAATAAAAAATAAGGGATGCAGTTAGCCCTGTGTTTCGAGAGTGCTCAAATGTATCTTTCTTTTTCCTTCACCACAAGACAGAATAAACAAAAGGTACATATTTTCATGTAAAAAGGCCTTGGAGGCCTTGAAGAACTCGGACAAAAGAACCTTGGAATCGTTTTTTTCCATTTACAGTATTCCCCGGCGAAACCAATCAAATTGTACTATAGAATTGTATCGTACTGTAATCAAATACGTTTGAGTAGTTTCCTTTAGCTGGATCTCCTGTATAGTACTGTAGGGGTAGCGATACGCAAAGTGAGAACAGAAACAACGACAGTATTAAAATCACATCGATTCTCACTTGCCAGTCTAAAATTACAGATTTTATAGAGTGGTTTTGTAGACGATATAAAACAAAGTCATTTTAATCTTGGAAATATCATAAACTAAACGACAATTTCATTTCATTGGTTACATCGCTAAAGGTGTATATTTGCCATACAAATTCTGAAAAACCATCATAGTCAGAAATTTATGTATAAAAATATTTATCCCCTGTTTCTAAAGAATAACTTCAGAGCAACTTATGCTGTTTCTGATCTCACCGATCAAATTGGATTCATTACAAAATTGAGGCCAAATATGGTATAAATATGAAATGGAAACAATTTTAAGCAGGGGAGCCTAAGGAGAGTCGATATACATATGTACTTTGGAGAAAAGTTATCGTATGGGAGGCATGAAACGTAAAAACGAAAGAGTTTATTTTGCATAAATCTCGCAATTAGGCATTTTTGTTTTTTTGCTTGTGCAAATTGTATAGTCTGGATAGATATAGGACCGTAGTTTTGAGAAAGTTCTTCTTCGACGGTAATATTGAACATATTATCACGTACAATAATTGATATTTCGGTAAAATTAATACCCGGTGACGAAAACTTTACATACATTAGGAAAAAACTTGCACCCCGCAGCAAGAAAACGCACATACTCCACTAAAAAAAATTTAAGATCATGAAATTTGTTGAGAATATAAGACTGTATGAAGCCTCCCTATGTATCAGCCTTCCCCAGTCTACCCTACATTGTTTCCATAAGTATGCATAATCTTTTTGGGGATGCTACAAAGTAAAAAATAGAATCATACCAAAATTGACTGGACACGGAGAACTTTTGTATCTCAGTAGGCGATGAAAGGTACAGACCGTGACCCCTGTTGCTGAAGCAAAGAGTCTTTGCAATTCTGTAAAAAAGATACAATATTTTTATTATCATATTTATTCCTTCCGTAGTTAGCATGAAACGTGTAATTGTATTAGGACGTAATATCAGAATCGAAGGAGTGTGTGTTCACGTATATGTTTAATAAGCTTCATCGAGTAATAAAAATAGTAATGCAAATCGAAGCAAACTGACGAATGACGTTTAAAGAGGTATCATGATGTACGAAAGGAGTTGAGGAATAAAAATGATGTATTGGAACGAAATTAAATGTACATTGAGCGCAAGGCATTGCATATTGTATAAAATACATATTGTGAGTGGTGTATTTTATAGATCACTTACTGATCGGTATCGCCATTAACAAAGAGTTGATGACCCCATATGGACAACATGGGGTCTACAATGCCATGTTTTGTAGTCTGAAAACTGTTAGAGATTACAGAGACAGAAGTAAAGTGAGCGTTAAGCCATACACGAGTAAAATGAGAATGTTAGTTTGCATAATTAGTATTAACCCTTAAAACATCGAATCTCTTTGTTACTAAAGGAATTTCAAGAATTGTATTCCACTTGGGTACACGGTCCCAGTTTTTCAAATATGCAGAGAAGATGATGTAAGAAAAATGGTAGATACAAAATGGTAATGTAAAAATCATAATAATAACATTGCCTGGAAATTCTGCTGCTGTGCAGTCCTTTCAAATATAATACATTATAGTGAATTGCAAAAATATTCATACTCTGCTTAGCAAAAATACGAATCAAGTTTCCATATAACGATATACTTGCTACAATTCGAATCAAATGTATGAATCAAAAATTCGGGATACTTATAAATTTTATATTTCGATCGATATATTTTTGCACTGAGGCACCAATATTATGTAAAACTTATTTCATTCAAGGTGATTACCTTAAATAAACCTGTAGGTATGTACTTTGTTTTGAGTATCACATAGAAATTATAGATTATAGCCAAAACTTATAAAGGCCTTAGGGGTCGTCCATAAACTACGTAGCCCTGGTTTTGCCAGATTTTATCATCAAAAATATGTATGTTTAACTAACATATTTCATAAGACATTTTCTATTTACAATTACCTCTAAGTGGAAACGTATAAATTGAAAAACATAATACACGGAACTACAAAACAATGCAGGCGCAAAACCAAAAGGGAATCTAAATAGTTCTGGTATTTTTTAGTTGTTATACGCTGTATCTCAGATTTTTAATAGAAGGGGAGTTGTACATTAGATAAGACAAAGTAATAAGCCCAGTTCAATTTTTGACATGAAAAGTGATTGTATAACTTAGCGTTTGAACCATAATAATTGGGTTTTTGCAAAATTATACGTTCGTAACAGTGAAACGTAGTCAAGTGTCAACCTTACATTTTAATCAGCAAATTAGGTCGCATGCGACACGAAATTATTTCCATTATTTATTAGGCTTTTTATTTTTGTCTAATAAAATTAGCAAGGACAATTGTATGTAAAGTATTAATCGCTACTCACGCGAAATATTAATGGGTTATAAAAAGTACTTCACCCTCTATACCCCGCTTTTATTGTGAAAAGACTTTGTGACGATGAATTCACATTGGGGAAAGGAACATAATAAAGAAATTAATTGCAATGGAATGGAAGAGCTGAAAGGTAGTCCGGAAAGTTATTTAATAAAATGAAATAAGAGTTGCAAAATACGGATATCGAGTACATGTGACCTCAAAGCTACATGGATGTACACAGATTTAAAACTATTTGGATATACCTACTATACATTTATGGAGGATTAATACTAGTTCCGTGATCGACAAATCACTATACTAGTCGAGGGTTAATGGAACTCTATTAATTGGTAGGGTTTGTCATAGCTAGTTCGGTATGCTGGTAGTTAATAAAAAAGTAGTAACAGTAGTACTCTTGTAAGTTCTTGTAGTAGTACTCAAGTACTCTTGTAGCCACAATTTGCTACATTTTGAAAGTAAAATCCAACGCAATTTTAATACTCCCTGTACAATGTTGGATTATTTGTCTTCAAAAGGAATCCCTACAAAGTGGTGAAATTCCGTTAAAACGTAAGGCGGAAAGAGGACTAACTTTGCTTGCGAAATTTATGGCAGATGAAGTAATGTCAACCAGTCACGCATACATCCATCCAGGAATAGAATTATTATTTGCCCCGTTTGCGTTTAAATAAGTAGAAGAAGATTCATTATGCAAAAACAAATCTGAAGTGTAGAATAAAATGGTTTCATTGGAGGCTTGGTTTTTGGGGAAATCCATTTTGAAAATTGATTACAGAAATGTGCACTTGCATTGCAACAACGGAATCCCCAATTTCAACAATTCCATAATTGATCAAATAAAATATTTATGATAGAATTTTTCTTCGTTTCCCCTTGAATCTATGAACTCGTAGAATCGTCGAGTATTACCTACTGTTTGCACAGTGAGTGCGACAAATATTCGTACTCCAAGTAATTATAGAAAAAGCTTTGTGAAGCTTCGTATATTTTGTATATTTTGTATAAAGCAGGCAAGTTATATTTGTTTCCAGAAATATTTGGAATGAAGTTAACACAGCTACTATTTTAACAAATGACAATTAACACACAATAAGTGATATTGATCGTAGACAATTAGCAACAAGCTATGAACAATATTTTTTAAATTACTCGGTGTGCAAATACATTTTATATTTTCAGTATTGTATATACTACATCTTTCAGGATAGAATTCTAATACTTTATATACGATACACTATTTGTATGATTTTCTAACAGTAGGTAATTCTAAAAAAAATGAACTCTGCATATAAACCAAAGATAAAAGTGTTTTAATACAAAATGTATACATATGCACATTATGTATACTATAATATATTATACTAAAGTTATATGTATCTAGCCTATTGTTCACTGAATGGAGTAGGTACATGGAAAATTATATTTTTGAACAGTAAATCATTTGCTCGATTGTTAGGTATTTTACTAATCAGGATATGAATATTCTTAATATTTGCTACTTGGATCTCTCAGAGAAGAGCTACTATGTACATACAAGTATAATACAAGTTGCAGATGCAAATTTGCTATTATTTAAGAAGGAAAGAGAACTGCAAGTTCAATCAAATAGTAGTACAGAATTGTTTTGACAGCTAGCTATGTAAGAAGTATGTATAAACGGTGCAAAGATGTGCTCGAATAGAGAATTCTACGGAAAGCATGCTTCAAGTGTATTAAGAGTTAACCGATATATAAATGTTAATTATAGTAAGAGATTTACATGCTGTAAATATTAATATTGCTTATTATTATTTGACTGTACATTCTTAGTTCATTATTCTATATTTATATCGGTATTATACACGCTAATATAAATTGCATAATAAATGCGTATCACTATGTACAACGAACTTTTTTTCAAGTTGCGACAGTTCGATAGTTAACAAGACATCAAACAATATTAATAGTTCTTAACTGCGGATGTGTTAATAGCCTGTACAATAAAAAAGTGATAGTTTTTATCAATTTAACATCAAGTTCAAATTAATTGGTTTGGTTTTGTATAGTTTCTTCAACAGAGTTACAAGAATAATTCTGGCAAGAGTAGTGACTACCAAATAAATGATAAAAGTCCACGGTAATCTATAAGTTTATCAATTTTGGGCTTGGAAACTATTATACATGACTTGTACAGCGTGGGCCACAATTCGTGGAACAAATAAAGGCACCGAAATGGTGCAGGTAAAATTAAGACGAAAATCAATAATAACAAAATTGCGTTGAGGGCTTCATTTTTGACGAAACTGGATTTGAAAATCGATTTAGTACATGTGCAAAAGGTTTGCAAACAAGCATCATAAATGTAATAAGTGGTAGAAAATGAAAGAAACATTTGACTTTCAATAAAATTTATTTATTATGTATTACTTCGGTCTATTTTACTTTAGATATTGTTCGATATTTTGACCGTTCCCCCGTATATAAAGTTGCATTCAGCGAATTGCTTGCAGCGTATTTTGCACTTTTATTTCGTCAAATCCCAGGATAATTCTGTTTTAAGTGTTCAGGGCTCGTTATGGTTTTAGAATTGCGAATCCAAGTCAGTCATTGGTTAAGTGCACGTGTACTAAATTCATTTTTAAATCCACTTTCCTCGAAAATGAAGCCGCCAACGCAATTTTATTATTCTTGATTTTCGACTCGTTTTTAACTGCACTATTTTCATGACCTCATTTGCACCACGGATGTTGACCCACGCTGTATACACAATAAAGGGAAAGTGCCAAATTTTTGGAATCATGGCTAATAATGTACATACGTAACAAACAAATACTTAACATACTATTGAATATAGCAGGACTAAAATAGCAAATAACGGGGATGAGAAGTATAGTAAAAATTAGTCATTATATTAAAAAATAGTTTCTCTGTTTTAATCAAAGCATTATCGGAAACACTTTCAACCTTACTTTTCTCGATCTGATAAAAAATATAGTAGACAAGTTAGTGTTCAGATTTATATAGTTTACAATAGAAAAAGGTATAATGTTTTCTTGTCAGCCCATATGCTTAAATTACTACGACAAAACTACCAATAGTAAAGCTGAGAGACAAAACTCCAAACACAAGAAATAAATCCCACTCCAATTTAGACACACGTATAAAGTAGTATACAATATAATAAAATATGCATTATTTGCATATTAATTTTACAAAATCGATTATTTGGAAACTCTTTGTTACGTTACACTTCATATTCTTACTTTCTTATACGTTATAACTGCCCTTACAAACGTCTACAATATTTTAATATCTTCGACTTAAAAAGTCGCCATTATTCGAACTAAACGAAGAAAGATATTAATATTCGTTTTTTGCTTCCACAATTTCTGCCCTTATAATTGTATAATTGAAGAATGAGATCTAAACATCAACAGTACCCCATTATTTGGACCAATATTCTGCTTATCATAAAATATTAACAAGTGGTCAATTGCCCGGGATTATAATTATTATTTATACGTTGGTATAGCATACTATAATATGTTAGCAGAGTAAGAATCAGAAAATTACATTCGAATATCTTAAAGCATAGTAAATTTGTAAAAGATTTGCTCTACAACTGTAATATAAAATAATATTTGCAAAGTTTCAAATATACGTTTATGTAATTGTTATCGTGTCGGGAAAGTAAAAGTTACTTTTTACGAAGTTGAAATTTATATATTTGTACTTCAAAAAATACTACACAATTCTGTAATGCAATTATTTAAATAACTTTAGATTTTATCACAATATCCTGTTCAAGTACAGATTCAAAGAAAGTTTATATTAATTTTTTTTGTGTTTAAACAAACACAGATCTGTTAGATCTCTATATACCCTCTTCACATGCTTCAAACAATTTGGGATCGTCGTTGATCAACGATAAAACTACTTTGAATTGTAAAAAAGAAATGAATTAAAAAAGTGTTATTACCATTCTGTGTCGACGTAATGCGAATAGAAATGGCACATTATACTTTATACGTATTTTGCCGTGATTTACGATATTTAACTTTTGAAAATAAGAGATCATGATGCCATACATTATATACTGCTACCCTTATGTGCTACTCTTTATTACAATATACATATTTCTATTTTGATCAACCAAGACGTAAAAGTCTACGAGTACCATGTTTTAATTAAAAAATAATACTCTGTCGGTTAAATTTAATATTAAGTTGTTTTATGTAACATAAGCTTAAGCAATATTTTAATTGAACTGTAATAATATGTCATGTACCATAAAAACTGCATAATTAAGTACTATCATGTAAAGTGTCAAAATCTGGTAGGCCACAAGACACCCTGATTTTTTTGTCAATATGCGTTAGATGATACCAATAATGCATGTGTGAAATATTTCCATCCATCGTGGACTGCAAATCCATTCAAAAAATGATTAAGGGCGCAGAATAGCATCCCCCGTAAAGAAGCGTGGGGCGACCGATGTCACGTTGGCGGTTATGTCAGAAATATTTGGAAAACCTTAACTGTATTCTAAAATTTATGAGTTTCATTATTAAATTGATTTCATAATGAGTCACAGTCGATTAGCAAGACAAAAATAAATTTTTGTGTTACAAATAAGGGACAGCATGAACAACAGTGATGCCTCTCGATAATGCCCCTCGCGCGTTTACTTTTCCCATTTTCAGTGTTACACACAATAGCATATATGCTACAAATGATTAATGAACGGTAAAATTCAACAAGTAAAACAATTTTACTATTATAGATGTACCAACATAGAATTTGCATTCGGAATTTGTTTACGATGTAAAAATAAAAACATTAAACTTATAAATGTGAGTTAGTAAATTATAAAAAATACTAGAATTATTTAAACAACAATATCTGCAACTAAGTGCCGATTAATTTAGAAGATAATTCTGTAGTATAGGGCAGCCCCTATGATCTTGGGTTTGACGCATATTCTCAAGGACACGACCCTGAATAACTTTCCCTTAGAACTTAATCGACGGCCATTGTTTAATAAAAAGTTATTAGAAGGAGACGGTGGAACACAATTTTCATTGGTGGTTTCTAATTTGTGCGCGAAAACGTACACAAGACCTTGGTCTAGCCAGATTAGACTTTTTAATACTATACATATATTTGTAATGAGTAAATTGGACTTCAGATATTATAAGCTTGAACATTCCACGGATCCTTCATATTATATTTTTAATATTCTTGCCGTTCAGCATAGAGGAAAAGTTTTTACACGTGTATTATTTGTGCCATATATTACATATTGGCAAAAACAATCTGGGTAGCCTGGGACCTATCAGATCTAAAACTCTCGTTGCAAGATTAAAAAATGAACCTGTTTACATATCGCAAGACTAATTGACTGGCTTTGTAACAGTTTTAAATCGTATAAAATATGTCTATTTATATAACATTTTGGAACAAACAGGTACTTTATAAAGATGCAAATGCTAATTTCAAAGCTCTCCATAGTTAGAAGTTAGAAATGTAAATCTCAAAGATTTGCAAAACGAATAATTCAAACTATTACAGTATTATACAGTATCTAGTAGAATTAGTTATTTTGTTATTACGAATTATTCCAAAAGTCGTCAATTAAAATTCTTGTTTAACTAGACAAAGGAGTAGTTTCATTAATATAAAATAATGTTTGCACTACTTTTAACGATATACATATGTATATATATAGAAAGTGTTGCGGCGTTGCAATGTTGCAATAGCATATGGTGCATTATATACCATGTGCGATTATAATAATTATTTTGCTGCAAAGCTAAGTTAATGTAATAATTGTTCTTCTTACCTCAAATCTATCAGAGGTAGAAAATCGACGTCTATGAGTGGCCTCAGACTTGGTAAACTATATGTTGCTATGTGTCCATTTGAAACGTAGCATACGAGACATACATTATCTGAAAAAAATTAAAAGTATTGCTGTTTTATGCTAAATTAACTTATTCTTTATTCCATCGATTCTTAACCGGTGCAAGTTAATGCAAGTTAATGTGGCGTGACAGCAATGATTAAATTTAAGTTTTAAATAATTATGTGTACTATTTTTTGTTGCAAAATGGCGTAATTGAGATATTTAAAAAGATTTTTCTTAATAGTAATGTATACTGTTTTGCTAATATCTGGAGAAAAATGTAGTGTACTTTTTAGTGTGCCGTGGAATTTTATTAATTAGTTTATGTGCGCCGTAAGAGAAAGACCGCGTGAAAATCGCGCCTTTATTCAGTCATATGAATCGTATAACTTAATTAATATTGGCCGATCACTCCTGCAGATTAAATGTGAAAATATACATTTTAACCATCGAACTTCGAATAGGAAAAACTTAGTTGCGTTTTCTTTCTCCTATGCACAAAGTTTTCTTCTCATGTAGCAATTATTACATATCCATAAATATTAAATATAAAAGTATACACAACGTTAAATAAACGTTTCTAAAAAAGAGAACCTGAATTAATTATTCGTCCATGAAGGAGTTTGTTTTTTGTACTGCCATTTCAACCATAGTTTAAATAAACACTGAAATAAAATAATTGCAATGCGTACCTTTTAATGTTGTAATCTCTGCTTTAATCACGATATGAGTCTCAGCTAGTTGTTGCCTATATAGACAATTCTGCGACGGTAATGCCACAACCCTTGCTTGCTTCTCGGATGCGAGTACAACGTATTGACGATCCTCGATGCCATCGCCACTGCTTATTTGCGTGTTCATCGATGGAGACATCCGGCTATTTGTACATTTACTTTGGCTCTCTATAACGATTAAATAAAATACGTTGTTTAACTAGGATACATCAACATTTTTTGCGCATCACGGTTTTAGGAATATTTTAAAATTAGAGATTATTTTAACCCTTGCACCGAATTTGTATCATAGATATCACGAGCAAATAATTGCGGACCAAAATGACACGATGTTACACATTTACGAAAAACAAACGTGAAATAACGAATACAGTTCATTTGAACATTTTTATTTAATATTTAAGGGTTTTAATAAATATTGTATAACATGATTCCATATCGGAGTCCAAATGGTACAATGATAAATGAAACAAGACTACTTTCATCTGAATTTCAGACTAAACTGATGCAATTTTCTGCATAAGGGTTAAAGTGAATTTTGTTTTAACATTGCTAAGAAATTTGACTATTAACACGACTATTAACCCAATTTTGTTTAAGTTTTAGAAAAGCGTATTGTGACGATATTAGCCAAACATAAATCAGCTTTATACATTTCTAATTGGGCTTGAAAATAAAAAAATATTCTTGGATGTTTCATCCATGTTAGCTGTTACTGCGACGATTATGTTTGCAGTCCTTTGTAATGTAATTGTGTTCGTGAAGTGTTTGTAATGATTAGTGGACCGTATGTGTTTAAATGAATGTATTTTGCAGGATACAGTTGGATGTATATGTACTGGTACGAGTACTACGAGTACATTAAAGACTATGAGTGTATTATCGTTGGTGTTTTTTATGTGTAACTGGTGAATAAGATATACAATGTAGGGGAGACCGGGGTCGAAAGTAACACGGGACGAAAATAATATCGTAAATAATTCAAAATCTATTATAGCTATTACGGCAAATTTTAGATACATATATGATGCCAAATGACAATCCAAGTGTGCACATCCATATCCTAATAATATAGATACACAATTAATATATGTATAATATAAAACAAAATGACTTTCCGGCAACCTAAAGTAACTTTTTCTTAGTGCTCTAATTGTGATATAAATGTTCCTTGTACAGGTATGAGCTTTTCCTTTTTGTTGCGTTACTATCGACCCCATGCCGTGTTACAACCGCCCCATACCCGGGGGCGGTTGTGACACTTTCTCCGGTCTCGGTTTTTTATTAATAACTTGGATATTACTTGTCATAGAGCGGAAGTACTATATCTCAATAATGTCAGATAACTATGGAAGATGTTAATATAAAATTTGTTGTTGTTAATGTAATAGTTATTTCGTAATCGTAGTTCAAAGTCAAATTGTTACTTTCGACTCCGGTTCTCCCCTACGTCTATTGGTTTGTCGAAAGATAAAGGGTGTGTGCTGCGTAGTGCTGTGGTGGAAAATGGTTGAAACGTTCTGGTATTTTTTCACGCTGGAAAAATTCGGCCCATTTTATGACTTTTATGCGGGTTTTATGATTGGGATCTTCTTTATAACGCGATGGCTAATCCTCTTTTCGTGGTCGGTGCGTTTCACGATTTAACATAATCCACAGGGTGATTTTCTTATGAGCTTTTAAATACTAGCACATTAACGACCAGAGAAATAAGAATATGGTTTTTGCTGACTGCCCGTCTAACGCGGAGCATGATTTTTCACCCAAAAAAATCATGCTTGCAACCATCTGACAAAAAACAGTTTAGAACAAAAGTTGCACGGTATAGAGTGCACAATAAATATCAGTAAACAAAATTTCGAAAACAGTTTATTTTCACGGCGAAACTAAGGTCATCTTGAAAACAAATAGAAACACATATATAATTTTTACCATATTGTAGGGGACATCGGGACCAATTCAAAACACATATTATATGATATTTTTACTAACATATTACTCGATGTGCAGTAGTGGAAATCTGAAATATTTAGCCCTTTTGTTCAGATCGCTGCAAGTGGGCGAGAAATCGTGCGTCGCGTTAGACGGAACACCCTGTATAAATACGTGTCACCATATTTGATAATTTAAAAAGTATAACCATTTTTCTAAAGCATAGCAAAATATTCGAAAACCGTCAAATATATCGGCTAAACGCATCAATTTTCGCGCAATCAAACACGGTCCGTAATGCGTTAAAAGGATAAGTGCAACTTACTATTGCGCTCTTTGCTGTCCATACTGTCGTCTTTCCAGGACTCGTATGAGTTTGGAATCAGGGCACCATTACAATCTAAGAAGGACATCGAGAGGATGCATCCTTTTATCTTAAACGTAGATCCATCTGTGACAAATAAAATTGGCGTTAGGCACAGTACATTTTCCCTCCATTCTTTCATTGCTCTGTCAAGCAGGTCAGTCTTCAGTCAAGTACAGCTTTTGAAAACAAACGTACGTTTCTGCCTTTAAATAAATTGAAATTGTTCAATGCATTTTGACGATAAAAGTCCAAAGTTATTGCGTCTAAAATATTGGCAATCCACGGGAAAAGTTGATGCGTCTTCCCCAGTTAACAGACCAATCTAAACTGCACTTACTGCACGTAGAAACAGCAACTGGGTGAGTGTGTCGCTCTCCGCGGGCAGGTGTATTAAATACCACTGTTTGTATGGACCCTAAAGATGTACCGATCCAAAGAGTTGGCACTGGGCTGATATCTTAAAGATCGTAATAAAAAATTGTACATTAAAACGGGTATTAAGGGGAGTAATTTTTGCAACGGATTGCAAGACATCGACATATAGCATACCACTTTTTTTCGTGTAGGAATCTGCGAACGTAAGGCAGCTGACGGTTTCCGTGGTGATGTTCTCGAGCGATGACATGCTCGAGCTCCTTGACCGTTGAAACGAACTGTCATATTTGTCTATCCGACCAGCAGTCCCGAAAATAAATGAAAAATTAAATACCGCACACGCGACGTTCTTCCATAAATTAATGACGAGCATGCAACACCTATCACAGTAAACATCTCTGACAAATTAGCGTTCTCTGATTAAAGATCAACGAAAATCGCTAAAAAAAAAATATAGAGTCGATCGGAGTGTGAACGAAAACTTAAGTGTTCCGGATAGTGACACTAATGACAAGAACAGCAATAACCACAACAACAATAATAATAATAACAGCGACAGCAACAACAACAACTATCACGACTAATATCTCTCTTGATAGGACAGTTCACAGAGTAACATCTTTCATTCATTTGAACATTCACCAAATCGAGTACCTTGTAATTGTTAATATTAAATGGTTAGTCGATCTTAAGCGTATATAGAATATGACGGCCACTATGTGCCGATTTGTCATGCGCAATTTATGGAAAAACGAATCATGTGAACCAGATGAATTCCACTTCCATTTCGTCCCGTATAGATCGCCGTTGAAAATCATGTACACTTGCGATTAGATATTTAAACGAAATCGTTTCTCCGTTCATTTCTACGTTCGTGATATATCTCGTTTACCCGAATCTTCCAAATCACATGATATAATCTACCTTTATCTTAAGCTCTTGTCGTCATATCGAACACAATTGAAACACTATGCGTACATCATAAAACATCGAACGTATTAATCTCAAACTTAATTATCAAATACACTTTTTATACACATGTGTCTATTCTTTAGCTCAATTATGTAAAACAAGAAAAAGGAAAGGGCAATCAGACAATGCAACTTTTTACCTCCGTATGACATCGGAATATGCATCTATCGACGATTTAATCTTCACTATTTTCAATTATCCGAGCTGCATTATTAATCGTTTACATAATATCGTAACACGTTCGACACACTCCACACTCTCAAAGGCACTTCAAAGCTTGAACATAAAGGATGACCTGTCCTTAAAAATCAAAACATATGAACTTTAAATAACATAGACAGTTCACACTCTATAAGGAAAAACGAAACTTCAGTAGCAAGAATATGATTATGCAATTCGCACGAAAAAAAAGGCATTCTGCAACATCCCTGAACTCTCTAGGTCTCAAGATACGCGCGCGTATGCACAAGATTTTAATAAAAATTCAAATCCCTCCTGTTTGGCCGTTAGAACATTGAATAACTTCTCCCTTGCGTATTGTACTATGTCATCCAAATATTACAGTCGACATACCATTCGACTGTGAACAAATCAACGACTCGTGCGTGCCAGAACACGAACATTACTATTGTAGTTTGCAAACGTGACTACGGTTCTTTTTTTCAGACTTTTAAGTCATCGATCGCGAATTAGAACATGTACACTGTTCCCGCGGAAAAAGAAATCGCTTTAAAAGAAACTTGCTATATCTGTGTATACAGTTGTACGTTACATGGATATTACAGTAACCGTTCGTCTTTATCAACATCCTGTGCATCCAATGCTTCGAAAAGTGTACACTGAGCGGAAAACGTTACTTCAATCGTGTTATCATTAGGCCACATCTATTAGAAAAAAGCCAACTGAAAAAGGAGGCAGATAGATGGAAATCGGAGAGAACGCGGTAGAATATTTTTCGTCAGAGGTGCAGAGTGAGAACTAGAAATCACGCAAGTCGTATGATGTGCCATTTCGTGTGTGTGTGTGTGTGTTTTTTTGTAAAAAGAAGTTTGAACAAGAGCGAGTGAACAGATCAATTAGGAAAGAGAGATGTGATGCAGAATAATAAAGTCTGCCGAAGTTATATATTATCCACACTCAAGTCAGTAGAGACCAGACAGTATTTATTAATCAGACATAGCGGAAAAGAGATACGATAACGAAGACCAATCTTGAGTGCACCGAATTTTGGAAAATCAAAGTATGTACTTCGGTACGTAGGTTCCGATTTTTCATTACTATAGACAAGCATGAAAATAAAAATGTACGCATAAATATGAAAGAAATATTCCGAGCTAAACTTGTCACAGGTACATTTTTATCAATAACGTTTCTTCTGATCGCGAAAGAAACTTTTCACTCAACGATTTTATAAACAATAATTAATTTACAGGGAAGTTCTGGTCCAGAGATCCGACGAATTATAAATCTTTACACTTCTCAAGTTTGAAAAGTACATATGTATATTCGCGTATTTTTACTAGCGTGTTACCTATTGGGATAAAGTGTCCTCGATAAATAACATATCTTCGAATAAAGCAGGTGTAAATAGAAGAATTTCATTCAGGATGCATCGAATCCTATCAGCAATGTAATAGCGTAAGCTTGGAGTAAAGCATGAACGTCAATGAAGTAATTATTTGTGGTTCGTAACGCGAAAAGGGGATTATTGTCAATACTCTGAAGAAAACGAAGGACTTTGATAGAAATCGCCACGAATTCCAGCCCGGTTCAAATAATAATACTTCCAGAGAAATTTGAAAAAAGTCCTTTGCTTCATGCGTTCAGCGACTCTATGCAATTTGCATTGTACCTATGTAGTCTGTTTGCCAACTTGACGTTTAGGACGAAAAATATTTAACATAATTAATAAATATAGAATCGAAGTAAAGTGGTAATTTTGTCCTATCCAGACCAGAACATGCCCTTCGATGCTCAATGATTTTGTATCATGGATTAATAAGTTGGATTCAATTGTCGCAAACTTATTAGGTCGTCCCATAAGTTCGTGCGTTTATGCTTTGGTAAGGAATTTTGTATTTTGAGTTTGTTCCAGCCAACCAAACAATTAATTCAGACCAATACTGTGCTCAAATGGATAAATTGAAAGAATCAATAAGAGTAAAACGGCGAAAATTCGTGAATCGGTACAATGTGGTTTTCCATCACGATAATGCAAGACCACATGTGGCACAAAAGGTGCAAACAAATTTGGTTGGCAAATTTTACTACACCCACCAGATTCTCCAGATATTGCTCCATCGGATTACCACTTATTCCAGTCAATGGAATAGTTTTAAAAACCACAAAAATTTTATAGTGACGGTATAATGACTTTACCAAAAAGATGGAAAGAAGTTGTTGAACGTGATGGTGATTACATTTTTCATAAACTTTAAAGGTATGCTTCATACATTAATTTAAATAGCAAAACAAGAAGCGGCACGAACTTATGGGACGACCTGTGATTTACAAGACAGCCACGATGGCCCTTATAAACGCGACTCCTGCGCGCGTTTAGCAAATTACTTGTCAAGTATTCCCCGCAGGAAACTTTGTTTCATGCCGCACGGAAGAATCGCTGGTCTCCATTAATCGCATCGAACATATCGTAGAAGAATGTCGCTCTAGCAAGAATGAAATCAATGGAAGAACGAAACGAGAAAAAGAAAAAGCAGTCAGGGAAGAATAGACTTGACTCATTCAGTAACATGGACAAAAAATTGTTGGTCTACGTAAGAGTAGTATAGCAATTGTACGTATTAAAATGATAATTCGTTGAATGATACTACCGAGGCTGTTATACTGTCTGGTGTTGGAGAGAATATTCTGGTAGCCAAAAGAAGGTTGCGGAGTTGTCGACGAATAGCCTCGTATCTCGGTGTTACGGTGACTAGAGAATAACGAAGTTGTTGGAAAGTTGTTCAACGACGAAGAATCCAGCTCATAATGGTTGGTAGCGGTACTCAGACACTTCTGGAGCTTTCTTATACCCTGAGTACGAGACTGACGTGGTTCGACCGTAAGGGATTTGCGAGAACTCGCCATCGAGCCGGCGGCATCGTCATCGGTGCTATTCACGGTATTGCGAATACCCGATCGAGGGATGCAAACACCGCTAGCACTAGGTCCTCCACTAATTTCGCTATCGCAACCACCGTCACCAGCATTAGCACAGGTGATACAGCTATTATTATCGGCGTTGTCACCTTTTTCACCGCAACCGCAACCACTACCACCAACAACCACCGTACTTCTTCGCGTTACCGGCAACATGCACATCCCGTTCATCTACAAATGAGCGACATATCATATGTGAAGAAAGTGTGACAGGTATTCTCGACTAAGCAGTCTTAAATCGTCCCTCTAAAAACGCCACTATCGTCGCCTTACGGAAGATTTTGTTCTATACGTTTCTCCTCGATTCGATCGATTTTTTCTTTCCTTTTTTAAACCTGTTATCAACCTCTTTTTCACACTTTTAGTTGCGATTGGATAGATGGCTTTGGATTTATCATCCAACACTGTATTATTAATTATTCTTAGCAGGCGAATAATCTTACCGGACCTTCTATGAAATTTAGTACAGATTAGTGGTATCTAGATATTTTTATTTGCACTTATTCGTAGGTTAAATCAAGGTGTAAATTAGTGTGACTGTGATTAAAGAAGAGTACTGAAACTAGAACTGCTTGTTAACTAAGCGACATTCAAGTGTTTGGACGGAACGCAAGTAATATTGTATCGATTTTGATATAATAATTAACCTGCTATTATTTTTGCAGAAATTGTGCCGCAATTACTACAATTACCAGTTACTTCCCTTACTTTGTAGCCATATGTATATGTATTCAATATTTGTCCCATATCACAGACAAAATTCTTAACAATAATTTTAATACTTAAATGTCGAGCGAGTGAGGCAATTTTTATAAATACATAGTTATTTACATTAATTCCAACTAAATTTTTCGCGCAACCTAAAATAATTTTTGTATATTTTACAATGTAGAATTTGCGTTAAGGAAAGCTAAAATTTACACAGGTATTTGTTGTCTAAATTCCGATAACTTTTTACGATCACTGTTTGCTGTTTCCTATGAAAACATCTACGACGCATTTGTCTAACAAAACAGGCGCCATTAACGAGTGTTCCCTTTTAATAAACCTTAACGTTCCTTGGCATCTCCAATTTACTCATATTGAATTACACTGCATTAAGCTTCAAGTACATTTTATACCAGGACAGCTACACTGACATTATATGAATTTACAATGATTATAATGTAATAAAAAAAAAGAAAAAGATCAAGATGTAGAAACAAAAGCTATGAATGAAGTATGTGCAACGCAAACAGTTGTCGTTAATTTAAATATACAGTTAAATGTGTTCTTTTTACATTTTAGGGCGACAGCAAAGAAATAATGATCATGTAAATGCAAATGTGTAATGTTAAATCATCCAGCTATTTAAGCCAACTTCCAAAATTATATTTCACTTTTCCTATTGCCCCCTCCACACGAGAACGAAATAAAATAATTAAATAATTATTTGCATATCTTCTGTTCTGCGTCTTTGGAATAAATTGAGAAAAAAATTCTGGCGGATACGTGTATAATGTATGTACAGTGAAATATGTTCCTGTTCGAGTTCAGAAGATGAAGAATAACTCCGCTTGCTCTACTCGGTCCACCCAGGTACGACTAAAAAACTGCACCAATAACACATTTGCAAATAAAATAGTAGATGATTAAACGTATAGTCGTTGTTGTATGCGTTAACGCTGAATAAAGGATAACGTGACCGACAAACGACCAAAAATATTGATTTACGTATTTTGTAGCCCTTTCTAACGTTTGCTATGTGGAATATCAGCATATGCTATGCAGAGTCCTTTATAGCAGTCAGTCAATGTCGGTAATAAAATTGAAGAAACACAGGTAAGAAAGCGTGGTCGACTATATTTACATTAGGGTTTTCTTTCGACTCTCGACTTTCGACTTCCGACAGAATAGTTTCAATAAAAAAATAATCTATTACAAAATTGCAGCTTGATCAGAAAACGGGAAAACGTGCTACCGAGTCCTCAAACATTAAAATAACGTATTAAATGCTCATGAAATCGATTGTTCTCGATTATTCTATAACTTATTGATTATATCAAAGAATGTGTCAGACAAAACTTGTAGATTTATATAGGCCGCATCTTTTATTATACATTCTATTTCTCTTTTTTGTACGACGGACGGTTTCCGGAAAGAATTAAAAGAAACCTGAAAAATATATATATTTTTTCCAATTTTGAAAATTAAAGCGTATTTTAATTATTGTTTTTGCCGGTGAAAATTTAAAAAATATGTATTTTTTTCCACAATTTTTTGGAAATATGAAATTTCTGTAAATTACTGAAGTGGAAGTTTATACGTTACATCTAATACGAAAGAATAAACCTGAATGGAAAATAAATTGCCTATTGAATTATTTATTTTAATTTCTGCTTATTCACAAATATTTACTTCCAATCGAAGTCTCTTTTTTTGAATCCTGCAAACTTTCGCTGATAATCCTTTGCAACCCGCAGAACGTAATTTCTGTGTTTCTCATTTTTTGTAAATAATTTATTGTATTCTGCCTTTAATCTAGTTCCCCTTCTAACTGTATCATGTACTACTTGTTGTTTATTTATTAGTTCGAACCTTTGATAAAAATTGATCTTTGAACTCAAATCTTGTAAAGAATGCTCTAGTTCTGTTCGAAAAAAACGATCGACTGTGCGATATTTGAAAAATTTGGTACTATACTATAAAATCAAGATATTGTGCTTTAGTAGCAGAAGGTTCACAAAAATATGCTTCAACGTATACGTTGACAAGAAAAACGCAGATAACGCTTATTACAAATGGGAACTCATCACAGAATAAAAGAACTGTGAAACAATAAATAGCTTTAGCCATCCATCTCGCGTAATGGATGATCCCTGGAATTCGAAATTCAACGAGGTGGTGATTCTCCAAGAAATATATGCTCGTTCATTAATTAAATTAGTTATTTTAATGTTAAGGGGCTGGGACGCATGTTTTCCCGTTATCCGTTCGAGTTTAAATTTTGCGGAGAGTACTCTTTTGTTAATTGGATCTATTCTGGGGAAGTCGTGAAAATAATTTTCGTCAAGACTAAATAAGAGCCATCCTAATGTACATATAGGGTGTGCCAGCCGAAGCAGGCGATCCAAATATCTTCTTTGTTTTTTATAATACAACAAATATTTGTGGCACAATGTTAAAAGCTTCGAAAGAGGAATAATCTGGAAAACGAATTCTTCTTGCCGGGTCATTTTTTCTTGTTCTTCTCAAGGTTATTGTAATTTCTGATGAGGAAAGCACGTATTTTTTTTTATTGTCTCTTGTATTTGATGAAAAAATACGTTTGAATATGACTAACCCATTACCTTGAAATGACTTTAGAAGCGAAAAATGTTATGCAATTATATTCGAACTTGCTACTTACTGTATTTATGTTAGTACAGTGTAAAAGTCCGTCGGTAACGATACATGTTCTGACAGGAGTAATTACAGATTGCGATGCTCTCCCAATTGCTTCAGGTAGATTTGAAGCAGAAGCATTAATAATGCGATTGACCATGTTTTCTGGAGTTGTCACACTTGATACACACTTAACCCTTCATCTGTGCCGATACTGAATAGAACGTTTCCAAATCATTGAGCTGAGCATTACGCCCATTACGGGCCCATAGCTTGGCACGATCACCAAATATGAGTCAACTAGGTCTTTTTCTATGGGGAAAATTGAAAGGAGAAGTCTATCAAGAGAGACCTACCACGCCAGAAAACATGGTGAATGGCAATATTAATGCTTGTGCCTCAATACCACCTGTAACAATTGAACGAGTATCACAAACGATAATTACTCGAGTCACAAAGCGCATCGCTACCCGCGGACATTACTATGAACACATAATAACATAAGTAGTAAGTTCGAATATAACCCTAGTAGTTTCATTACATGTTTCACTTCCAAGGTCATTTCTAGGTCATTTCAAGGTCATGAGTTAGACATATTCAGTTAGACCGAAAAAACCAAGAAAGAACGACCCAAGAAAAAAATTCTTTTTCCTCATTATTCCTCTTTTGAAGCCATTAACATTGCGCCACAAATGTTTGTTATGTCATAAGAACCGAAGAAGATACTTAGATGACCTGCTTCGGCTAGGACATCCTGTATATCGGAAATAGTCGATCATGTATTTGCAAACAAGAAAATACTTTATGTGATTTCGAGTCCTGCTGTCATTGATGACGCCGTATACATGTGTGTTATTATTATTACTATTGCTATTGCGTGCAAATTATTAAAAATATATCGAAAAGCTTCGAAAGCGATGTTGTACCGAGAGAAAGGTGTCAGGATAACGAGTCCTACTACAGAACACACGTAACCAATACATATACACGTAGCTTAGATGGTTCTCAGCTATGGATGACTGATAATCATTGTACGAATCTTTTTCTCTCATCCACCAAAAGTGTTGAAAGCCATGAACAATAATGCCTATAACGTACAATACAGTAGAACCTCGATTAACCGGGTCGCGATTACTCCGGATTCCGAACTTGTTAATGATATTATGTCTAATTCTACTTTGTAACTATAAAATTGGTTGCGCAGGCGGTGCTGGAGTTGCGAGTCAGGCCTCTATTCGTTTCGAAACGAAATGGTTTTTAGTCGCCTCTTCTCCTTATTCAGTTTCACTGTCTTTCGATTAAACCTGTTAATCGAGGTCCTATTGTAAGCAGGACTGGACAAGGATAGAACAGGTCTCAAAGTCGTATTTTAAACAGGAATCATCGAATGCACTGTATGCTACAACTATGCCAATCTTGTTAAAAAGCCTGTTCATTTTAATTGCTATTCTTGCTGTGTAGATAACATTCAGACACCTATTATCGATTCCTATTATTGAGGGTTTCGCTTCTAGCTACTTGGTGTGTCGGGATAGTCTCTTCATCGTCAGATCTTGCTATAATTTAAACGAGTGGCAGAATAAAATTATGTTAATCGCACTGCTTCCTTCAAAAAGAATGAGCCCAATAAATAGAAAATTGAATGCTTTCAACAGTCAAACGAAAATGCTTTGAACGATCTCCATGCTGTGATAATTGGCAAATCTGAGAAAATCAGTCTATTCCCATAACATCTGATGAAAAAAAAAAAAGAAATACATGGCGAAACCTTTTTTTCCGAAACACCTTTACGCTATAATTTGATCCAGAATTTCTTCGTTTATTATTTCACAACGATATTTATTAATCGAATCGTTTAACAACCGGCTTAATAATAACAACATTTAAATGTTCCCTACGACACTTTGCAGAACAAAATAAATTTTGTTCCAATCAAATTCTTATTCTGTTACCTGCTTAAATCGATGATTCGATACTACGATGATTCGAAGCTTACAATGCTCGAAAGCAAAACAACTCTGAAGCCTGCAATAATTGGAATCGATGGCCGCGGGTAAAACTATCAAGGGTCATCTACCAAGCAAAAGAACTAGAAACGAAACATTTCGATGCATGACTTAGAGTGAGCGTTGAAGATCAAACGCATTATGTTTCCCATTTAAATTTCAAGTAATTTGGACCACGTTTTGTACTCATTCAATCGAGTTCCCAGGCTACAGAGATTAGAACCCTTTTGAGGGATGAGAATTGAAATTTCTAACTTGAAACATGTATGATCCACGCTAACGCGACGGAACGGGACTTTTATCGCTAACAGACTTTATAATGTAATGTCATCTGCTGGATCTGTTGCAGTCAATAGATATCGCTAATAAAGTACTGAAAGGAACAATGGCGAATATGTACTTAGCATGTTACCTAGAAATCACCTCTATAAACTCTCACAACAAAACATACTTTTCTCTCGGTGACATAACAACTGTCAAAGTGTGAAAAACCTTTTTTTTACCTGAATCAACCTTGCTGTCGGGGAAGACCGCAAAACTGATTTGAACCTGAAAAAGCGTTAAAGTAGAATCTCTTCACATTTCATTAATAAACTGATCGCACTCAAAGAGAGATGCTTGGATTTTGTTATCGAAGAGAATATCGAGTTCGTAATATCTGCTGCGACGCATTGGAAGGAGTACTCTGACTTCTTGGCAAACTCGGGAAGAGTAATAACATTGTAAATAATGGGAAGTGTTTGTACAAAAGTTGAAACGGGTCCACATAAATGAGCGTTGAAAAAAAAACCAATGCAAATATATGTACTATTAATGTACGTACACTATGCATTCCAAGTAATCATAGGTGTACCTAATATGGATATACATACATATATGCCATTACATAAACAAATATATCTTCTAGTAACGAACAAGGCATATGGGATTACAAGCTGTATGTGCACCGATGAAAAGTCGCAATACAACAGGATATATCACTGTGTCATACAATGCGAAAAATACATGTCGTTGCTCTTACTTTGCAAGCGTGTCCTAAGGGTATCTTCCCATTTCAACTGCTGTCGATCTTATATATTGTATTATGTATACATACTATGCATTAGTATTGAATTTTAACGAGCATAGAAATATATAAGTACGTGCACGTAAACAATGTAACGTTTTGTACCTTATTGGCGCAAGTATCTTCGAATCTAGCAGCCACAGACTTCGGAAGCATCGAATTCTTAAATTATCAGATCCCTACTGGTTAAAAACTTTCCTTTTTTCAAATAAAAAGAAAACGTAGGCACCCTCTGAGTACAGCCTGAAGACCTATTCAAATCGATTATTAAAGAGAGACAAAAATGAAAAAGAAACAGCACGACGAGTCTGCACTCTTCGAAAACTTGGACCATTGCCCATCCCCTAACATCGCAGTATTTCAAAAATCACCATATACATATACGTATACGTATAGTTCTGAATGAAATCGATGATTCTAATTGACTGACTCTTATATTAGACTCTACACCACCGTACAACCATTCCACCAAGTTATTCCACATAACTTTTTACATCTGTAATCGGAATATGTATATCTGTGTGCTTTTTATCAATTTACACGCATATATTTGCTTTTGTACGTCATCAAGCTGTCACGTTTGTACCTATTTCTTACTATCTGCAAACTTTTATATAGGCAACATCTTCGTTGGGTTACAAAGGGATATAATACGATCAACATATGTAATAAACAAATAACAAAACTGTTACATCAAGAATGTGAAAATGCGACGTTTCGCCGTTGTTTATAGGGAAGTATGTCTTAACACTTGTCAGCAAATAAAACGTCTGTTTCATCTTTCGATGGGCAAAGCATTTTAAAATCAGTTTTCGTTAGTTTACAACGATGTTATTAATGCTCCCTTTTAACATTATGAATCGTGTATTTAACGCGTTTAATGGCAGCGTGTCGTTACATGTTATACATTTAAAGTTTCCCAATAGATTTTGAGACTTCAATATTTTCATGGGTGTTTGTTAATTTACACGAAACCAACGACCGAATTGTTTTATACAGCTTCTATTGCTACGTTTCGAGCCATCAATGTCGTACACCCAATCTCGGTATTTCTATTTTATCGTAGTTTGGAACAGCGCAAGAGTGAAACAAATAATTACCACGGGTACCGGACGGAATGGTGCTTCAAGTCAAACGAATGAGAACTGAAATTTTTCCCTAATACACATAATGTCATTGCCACGTCAAAGAATAGATGGTACATGCTCCGCGAGAGAAATGAAAAAAGATGGGAAAGGATTCTACTGTTATCGTGACGAGCGCAGCACCAACAAATAGAAAACCAGGTAACGATTAAAAAAATCCTATGTGGTAACGTTTGCGTTAGTCATGCACAAATACAAAAAGTTATTCTAACCGGGACGGAGAAAAAGCTGAGGGTCTAATATCGCAGTTGGCTTTACTCTTGCAAGCTCTTTTAATCTCGTATTTAGTCTCAGATTTATGTGAGTTAATGGTTGCTGATAAATTGCTCTTATCAATTTCGAACGTACACGATCTTCGTTTATTTTGCCATTTTCTTGTTCTTTCTCTCGTATTTATAAAGCTGCATATGACCCCGTATTATTGCCTATGGCATAGCCGAGCATGGAGCCGGCCAGATTCGCGAAAAGAAATTCGGATCGCGCGGGGCGAGTCTGCAAATAAATAAATAAAGAAACGCGATAAAATCTGTTGCATAGAATGTGTACCTCGACGAACAAAACTAACACTGCACTTCACATAAACCTTTGATTTAGAAGGTATCATCCGGCGAAAGCTTATTATTAAATATGTAAATATATGTATATATGTATAGACACTGGTTACTCGGTATTACCTTTAGAAATTACTTTACATGAATCTACGAGCATCCTAGGCCTTCTTTAAAATTAAACAAAAAGATAGAAGCATAGTCGAGATATAGAACAGCTGTCTTCTATTTAATTAGTGTGGTTTTTAGTAAAACAAAAGTATACTTTTTCTTTTTTTAGTTAGTAACATCGCAGAGGCATCTGATTGTTCTTTTGTTCTCTCTTTTTTTTTACCTAAGGAGTCAGCTCTCCGTAAACGCAATGACGTTGCGATTGAAAAAGGAAATGTTGTTAGTAAACGAGTAAATCACACACGCCCACACTCGCACGCATATACGCTTCCCATTCGCATGTCACGTTAAAACTCTAACACGAATCACATTTCTAAATGCACACGGACAACAAAAACGCTCGTCTACTCTAATATTAAACACTTACTGAATCGTCTTATTAGATTGCAGGTGAAGGATTCGGGTGCCGTGTTCATTTCCTCGCACCTTAGGTCACAAATTGTTGCATCGTTTTTCGGAAACTTTAAATTCGGCACGGATAATAAACGACCCTCCCGTTTCGCTTGTTTCATCTTCGCGATTTTCCACAATCTCGTTGGTTTCAGTTCGTTCTCGGCTAACGTTAAATTAACCGGCCTTACAGCATCCGACTTCCCGACCGTGTTGTCGTTTGGAAGTTGTGCGATCGGCCTGTTACCGTCTCCGTCGGCCGTGGGGCTCTTCGATTCTTGATTCGTACCCTTTTTGTCTTCGTTCGATGGACTTTCGCGTTCAGATATCGAGCCTTCCGAGGACAACGAGGGCTCTGACATGACATTTTCGACTGGAGACAACGAACTCGGCGTTTCGTTCACGTTACAGTAAAAAACGGAAGATTTCTGACCGCTACTATCAGTGCCTACCTGTTAACAATGGGGTACTTGTATATTCTTGTTAGTCCTACAGGTGTATTGAGGTGGACAAGATCAAACGACCAAATCCAAAGCTATAGCGTATATTCAGGACGATCTTTAGAACACTCATCTATTCCCTTAAGCTTCGCTGAAATTAATTAACGTTTAAAGCGAATGGGAAGACAGAGAACGAATCTAGATCTCGTTTGTAAATTGATCCGACCCGAATTCGAGTTTATTATATCGTACGTGTTGCATGGCGAAACTGTTACAAGCAAATATCATGTACCATAATTTGTTAGGCGAAAGGATAGGTATATCGAAAAACGGGTTGCTGAAACTTTTACGGTTAAAAATAATGTATGTTTCTAATATTTTGAAATACTGTTCAATATGTAAGCTTGAAATTCTAGAGGCCTGAACCTATGGAAATAAATTTTTGGGTAGGGTAGGGTATGCAGGTACGGATAAAAAAACTGACAGAAACGTAAGTACTTGATGTTAAAGACAGAAAGCAGTAGTGCACACAAGAAAATGGCCTTGGAAACTCGATCACCCGGCTTATAATCGAGTAAGTAAAATATTCTATGATGACTCTTTAATCAAATGGTCGAGTATCTATGATTATCATTTCTTTAAAAATTTTGTAATGATTATTAATTTCTATTCTAACTTCAGTGTTTATTTGATACGGATACAAAAAATGTAGTATAGAGAGTTAAGGATTATATTAGTAGTATCACGCGTATTAGAATTGGATAAGATCGAACAAGTAGTTCTTCGATAGTTCGTACCTTTTTGAAGATATTTGGTTGTAATCGTTCACGGAAGCCACCCTGTATATTATATTATATTATAAGTTTAAAATATTCTTTCAAACTGATAGAATGGTTAACATTATTGAGTAATGCATATTGCATATATTTGTATATTTGGGTAGTCATCCATTTATGTACAAGTTTTTAATCGAATTTGTAAAAAAATGATTTCAGCGTTTCAATGGAAATAAAAAATGTCAATTTTTTAGGAAAGTCATTAAATAGCATCGATTCCACAAACAAAGTGTATAAAAATCCGATGACAAAATCATTTGAAAACATTTCGTTCGTCAAATATAAGCTATTTTCAAAATAATTATTTCTTCATTCAAATGGCAAATCCCATAATCTTTCGATACAATATATGAAGCAAACCATGGATCAAACTATTTCATTCTACTTTCCGTAATTTTTACCACCTATTTATTACCACGATATGAACAATTTTTTGTTACTGGACATAGTTAACTTATTTCAGAAACCACTGTGATTACAATATTTAAATAAATATTTTTACGTATTTAATAATATATTCTATTATACCTGTGTCTCTAAACATCTCAAATAAAGATCAAAAAATTGTATGTGTAAAGTTATAAGGTTCCCCTTCTTTTAATTTTGTGGATTTAATTATATTGAATCCTAAGTAGCCCAAGTTCACAATTCCTCTGCAACGAAGTTATTGGGACGAAAACAATATGATTCCAATGTACTCGACGTTTTCTAAATGTTTATGCCATATTTTTTGTACAATAACTGTACTATGTTGTACACTTTCTTATTCGAAATATTAATTACATCACAGTATGAATACCCATCAATTACGAAACGAATATGCATTACTCCATTTAATTTTAACTACTGTCATTTCCATTTCTGCATCCACCAGTTTGAAAATAATGATTTTCGATAGTAATTTTATCATAGTAAACTCGAACAAAGTAATTGTTTTCACATTCTTGGAATTTAGAAAACGACATCTTCCATCGACCGAATAGAAACTATAAGTAAAACTTTTTGTTTTGTTTTCATTGTTTCCGACAGAAGAGTGAAGTGAAAGAAAATAAAAACAAAAAAAGAAGACAGGTAATGTAGAAGAGAAACGTCACAAACAAAAGAAGCAAACAAAAAATGGGAAGCATTGTTCTATTCACTTTGAAATATACAATCCCTTATTCGTGTCAATGTAAACGATTCTAACAAAACCTTTGTTACACATTTTGTAACGGATACGAGAAATCGATGAGAACAATTTTTAACCAACATTTTTAATACTGCAATATTTTTGCGATATGCTGCTATTCATCGTTTATCAACGCAAAATAGAGGAAGCCACTTTTAGAAATTTACATTTTCAGGACGCATCTGATACTACATGTTTCTATTTTCCATGTGCATACTAATCTGTCAAACGTTTTTCGTAAACAATCAAAGTAATAATCACATGCAGTTACTGTACGAGAATACTATTCGAAATTGTTCTCAGTGCACGGCAATTTCTATTGATGCGTGTCTAATTATAGATAACACAATACAAAAATCGTCATCCCAGAGATAATTTTGAACGTCCTTCATAAAATTTGTAATAAACTACGACGATGAAAAAACTGCTATAGAATTCCTTCATCGACATCGAGCAATCATGCACAGAGAGTAAGGGCGAATTTAGGCTTCACGCTTTGGCTGTGCATCGCGGATTACTTGTCCACAGTGAAAGGTGGCTTTCACCTGCATTTCACCCAAAGTGGTCATCCGAAGTGGTCATCCAAAGTGAACAGCGAACAAAGTTTCTACACTGGATGAATCGAATGGATGTTTCGACACTTGTAGGCAAAGCTGATCTCAAGGTGTGCAAGGTGTACAACTTTCTCTAAGAGAAAATCAAACTGTGCTCCACTATTTTGAACTTATTATAATTATTACATTTATTATATAAATGAATCCAAGATGTATCAAGATCTTCTACAGCAAGTTCTACTGATAGCTGTGTCGATGCTACCAATTACTGTCGCCGTTGAATCCAAGCTTTTACCCACCATCGATGAAGTCGGTGTTTCGGTCTCTCAATTGTAATATTTTACGATATTCCTCTGCAAGGGTTCAACTTATTAAATCATTCCCAGCATTCGCTATTTCAGTCGCCTGCATTTCGAATCCATTAAACTAGTGAAATTGATCCAACCATTGAACTGATGTACACACTCCTGCTTTCATTTTTCACAGTCACTGTGTATGAATCGCCCACGATGCACGTCCAAAGCGTAAAAGTGTAAATTCGTCTTAAGGCGTGACTAAAATTTCTTGACACGAATAAAAGGAATACCGGACGGTTTCTCAAACGATAAAGTTAAGTCTCATCGCAGCTTACGTTTTGTAATTCTCTAAGAAAAAACGAAATGTGTATTCGAAGGATAAAAAGCATACAAGTACCCCATTCTGAGACGTCACCAAAGTCGGCGTGAAAGTACTTTTTATTTTCAGATCAACCTTGCTGAGTTGCCTCTTCAGACTGAATCCTTTCCAGCCGTGATTCTTATTAGTGCAATCTTCTTCGTTCGTTGCACATCCAGATTTGCTGACTTCGTTCAAAGGCTGCTCCGTCACTCCCTTATCGTTATTGCTCCCGGATGGAAGTTCAGAGCGTTGTGTCGGGCATTGTGGCGATTGTTGTGCACTGTCGGCTACCACTGCTAATAAGCCTTCAGATTCCACGGTAGAGTCTCGACGAGTCTGACGAATTTAACATGTTGGATTTTGCATAATGAATCATACTAAATAAGCGTTAGTGATTGTTTAATTTCTAACACTAAGAAGAAAGCAGATTATTTCATGTATTGTATGCATTAATATACAGCGTTATTGCACCTGTTGTTGCCTTACTTATTGTTAGTATTAGTACAACCCACACACGATCATGGTGGAAAGGTATAATGTTATGTTACAGTTACATAGTTAGAGATATATGTGCTGCTCATTAGCCAAATCGATTAACTCCACTTCTTGAAACTTTTTAAATATTATTGCCAAAGCGCTTGAATGACTCTTAACTTTCTACATTTCAAATAAATTTCCATATTTTTGTTTCGTGGAGTTAATCGATTTGGCAAGTGAAGCATTCATATAATACGCCGGGGTAAATGTAATATACTATACCTATACACATATGCACACGTATGTCCGTCAGCTTTAATTTTCACGTATAAAAGTATAATTCGGTTTACATTCTCAAACGATGAAATATATCGCGAACGCATGGTCACTTGTCACTTCCCAAATGAACGCATATGCTGAAAATGAAGAGTGCAGACGAGGGAAGGTGTGTTCGAACATTTCGCAAACCTTGGTTCGATCACGCATATGAACAGTAAAGCCGTGAATACCTAAGATGCTCATAGAAACAATATGTCGATAGACTTACTTCTCGACAACTTATAAATAATTACAAATCGAACAATGTATCGTAATATTAGATGCTTTTTCAAAAATTCAAGTTGCGAATTCTTCTACGAAATATCTTTCCTCCACACTAAGTTCGAGGTCTGCATTATTAAATGTCAACGAATGTATTAATCGTAATCACAAGCTTTACAATTAACCGTCCGCGTTATCTATGGTAAATCGAATCGCCCTGAATAAGGGGACAATAGAACTTCGAATGAGAGAACTCTGAACGCCACGTTTATTTTTAACTTGACTTCTGAACAAGCATGTACTGCCATATAACTTATACCGTAGAGGGTGTCTACAGATTTTTCGAAACCAGCGGATCACTTGAAGCACCTCTATCAATTTCGATGATGCGATCCAACGCGTCCACAATTTTACGTGTGTACGATAGCTAAAACACTTTAGCTACACAGTTTACACAGACAATGCATCGTAAGATTGAATACTCGAGTCAACAAATTCGATCAACAATTACTTCCTTGTATTGGGCATTACTGAACGTTCGGCATGCAACATTTCAAAATACGGATACTCTTGGTAACGAGGGCGTGTCAACGGTGATATCGCAAGGCAACACCTCTGAAACTACATAGGTGGATAAGGAAACTTGCTGTAACGATTGCTTAAAAAATGTTGCGGAATAAACACACATTCTTACAAACACAGGGTGTTCCATTTTCATTTCACCTATTAATATGAACTATTAACATTTCCCCTACGAAAATTTTGTTTCAAGATTATGCTTCTAACAATTTATCCCGCAGGTGGGTGAAAAATACCGTTATAGTTTTCAAGATATTGTCCTGCAATAGTTGCAATATTATCCCCTATGTATGTGCACACATACACGTGGTGTGCTTTAATTTTATCATCGAGAATTCAATGGTACGAAAAATATTAATAAATGGCGATTCTTGTACATACTTCGTACGCGAATCCAATGACAGTAACTTAAGTTCTTCCCTAAAATCTTTCAAACACGTACACGCATTATTATTAAAATAGCGGTGGCTAATAGACTATTTTGCTTGCCGCAATACGTGTCTAGCATGTTTCGCATAAAGGGTGGCTGCAAACATTTGTTGAATATTTGTTGAATAATAATTATTCCAAGCGAATACTGAGACATTCCAAAGAATTCTAGATTAATTTCGAAATAGCTCCTTCAGAATTCCATAGAATGCCAAAATTGTTTACTTTACTGATTATAGATTAAGAGTACATATGTATGTTTCAAATCACCTGTTATAATCGTCATGACCTCATTAATGATGTTACTCAAAGATGCGATATATGTATGCAACTGAAACATTTCGTAACGTTTATAATATCATGGGATAATATGTTATAGTTCAGTATTTTCCTACCTTTTTATGCTAAATTCAAAATCTAACTACAAAACTATTGGTGAATAATTTTCTAAACACAGCATCCTAACTTTCTTCAACTTTCAACAAAATGGAAACAAACTGGTCAATTCTGCAATTATTAATACTGTGTAATACGTATAACGCTTTGGTACATTTCAACAACGTTAATAATCAATACTAAAAGGCAATAACTTTATACACATTATACATACGGTGATTTCTATACTGTTTCAAATTTTTCTTTGCAGATGTACTGGTTACGTAACTAATTATCATTACAAATTTGTTATCGCGTGTCATTTGGCGCGTGCAACGAAAGTCCATTTTGCAAAACACTTTGTATTACAAACGTAGCATCTTATTAAAATGTTATGATAGTAATTGCCTCCATAAAAAAAATGGGAAAAAATATTCGAATAATTTATGACAACACTTTAAAAACTTACTTTAACGACACAAACTAATTTTTACGGCAACAAATCGAAGGTAACAAGTATAAGTGAATCAGGATATGCAGTAAATTTCACGTAGCATACCGTAACATTGCAGGGTAATTTAAACGCACCATGAATTCAAAATGTCGTTTACCTCTTATCGGCAATAGCATCGTATCGATAATAAATATCGCAGTATAAAAACAAGACACATAGTGTATAAGCACGCTGTAACACAAAAACTGTAAACTGTGCAATAATACGTATATATTTTGCAAACGTGCCAATATAAAGCAACTGCTTGAAAGTCAGACTGCAAGAGATTCGATTCGTATTATGTGTCAGACACTGGTTTTGTACTGTTTTGATTTGTATATTAGAAAATTAAAAAAAGAGTATGTTCAATTGTCCAACATTCCTATTAATGATGTCCATATATGTATATTATATATATCAAATTGCTCCATGCACTTTTTTTGAGTCGACACACAAACGTTGTGGTGTAACATGTTATACTGAATGCATTTTTCATTGAACCATGTTTTGTACGTTTTGAATCATTGCATTACTTCTACCTTCGATTCCTATGTATGTACATACATGCACAGACTCTGTCAAACGTTTGTGTGAATATAGGCGTACTTGTACATTTTACTGGGTCATTAAGCAGTATACAATTCGCAATGACAGTATTTCTTACTAGCCGTTCGAACTACCTTGATTGTATTGTGTTCACTGTTTTGTTTCTCGTTTACTACGTATTCGACATCGATGGAACTTCTAAATACAATTTAAGGCTAATATTCAAAAATGAAACGTCATCTACCATTTACTACCTACTTTCCGCCGAGTTCATTTATCTTCCCAATAAAACAACGTCGCATATCATCAAACGAAAACAAAAAAAAAGGTTTCTAGCTGTTTCTTTAACGAAAAGAATTATTTCTCTTACTTGTTTCAACGTAGGTAGACACATAGTTAGCTAAACATTAAATGCATAACAAGCGTGAATATTGATTAGGACACAGTTGTCCTTTATTAGAAAAGGCGTAAATGTACGTAGGTGTCTGTTTTATAAATGGATCGCATATTACACGTTTACGAAGGACAGTGTATCAAATTTATCCAATATCAATTGTTTACGTGTCCTTCGGTGTACGGCATTAAAACTACGCCTGATAAGAAGAACTTACATAAATCTGTTACAAACTAGACTTCAAGTCTCGGCAAATGGAAAATGACAAGTTTGACCACTAGTTGCCGATAACATTCTCGTTTGTTCTTTGAAACTGCGAATTGCGTGTCTCTATACAACCTCCTCTACGAAATTTTTTACTTCCATGATTCCAAGCAGAAAATACATCTCCAATACAGAAATTTGACTATACAGTGTTTTAGTTAACTACTTTTTGACTGAAAAATATGTGATGCGACAGTTTTGTTGGGTTACAACGAAAATCTCCGCCTTAATATATGCAGAATTTTGTGAAAACACTTGGATAATATTCGTCAACGCAAACGTTCTACTTTTTCTCGCATAATTAACATACCTTTACACTATACTATATTAATATTGCTACTAAAGAAGGTATACGATATACAAAAAGTATTGTTTCAATTTACTCCGCTGATTCTACGCTGCGAAACAATGATTAAAACCGACAAAAAAAGAGGAAAAGGAAGAGGGAAATGAAAGCGACATTATCAGTTTTGCGAAAACCAGAACGCCGTTTCGTTCGAGCGAATATGCGATGTAAAATTGTGTTGATAAAGACGGAAGACTTGCATAAGTGTGTTAAAGTGTAATGAGTTCGCACCTATTTCGTGTGGTTGTAACAAAGACGCAGCTGTGAAAAATAATAAAGCGTCGGTAAACTTGGTGGCAAGTGCAGACGATAATTTGTGTGCGCTCGAAATAAACGACGGAGGTACACCATCTTGTTGGCTTGAAAAAGCGGACAAATTGCCTTTGCCTTTTTTTAGCATTTCATACCTGCCGGATTCTGTGGTAAAAGAATCAGTTCAATTACCAATAATTGGCGAAGTTACTAGATGTATAAACAGGTCCCTAACAGCCACCTGCCTGCAGATTGACAGCAGATTGGCAACAGAACTGACAGATTCTGTCTACAGATCCGTAGCCACCTGCGTCCGCATTTGGGTTGGGTTTTGCAAACAGGACCTGCTAAACAGAATCTGATGGCAGATTGGCAGCAGAAAGCGAGAAGACCCTGCAACTTGAGCCATTTATAAATGGCCATCTAAATTCATTTGAATGGCTCAAGTTGCAGGAACTGTTTAGTTTCTGCTGCCAATCTCTCGTCAGATTCTTTTCAAGCAGGTTCTGCACCAAATCTGCAGCCATTCTGTTTACAAAACCTGCTAACAGAATCTGGGCAGAATCTGCTATCGCAGTTGTGGCTGACTGGCATTTCCCGGTAGATCTCCGAATCTATTTATCCTATTAACTTAAAATCTTGACACGTTATTCCTTATACAATTAGTTACACAGTACCGTACGATGTTTTTGATATCTTAGTTCGTTTGATTGTTGATTCAAAGCTGATTCGGTTCAATGAAAACTGAAGTTTTGACATTAAAAATCACCGCATCCTAATTTGACAATGCCCCACTAGACGGGACGGTAAATCATCTTCTATAACTCCGCCATTTTGTAACCTTAGATAATATATAAAATACTAACATAAAGTAAAAATGTTACTTAAAAGCCTCGAAAAAATCCTGTTGGTAACTACTTAACCTTAAGTGAATAACTACTTTTTTAGCCCTACATGGTGGTGTACTCCCTTTATAGATATACATAGGCAGTTGCAATCGAACTATGGTGCGAGAAACAGTCAAGGCAGGAACAGTATATTCTTCAATCATTCTTTCAATATAATTATTATTTATTTAATGCTATCAGTACTTGCGTAATACCGTCGACCGCCATCGATCTCAAATCCTGTATGTATAGTACCGCTCATAAGTATTCGGAAACCTTTACAAATTCGAATAATTGGATGCAAATAAGATATTTATTATAGTAGATTGCTTTGAATAGTGTTTGTGCAATTTCGTATGTTTCACTTTGGTATTAGTACAGAATGAGAAAACAGGCCAATGGCTGTCACAAGATGTAGTGAAAAAAGGAAATGTAACGTGGAGTGCCCATTACAATACCAACCCACCGGTAGACATAGCTTTGTGTAACGAGGGGTTATATTTCCATAACACAGATTTAAAGAAGGTAATCAATAAAAGTATTGCTCACTTTTTAAATGAAGAACCATCTGTGCAAAGAGTTAGAGGAAAGCATAGAGCCGACATGGTCCGAATAATTATATGAGCGGTGCTGTACTTACGTATATAATATGTACTACCATTCAATCTTATTTTGAATTAACAGTGATGGGGTAGAAAATACTTCACTGCAAGATATTGCATTTCTAATGTTTTTACTGAGACAGTTGCTTCTAGCATTTCTTGTACTAACAGAAAAAAAAATAACTGCTGCGCGCATCAGGCAGACCACGCCAGTCCATTAAGGAACATTCTATTATCACGAAATATTTATGTAAAAATGTTGTTATCGAGCGTGAATTCATAAGGAAACGCTGTCACGTTAGAGTAATTGTATTTTTTAGCCATGTGGCAATACTTTTCGCCAGAATAAAAGTTCCATAAACAATACGCCAAATACTGTTGGTATTTTAATATGCTGTTTAGTATTCGTATACAAATTAAACCAATGATTCTATGAATTCTTAGAATTGTGTAGCCCTCCAACGTAGAGATTAAATAGCTGATTCTGACGCGTGTAATGATATCTAAAATCGGGCGCTAAAGGGTTAATAATAGTATGCTTAATTTATTTAAAGAGAATGTTCCATCGCATAACTACGTTAAAATAGAAACATGAAAGCTGTCCGGTTTTCGAAATTTAAACAATGTGTAGACAGTACAGATCGCTCGTACAATGCAACGATGGTAAGAATGAAATTTAAAGGACGTCAGGAGTTTTTAAACAGATAATTCTGAACCAAACCCAGTTTTATTCAAATCAAGCTGTTAAAGTGAATTCAGACAAATAAGAAACGAAAATTGATCAGTTGCATAGAAACTGGGAAAAGTTTGCGGAAAAATAGTCTAGTAATTATATGTCAAATGGTATATGTATAATAATAAACATTATTTCTAATATACCTATTTTGTATAATAATAGTGTATAAAATAATATAAGCCATATAAATGTAGCCATAAAAATAAACTATAAAATATTTATAGACACGTAACATAATAAAAAATACCTTTTGCCTGCCCTCGCATATTTCCTACGTAACATACTGGATAACAAAGTGCAATCATTATATTATATCAACTACGCAAATGAAATAAAAGCAATACAACCGCACTTTCTTTGTGGTTACCCTTAATTATTCTCTAATCGACCATGAAAGATTATAGTTATTGAATTCGTCTCACTGTCAACTATACTTGTGCAGATTGGAAAATATACAGTCCAATATAAAAAACTAATAATGACCTTGAAATGTCCTCTACAGCTCGTATGCAAGAGAGAATAAATTATTTCGAAAAGGTTGCCCTCAAGTACATCAAATGAGTGTAATTAGTTTTTTCATATGTTTAATATTTTGAATAATATACGCTTGCCACGATTTACGTGCCTCAGATTGTATAGTGTATTTGTAACATACTAGTAACATGTTATGATACTAATTTTATAGAACGATTCTCGAGGTAAGCAAAAATGAAGAGTCACGAAATTGATTTGATTGAAAATTGAATGAATTTTGCATAATAATGGTGAAGCCTAAATATCAAGTATGCATATTGTATAGTAGGTCAGTAAAGACGATATGGTTTCGTATACAAGTATGTTTGTAGATAGGCAGAAAGTATAACGTTGATTACAGAAAAAATACACATATTTAGTATGTCAAAATTTGGCTTGCCCGTTTAGTTACCTACTTAAACAAAAATGCTTATATCTACTCATTACATATTTATTTTGTTCAATATTTGAACATCTTTCTAATGCATGTACTCACTTCCGCAATGTAAAAGTAATTCGTTCTTAATGTGAAAATGTGTAAATTAATTTTAATCGGAAATACCGCAACCCCTAATTGCAAATTAGGCCGAATTAAGGCAGATAAATTTAGGCGCAAATTAGGCAGAACTAGAGAACCTATAAACCCTGGGTATAGCACAGATGACACAATCTACATATTTTCGCGTCTTCTTTGAAAAAGGACTAGATTACAAAGATTTTGTACGGTAATACGTAGGGTAGGATTTTGTACCACTAACAATAAATAGGTATTTCTTAAATTATTCTGTCCATGCAAACATTAAACGGGGAACAAAAGTTTGATGGTACTCTACCTACTTGAAAAGTATTATTCGTATACGTGCGTGTCATAATTGTATGGAATGATTAATACTCGCAGGAAAAATGCAGGGAAACAATTTTTGTTAAGTCACATACAATAAATCTTGTTGGAACTGTTACACATTACGAGTAATTTACTAACAGCTTATTTACAGGTTACAAGTTTTCTGCTTGGACTTCATGAAAATACAATAATAATCATATACTTACTTAACTAATAAAGTCTTTATCTAAACGATGAGTTAGTTAAAAGCATGTTATGAATTAAAGTAGCCCATGATAATTGTTGTGAATTCAAGAGAACAGATTAAATAACAAAACTTAAATTGCATTATTTCGAATTTAGTTGTTTACTATCTGTTATTTAGTGTTACGTAAATTATATATTTTACATATTTAAGATATTAATGTATACAGATATTAGTTGCATGTATTTGTTGTTTTTATATGGCTAACCAGTTGTTAAGTTTATTGTTAGTGTTTGTCATATTTTGTTAATCATTAGTTTTACTGGGAACTATTTGTTATTTATTGTTTCTATCGTATAGAACAAGATGAAGATCGTTAACCTTTCGAACCAATCGAACAATTACGGTAACAGGTTTTTATTTTCGTATTGGAAATCCTGGAGAAAGTCAAGGGGTATCCTCGTGGCTGTTGTATTTAAATATTATCAAGAAAGTATGCTATAAAACGCTGTATTATATGACTTACGGTTCTATAATGGCGTTTAATATTTAACGCTTGCATAAAAGCTGAAGTGGCACGGTAATATCGAGAAACGAAGTTTCCCGTTTTGGTTTTTAGGTATTTACAGAAGAAACAAAATTCATAGTTACAAGTTTAGTAACAAATTGAACATTCAAATTATGTAGTTTCCTGTACAATCATGCAATAATGAAAACCATTAATTTTAGTGTTTAGAAAAAGCGAAATGCATATATTTAAATATCAAATTTTCAAGATGTCTCGTTGGACAGGGTTAGGGTGGACGAGGAGGGTAACACTTTGAATATTTAAAATGGTTCCAATCGAAAAAGAAATATATTTTACCTGATCTGTGCTAGGACTCCTTGCTTTGTCTTCGTTTTCCCGTTTCAAATCGTCCTGACGCTTTGGACTGCGTAGCACACGTTGACACGGATCTGTATTACCACCGATGTCCGCCGTATTTAACACAACCAAAGAAATCTTCTGCACAATGTCTATTATCACCACACCGGACTCATTTCCGTAAGCCATTCTAGAAGTAAATAATGTTTTTTTTTAAAAAGGTTTTTTAGAGTCCCCTTAAAAACGAAAACTTTGTATTACAGGTGCAGTAAAAAGTAAAGGTGAGTACAAAAAAAATGAAATTTTGTGATCGCAAAAACTTCTATTGGTACAAAAAGTATATGTAGTAAGTGGGACAAAACAATGAATTATTATGGAGATGAAATTGCTGAATTCTTAATAACATGATGTTTACTAAAACACAATTACAATACACTGCTATTATTTTGAAAACATCTTACATCTTTGCATCTTTAATTTAAAACAATCTTAGCTTTTAGGTGTGCAGAAATTTTCAAAAGCACTTGTTAGTGCATCTTTATTACTAACTTTTGACGCTTATTATTTTCCATAATATAATTTGTTAAACCAGCGGGAAGCTGTAGGTTCTGAATTTACATTAATGTTATTAAAATGAGAGCCCGTGTATCCAATCTATTATAATTACAGTCTCCCAAAAGATGGGGCATTGGAGGATTTGTGGATCACATTGTATTGTATCTAGTTTCATCATTTAAATTGATGTATACTGAGAACTATTTCCTAGCACATTTAACTTGCAAATTCGACCAAATTTCACACGCGTAGTAGATCAACTATCTCATATCTTAATACAAAAAAAAGACTATTTCATATGCCCTATTCCAATGAAATCGATATCGATGTCCATGGTCTACATCACAGATATTGTATGTCAACATTTGTAAGATATCCAAACGTACATTTAACGAAAAGTGGACATACAATATCTGTGCCGTAAGCTATAAGTAAATTGGCAATACGTGTACATTACATAAAATATTACGTGCAATTTTCGTTAAAGCTGTTAAACATATTTTTTTGTATTTCAATTGGTTATTAATAAATGTATTCTACTGTATCACTTAAAAAGTTTTCAAACATATTTGTACAATCCTAAAACATTTTGCCTTATACTATTTTACATCGTAAAATGATACACATATAAAAGATATACATAAGATATACAAGTTATACAAACGTAAAAGCAAAATATAAATTCAATGTTGAAATGTTTTAAAATTACGTTATTCGTTATTAAATATTTCTCTCCTGTTTGTAAACGTTTATTTAATCATTTACTGCATTTGGAAGAAGACTAATTCTGCGGATTATGCGTTTGTTATATCCTAAATTGTTCCAAATTCAATTTGCCAAGATTAAAAGAATTTGTTAAAAGTATAAAAATTTATGTATTACACATTTCATTTATCGAAACAAAAGTACTCCATGTAGAAATGAATATTAAACAAAAAGATTTGATGACCCCCTTCAACAGTTTCAGGGAAAATAGCTTGCAGTATCTACTTTACATGGGAAATCTGCTGTATGTCGGAGCTTCGCAAAAAATCGACAATTTTATTTCATTTATTTCAATAATTTTAAACTTCGTACAACTTTTAAAACCATCAAAACCATGTTGCATATATTTAAACAGCTATACCGTTTCATTTTTAACCTACTTGTTTGGACACACATTAAAATAAAATACCCATGTGTAGAACCTGTTTCGTACGTGATACTATTATAGAAAGAGATTTTGCTAGGTGCAGAAACCTAGGTTTGCAGAAACAAATATCAAACAAATGAATTATATTCATTTGTATTATTGAGATTACCACATCTTGAAAAATGTAACTTCATTACTTATAATTAGTAGTGTATATCGAAATTCAGAAAGAAAATGTAAACAATAATTCGGTATAACTGTAAATTGCTCTGAAAAAATGGTAAAATATTCATTTTTTTTAAACATTTCTGTGGTGCTAGACTATAAACTCCCAAAATCGATCAACTAAAAAAGATCATTTATGGATGAAGATGCAAGGAATACTTATGTTAGCATTTAATCTGACAGTTTTGTTGCATCCCTTGAAACTCACTTAATGCTTTGAAATTAAAAGATACGGCAGTCAATGCACCGAGATACTTACAAACCATAGGAAGAATTCAAGCTGAGAGCAGTTATATTTTCAGGCTGTTCTCCACTAGCCGCAATAGTCAAACAGATCAAGGTTGCCTGAAAACCAGCGGCTCTCTTCTGTAAGCCAGTCTTTACTTTAAGCGGTTGAGTCGACTCATTATTTTTCGACTCGCTACTTCCTGAGGTATTTCCAGCTGGAGAGTCGTGGTCAGGCGAGGTTTCCATTTCCTTTGCTAAATCTTCCGTCAGCGATATTTCCAAGGTCTATAGCAAGCGTCAATAAATTGCTAGTATTAAATTACTGGGCAAGTAGTGCAAAGCAGCATTGTAGTACAGTTAGGTATTATTAACATAATTGTTTATTAGTAGCAAGCGGAATATAAGATTATCCTATAGGTTTTTAGAATTTATACGGTAAATTGTAACCCTTGTGGGTCAATTCGGGTCAATTTGACCCGTATCTTGCCGTAAATGTCATTAATATGTATATGAATAATAATATTTATTAGAAGAAATTAATATTAAGAAGCTGTAAAAACTAAAATCCAACCTAAAATCGTTTCGGGTTTTTTTTTAGTGGAGGAGTTGTATTTTGTTTTCTACATTGTTACAGAAGATAAGACAGGCAGAGTCCTCTATTATCTAGTCCTAACTAAACGGCTACGATACTATGACTTGACCATCATTCTTTTAAAAACATTTCCTCCTTTTTTCGTAATTTTCTATATGCTGGCTTCCTTAACAATTTGCCCTCAAATTTCGCTTTCCCCTTGTTTTATTTCGGGTGATTGAAAAAATAAATTTTCGAGATCAAATAATGGAAATAGGGCATTATTACATATCCTCGAATTTGTCTTGTTAATATGAAAAACAATGGAGATATTTAGACGGTTCAGTAAATTGTATAAAACATTGAGGTATATGATACAAGTAATCCAAGAAATGATTCACCTTGAAGAATTGCCGATAACACTACAAATCCGATTCCTCATAAAACAATAAACACCGCCGAAAACTATTGCAATCAGGAATACTAGCAGTATTCATGTATATGAAATAGTAAATTACAGCATTCCAAAAACACACTTCGTATAAATTATAAATACGTTATACAGAATTATGTAGACCTGTATATTAACACTTTCGCTGCGGACGAGAATAAGTAGGCGGTCGCCGGGAGCTGAAATTAAAATATTTTTTTTCAAATGAAATTTTCAGTCCGTAAAGTAAAAACCTGATTTTTTACAATTATCTGATTACCTGATCACGACGCATTGGCATGATTCTTGTATCGATAGCCGTTCGGAGCAGTCCTGACACCGTTCGCTTACCGAATCGTTAATAAAAACCAACTTGGCATAAGCGGAATTAACGCTGTGTCTTACACCAAATATGACTAAATAAGCAGAGGACGTGTATGAGCGTCATTCGCACATAGCAAGGGCTCAGTTCGAAGCGCATATGCGTCGTCCGCAGCGAAAATGAAATCAAGTAAGCAGAGGACGCGTATGAGCGTCATTCGCACATGGCAAGAGCTCAGTTGGACGCGCATGTGCGTCGTCCGCAGCGAAAGTGTTAAACGTTTTTGAAGGGAACCAGTACAACCACATAGGTACCGTCAAAATCACAAAATATCACACCTTCAAAAGAATGCAGACACGCAGAATAAGGTATCAAAATTTGGTCAACTATTTCGGTTACACACTCTACAGGGTCCGGCAGAGTATATGACCACCCTCTTAATGGGGGGTTACTGGGGTGATTCTGAACAATTTTTTCCTTTACCAAAATGGTGGTTGAAGCTTCCTTTTTGAGTTATTAACGAAAAACCTTGGCCAATAAGGGCATCCGTAGAGCGCGCGCTCGGTCGCGGTCGTGGCGTGAGCCAACGCATTCCTTCGTGACCACGACCGAGCGCGGTTGAGAGCCACTCGCCCGAGCGCTCTGATTGGCCAGTGTTTTTCGTCAATAACTCAAAAACTAAGCTTCAACCAACATTTTGGTAAAGGAAAAAATTGTTCAGAATCACCCCAGTAACCCCCCATTAAAAGCGTGGTCAGAGTCTCTGCCGGGCCCTGTAAAGTCCTGAAGATTATAACGTAACGCAAATCGAACTAGATCAGAAATACTTATTGTTTCTCGCAAACCGTTTAACCCAATAGATCTACCATTGAGCAATCCCAATCAAATTTAACAAACCACACTTGGTAACACATAAAACAAGTATTGCTCGGGAGCAAAAGGAATGCGGGTCTAATTGGCCGTAGCCAAATAAACCCAACTATTCGAACACAATTAGAATCTGACCGCGTGCATTTTCACTGTTAGCAGAATTGATCACACTACCCATCGGAATCTGTTGCATCGTGTGACGAAGAAATGGAACACGTGGGAAGTAAACAGAATGGGGCGACAGGGACTGATCAGCAGGCATGAAAATTAATTCAGAGCGTTCATCTGTTAAGTCAGCAAAAGTAAGATTTCGATGCTTTGATCGAACTGCTTTGATCGAAATCCTACTACTATGTCAAAGTGTACTGAACTTGGGCTCAAAAAGGGAATGCGCGGCTACTCCCCTTGTCCCTATGCCATCCAGCTAACCTTTTATGCAGCTCTGAACAATAAATGACCACGCCACTGTATCGATTACAAGTATGACGTTCGTTGCAATAATTTTTGTATTCAGCCTTATATGTGGATAATCCTTTCTCTCAATACCCTCAGATGTATATTAAACAGCTGTTTGCAATGCACATAAACCTTACAGCACATTTATTACTAAAAATGGTAATATATATCAAGAATCGCATTACTTACCACAACTTCAGACATGCTCTCAACTTTCTTAAATTTAAATAAAACAACGTGTTTTCCACTTCCAGCAATCGCTAACTTCCGACTCTCGGGGCACAGAAAGATTAGCTGTATCGCCAAGGGATCTTCTTCCGAATCTATACTACGCGTTCTACCCTTTTCGAAAAGCTTCGCTGTCTTCAATTTGTAAAGAACTTGTAACGCGCCTGCAGATGCATCCCAAAATTTTATACTTCCATCTGCGTGTCTGAAATCGAAAATATATTTTATATTAAACACATATTATACATAATAAAGAATCGCTTAACGCAATCACTTATGTCAACTATTTTATTCAACGTTCTGTTAGACTCCTATTACGACGACTACTAGACGACGACTATTAACAACTTTTTTCATTACCAAAATGTTGGTTGAAGCTTCGTTTTTGAATTATTAACGAAAAACACGCGGCGAGCGCGGCTTAATTGGCCAGTGCTTTTCTTTAATAGTTCAAAAACGAATCATCCCAGCAACTCCCCATTTCCGAATGTTTAGATAGTTATGGAACACCCTGTATATGTATACATATCTCGTATCGAATGCGACGAGTTCAGTACTTATGGAGGGCGTCGTTCAGGGACACACCAAAATAGGGGAAGTTTCTCCCTGTGGCTCGCGGGCCACCAGTTCGGGAAGTTTATGGTATTAGATTTGTTCTATATCTTTCTTTAAGATATAGAACAAAGATATCTTCAACTTGTTTTATGTATAATCATATTAATAGTTTCTTTTGTGTATCAGTTGGCAGGTACTGAGGCAAGGTCAGTAAAGTCAAGAAATTAAATTAATATGTGTAACTAACAACACGCTGTGCAGCTTGGCAAATTTTCGAAAATTAAAGGATCGAATAACTTACGGTTATACACTTATTTGAACCAATATCGTTAAAAATAAACAAAATTCTGCAAAGATTAAGTTACCTACCCAGTTAGTATAATTTCACTGTAACCGCTTGCGCTAGAGCTCCATTCTCCGCCAGATATTGGCCAATCCTTCTCACTGAATCCTGTCTTTTTCTGAGACTTCGATCCGACGGAGTAAAAGGCTGGGACTAAATCTGAAGGACAGTCGGCAAAGTACGCGCAGCACGTCACAGGCGACTCGTGTATATCCATTGGATACGGGTTTTCGACACAAGGAAATCCAGAAGTTAATAAATCTATCACAACCAAGTCGTTTTGTAGTAGAACCACAACGGCATATGGATCTTGATAATCTGTAGTGACAAAAAGTGGGATTAATCCTTGCAATTCCACGTGTTTCGTTATACAACCGAAAATTATATTTTAATAAACAAAAAAAAACATGATACAATAAACATTATGTAGTATTGTAATGTATGTAACATGTGTGGTTGTAGAATTTATGTGTGTAACGTTTGTGTGTTCGTTTTGAGTATCGATTAGCTACACGTTTTTTGTTAATGTTAACTAGTTAGTTTATTAATTATTCTCTTAGTAACGCTGTTGAAAACAGCAAGCCTCAGACTGCTTCTGGACGTAGAGAGCAAAGGATGTAAAAGTTTTCATATAATGAAATAAAGTTTATTTAAAACTGCCTACAATTAGAAAGACTTAATGACATGGTGTAGCTTGAAAAATATGCAGGTTCAGTTTCTTGTGAACGTGTTAAGGATTTCCTGTTCCAAATATTGAAATCAGTTTTCACTGCTTTCTAACATAACACTTGGGTTATTGAATAATATCAACTCGTCCTCTAACCCTCACATCATTGCTTTCGAGTCTGTACAACTCGATCCTGGTTTTGGATTAGTATAACTCTTTTGTTTACAAATCACAAAAATCAATAAACGCTGTCAAAAAACATTCCTGCTGATTTTTGTCAAGATTCAAATGTTAAAAATTGGTAATTATCTGGAAAGAGGCCTCAACTGCAATGACCTTGGCCTTGAGATATATTGTAGATTGTAGATAGCAGAGTAAAGGTTCTCGAAATGTGACCTGTAGGTGTAATACTTTGTGCGAGGTGTAAGAGGATCGTGGTTCAAAAGCTATGAGCAAAAGAAAATTGTACATATTACGCTACACTTACTTCGACATAAGTGGATACAAATTAAATTGCACATAAAGGCTATAGCCGGCTAAGAGGGTAAAAAATGCCCCTAAACCAAATTCGACTTGCCAATCGATAGATTATTATCAAGAAAAACCAATTTCTATCAAGTACCAACCCTTTAATTCGACACTTCAGCTAAGGAGGCACATTTTAACACATTGTTTGCGAGACATCTCGCGCGCGATCTCCCACCTGGCGCGGGAGATATTTGACCCGCCGCGTAAGAAATTAGACATTTTTAGAAATCGCTATAACTTTTAAATTAGCCAATATTATATATTGAAATTATGAATTTCAATACACGCAAAATATAGATGTGGTGTGGAACTGTCACAAAGACGATAGTAAAATAATGCGTCGTTAACAAATCCGTATAAATAGGCGACTTCCACCAGGATACAATGTAAACGTATTTATACGTGGCCCGACAACAATGTGTTAAAGAAGTTATTCAGATTTTTAAATTGAAAACCCGAGTTGCAAACAAAGGAACCTAAACAATGCCGAAAAATGCTGACTTTGTATTGAGGTAGTCGCGGAACCATATTTATATTTCTTGCGTAGGTACGTATTATTAATACTATTAATCTCAATTTATTCCAGATTTTTTTATCAGAGGTGCCATAGTTGACAAAATTAAAAACCGATTTCCTTGTACTCTATATGCTAAAGTATTTAACAGATTTTCACCTGTGTCGGTGCAAACTGATTTTGCAATTGGATTATCTTGATAAACTATCGAATGAGCCCCTGCAAGTTGAATTTGGATTAGGGGCACTTTTGACCCGCTTATCCGACTATAGCCTTTGCATACGATTGCGACCCCAATAATGGTAAGGTATGGTTAACTTATGCTAGGCTAGGTTTTTTGAGGGATTTGAGGGCGGAAGCCTCCAACCACCCATGCGGGTAAATCAGTACTTGATGTGAAGTCAATAGCGTATAACAGAAACCACATACGATGGAATGAATGTAATGTAACCAACTACAATTTTCTTTATCATAACTTTCGAACAACGGACGTCCCCTGCCTCGAAGAAAGTGCATACTACTCAGGGACCTGATTTCTACGACATATGCGAAAGTTAGCGAAAGCGGAATTAAGGATTACTTCAGATAATTACTGAAAAATGTTTTGAATAAGACAATTATACTAATGTACATCAAATTAGGATCGAATCATGTAGATCCGAATATAATGTAAAAGTTTGGACCTAATGAGGCTGTGTATATAAAATCGTGGAAATCATAAAAGAACTAGACACGGCCTTACATTAAAAGCATCGAAAAAATAATTAAAAAATATTGAAATTTCATTACGTAAAGAAGAAAAATTCTGTTGCGAGTTAAATATCGAAACAAATAGAGAAATAAAATGTATGTATGCTTTGGGGTGTTTCTTATCTTCTGATGTTGCTTTTGTATCCCTCGACTCTCCATTGGGAGTATATCACACCCTAGCTTTCTATTAAAATTTTCAACGTACTCTGTTTAAATAATTACATATGTAATCCGGGCATACTTGATCAAATAAGCAGAAGTAAAATTATCAGAAAAAATATGCCAAAGGGTATTCATTCATGCTACTAAATACGTCTGTATATTATTACCACATAATATATCTATGAAAGAAGACAGTAGCTAATTTTAATGACAACAGTTGTAGAAAAGCAGCAGCAAACATGTTTTCTTTGTAAAGCCTTTAAGACATATGAAGGTTATAAATTAGAAATATTATTCATTTATATCTACATTTGAAAATTCTTAGACGTTGAAGGAATGAAATTGCAACACAAAAAATTAAGAATCACCCCAATGTGTATGTTGCGCTGGAAATGGTATTACAATCTCGGAAATAACGTCGTAATGCATTATTATACATATATAACTAAATAGCAATAAGAAAATGATAAATTGTATACCACTGGTCCATGGACTTTCGCATAGTGTTATGAAGTCTATCACATTGTGTTCCATTTCCAATACAGTAGTGGTTTTTCCATGTATCACTGTTATGCTTGGAGTTCGTCCAGTTGTGTCGTACGCCAAACCACCGGAAAATATGACGTACGCTTCCCTAAATTAATCAGAATAGTATAATGTTATTCAAGTTCGAGGCTTGTGACAATTTTAAATGCAAGTGTCCCGTAGGGAGATATATGCATACGTATTGTATTTTTAATCAAGATTTTTATATCAAATTAAAGAATTAATATAATGCATCAAATATTCAACGTTTATCAAAAGCTTATTTTCTTTCCATGGGCTAAAATCAACGGTGGGCAAATGTCAAAAGGATTACATAAATACAACCCATCAATCGGCCCCAATTAATTAATTAATCCCTTTATCCGAAATAGCACGGGATGCCCTCTACAAATAATGATTATTTTGTCACTGAATCATGCAATTTTACTGAACGATATTATTTCTAATCAATATTATTCATTATAACAAATTCTTTGCAACATACGCTTTATTATTCTATTAAATTTATCATTTACCAAAAGTTAGGGACCATTAGACATTTGAAACTATACAGATAGTTGTTGCATGTACATGCATGCAACTAACACAGTGGTGAGCAAGCTTTGGCTCGCAGTGGGCCAACAGAGGAAATCTACTAATTTACGCGGGCCGGAATATTAAATACTCAAATATATTAATCAAATAATTTAATTTAAGACGTAAATAAGACATTTCTTATTTCATTCATAGCAAAATTCACTTCCGTTTTTTTAACATATACATATTAATATACAATAAATCTTATAGTGTAAAAGGGTTTACACTATACGTTTACACACTTTTTTAATTAAATGGAGTTAACTAATTATTTGAATTTAATTAATGAAATAATATCCTTGATTTTGTTCGTGTTGTCAATATTAGGTGTGATATTCGAAAGTTTAGAATTCCTCGGAGATACTTTCAACATCTAAATGGAGATGAGCAAATGTCAAATTTTCTTTGATTTCCACATAAGTTTTTAAATATTCAAGTAGTAGTTTAAATATTTAAGTACTTAATATTGCGGCTCGCATACTATATTAGGTTTTAAGTTTTGGCCAAACGTTCAAAAATGACGCGTGGCCCGCGTGTCACATGTTTTCGCGGGGCGCAGGTCTGTGGCAGACGTGCCAAATGGGACCCGCGGGCCGCAGTTTGCTCATCACTGAATTAACACCTATACGTGGAAAATTAAAAAAATTCTTCAAGATAAAATATATAGAAACAAAGTTAACTAATTAGTTAACTTAAATTCCTACAATATTATTATAGTTTCAAATGTAACAAGCTGTTAACAAGGGATTCTTTCAAATATACACAAATGTATCGCTACAGAGGGACACTGTGAACACTTAATAACGTAGATAATAATTTCGAATATAATCATAGCAATTTCATTACACTTTTCACATTTAAAGTGATCTGAAGGTCCTTTCACGAGTCACTCATATTCAGATGTATTTTATCATACGCCACAAGACGCAATAAAAACAGATATGTGCCCTCTACATAAAAAATAACAATAATCTTGAAGAAAAAACAAGAAAAGATGGCCGACAAATAAATTCTATTTCCAGATTATGTATTCCTGTTTTTAAACCATAACCTGTTGTTATATCATAAAAAGCGAAAAAGATACTTAGGCGACCTGAAGCAGCCGAGGCAGCTGGGACACCCCGTATAAGAAATGTAAGTATTAGTATATTTATTTATTTCTTAGCCTCGCGGCCAAAAGACGGGACTTGGTTTACACTTATGCTATTTAAACCATTCACCTTCCACACATCCAACTGTACTCCCTTCCACCCATCTATTCTCTTTGGCTTGCCCTTAACCTATACCCTATCTTACAACTTGCTTATACCTAACTATCCTAAGTTTTCCCCATAGCCATTTGCCTTCTCTTCTTTTCTAACTTCCTCAACCAGTTCAGTTCATTTTCCGTGCTCCTTTCGTTCACCACCTCTTCCAGGTTGACCCCCCTCCCGAGTTCTCGGCATTCTGTTAGCATATGCTCTAGGTTGCCCGCACCGTGCCCGCAAAGATCACAGCACCTCTTCTCCTCTACCTCCCAGTACCTGTTTGCCTTTTCTATCGAGCCGCATCTCGCCTGCGCTTTTAGCCGTTGACTCCCTCCTCTGCCCTCTTTCTTTAGATACTCTGGTAAACCGTCAGTCTTTGTAAATTTGTACCTTCTGTTGTATTGCGACTCCCTAATCTCATTGTATTGCACTTGTTTTTGCACTTCTTTGTCCCTGTTCTTCAGCTCTTCTATCCTGGCCGCCGCCTCTACCCTTCTTTGCTGGATTCCTCGTGAGCTAACTCCGTTCCTCCACAAGTACCTTTCCTTCTCCCCAACGCTTCTTGTTTTCAGGTTTCCCATGTCTTTCTCCTTCACGCATTCCCTTACTATCTGCAGGTCTCTCCCTACCTTCTTTTTTACTATTTCTTCAAATTTCCATGCTCTGGCGCCTGCTCTGATCCTCAGTCTATCCCTCTTGGTTTCTTCCAAAACAATATACGCTGGAGTTTGGATGCTTAGCCCTAGTGTCCACTTTATATATCTTAATTGTACTCTCTCCACTTCCTCTCTTTCCCTGTACCCCCATAATTCCACCCCGTACATTAACACTCCCATAACTAAAGTATCGAACAAATACATTCTCATTCTGAAGCTATCTCTGAACTTTCTTTCCCCCAGCCCCCATACCTGGTTCAGCACCACATTCGCCTTTCTTACTCTCTCTTTTACATGTCCTGTCATGCTTCCATTTCTTTGAAACAGAACTCCCAAGTAAAGAAATTCTGTGACAGATTCTATTCCTGCCCCTTTCCACTTCCAAACCTTCTTCTTCACCCTTCCTGTCCCACAGCTGAACTCCATCACTTTGGATTTCTTCGCGTTCAGAGTCAGCTGCTTCTCCTCTAGGTATTCCTCCATGTTCACCATCATCACTTTCAGCTCTATCGCTTCCTTCGCCAGGAGCACCACGTCGTCCGCGTACGCCAGTGACCAAAATTTCGTCTCGCCTACCCGTATGCCTCCCGTTCTGTTGTACCGAAGTACCCCCTCCAGGTCAGCGAGGAACAGAGAAAACAGAGTCGGGCTCAGAGGGCAACCCTGTCTCAGCCCGTCGACCGTCCAGAATTCCTCCGTCTCCTCGTCTCCGATCCCAACAACGCTCCTCGTCTCCTCATATACCTCCTTTATCCTCTCCGTCAAGCCCCTGTTCACTCCGAGATTGTTCATTTGCTCCCATAGCTTTTCTCTCTTGACTGAGTCGAAAGCCGCTTTCAAATCTATGAAGAACGCATACACTTTCCCTTTCCTCTTTTTCAATTCTCTCTCCACCACATGCTGGAGAATGTACGCGTTATCCATCGTCCCTCTGCCCTTTCGAAAACCCGCCTGCGTGTCTGGCAGAATTCCCTTCTTCTCTATGTCCCTCACTAGCCTATCATTCAATACTGAGGCGTATATCTTGTAGGCTGTACAGAGTAAGCTGATGCCTCTGTAGTTCTCTGTCGCCTCTGGGTTTCCTTTTTTGTATAAAATCATTATTCGAGCTTTTCTCCATTCGTCCGGGAAACCTTTACCTTCCCAGATTTTCTTCAGCAAGATTTTAAGCTCTTTCCTTGTGTTTGATCCACTATATATCCAAGCTTCATTCTGTACCCCATCTACGCCTGACGCTTTTTTCTTCTTCAGTTTCTTGATCTGGACTTCTATTTCGCCATCCGTTATTTCGGGCTCTTCCTCATCCTCTTCTAATCCCTCTCTTGCTTTCCCTTTTTTCTTTTCGTCCGACCCTCCCAGCTGGTTTTTAAAATGTTCCTTCCACACGTCTTTCCTTATGTTGTTCTCCACTTTTGGTTTCTTTTTCCTTACCTTATTTATATACTTCCAGATCTGCTTTTCTTCCTTGGCTTTCCTAATTTCTTCAATTTCATCTTGTCTCCTTTTCGCTTCTTTATTCTCGCATACCTTTCTAAATTCCGCCCTTTCTTTCAGGTAGTCTGATCTGTCGATCTTGCCTGCTTTCCATTTCCTATAGGCTTTCTTCACCTTTCTCTTACCTTTGCTACATTCCCTATCCCACCAGGGCTTCTGTCCTATTCTCCATTTCTTTACTGTTAGGGTCTTCCTTTCCATTTTGCTCCTAACTGTATTCTTTAGTTGCTTCCAGGCTTCTTCTGTCCCCGTCACTTCTTTGAAGTCGATTTCTTCTGTTGCTTCTTTGTACTTCTCTACTGCGTCTTTGCTCCAGTTTGTTATCTCCTTCCTTGTTTCGCTCTCCCTTGTTCTCTGCCCTCCCCCTTCTACTTCCACCACCAACTTCAATGGCTGGTGGTCCGACTCCACTCTGTCCTCTATGACTAACTCTTCTGTGTTGTCTAGTCCTGCGCTATTTGCCACTATGTAATCAATCACTGATGAACCTCTACACCCCACTTGCGTGAATTCCCCTTCCATATCTCCTTTTATATTTCCATTCAGAATGTGTAGCCCTTCCTCCTCTGTCCACTTCAACAGCCTTTTCCCTTCCCTGTTTTTTACTTTGTCCTTTGAGTTCCTTATTGTTTGCTCGTGAGTTTCTTCTCCGGTGATGATCCCTCCCTCGCTTCCTATTCTGGCATTGTAGTCCCCTCCGACTATTAATACTCTTTCCCCTGTTTCTTCCTGCTCCGTCTGCAAGGCTGAAGTTAACGTGCCTAGGTTTCTGCCGTTATAGACTGTCCATATTCTCCATTCCTCCTTCCCCATTTTGACCTTCAGTCCTACCAATCCCTGTGTCTTGCTGTTTTCTTCTGTTATCTCCCACCCTTTCTTTACACCTACCAGAATACCCCCTGACGCTCTCCCTCTCCTTTTTTCTTTTTTTGCATGTTGGGCTACCCATACATGACCTTTCGGTAATATCGTCCTCAAATTTTCCCACCATTTTTCGTCTACCCACGTCTCTGTTAGCCCAATGTAGTCAAACTGCTCCACATACTCCCAGAATTCCTTATCTTTCCCTTTTATTCCTGCCACGTTCCAGAATACCAGTTTACCTTTGTTCTTAGCCACTTTTGTCACCCCTTGCCGACTATCCCCTTCTCTTCTGCTTACACTCCGCGAGGCTACTTCTGAAAAAATTTTCTTTCTACAATCTCTGCCCTCTCCTCGTTCCATTCGTACCATTTTCCCTCTATGCATATCTTTCTGAAAGTAACCCTGGCGTCTATCCCCTGTGCCCTCTGTGATCTTGCAATTTCCCTTAGTCTTCTCTGTACATGCCTTTCTTCCCCTGTCAGGTCGTGGTCTATATAAACCGCTTCTAGCCTATTTCTGCTTTTTCCTGTCATTATTTTCTGTTTTGTTTCCCAATCTACCAGCTGTACTATTATTACTTTGTTTTCCTGATCCCTTCCTATTATTTCAACTGATTTTACCCCCTTACTTATCTTAAATTTCTCTTCTATGGATTTCTCTATTTCCTCCTTCGCTTCTGTTTTCTTGCACTTCAGTCCTCTTATTACTATATTATTCTTCCTCTCTTTTCTCTCCTGTTGTTCTAGCTTCCTTTTGATCTGACCCATCTCTCTTCTCATGCTCTGGTCTGACGTTCTCGCTGCCTCTCCTTGGTCCAGTCTTGTTTCCTTTTCATTTTCACCTTTTGACTGTTGTAGCTTCTTTTCTACCTCCACCACAGCCTCCGCTATCCATTCCTTCTTTTCCTTCCCAATTCTCCTCTCAACGTCCTTCTCCTTTTCGTCTGCTCTTATCATCATTTCCTCTACTTTTCGTAGCAACTCTTCCTCCTTTCTTTTCCATCTATCTTCCATACTCTTTATTCTCCTGGTCACCTCTTTCACCTCCTTCTCTACTTTCTTTTCAAGTTCCTCCCTGCCTGTGTTAAAGTCCCTCATCACTTTTTCCAGCGTCTTGGCCATATCTTGGAACGACTTTCTTTGTTCTGCTAGCAGGTTGACCAGTTCCTTCTCCTCTCCCTTATTTACTTGTTCCTCTACCGCCCCTTCCAATCTTTGTGGCATTAACTTATTATCTATCTTCTTTCTTGCCTCTTCATTGTCGCTTGACGTATTCCCCGTTGTCTCCCCCTCTGAATCAGACTTCCACATGTCCTTTATTTTTCGGTTATAGTGACTCTCCCTCAGCCTAACCTCCACCGCCGGTGGTCTGCCTCTTTTTCTCTTTTCGATTCTTGGGGTTCCTTCCGTTTCCTTTAGTTTACGCGCCTCCTCCCCCTGAGATCTTTCCACATCGCTCATTTTGCTCTGAAAGTCCGCTCTCCTTTCCGTACCTACTCTGTTTTTTTTTGTTTTTTTTTTCCACGCGTCGCTTACCCTAACCTCACTCTTGCACACCTTGCGCCTTACCTACCCCTTTGACGCAACCTATTTCTTAATTAATCTCTTTACCCTCTTACCGAGACCTCCCTTTACGCCCTTGCACGCCCTTGTCTTTAATTATCTTATTATTGTCCTAAAAATTCTAATTTCCTTGTTTCCATTCACACTTCGGTCCGCTCTCACTCACGCCCTCTAACCAAGTCCCCATAAGAAATGTAAGTAATTCAGTATGTACTGAGTTTTAAATTAAGAAAATACCATTATACATCCTATTATACAAAATTTTCAAGAACATGAATGTGCTGAAATTTGGAGAATCGAATCTCTATTAATTTGTACCAATTTTGTTCTCCCAACAACTGAAAAATCATAACATTTTATCCAAAATATAAAAACTATACCCTTATAAAGTTATATATGTACATACATTAGTATGATCATTAATTATAATCGACAACTTTGTGCCAACTTTTTCGCTCACCCTCTAAAACAGTTTTAGTTCACAAATAAATATCTTGCAATTTAAATAAAAATTTCGTTTATATTGTAATATAATTTAGATTTGAATTTAAATTTTGATAAACCACTTGAAATTTAAATGGGAATTGTAATGGATTTCTCTCTACTCCAAGACAAATTAAGTAATTAATCCGCCCTGGCTACAACTTCTATAGTATCTTCAAATGTTTTGTTGAATACAGTATATAAAAACACCCTTGGATAATATTCGATGCATTATTTTAGCCTTTACAATGGTTTTGCTTACGTTGTAGCACAATATGAAGAACAAATAATCAATATAATAATAAAGCACTAAAAATTTCATAACCTTTTCGTAACCTTTCGTTTATAAACAATATATTTATAAATAATGTGAGATGCTTCGTTTGATTCTATTATATTATCTTTTTAAACCTTTAGCAAGTGACACTCTGAAGATGAAAACTGCATGGTCAGGTAGCCAGAGTAAAACAGCCGTGAAAACTAAATTAAAAGAAATTGACTTTGGCCGTCTGAACTTGTAATTAAAATGTAGTGGGACTGAGGGAGAAACACTGAGGCAAATAGTTAATTTTTATATGCGTCTTGTAACGGAGAAGGTCGAATTTATTATAGGTTTAATAAAAAGTAACATCTTAAAGTATGTTCTATCACTGTTGTCTCTAGTTATTATTTATACTTTCGGTCTCAAATTATTACTTCTCCTTGACATGAGGAAATTGTACCGATATTTTTAGGTAGGAAGCGTAAAAAATTCCTGCAGCACAAAAAAAGGCCCATCTTATAAAGTGCACCAGGACACAGAAATTATATGCGCCTACATACAATTGATGTATAGTAATTATTTATGTATATTATGTTTTGTTCTTCGCGACAGTGTCGACAAAGAATTCAAAGTGCATAATTAATGCATAATTATTTATAAACTAGCGAAAGAAAGGGAAAAATAAGTAATATTATCTTACAAATAATGGATACCTAAGGATTATCTCTTGTTTTAATTTATCTCTTACTTTCATGAAGGACAGGACTTATAGCACAACCGTGTATAATAATCTCATTGTTTTCGAGTTACTGAAATTTGCAGATGCACGAAAACCAATTACAAATAACGATATCAACCCCCGGTGCAGAAACAGCCACTGATACAGAAAAATACGTGGCCTACATTTTTAGTCTCCAACTATACGTATACTAGGCTTCACGGCGCAATTAACAAACTGATAATATTGATTATATGTAGTGTGTTTGTCTCCAATAAAAACGATAGAATATCTCGTAACGAATTGGTATGGATATCGGAATATTTTCAGCGGGATAATTATTCAGCAGCAAGGAGAATATTTTGTGACATAAATTGATTTCTTGTAGACTTGTAGTATTCTTTGATTGTGATATGAATCCGCATTGTGAAGAGTTTCAACAAGATACAGCAGTGATAATGAGTTATATTGGTTTCTGGACTATCGTGAAATTCTGTAACTTTAGATAGTATAGCTGAGCCAATGACACAGAACTCAGCATTCAATTACATATATTGCATATTTAAGTGGCCCCTTCTCCTCAACAAAATAAAGGAAAAATCGTGCAATCTGAAAATAACTTTGGAATAAAAACTGGTCTACCACGAACTAGCTTTCTTAATGGCTGCTAGCATATGACAGCATACAATGCATTGACACCAGGAAACATAAATACAATAAAAGACACTTAACTTTGATATTTAATATGTAAACTACTTTCATGGAATATATGTTTCAACCCATTGACCTATTTACCTTCGCTTTACGCAATTTTTCCGTACATTTATATATGAACAAAGTTATTTCAGTGTTCCATATTAATCATCCCACCCGATATATGTTACCAAAAAATATATAGCTTCAGCTTCACAGTATTTAAACTGTAAACCTTAAATAACCCCAAAATAATTTTTTTAAATATATACGATATTCAGTTTCACAAAATTCAGAGGGTTAACAAAATTAAAATACTCATAAATTCAATAAAGTCATTTGACCCATTGAGGTAAAGCATAAATAAAAAGCTTATTATATAAGTATACCTTACCCAGATCTAGAGACCTTCCATTCAACTTTTTGAATTGGTTTGCATGGTTCCGGTTCGCCATCTTTAGTAGTTTTTGCTGAAAACGATATGCAAATGCAATAAGATGTAACGTATAACACCGCAAAATAAAAACAGTTCGTATGCCTTGCAAGGACCACTCGAATTGATAATAGCGGATTTTTATGAAATTTCGAGATGAAAAGTATTGTAGCATTTATCTTTTAACGATAACCGTTCATTTTTAGAAGATAAAAATGCAGACCGCATTAATTTTACCCTTTTAGAGTATACCTGACAAAATAATATAATTTCACGAGAAAAGTCATGTGAGATTGTAATTTTTCAAGTGCATGGAACACAAGTTCCAATGTAGTAAAAAATAAACGCAAAATCCTGCACAATTAGTTTAATTTAAACTGCAAGACATCCAAACTGTAGTTAATATTGATTATACATTTTTACAAGCATCGACTAAAATTTTACGAACAATACTAAGAATAAAATACTGTTTATAATATATTATTTAAGATCAATATTTGTGTTTAATCGGTTTATGCAACTGTTTAGTATACCAAGGAGTAAGTCACTATTTCTTTATCACTTTCGTGACTCACTGTCAATACTTTGTAAAAGAATTCATTCGTAAATGTATTAATAATTATCCTTATTTTTGCGTTCCATCTTTTCTGCAATGTTAGAAATCTTTGATGAGGTAAAACACTGCTTTTTCTTTGCTGCAAAATCATCCGGTCCTATTACCATGATTTCAGAAAATGGCATGTTGCATCCACATAATATGTAAGTGCATAAGTAGATATTATTACGATCGTATTATATCCAGTGTAATGATTTCTACCATAATTAATTACCCGCGTTACATTCTGAGGGCTTAATTTATGACAGACGTCATAAGTATCTCTTTATGCACCAACATGGTTTTCTAGTAGACGATGTAATAATTGACGACAGTTTTCGAACATTATTAGTAATTCATTGAAAGTGCATAGATTTATGAATTATCCATTTGGAAGGCACAGCGAAACATTTTAGCCCTTAATATTTTTGTGCGCTCTAATTACTATCCATAAATAATTTAGTTTGGTACACCGTGGGTCCCTATGCGTGTAAATGCATAAAGTGTCCGCAACTTAATTTGTATAATGAATACAACAGAAACAATATGAACGTAATCAATTGCTACCAAAAAATATTCGAAAAATAATCCAAATACGGCCGGTATAAATACTTGTGAATATGTATATGCATACATATATCGCACCCCACACACGCGTGTATGTAAATGTGCGTAAATATGCTCTGTAAAAACAGAGATCTTTAGAATTTTCCATTACGCAGCTTTCGACAACAATATTAGCATGGTCCGCGATTCAGTATAAAAACGTACTTATATCACTATTGAAATAATTGTTCACTTGCCCCTATTTTACGCGGATCTTTAGTAATATTATATATTAATTGCCTATGTACATAAACAGAACTATACATATATAAGATAATGGTCATAGATAGTACATAACTAGTAGAAGAGTATCGTGCAGACAATTTACACCTGGGAATACGTTTTTACGTAAATACTTTTGTTCGAACACAACAAGACTGCATAACATGTGCTTATTAGTTCTATATTACTTATTCCGTTCATGTACAGTAGTAGATGTAGTTCTATTCTATGTTTGCATGTATAGTTCGAATAACAAACAAGCAATTCGTTTTCTTTTTCCTAGGGACACAGCTTCTTCTCCATTTAACAACAGCAATCAGTATATTGTGTATTTTTTTCACAAAAGAAACCATTGTAATAAAAATATTTTCGCCTTACAGATTTAAGGAACCACCTCTTAAGCGGACAAGTATTAGAATATTATGAATAAAGATTTGTATACAAAAAATGAAAATTGAGAAATTATTTCAATAATTATGTACGTGTTCGTACTGACAATGAGTCCTGTACGGCATCAATAGATTTCCCCCACCACTATACATAATTATCTTTTCAGAAAACATTATTATTCATAGGCCTACAGTGGCTCCAACAACAAGTTTTCGTACGCCGTGTTTTATTTTATGTCGCACATTATATTAAAGAAAAACTATATTCATAACGTATAATACATGTGTAATGAAGAGTCAATCATTCGTTCACAAGTAAATTAATTGTATTTGTGAGGTGACCCAAATAGGCGCCAAAATACCTAGTCTTCGTACATTGCAATATAAAATAATTGGAATCGCCACTGTCTAATTTTTAGCAATCAGTCGGTGTTTCTCCAACTTTACTAACGTCTTCCATTCGTTTCTACATATGTATATAGTTGAAATTATATTAAGTTGTCGAGAAATAAATTGCGGTTTTTGGGTATAGTCTTTTTCACTTATCGAGATTTTCTGCTTTCCGAATTTTTCTTTGGGCGATTGGGAGGTTTGTAACAAGTTTTTAAGAATTTTTTTGAATTTTTCATTACCAATTATACGAAAACCGAACAGTTGGTCGTTTTTTCCTTCAAAGGCCTTATCGCCATTATGAAATCGTTGAAACAAATTTTGCAGTGGTTGTATCTTTATCGAATGCACAATTAATATTTCGTCCAGTACCTGGTGTATAGCACCCTTTCTTTAAATTCATATATAAAAATTGCATGAATTTGTTCCATTTAATGTTCCATTCTATTGTTTTCTTTATTATTAGATGAACTACTTCGATGACAAAGTAATGTCAATAGAAAAGAAACCAAAACAATAGTATGATGCGACGTATAGTCTTTAAAGTGGTATATGGTATAATAAGCATAAATTTAAAATTTCTAGCATACGTAGCTTTAAATATGAGGCTACTGAAAACCGCAATTTATTTCCGGACAACATAATAATATTGAACTGACAGATAAGTCCCGAGGTTGGTAAAAACTTCTAAACGCGACTTCTAAAACGCGAATAAAATGTTCAAGCAAACGAACATTCTCACTATGCACCTCTGTACGCTTTTGCGGTGCGCCGCGAATTACATACTAGCATCGATATATCGAGAAATCGAATAGCCTGGAATGGGATCACCGATAAATAGGGGAACTCCCGAAATGCCAAAGTCGCGTCGGTACAACAGAACTCGTGCGTCGTAACGTCGCGTGCGCCAAAAGCAATTAGAATAGTTCAAACGTGTAAAGCAGTGAAATTAGTGTCGTGCTAAGTAGAATAAATTTTAATATCCATTTAACTCTTTCGTGACCAGTTGGACGGATATGTCCCACTTGGGTATTTGATCTGTGGGCGATATGTCATCTCTTTCGTGACCAATATAATTGAGACTCAATTTTCTTGAAAACACTATAGCAGTACAACTCTTTATGTGGCCGTGTATTGCCTTATTATTATTATACGTTTTTACGTTTCTTTCTGTTTTTGGGAGAGATAATGCGGTTAAGAGACTGCATCTGCAAGATCTTTGTTATTTGAATGCCACTCTCGTGTCATTTTGCATCTCCACTGCTAAGATATATTTATATTTTCTATTATTTGTAATTAAGGAGCGGCTGTACAGGAGACTGCCTTCTTTGAGGTTCACCCGTTTAGACTGTAAAATGTCGTCTTTACTACAAACATTCGGTCTAAAAATGTATTTTTTGTAAAACCCGTTTCCATATCCAAAATAATCAAGGTCTAGTAGAACAATTACGTCTCACAAGATTTTACGCACCAACAAAGAAAATCTGAAAGGCTGAACGTAAATTCATATGAATAGGATAATCAAGAAATTAACTTCAATTTATTATATTCGACTATAGGCGCGATGACCTATAGATAAAGAACTAATTAAAAAAGACAAAATAATGCGGTCACGAAGGAGTTAAGTTAGCCACGCGTCTATATTATTCATGGAACGTTCCCACGAGAATTTTAAACGAAGTTGGGACAGGGTGGAAAGAATTGCGACAGAATAAGGAATATCTTCAAAATTTTATAAAATCTATATCAGGTTGTGTTGCAACCCCAATTGCCGCAAAAAGCACGGATACCAAATACTGCAAAGGATATGCCAATATAAGCCAAAATCGATAAAAACACTTTGCATGCGATTTTTAACAGATAACAGCTTTTCGACGACCCTACAGCTCTTTTTTTGGTCCGCTATCTGTAAACCTGATGGAACACGCCAAATCTAGTAACCGCGTCGTGTTCTCTGGAAATTTATGTACACCAGAAGCACGATTTCGATCGAGAACCAAATCTTTTAATTTGTTGTTTTTAGTTATTAATTGGTTAAAGATCCTGTTTTTGAGACAACCGTTTGATACTATTATCTTCAATAACAAAATTAATTCGTCACTCTAAAATTGCGCACTCGCCTTTATATTTTCTGCCATTTTCAATAATAAACTGTCTTACAACAAAACCAGCTGCAGAAGTGATTAAAACAGAAAACCAATTAGACAAACGGTGTTAGGTTTTGTCACGTTCAAATTAATACAATATTGCTTCACTCAAAAATATTATTAAACAATCCGTAAGGTGCCACTTTTATTTCTGCCTTTTAAGGCATGAAAACCTATTATGTATATCGCAGGTCAATGGATTCGACACGGCAGCTACTTTCATATTGCATAAAAGTAATCATACGTATCAATTTAAAGCACCCGTTATGTGAACCTTCCGGTCCATACAAAAAAGTTATTCAAACCGATATGCTATTTACACACATAAAATCCCTTGCAAGCGTTTCGTGCTTAAAGGATCGAGGTCTAGTAACCTAAACATATTTCTGACATAAATATAAAAGAGGAAAGATAAATAATTTCCTTACCATGTGGATGCGTTACACTTGTTGGCTTCAACTGGCGAATTGTCCACGTCGACAAAGAGCCATCCGTATGGCTGCACATAAATTGTTTACCTTCGTGGTGCCATGACAATGACCTCATAGGCACGTCACATTGGCACCTGTAGTCTGCATTTTTCGTTTTCAAATCCCAAAATACAATCTGCCCCGACTCATATCCTATGAGCATCTGAAAACAGAATTGAGGGACGCGATAAACAGGTATCGCAGGCAGAAGAACGTTCATACAGGAAATAGCTATTCTAAAGAAAACATTGTAAGTGAATTTTCGCAATAAAACGTAATTTCGTAAAACACTGATACAATTAATTTATGAAACAGATCACGTACATACAACAAGAACAAATATGAGAATGTAGTGCAGAATGATTCGTAAGATTCAACATTATTATGAATTGAACGACCAGCAATTTTAGGGGAAATGTGTGTTGGAATTGCATGTAATTATGAATTATAATATAAACACTCGATACATGACCAACAAATTGAACGGATTCGGGAACATTTTACCACCGAATTCTTTAATTGTTATAAACATGTTTGGTGACGGTTTACATAAATGAAACGTCAAAAATTACTATTTACTGATCAAGTGGAACGAACGAGGAAATGAAAATGGATATGTACGTTTGTGCTTTCGCAAGCATACGAGAGAATGTTATCTGATTCCTTTTCATGTTTTCAAATTATTGCAAACTAACATCACGCTGCTACTTTTAATACATGAATAATTTACAATGCACGAACTATTCGAATATAAAGTACGCACCATATACAAATTATCAACCACGTCCATTTTGAATTAAGTAAAATAGGTAAAAACTGGGAAAAACTTGACTGTTTCTGACTTCCTAAAATATATCTTAATAATCCTCGATACAGGCCGGACATAAAATATCAATATGCTATATTCTATAATCTTCAACGCTTGATATGTAAAATAAAGGTGAATACAAAAATTGAGAAGTTGTATAGAGAAGTTACGTGTGCAAAGTCCACAAAAAGGAATCCTGTCTCATCGACTAAATATTTTTGAGAATATACAGGGTTTCGATGATTTCGGGCGACGAACCAAAGGAAGTCATACTGAATAAAAAGTAAACGAATCGCAAATGTGGGGTACCTTTTTTTCATACGGAGCATCAGTATCAAGTAGATCAACGTTTTTACTTAATATTCAGTGTACGTAATAAGTAGTTACGGTATGCCAAAGTCTGAGGATACACAGATCTTGCTGTAAGACAACAGCTCCGGTAATTTCAGTTAATTGCGCCTATAAACGTACTCACGTGGGAAGCTATGTTATTCGCTTCGCCGATTAGGCTCAAATATTATGCGCAGGTATGAAAATCTATTGCACAGCAGGGATTCGAAATCAGGACCCTAGATATAGTAACCCAAGTCGCTTTCATTAACCCGTTCACTATTTAACCATGTCACATCAACGAACAAGATATTTTATGACCTGACTTTTAGCCGTCGAACTCCTCAGACGAGATACAGTAACTTACAAATTCGTCCACAAATAGTTAATATGTTTATCCTTTGACAAGTGTAATCGTGTGTGCTCAACAAGACAAGTACCAGGGATCTTCGTGAAATTTATATAAACGTAGCAGAAGCAATGTTTGCATTTTAAAGTGATGGAGTGCAAAGATGAAACCACTATTCTTAAGGTCTAACAATATGTAAACGAACATGTGAGTCACTGTATCTCGCGACTCGGATGTTCCATGGCAGAAGGAAGACATTGTCCTAGGAGGAAGAAGTCTCCAGAAAAATTGCAGCTATTTTTTTGAATCTTGCAATTCTATAGAAAAAAACTACTATAAAAAGGGAATCACATTCAGCAGAACGTTATGTAGTATGTAAAAAAAAGGAATGGCGAAAAACGACAAGATACTTCTGTTGGTACGTTAATATGTGTAAGTGTTTCATATGGAAGAAACTATATGTATAATAGCGTATGGGAAAGACTTACAATCTCAAATTCAACTTTGTGAAAGAATTTTGAGGGAAAACTTTATTTGAGGACGTCAAGATTGCATATTGGTATGGATTACCTGTACATAAAATTTGTAAACAATCAATGACCTAGATGTATTCTTCTCAATCAATATTGAACATCAATTTACCCAAAACTGAGGCTCCGTATGAATAAAAATTGCACAGCTTATTTACCGTGCGGAATTATCACATTCTATTTTGTGATGCTAACTTGATACTTCTTTAATACTGCTTGCTCCTTATTACAATTTTATAATAAAAAATTCTGTTTTTATACTGTGCTTGCATCGACATAGATTTGTTTGGACGTACAAACTGAATACATTGGACAATACAAGTTTTAGCAGTACAATAACTAACAGTACAACATTTATATTTTAGCAGTAAGACTCCTAACGAAATTGTGATATTAATTCTTTAAATGTCACACCTGTGTAAATCTTTATTACTTGCAAGCATTTTGCGGTTTTCATTATTATTTATATTCGATATGTGTTTCATTCGTAATTGCACAACTGATTTATGAAGATTAGATTGGTTCTCCTTACGAATTAAGTGCACTGTTAGCTTTCTTTTATAACGAATTAGTACATAGTGTGCTCTCACGCCCGTGTGGCAATGACTTTACAAATTTAATAAGAAATTGATATCTTCAATAAAATCTGGAGATGATTACAAAATGTTGACTACTTATTTTGAAATACCAACACCTTCGATTTATAAAAATTGCTGCACTTAAAATACGGAATACTTTTCATTTTTATGATTAATATTTTTCGATTCTGTTTGAGTATTCTAGCAAACGAAAACTTATTAAGAGATAACTTTTGGTGTTTTAAACAATTTAGCCTTTACGGATATAAATATAACGGTCATCACAATTTATCTAAATAGAATATTACGTAAAATATTCTTAAATACAATCAGGGAAAAGTGAGCTAATATTTACAATCTTTTATACAATGCTCCACCACCTCTACACGTCTCAGAGTTGCATAGATTACTATGCGTTGAAACATACGCTACTGTAACAATTATATTCTGCAAATTGAATAAATCGTATTATGTAATACACAGAGAAAATAGACAGAAAATGCACATAATTCGGGAACTACATATACATATCATGAATGGATTGATGTACACTTATTTTCATTTTCAATTCTGTATATTAAATACCTTTAACAAATATCCTTTATATGTAGATATACATACGTACACATATTAATTCTGATATCAATATAATTACATTAATGATGAACTCGTGTAATATGTATAAAAAGATGAGTGATCATGATTGGCACATAAATTTGTATGAAGCCTTTAATAGATAGTGTGACTAACGCAACACCGCTATGCATTGCTGAATCGATGCAAAAGTGATGGGATCTAGTAAATAGAATGTGCAAAAGGAAAATGAAATTCAACCTGAACTGTAAAATGGACGTCGTTGTTTAAAACCTGAACATCACTTTAATATTATAGTATCTTGCACATTCGTTTAATTAAAACTAACATCAATTACCAGTTGATAAAAGAAAAATTCAGACAATCAATAATAGAACAAAATTTCCTCATTCTCCATTGTGAATTGAAAGGAATTTTCAAAGAGTTAATAAGCATAGGAGTTAAATACAGTTCGTTTAGCAATGAAAATCATGTATCGCTATTCAATTTCAATAGGATATACTAAAGATAATAACGGATGCGATAAGAATCCCATTACTTTTCCAGTTGTACAGCATATGTATTAGTAATAAATTAAACAATGCGAAACTTTGTTAAATCCTTTGGTACGACAGTAATGGCATGCACGCATGCACACACACAACATGCAAGCACACACTTCTGATTTTTGTTACAATTAACACCTTAAGAAAATTTATAGAAAAGAAATGTTAGAATGAATCTTGATAACAACCTAGCGTCATGATTTTATTTCACAATTCGACATAATATTGAAAAATGTAAGGTATGACACCATGGTAAGGATGGAGAATAATGCAAAATAAAACGTACTCAAAAACACGCGTACCTTGCTCAAATCTAAAGGATTATCACTCAAGTGTACTACAGCACCAGGATGGGTCTTTCTAGATCTGGAAAATATATATACATATATTATATACGTGTGCGTGTGTATTCGTGTGTATGTACGATCCGTGGATGTGTATGCATGTATGTATGTAAGATGTGTGTACCCGCGCGCGCGTCACGTATAAATGTGAGAATTTAATGTGGTCCTGCGATTGTGTCTGTTCCGTGTATATTGCGTTCACATACGTTAACTATACGCCTACATGTATTTTTTATAGAATTACTTTAAATGCTTTAACATAGATAAATCAGTTTTTAAGTACGTTCAAGCAATAGAGTTTTATTAAAATTCGGCTTGCCTCTTTTCACACACGTGTAATTGAAAAACAATTTTATCGTACTTTTCCCGATACATAGCTGTATTCATTATCACGCTTCAATATATTAATTTGTATCATACATTATGATCAATAGAGCTGCTGTTTTTCTAAGAAATGAAGGATAGATAGAAGAATCTCGAAGAAAGTTAAACAGGTACATTGAAATACGATGAAAGCTGTGCTTGTGCGTAGTGCTTAACATATATTGTATATATCCTACGAAATTGTGAAATACAATATTGGAAAAGAAAGCAACCAACAACAGAATCCTATCATTTTCATAACGAGAAGGCAGTATCTCCTTAATTTCCACGTAAAATCGTAAGCAGGAACAACATCTAAAAAAGTTGTTAAAATGCCTCTACCGTAATATAAACGAGTATTGTTAGATGCCCGAAATCCTGATCACGTGGGAAAAGTTGATTTCTTATACAATGCAGAGAAAAACTTGTACAATATTCTTAAGTCTGCCATTACAGATTTTGTATTACCAAGAACGAACGAAATAATCAGTTATTTCGTAAATATACGATAAGTAAAAAGGGTTCAGCAACGAAATTAAAATTTCTGATCTTTCGTTTAATAAATGCGTAAGAAATATAAACGATCGCATAGGTAACTGTTTGAAATCATGTATGTTTGGTATACAGTACGACATTTCAACATCTTATACATATAATTATACCGAATAAAATAAATAAATTTCCTGCAGCATGATTAGTGTCCCAAAACTACATTTATGAATATCACACTCTGTGTATAATTTAATTTGGCCGAAATATTGTCCGTCATTTTCCACAACATTAAACCACCCTCGGGTAAATTGGAAATATTTCGTAAATTACCCGCCCCTTAACGAACGTCGCATTCTTTCGAACAAATGGTAGCCTGGGGGGTGTCAAGTTTGGCGAATAAATCGCGTGAGGTAAAACTTTCCAGCCCAAGTTTATGGCACTCTTTTTCCCTTCATTTTGCAACGCGAGACCAAGCTTTGTCATGCAAGAGCACGACGTTCCTACCACCTTGTCCAAAGGAACGCCTTTTTTTTCTTCAATTGCTCTACAGAATTTAATTAGCTATTCACTCTGAGTTTATAACAGTAGTAAGAAAGTTACAAATTGATTTATACGATCGTAACACTCTTTCATTTATGAAAATCGTAAAATGCAACAACATATGTGACATATCAGTTGCCATTTCAAGGTAAACTGTCTTTCTTTTTCGTTTTGTTGAAATACCTATATACCTAATAAATTTACTGCAAATAAATCGTATTTCCACGTGGAAAAAAGGAGAGATAAAATAGAACTCAAATGATTTTCCTCGAAACCTGATAATTTTGCATAAAAAGGACAGATTTTCGAACCACCAATGCATTACAAATGCAAGACATATTTAAAAGTTATACCAATTGTAAATGTCGCCAATAATTTATGACAATATTATGTTGTCTCAGAACACCAACAATTTTCTTAAATGACAGATAATTGTATCTCCTGTGCAAAATGTTTCACTTAAGAAACACAAATAAGAACCGGAAATTGAATAACATGAGATTGTAGCTCTGCCAACGAAATGTAAATTCTCTAACTTTCATTGCATCTCCCCGAGCACCGGTAAGCAGTAATGGCTATTGGCAAAGAGAACCCGTAATAAAATGTACATAAATTTGCATTTTTTCCACAAGAAATGTAAATATGACATTGAAAAGAAACAGATACACCACTTTGTAATTATTCATCACCGTTTCTCACAAGTGGTAGATATACGATAATAACGACCAATACTATTGCGATCAATGGTTCAGCCATTGTACTACATTGGGATAACCGATCAAAGTTTTGTCCTTTTAAACGGAAAAACAGTATACAAAAAGAGCCCAACAGGAGCGTGAACAGCGTGTCATTCAATTAGCTGCCAAATCGTTCAGACATTATTCATATTCACTCAAAGTTCTCGCAGATCTAGAAGGCACACCAGACGAACCAAATGTTCATTGAAGTCTCTGGAACTCGAAAACAGCCAAGATCCAAGGTTGTGTATATTATGGAGAAAACACTATTTTCTACTCTTCTGAAGTAAAGTTTAGAGGGAGGCACCTCGACCGACTAAAGGGGCCATTAACAACAAGTTTTGTGACAGCTATTTAGCCAGTCAGGTGGCTCAGCAATGTATCTTCAAGAAGATTTGGACTGCCTACAGTCTACAGCAAGAGACCGACACACCACTGTGTATAAAATCTTCCAAGGGACTGCTAGTGCACTGAACACAGTTTATGCATAAGATCCAGATACTCGAAGGACTTCAGTGTAACTGATGACAGGAGAGTGGTGTTAACGCCCTGCAAGCATTTGAGTTTGTTTCTTCGTTTCCGTCTTGAACGATAGAGGTTCTAAAGTTTTACTTATTCTTGGAAACTTAGCTTCAACGTCTTGTGTTCAAACGTGTTCATTCCTCAGAAAATTTCGTACTTGAACTTTCGTCAGCTAACGAAGCACAGTTGTGCTTAGCTTTACCATATACATACATACGTTTCTTCTAGTTCTTCAACGTTCTCAAGAATTCTATCGACCATAAACATCCGTGGGCGAATACTTTTGCGTTCGACTATCTCGACAGGTTGCAACGTTTCGTTCAATATTTCTCTTTTTTGTAACAATTATACATTTTTGCTGGTATTATCTTATTTTATCATGTAGACTATGTAGGCAACATCGTCGAAGGATCTAACAGCTTACTCTATACAGTAGACATCCAGCAGTCATGGCTGACCAATTTGCCCACCAGGTGCCTTTCTTCTTCAAAAACAATGTTTCAATTTAAGGAGCTCTTGTCGCCCATTTATGTAGAGCACACAGAATCAACCCTTCTATAACACGATTAATTCGCAGCACGTTGTAAGAAACTCAGTCTTAATAAATAAAAATCAGATTAATCCGTGCCGCATTATACGGAAACCGTGTTAAACGAAACACAAGTAACTACATATATAAAAATCAGAAGGGTAAACTTTTTTTAACTGTTTCTTCTTTTCATTTTTATCAGACATTATGCAAATCTAGAATGAAAAATTATTTCCAGCAAAACGTAACTATCTTTTTATAACAACAAATAAAGGATACTACCCAAAGTATTGTGTAATGGTGTGCACTTGTGATAGCACAAATTGAGCAAGTAAAACACACTATATCACAGACTGAATTCATTTAAAGCAGGTCTACTGAATTACATCTAAAACAGATTCCCCAGGCAGCGACAGCGGCAGTTCTGCAACGCAATTGTTGCTCAGCGTTATATGGAAACCGCATTATGAGTGCCGCGTTATATGAGGGCTGTAGCAATTTTATTCCGCGTTACATGGAAACCGCATTATACGTGGGTTTGCTGTACTTCAGAGAAATATGAATAGGAAACTCGTGATTTCCGGGCAACATTTGGTCTCCACTGTCAACAAATAGACGATGCAAACTAAATATAAGTAATACAAACACATCAAGTAATCTACTCCAAGTCTTCCAATAGCACTGCACTTTCAGAAACGACCATATCATTCCATCCTCTGGGATGATCAGTTCCAGCTATTATACGGGCACAGATTATGTGACCGTTCATTTTGATCCTCCATCTGGACTCGGACTACCCGCTGTCAACCAGGGTGTTTGTGTCTAACTGGCTCGCGTACAATATCATTCATAATTATTCTAATAATACAGGTCATTAAACATTGTTCGCGATAACAACGGACAGTGTCAAATACAAAGACCGGAAAACTGCAAAACTTTCTACACAAACTGATGCGGTAGCATTTGTCTTTCAGGGTTAATGGTATACACTACTGGAACAATTAATTGCAAGCGAAGTTCAACTTCGTTAAAATTCATCCATTATTTCAACAAGAAGCAAATGAAAGGTTAATCTTATACTTTCTCATCCCCGTGTCCGATTTTATTGAAGTCAATGCCTAAGTGCTTTAAGTGCTTAAGTCCTTTCATGCATGCTATGATATTGCAAGCTTCACTCAGGGTCCCATTGGCTGCATCATGCCTGTAGGTAGTGACAGTGTGTCATCGCAGCACTGTTCAAATTCTGCACACCATTTCCTGCTTCACACTGACTCTTCGACAACTGCTCTGACTTTATGCATGTTCAAGATACAGAGTTAACTGTGCTCATTATTGTTTATGGCGAGCTCCACCTAAGACAGCTCTGGGATAGCTGCCATGGTGGTTAGCACAGTCCTCTCGCTAAAAAGCACTCTCGTCTCCCGCATTCCGTGACCAGAACAATCAAGTAAGACTGTACACTGTTGAATTGCTTGCCACTCGTCAGACTTCTCCAGGCTTTTACTACAGTCACATAGTACCTGGTGATTATATGATCCTCAGTCACCAAACCATCCCCTAGTATTTGGACTCTGACTTATCAGCGGCCGCACGCAAGATAAGAACCTGCCATAAATCATCCGAAAGTTTGATACTGCCGGGCTATCTGCCTTTGACGACATTGCAAAATTCATCGTTGCCCCGTGTGAAATGTGCAGATAATCATCGACTCATATTGACTGCAGTGGACAATACACAGCCACTATGCTACAATGGAAGGATTTCCAAAACAGTAAACCAAATTACTAGTTGTATCCCTCTCCGTCGAGTGAGAGGATGTTTTACGTCGCAGTCGATTGATGGCCACTAGACACTTTGTTCGCAACAGGGTTATGGTATACATATGTATGTAGGTCGCAATTGGTAGCACATTATGTACCAAAGTGGTGAAAACTGGTGACAAGATTGGTCGCCGCAAACGAGACGTCTATTGCAAATATTTTTGAACTTCCTTTGTGCTCGCAGCGAAATTCTCGCCCAAATTCGTTGCATTGCGACGATCTTGTCTTTTGTTTGTCTATTACGGTATCTGCCTCGTACCAGCTTTGGTGTAGCTAATTGTGCATACTCGTGAAAGAGCGTGCGTGACTGAATAAAGTTCCAGTGCTTCTGGAATTCATGCTGTTGAAATTTACAATGTGCCGATTAAACTAACTCCAGTCTTCAAAGTTTCGAACGTACGAGAAAATGAAGGGATTGCGCTGTTTATATTAACCCTTTCGACCTTCTTGCAATATATTTAAACGTCCCAGTGAATGTTTCTGAATTCGTTTTGGGCAATACATGTCCTGTGCGTGCGTTACTTTGCACTGTACATAGAAGATAATTCATACATTACGCTGTGCAGAGAAATGGGCAATGTGACAGACTGACAGTAGATCGAGAGTGTTCCATACAGCCCTGCTAGGAAACATACACCTCGCGAAACAAGAACACTGCTCCATCTCATGTGCCCTAATTTTGATAATATAAAAACAAGTAACATGAAAATAGGTACACAAGTTCTCAGTTTCTTTCTGCCTATTTCCATGGCCAAGTACCAACGATTTATACGGAAAAAAGCAATCTGGGGAAAAGCGTTGACGCTAATCAATACGGTGGCGTAACTCATTTTTCATGCTGAAATAAAGATGGCCCTGATCCGTTTTTGATACCTGTGTTTGAAGTAAGTACAGGTAACCCCTGTATAACACGGTGGTTGGACTGCTTACAAATGCTGTGTCACGCGAAACCGCGTAATAATACACTAAGGAAGGAACATATTGAAATCATAGACGTCGATTTTTATAAAACGTTAGATGAAACTTGTTTTAAAAGAAGTATTAGACAAGGAATGAGAAAAAGATAACAGTCTCCATCTAGATTAGCGACGGCTCATATCTTTTAAAATATAAAGAAAATTATTCGAGACGGATGCATGATATAAATGTACGAAATTTAAATTTTTGGGCCACCGATTCACTAAATAAACAATTTTCGTATAATCGCGTATAAAATAACAAAAGCGTGATTTTTCCTTGCGCGAGTACAAAAGTGTATAATGCATGTTACATATCCAAACGCACACGTCTGGGGCTAATAGAGAAATTTATCTTTAGAGTAAAACGGTGTTGAAGAAAAATTATGTTATACGAGAGGTTTGCCCGTTAAATATGTGTATTTTTTTCTCCGAAATAGCACGGAACCTTCGGGCATTGAAATCACTTCTTTTATAATCGTGCAATGTTTATTTGAAGAGTCACTCCATAATTCTTAGCCTACTGTAAACTACAAGTAAGCTTGTGGCTGCTTACGTTTAAGGATCATCTTTAATCTGCTAAATTCTACTGCATTATAGAAAAATATTAGTGGCACAAGTAGTGCTATGAAATAAGAAACATGTAATTGAGCAAAATGAGGAAAGGAAATTGTAAAAAAATGATGCCAGATATTCTGAAAAACGAATCAAATCTCAAAACATAAATTGCAAAATCAGACAAATATTTCATTCGATTACAAATTTTACTTTGACTCGTGTATGAAGCCGTTTCTAGTTTTCATATGTCTGCAACAATCGTTGCTTTGTTAAATAGGGAAGCTAAATTAGTCTGTACAATAAAGACGATACATTACGTTCATCCTTCAGTATCCATTGCGAATAAAATAAATGGAGTTATACCACCGTATCGATTACAAAATCAAATTGTGTTGTTTCTCATTATTTTTCATGTCTATCACTTGCAACAATTTTTTCTGTCGCTATTTATACATAGGTTTGGGCTAAATAGAACGATACCTATGATAATGCTACTTTTCTAAATGCAGGCATTTGTATTGCACCGAATATTCATTTTCAATAATATAATTACGTCATATTTATTAATTACTTGTTTCAGTCAGATACCTCAATTCCATAGTTTTTTGAATATGTACCATGAACCAATATAAACGCTAGTATCGATGTATACATCCCCAATTTTATCCTAGTCTCACAATGGAAAATGTCCTACATAGCCATCCATATTTCAGATTTGTTGATATCTCCAACATAGAGTTCTCCATAAATATACCATTAAACTTTTCAATCTTATAACTGTACTAGATTCACAACCACGCTTCGGTTTATACCATACATATGTACATGGTTTTCAAATTCAATTCCTACAAAGAACATTATTTCCCATCCTTCTCGGATAACCAAGAATCCTCTGAACAATTTTACACGATGACTATTTATCATACCGACATTAGTCACGTTTTTGCTAAATCTCTGTTACGTCGCTAGATGTTTTGATTTTAATTTACAGTCTTTCTGTCCCGTTCAAACCACTCGATGTAAAGCACAATTTTAATAAATAACGTTTTAAAAATCGACCTCGTGGGTACCATTTATTCTAAATTAATATTCTCTCGAAACATTCACTCACTATACATATGCACACATTCTAAGATGACGTACTTGTGATAGTCAATTAGATTCGTCAATTCTAATCTCACTCATCTTTTTGGAAATTGTTCCCATTGTTATTTGAAAAAGTAAAAGATGCTTAGCATAATATTAGACGCATCGTGTTGCACAACATTGTAAAATTTAATAATACTAAAATATATCTGTCCGGTGACAAATTGTAGTAACGCCTGTTGTACTGTACGTTAAAGGTTTGTTTATTCGACAATCATGTACCTGAATTTCTACCAGTGAATTGCATCAATTATATTATATTATTCGAGCAGGAAGTATTTCCAGTTGCTTTACAATTATTTATGATACCATGTTGCGTGTACATATGTGTTCTCCGTTGAGAGTGACTGAATGTTCAAAAGTAACTTGAATATATTTTCTGCTGCTATAATATAGTTATCATGATATGAAATTGCAAATTTTTGTATTGTTTCATCCACGCAGTGTTTATTAACAGCACTGTTACATATAGAGTTTATAGTTTAATAAAATAGAAACTGCTCTCGTAAGTGATTCCGTCATAAGACCAGGATATGTATGTATATACGTAACCATGTATATGTTAATAAAGAAATAAGCACAGGAATTAGCGATTGTGTTTTGGAGCAAAAATAGGAAGACACAAATTCGATTTGTAATAGTGCGTCGGTCACGGCTGTTCATTCTACACGTGTACCTATTATATTGTTATACCTATATCACGGTTCATAGCCATAAATTATATTTATAATATAATGAAGCATTCGCGTACTTACATCTCGATAGCCTTGTTCCAATTAATTATGTATCCAGAAAGAACGAACGTCTCGATATGGAGTACATGAATATTTCCCCGCTCCGTACCAACGTACAGCCATTTACTTTGTAGTGGGAGGTGAATGCATGTTATTCTGTTTAAAATACAATACATTACGAGTAGATTACTTCAAACTATTTATATTCTCATTTCAAGAGTTCATAGCAATCAGAAGAAATGTTGAACAATTAAGGAAAAGGTTGTACGATATACATCGACTAACAATTGGTACAACCGATAACATATTTATTTTCATTTAAAGGTAATGAAATACCAGTAATCCTAGTAGTATCCAAGAGTAATTATTTCAAGTTGCTTTGTCTATATTATAAAAGAAACTATTTATACAGAAAAAAAGAAAGTATAATGCTGATGATATAGATATGTAACATTAACCCTTTCACGACGGAGGATGTATACTACCAATGTTCCCAGACATTCCGCAACCGTTTGCTAAAAAATTATATAAACGTTCTGTGCAACTTTATTTCAATTATTTATATAAATTATACCTTACGTAATTAAACAGAGTATCTAAATGTATAATTTCGTGCATCGAGGACATATTCATTTTTGATGGTGCCGGAGCGAAAGGGTTAAGACGAAACGTAGTAAGAATCGTGCGAGACGGATCGTACGTTGGAACACTCACCTTTCCCTTTGAAATTTGAGACTCTGAACGACTTGTGGTATTTTCTGACGAAAATTCCATAGGTGTAAAGTGTCGTCCGCGGTAGCGGAAACCAATGCTCCTTCATTGATCAAAAATTGTAACTGTACCACTGGTGTACATCCTTCGTGTTTAACGTGTGCATCCACACCTGGTCGACCCAAACTAATTCACATCGTTTCAATTAAGGAAAAAACGATACTAATTTGCAAGGTTTTAATTAACCGACCTTATCGTGAAGCTCAGCCTGCATATTTTACGGAATGAATTAAAAAGCCGGTACAAGCATTATCTCCAGCACAGATAGGTTTCATTACATTATACCGATTACTTGGCAAATTATATAGGGTTTAGCGTACTAAGCGCACTGAAGTTTGCTAGTACAATACAATCTTTATCTGCTCTAATCCAGGTGTCCGACGCACAGTGGTTCGAAACTGAAAAATACTAGACATACCTGACAAAAATTTGTCGCTCCTGCATTCTTATGTTAATTTTTAAATTCTTCTGCTATCGTACTACGTCTATGTAGTCAAATATTATGAATTTGTTCCATATTTTTCCCATAATCAACCAAACATTGTCTTAATCTCACGAAAGTGTTCTGCAATGCTTTGTATTTTTATGTTTCCAGTAAGTATTTGAAGATTCGGAAGGTTTGTAAATTGACAGACAGGCATAATAAAGCCTTGTATTTTTTTTTTTTAATTATTTTTTTTTATTTCAAGATTAAATGAGTATCGTGTAATAAGATTACATATAACCTTGAATTAGAATCAATAAATAATGAAATGCGTGAAATTTAAAGGTATGCCTTGTATTTTCCAATTTCGAACCACTGTGCGACGGTTGGATTATCGAATTTTTTGGGGATCGAACAATTCGTATTATAATTAACCCTTAAGTAGGTAAGTGAAATTATTAACAAATAAGTCTGTTTCTAAAAAAATATAAATTTGAAAACAATAATTTGTATAAGTTTGAAAATATGATAAAAATAAAAGAGCAACTATACTTGAGAAGAAATAGGCGAAGTATTATGAACACTTCACCCGACTATTTAAAACTTAAAATCTCGCAATGAAAAAATTTGTATTGCGCATTATTACGTTCATACTCGCAGGTTCGTTTACACATTATTAAATCTTCTGAATAATGCCTCCATCTTTGCAAATAATCAATTCAGCGTGCAAATATTGCTTCTGCTGTGCTTGTATAGATCTAATGCAGATCTTTTGTACTTGCCTCATTGAGTAGGCGGGACTACATTTTTTAAAGGATGAGCATATTAGCTTTTTGCGACCAAATTTTTCTGTCACTGTATTTCGAATGTATTTTTGCTCCCCTAGTGCACTTTTAAATTGTATTACTTGTACTTGTATGCTGTACAATTAAGCATCTTCTTTAAAATTAATAATCTCTTAATTATTTGAGTAATTTCTTCGACACCTACTCTTATCATTTCTTTAATCTTTTTTTTTCATTTTTAATAGTTTATCAGTGTGTGGTTTTCAGAGAGGACACAGTTTTTGCTCGAAATTTTCAAGCTAACCGCAGTTTCATCCCCACGTGACGCGAATGGGGCATAACAGTTGCGAATATTTAAGTGCCTCAACGCCCTATAAAACTCAGGGGCAAAGTAATTAAAATCGACCACGCTACTTCACACGTACAAGGTGTTTCCGAAATCGTCACATAAATGAAAACGAAAATGCAAATGCAGTGCCCCGTTGTCAAGAAGATCGAATTTAAATGCACTTATCTGTATTTTCAAGCAAACTTAAACTCTTTCCGTTAATAACAAATAACGTGCAAATAACAATACTATGAACTTAATAAGTTTCCTGCAATTCCCAAATTCCAATTAAGTGAGCCAAATACATAACGAATATTCGAATTCATTTTATAAATTTAAGTTTCTCATGAACAGAGCATTTTATGAAAGAATTTCATTCTGCAATTTCGACATACACTCGTCCGTGAGACCACCTTATTTCTGCCGGTGTCACGATTTTGGAAACAGCCTCTATTTAATTGCTTCCAGTATGAATAATGCGTGCACCAGTGATAAGAGACTTGAGAGCTGCAAGAACTCTAAAAATCAATGAACTAAACTATTAAATCCGTGAAATGTAGTCAAGGCGAAATTGACTAGACATCTATCTAATAATCATGAGTTCGATTATAATTAGTTTGTGTAATAACTCTCGGAAAAGGACTCTAAGAAAGATGTCACAGAAAAGAATCGTTTATTCTGAAGGGAGCCCTTTGAAGTAGACGTAATTGAATGGAGATTGTTATTTCGATGTGGGGATACCACTGTCGATAGTAATTCGAAATTATTCATTAATTTCCAGTCTAAAGCTTTCAATATTAATATTTTGATTCAAGGAAAAGTGTCTTGTCGTATTTTACGATCATTTTTAGACAACTCCACAAATACCACAGATTTTCCACAGAATCCCGAGAAACGTTTTTGGGAGTACGAAAATTACATTTCATCTATTTGTTTATGCGAGAAAACCCGATTTTCTCAAGTATATGTTAAAAATACAAGTATCAACACTGGCAAACGTGTGGAATACAGTGAAACTCATTTTTAATACAAAAGTTGAAGTTTATGATACTTTGCTTTCACAAAATGAACGTCGCGAAACCGCCAGAACCTTCAAACTGGCCAGAAAAATACCAAAAATGAATTATTATGATTATTATTATTCTGATAATATTGCATCTCAATTAGTATGTCTCCAAAATCCAGTTAATGTCTTTAACGATAAGTTTTTAATAAAATACAAGGCGCTCGAGGATTTTTTCGTCAAACAGTACCTACCCACTAACATATTTTACCAGAGGATTTTACTCAAGAGGAGAAATCATAAATACTGGCACATAAATGCTTCATTAAAAAGTTGTAACAAAAATAGAAAATAACAGCAGACTGGCAAGCACATTATGCAGTAAGAGTGCGGCAATGGTTAAATGAACATTACCCTTAACGATAGGTCGAGGAAGATCAATTCTCTGGCCCCCAAGATCACCAGATATCACGCCACTGGACTTTTGCTTGTGTAAAACTTTGAAGGAAAAACTTTATCAGCGCACTCTTGCACAATAACTTACCAAGCAATATTACTAATAAATTGACAAGTTACAAGTTGTAGGTTTTTTTACTCCGGTTGCACAAACAGTCTTTACAACTTTTCAAGTTACTAATTGATATTACTAAAATTATTAGTACATTTTCGAAATATTCATTACACAGTAATTTGGACTTTATAAGTTATAGAAACTTCTTGAAATAAAATGGAATGATAATAAATTAACAACCCAACAATGAAATGAATAGCTAATCAATAATTGAGGAAGAAAATGAATCATTAATTTAAGTTAATCATATGTAAAATTGAGAATTTATTAGTACTGGTAATTTGTAAAATTTTACCAACAATATTAGTTAAATTATGCAAGAGGCACCAGATTAAAATTTACACGCCAGGAATTGGCAGACATAAATATTTGCCCGATTTGCCTACCTAAGCCTGTAACTTAAAATAAATAAAATCGTACACGCCAAATCAATATGAAATCAGTTTAAATAATATGTTTTGCTTTAATCTGCAGATAGACGAAATAAACATAAAAATAAACATCTGCAGAACAATTGGGGGATGAGTAATCTAACTCGCCATCGGTACAGTCTTTACTTCCCATTCATTCATAATTTAAAAAGGGATAACAGAAACTTAGTTTTGTTATAATATTTCAGTAGAAAAGTCGTACTGGGAAAATCGATGCTTAGCAACATCTAAGATTGAGGGGAGATGGAATTTGTGTATAAAAATGGAAGGAGAAAACGATCAATCAGTCAAAATGTGTTAACAACATTGTTAATAAAATCAAATAAAAACAACAAGAGATTCAATTATTCATACATAGATGTTAATCCCGCACTCGTAATAACGAAGTACACTTTGAACTGTATCCAAAGTAAATATCGCCAACCTGTTCCCACCTTGTATCGTACAAGAAAAAGAAGTCGGTTATTTTATACTCTGATTACAACTTTTTAATGATTCGTTAAGAACCCTTGTTTATAAGACATACCAGCACCCTTTGACGAGAAAAACTTGGAAATGACTATAAAAGAAACTTTAAACAGCAACAGTAACAACTGAAAGGAAGCAACAATTGGTGGAAATGAACAAAATATATTTGGAAGTTCTCCAGCATCTCGTGCGCACATTAAATTTTTGCACTGGTTATACGTATAGGATCGATTCTTTGTAAAGAGCGTTCAAAGATTTTATTGAGCAATAAAGCGCACCGTTCAGTTGAAAGTAGTTACTTTGTAGTAACTGCCTTTCTCTATAGCAACCAGGAAGCTTATCGAGCTGTGATGAAAATTCACTACCTGCTAACTCTTCAGTCAGAATAGGCCAATAGAGGCAGCCACGTGAAAAAACACATGGTTGACGAACCATAAACCAGCTGGCCAGTGTAATTAATCCAGTCAAATTGAATAATTTTGTTCGGCATTTTATAAAAAACTTCGGTGGCCCGGTGGAAATGTAGCAGCAAGAATTGTGCAAACGATAATACATAATTCGTTTCGATGGAGACCGAATAAAATTTGAAGGACCATTTTTCAGTGCACAGATTTCTACATATTCACAGTGTGCTTTAATTTCATATATTATATTGGAAAAATTGTAAGGAATTATGCTCCTGAGATATATTGCAAACAAAGTGTTCGATTATGTGCTAAATATATATTGATTGAAGGATATAAAAAAAGGTTACTGTAAGAAGTTCTAAAAAACATATATGGCGTCAAGTAAAATGATGTATGATGTATGACAGTCGTCTGGAATGTAATAAAATCGAACTGAAGAAGATATCTTTATTCTTCACATTTCCAAAAGTAAACTTTAGACCAGTGTTTCCCAACCTTTCTTGAGCCATGCCTCACCTAAGGATTTCTAAAATTCTTATGTCCCCTGTGTAACATATACATAGTTCTTAATATTCAAAAATCAAATTGTTCACTGAAAAAACATAAATGATAGTTTTTAAGAAGATAATGGAAACATATAATGGAGAACTGAAATTCAAGTACGAAATAATTTTAATTATAGATTTTTCTATATTGCTTTAATTATTAGTAATTATTTATTGCCCCCCTTAACAATCTAATTGCCCCCCTGTGGGGCGTGGGCCCCACGTTGGGAAACACTGCTTCAGACCAAACCACTTTTAGTGCAAGTACTTCGTATATTACTTTTGTTTGAAACTCAACTTATTACGCATACCAAATTAATAAAGTATTCAACGTTACACAGTAGCCAAATTATTTGAAAATAATCAGACGAAATTTATTTTAATCCATAATGTTTTAATAATCGAGCAGTGGCAGTGCAAAAAATGATATTACTATAGAAAAGAATAAATACACATGTGTTTATGAATGTATAATATATCCGTATACAGTGGGTCAGAAGGTGCCGCGCTCTTTCATTCAGTAAATTTGAAACAAAATTATATATTAATAACGAAGACAATAACTCAAGTAATAAATCAAACTCTATCAAACGGTTAAAATACGGTTACGAAACGCCATTTTCAAACACATATTAGATCATAAAGGAAGAATAAATGGATGAAGGGCCTGAATTGTGTTAGGCGTACCGATCCTTTTATGTCCCACTACATATCGAAATACAATTGTGTACAATAAGATATACTCTGATATGCCGAGTGGAACAAAACGGATATACGGTTCGTACACCAGAATAGAGAGTGACTTTGCATGTAAAAACGGAACGAAAATGCGAAACAAAATTTTATCGTAAAAAGCTTTGTCTACGAGAAGACGGAATTTACAGGGTCGTCGGATATGCGTTCACTTTATTCCGGATTTTGCTATAAATCATTATTTCTACCCATATCGAGAATTTCTGAACAAGAACATCGTTGTCAATAAATTCGTCCATTAATGCACAGTGTCATCGTGGCATAGCAATCAGGAAGACTAAACAAGATACGATATTTATCAAAGAAAATATCCGCTCAAAAGAACAAGCGAGCATTTAAAAAGCTAAGGCCAAACAGTGGTGGCATCAAGCAGCATTTAAGCGGGGAAGAATAAAGATTTTTTTAAGAACGTTCTTCAGACTCTCCGACGTGACATCAGAGGCCTCCTGCAGAATCGAAGTGATATTGTCGGTGCAATTTTAAATTGACGGTACCCATAAATTTTCTTACACGACAATAAGAAATTTCGTTAAAAAAAAACAAAAGATCCAGCATATCTACTATTTTACAAATGACAAGTCAGCTGATTGCCCTATTTGACGTTTCTAGTTTACATACAACGATAGGAGTACACAGATTGATTCTTTTTTATCTCAATTATTTAATATTTATTAATTTTATTATAACTTCTCTTGATATAAATATATTTCTATAACCTGGTGTGTTTGTAAAATGTATTAGTACTATTAGCCATACTAATGGTGATACTATTAGTAGTTCTACTAATGACTTAAGAGGTAGTATCAGTATTGATTTAACTAGTAGGTGCTTTGTGCAACAGAAGTCTGCACCCACAACTTGTAACTTGCCAATTTACTAATAATGTTAGTCGGTGCTTGATTGTGCAAGAGCACCTAGTTACTCAATTTAGTATTCAGACATCGGAGTTTACTCGAACTGTACATGCGATATTGTCTGCAGGTCTACTTTCAATGAAACAATTATCTGATATTATAATATTTTAATACAATAGATTTCCCAGTTAGCAAACGTAATACATTTTATTGTATTGCACATACACTTATTTAAATAATTTCTAGGGAACACAGAAGTAGCCAAGTCGTATGTGACAATAACATTCGGACATTGAACGCATGGAACATTTAACTTACAAATGAGTTTTTTTAACTTACTAGAGTTTTAATCAAATAGGTGGTTAAATTGTGTTAGTGTATACAAATGCAGGGAGATGTTAAGCAACATTCAATACTAGTTAATTAGTTCAATTTTTTCGAAAAGTTGTTCTTCATATACGTGTGCGTGTTTGTACGTGTCCTTAAAATATTGATCAATTATAATTGACAACTGTAAAATAGAATTACTGTACCGGAAACGCAGATAACATTCATATGGAAATAATATAGACTAATTGTAAGTATAAATGTATCAGGTGAGTCACATTAATTCTGAACAAAAATTTCCTACGCTATTTTTATAATAATAATGCAAAAGAATATACGCGGCAAACATGTAATGTAAAATCAAATACTATAAAATCAATGAATTGTCAAGGTTGCAATAGCGAAAATTCTGTTTATCTTATTGTTCACCTGTGGTAAAGTATTCTTACTATTGTGATATTGTAACAGTTCAAACGGGAAATTCGGATGCAAACAGAAATGCAAACAAAATTTATAAAAAACATAGCAATATGTGTTCGAGTAGCCTGAGAAATAATTCTTATGAGATGTGAGAAAGTGTTCCAATATTTACAATATGAAAACTTTGATATATAAAAGTTAGCACGCACACATGTTCCCGGGTATCAAATGATATAAAAATTGCTCTTCACAAGGGAGGCTCCTCAAGTTTGAAGCATCGATTACGATAAAACTTTTGCACAACTGTTCTCAGGATATGTATTATCTGGCACATACTTTTTTCCGAGATAAAAATAGCATCAATGTTTGTGTCTCGAAAATTTATACTTTTCATATGTACGCATGTCAAAAACTTTTGGGTCTAAAACAAATGGTTTAAATCTTCTAGCTTTTTATCCAGATCGGCATAAATCAAATTTACGTTTCCCTGACACTGCATATAAAATCTGTGATCTGGCAAGTTTGTTTAGCGAATCATTATATTTTATTCACACCGTTCAAAAATACTATTGAACAAATCGTGTAAGGTGACTTAGCTTTATTGCTTTGTTTTCAAGTACGAAATACACCGTGTTGTAAATTCGTCTTCTTTTTTATACACTAATAATAATAATAACCATATTATTAATAATACTGATGTTTATGAGCATAAACTGTCCTTGTTTTACACAACACCTGCTTCTATATTATGTGGTTAGCATCATGTGGCCTCTTAAATAAATTACTTCCACTGTAAAATGTTAATACGTGTATTAACTAAACTGAGGAGAGTTTAGCAACTCGGAAATTCAGAAAAATATGGAGCCTGAAATTAATTAATGAACGGTGGATTAATTGGCCGTTAGTTAACCTTCTAAATTAATTTAAACTAAATTAAATACGTGCCAAAGCGTGAAAACTATCGAGAAAAAGTTACCTTCAAAGTTTTATAGCTATCGGCGTCGTCCAATATGCTGACGACAAAGGGTTTTCGGAAAATACTTCGCTTTACAAAACTAACCAAAGGCTCTACTTTTTTTTTGTTTAATCTTTTCTTTTTCACTCACTATGACGTAAATGACTTCCCACAGACTTTACAACAATATCTGTGAATTGGGTCATACAATTTTTGATACGGAAAAAACCAATCCTTAATATGAAAAAACATGGAGGTTTTATTTATAGAACACTAAATATAGCCCCACTATTGGCGTTAAATAATAAATAGAAATATTATAGTTTTTCTATCTATACATAGAAAATTAATTCTAGGCATTCACGAACGAAAGAGCAGCTTGAGTTCTACAACGGATAGAATTTCCGCTTAGAATTATAAGCAGTAAGTACCTATAATAACACGAAATTTTGATCAAGATTGTTGCCTATAGAATATGGAGCAACCAAAGCAAATGGAAAAAGGGAGAATATATTCTTGTTCCTAATGATAAAACAAAAGAAATGACCATGAATATCATTTCGATTATTATTAGACGATTTTCTGCTTTCGTAAGTGTCATGTCGAATGCGGACTATTTATCGCAGATTATTTTCAGCTTTTACACTGACGTCTCGTGCAAACGATACTTCAATTTGCCCGGTGGCATCTTAAAGAATAAGAAACGTTTACTGCACTTCCATCTTGCCCCAATTGAAAGCTTCTCGTTCACGAAAAATCAGATAATCTTTTAATTAAAACGGTAACCATTGTACTTATTTTTAACTGCGAAGGATTTCGAGTGTGGCTTTCAAAGCTGGTGCCATGTGAATGTATTGTTCCGCAAGTCGACGGCATTTGACAATACATCTGGTTGCAGTTTATGTTTATAGAGATCAAACTGAGAATATCGCGAAACGTTCTCCAACTACCTTTAATTAACAACTATGAATTAATTATTTCGTCGGTCAAAGAGACTGCCATCTATCCAGAGTATCTCAAGACAAATTGTGCTTTTAAAACTGTTATGTATTGTTTAACTGTTTAAACTGTACAGTTTACTGTAACTGTTTAAATATTGTTTAAACTACATTTATACTTTATACTTTATACTTTATACTTTATACTTTATACTTTATACTTTATACTTTATACTTTATACTTTATACTTTATACTTTATACTTTATACTTTAATAAGGTATATCGCTGACATACTGTTATGTAGTGGGCATCGCACACTTGAATGTTTATAAAATAGAAAGAGTGCAATAAAAGATCATTTGTCACATATGTCGATACGCAGAAATCTTGGGAAACTTAGAATTTGACTGCCCTCTAAACTAAAAGTTTTAATACAGAAGTATCCTAATACCCTTTTCTCTAAAGGATACAAAAATTGCTACGCTTGCAGTGTGCAGATGCATCAATGAAAATAAGTGTATAAAATTAATTCCTAACGTTGCATCAACCTAAACCATTTTATTTTGCCTTCCAACATTTTTTTCTCATTTAACGATAAAGCTTATCTCAGTTCAGTGCAACACCGTGCACTGTATATAGCAATTTTACATAATGTCTTGTATTCGATTAAAATACTGAGAAGTAAGGCTAAAAAAAACTTGTGCTTGAATTGCAGTGTTATTTAGAAGTACACACCAAGGTACTATGCATGTACGAACCCATCTGCAGCGTTAAAATGCTTGCTTTTAATCTCGCGCGCCCCCAAAGGGTGAGATTAGACTACATAACGTGACAGTACAAGGGTGTTCAAGTCAGATTCTTGCCTAGGACAGTCCTCACTCTAATTAAAATGCATGAAGGCCACGATTTAAACCTATACTCCTCACGAACTACATGATTTTTTGTTAGAAACTACTTTTATGTTCTTTTAATGAGAATTTTTTTCCCATAACTTTACAATTACGTGAAATACGAAAAAATGTTGGAAAATAAATGTTGCATCCTGCGAGATCCAGGCAAAGAAATGTGAAAAAATTGAATACGATGCTACATATTTATATAGAAAAGAAACTACCCCTTGTGACCCTTTCTGGAAAAGGGTCGACAAAATTAATTTCACCAGAATCTTTATCCACTCCTGAGAAGACATACTCCAAAATGTTATGTGATATATCTTGAATTTAATCTGCCATTTGACATGAAATATCAACTCACGAGCGCATTTATGCGGAATATTTTAATAATCATATCCAACATCTGTTTTAATTATTCATACACAACGTCTACATACTGGTAAAAGTATTAGGTCATCCCAAAACTACGTATTCAAACTGAAATCAGCATTTTCCAGATGCCATTGAATTTTAGGAGAGAGCAGTAATGCTTTGTCGTTTCGTAACATCTTACTTTTGCAAACAAACCCCAACACACCATGATTGCACCATTTTTTTCACTAGTTATTACAATATTTTGAACGCGGGCCGTGCGTAAACGCATCGCGATGCGAAATTATGCGGCGGCGTATAATAAAACGATATAGTTATAGGTTGTGAAACTATTATTGCACGTAAAAGACATTTAAAAAATAGAAAAGAAAATAGCAGACGTGCATAAAAGACATAAGAAGCAATTATACAAATTGCTTCGGAAAAGAACGTTTCAACAGTTCTTTCGATTATTTCTCATAAAATATCGCAGGCCTACATAACGAAAAGAATTGACACGTAGCACGGTAGCATTTTGATCTTTGTCGTGGTGACTGCCTATTTACCTGAGTAGACCGATTGTATTTGCAATATTATCAAAGGATACATCCTAAGGGACCCAGATTTAGTGCCAATAGCAAGGATCTTTTGAACTGGATCGAATGCCACTGCCGTCGGCTGATGTGGAAAGCCATGTCTGAATGTCTGAAACATAAAAGGCATTTGTTTCATTTCATGTTGGCCACTGTAGTCAGCTGAAAGTCTATTCAACCCCACAAGGGCCGCAAAACAAACGATACGAAGTAAAAGATACCATTGTTTCCGCAGCTTTCAATACAAGTATATTTAGCTTATACTGTACGGCAATTTCAATACTACTAATTCTGTTCTTCTGCTGTTTTCTATGCTGCCCACGTACCTATAACCTTTGCGATCTTATTAACATTGCGCTGTTTATCTGGGAGGGAATAAATGGTCTATTTGAACGAACCTGGTTTCATTATGTCGACGGCTGCCAATTGTGCGTTCTGTGCGCGGACTATAAAGTTAAGTAAACTTGAAATCTATTGGAACGTCAAACGTTACTCGGTTCTTGCAAAATGGATTAACTCGAATGCCCAATAACCGATAGCGAAAAGCAGTTACGAGCTTCGTTCCGTAACGACGTATTATTTGTAGAAGCAATGCAACAATTCTTTCCGAACATGAGCGATCACAGCGAATAACAATATCTCATATTGAAATACAATATATGAGACCACACGAACTACGAGTCATCGTGTCAAAGCATTTCATCCAGGTAGCCGATCTTTATAAATTTAAAAGGAGCTGATGATAAAAATCATGAATAAAAAAGATAATTTTAAAGGTAGTAGCTGTAAAGGATTTATGAGCAATTTTTTAATGACATTGTTCTGAATTAAAATAAATAAGTTTTAGTCAATTGGAATTCACAATACATATATGTAGTCCCAAATCTAGAAAATCTAGTCTGCCACGAACAAAATTGTGCATCGAATACAACCCTGTCTACTTAAGCTCTAGGCTGCTGTGTAGATAAGCGAATTTAGAGGCAACCCTGTAGCACCGCCCTTTTCCTCGCATCTGTATTGACATTGTAACATGTGGAGACTTTTCCGTAATCTTTCAAGCCTTCGGGGAGTTGAAATGCTTGCGCTCAAATAATATCCTTGCCGCGTGGATAGTCTGACCTGATTTTCAAGGAAAGCCTATTTATGATTAGCAGAAACCTCTTTTCCAGCTCGATGTTTCAAATATAAAAAATATACGCGTACGTGAATGAAAATATGTATTTAAGAAGTAACATTGCTTACACCCCTGACAGGATTTGCATTTTCTAGACACACACTCCAGTAGCTAGTTGTTTTTAAAGTCTTTGGATTTCTTAAATGCTAGATCGTTCCATACGCTAGGTCGTTTTTGCCCAAGTGACTTTAAACCGTTTAAAATATTATCCATCGTTTTCTAGGAATATATTATGTAAATGTGTGTCGAATTTTGCAATTATTCCCTTGAATAGTTGCTGAGGTTTCGACACAATTTACCGATATTAAGTCTGAATAATAAAGTGGATAGAGTAATAATTTCCAACCAATATTCTTTCGATTTATTTTGTCACTTGACGCAGCTAAGCATTGCTACAGTGAAAAAGAATTCTTCTCCAAATCATTAATACCAGCCGTTTCCACAATAATACTGTTTGTAATCTTCGTAATTACTGCCTGCAGATTTCGGCAATCACGGTTGAATTTTCGCCCTAGAAACTCAAAACGGGCTACTTCTCATACAACCCATCAAACGCATGGCATCCTCCTCGAATGACGTACAGGTTTCGAGCGTGGAATTGGCGTTGCAGCTTTTTTTCCCTAGCACAAAATATCGGATGCAAACGGGTCTAGTTCTGATTGCGAATTTAAACCCAGCAAGAATGGTAAGACAGCGCAAGTATTAAAGAATTTTATACAACCTTTAATACAAAGAATATAAACTTAAACTAGGTAAGCACGTTGGTAGCCGAAATTATTTATACTATAAGCCCTATATGTATAATGCCCTGATATTTACATTTATTGTATATTAAATACTTTAATGTACTGTGGGATTGGAAATACATATTGCGTGCCTATTTAGAATAATTCCGAGGTGCGAAAGATATGTTTGGAGCTGAGTACTTGGAAAAATCGTGTGAATGGAGGGTACAGCGGCCCAAGGATTTGGGTGGACGCGACTGACTGTCAGCAAGGAATATCAGCAATGTGTATCCTAAATGAGTGAGAGCAAATGAGGAATAGAAGGAGAGTGTACCTAAGAGTGAAAGAATATACATATAGAGTGAATGATGCGTGTGCAAGGCAGAGTTAATTGAGAGTTTAAGAGAGGCATATTGGAAGCAACAGAGAGTGTGGAATTGAGAGTTTTGTGAGTATCGTGTGAGAGTTGTCGTGTGTCGACGTTTTATAATAATAAAGTTAGTGTTTAATCCTCCCACGATACCGTGCAACTTTTATCAGAAACGTTTGTTTATACCTCTGATATTTGCATATAGGAATAACCACGTGTAGACACTTGAAACGGGCACACTGTACCTATGCATTTTGTATATTTTAACTCAGTTTTTAAATTAATTTGGTAAATTATTTTACAGTTTCACCATTCTATTACAGTTATTCTCTTACAGTAAACAATTTAGAATATTTGCAAACGTGAAAAGAAAGCGAGGTACATAGGCTGTATGAGCTTCTACAGTTTATCTGCAGGTTCGTTCACATCTTCCAACCCTCTAGGGGTTGCCTACAATAGATTCGACCACAACATACGTTCTAATGACTCCCTACGGATTTGTCGTAGGTTTGTTTTACATCATCCACCTTCGTCGCAACCACCAGCGATAACCAGGAAAACTAGATTATCCGCTATTAGCAATCTCAAAAGCGAATACCATGTTTAAGCTTCACCGCCACTCATTGTCAGTCCCAGCTCGAAACTTTTAATTAATTTTGATTAATGGCATAAAGGAATGTGGTCCATTGTTGTTAATAATTTGGAAGTTGAACAATTCGCGTGCTTTTAGTAGAAAAAATTCTGCAAGCCCAACACCATTAACACTCTTGGACATCTAAAATAGATAAAATTGATTTCAGTTGGGGCGCATCTATGGGGCGGATTGTTGTCCTTATCAAAATGAATAGCATAGCGAACTTTTTGACGAAACAACAGCAGTTGAAAAATAGCATTTGTAATTTGTCGTAAATTTTTCAACGTCCCCAAAATATTTACTTGAAAATAGTGGAGCGCAGACAGGTATGTTATTAATATGCGCCTAAAAGTGCAAGTCAAACAGATCATCTCTCTTTCAGATATCAGCAGTGTGACCTGAGAAGGTGTTGGCTTTAGAAAGGCACGTCTAAAGTTCCTCGAGTCTATGCAATGCAGTGAATACCACAATCCTCGAAGCCTTGTCGCGGTGCCAATTTCTCGAATTTAACTAAACACCTTTGGAAGCATAGAAACATTTGTGTTGAGTACGAATACGCTCAAACAAAACTGCCGAGCAGTATCCAATCTCTATTGCCGAGTTAAAGTGTGGTTGGTCAAAAAAAATTACACTCGTCGAAAAACAATTAATAGGGGACTGTACTTTAAAGTATTAGAATATGGTACAGTGACAATATGGTCGATATTACAGAATTGATTTTCTTCTTTCGAGCGCTCGTTTCGGTCAGGTCTTCGATCGCATATTCGTCCCGCAAGAAGACTCGTAGACGCCAGCAATTGGTCGCTTTAAAAAGAGTGGGTGAAAATAGTCAACCCCACTGATTAAAATTCTGCACGCTCTCGTATCGCACCCCTTGAGTAACCTAAACAAGACATCCTAAACTCGGACTTCGACGCCGGCCGAGCACTCAGCGTCGTTACAAATGCATAGATACAAGCACGAGTACAAATGCAAAAATAAGGCTATCTGCGACGCGCCAGGAAAAAGGACCTATTCATGGCTCAAAAATTTGAAACTTTCGGAAATTAGTTTTTCTTGCACCATTTACTCCAAAATACAAGTGCATACTCTTGTCAGTGACGTAAATTAAATTTTGCCACAGCATCATTGTGCTCCTGATTTTCCTTCCATAGGATATCAATTTTTAAAATTTCATCTTGTCTGCCGTTGGTAGAAAATATGCAGCACAGTAACCGTTTTATATCGCAATTACACTGTGTTTAATACACCACAATTGGTTAGGCATTAATTTCTCAATTAGCTAATAATTATTTGCGTAAGGTAGATACAAAAATTGCTCCAAGTACATATGTATACAAAAACGTATGCACTTATTTTAATCTTTTTGTCTCTACTTAGGTAGAAGTTTTTATCAATTGTTAGAATCCAAGTATAGTAAATATGATCTATTTAAATCATAGGGAAAGAAAATACGTATACAGACATAGTGCTGATAGCATGCACATGGAACCTTCAAATGGAGGCTCATAAAAATATACGTACTTTGTATCGTCATGTTAGGATATTAATGATTGAAGAGGGAAATGTACTATTTATACTGCAAATACCATAAATGGTTGTCGTCGTGTACTTAATTCATGTATATTCAGGCGTGTATGTACATCCCATATGAACAGGACGTCTGGGGAAGAAGACGTATCAGGAAATTTACTGGTATTATACAGTATGTCATAAATCTGGGTCGACGAAGATCGTATCTGTGACAGGAAATTGACTAGGTAGCAGATGCAGTAACGTTAATAGCAGTACGTATGTGTAAAGTTCTAATTTATATTTTAATAATCAAATTGTATGCAAACGTGCGAGACTTGGAGATCATTAAGTATGCTTTTAGTTCTCTGCAATTCAAAGGTCTAACGAAACACAGATGCGACATTTATGTCAAATGTAATTTTGAGGAACGCGTGAAACACAAAAGCTCCGCTGGAACAGGTTTAATTATTTTTCTTCCTTCAACATCTTGTCTTCCTAATCCTTTGCTCTCGAAAGACGACTTTCACACTAAGGGGTGACAATAATTCTTTTGCCAACAGATGTTAGCCGTCTAATTTACGTGCACTTCATAGTGCTGCATTGTGTTTTAGGCTACCATTTAAAATTTAGTTTGTTCCGAGTTGCTACTTCCCTGTGTGAAAGAAAACTTTTGCATGCAAAGAGTTAACATACACTAACTTGAAAATACCCGGTATATTCCGAGTTTCTAATAGTTCTAACATCCACATTTGTAAAAACGTGAAAATTAAACAATAACCACGTATGGAAATTGATTCCTAGTAATGTATAATTTACAAATTCGTCTAACGTATCACTAAGTTATGACAAAGTGTCAAGGTGATGGAATTAAAGGGAGGAAATGGAATATTTAAGCTTCTGGAAGATTATATTTTCCGTGGGTTCTAAAAAAATAGCTATGCAAAGGAGGGTGTTCAAAATGGGTCATTTTTGGCATCGCGTGAATATGAAAAATTCCTGCTGGACCTTTAAGTGTGCCATCCAATGAACAGAAAATGTCCTTACCACTTTGTCGAAAAACGATGCGAAAGTTGTTAAAAATGAATCGAAACCTATGAATATGCTAGCGACCGAACTCACCTGAATCTTGTATTTCAGTTTCCATTTTTCGGGTATTGAACCATTTTCAAAATTATTAGTGAAAAAATCAACTGATAAATCAATTGAAGCTAAATCAAGTAAAACCTTAAGTGCCAAGCCAAGAATCACCATAAAATAATTGCTACACGGGAATAACAGTCAATAACGCATTCCCCGTTCAGAATCCAGAGATGAATATATACAGGGTGTCCCACAAATCGTCGTACAAGCACTCGAATATTCATTTTTTCGATTTATTTTTGTATGTAGAATCACCAACGATTTTGGCGATGCCAAAAGGACTTTTTTTACCACCCCCCTTTGAACCAGATTCGTCAAAGGATTCAAGAGTTAATAGGCAATATACATACACATATTCGGTTTCACATACGAAAATAACATGGATGATCCTATCAAACGATACAATTCGAATACCTTTCTATTTCTCATTTGGAAGATACAATATGCGATAAAAAAATGTACACTGCCGGCTATAAGTTTGGGATTACCAGGCATTTCAAGCTTCACAGAAATTGTATGAGTGTTTTTGAGTTGAAAATTTAAGAACATATCCAAGATAGAATATATGGAAATAAAGTTTATTACTATCAGTTTCTGTAATATTAATTTAGAATGAATGAATCGTTAACAAATCATTGAATACTTTTACAGATAAGGAAGTGATGTGATACTTTTGGCCAGCAATCTACTAGGTGTGATCAAAAAGTTCGTGAAATTGTTAAGTTTCACGTAATAGATTGGTTGGTTAAAATTGGGTGAGTGCAAAAGTTCGTGCCCGATTTTTGAATAAACTACAACAAGCAGTTTATCATATAAAACTCTTTTATTAATCAATTATATAACTGCTGAGTCTTTTTGCGACTTCCTCAGTTAGCATTCTTGGATGATTTTCCAATAAATTAACAATTACGTCATCATCCATCAAAGAAGATCGACCAGAGCTTTAACTAGTTCTGATTTCTGAATTCTGCAAACTATTTTCTAATGGTACGAAGAGCTAGTGCACGTTCGTGATAAACCTACTCTACGTTTTTAAAAGCAGTCCCCACTGTTACACCTTTCCGAAACTCGTACAACATTGCACGACGCAAATGAATCTTTTCGTTACACTTCTCACTATACTTTTTTCTGCTACTAGACTATCAAAAAAAAGTCTGATGTGAACAGAACAATTGAATGTCGGTCTGTTTAACCGCAAAAAACTTTGGAAGTGTAACAACGGAAGTCGCATAAGGAAACATAATATAGTGAAACCTATCGGAATTGGGCACGATCTTTGCATTCACCCAATATAATATTCGTACATTTCTCTCCAACATCTATGCCAAATTTCATCGATAATGATTACTTAAGTTACACGTTACAATCAATTGTTTAACATGGAATTTCACAATGAAGGAGCAAAGAGCACCAGAGCACTCACGTCACTAATGATTCGGAAATCCATCGCAAAAAGTAACATGATACTGATACCACAGCTACGATATTCACCTGATACGGCTCCCTGCAATTATTTTCTATTTCCCAGAATGAAGGAAACTATACATATAAAAGTTCGACGTTTTGAAACCATTGTCGGGATAAACCTAAAATCGCTATTCGGACTGTACAGTATAGAAGAAAGGATATTTCAGAAATCTTTCAATGACCGGAAGACACGCTGGAAAAAATGTATTGTATCCATTGGGGATTGCTTTGAAGCAGTCACCTCAATAGACAAATAAATTAACACTTTTTCAAATAAACAAAAATTGCACAAACTTTTTCATCACATCTTGTACATATAGCAATAGCAATATTGTAGTAGTACAATTTGTATAAAAGTTTTAATTCTTCGGGCAGTCCTAAAAATTGAATTACACTCTATTAATTAATAGAGTATTCTACAAAGTAAGTACATATCCAGTAACACTACGAATCTACTATGTAACTATGTCAAATTCTAATACAGCTCTGAAAGGTATTTGTCTTCACGTCCATAGTTTTTTTAACATTTTGAGTAAACAATCGATAACAATAGGATACGCGTTCGTAGTCAACATGTTCGCACAAATTTCCATTTTCACAGAATAACCAAATAACGCGAATACGAACGATTCCCAACTGTTTCACAGCCCCTTCCATTCAAAAAATTATTTTTATCTCCCGTAGTTGGAATAGCGACTGCGTGGAGTATTCCAAAATTTTCGCAGATTTTATTAACAATTCAACCGTACCTAGGAAAAGCTGTACGTCAAATTTGATTTATTTTTAGGATGGAATACAAGAGATGGATCCAGTAATATACCTATACATGAAAATACAGGACGAATAAGGCAACGAATATTGTTCTGCTCGACAAATAGATGTAATTTATTTTCCCTTAAATCGAATAAGCACGTGTGCATTAGTTAGTAATCAATGGATATAATTTACAGTACGGGAAAAATGAATTGTGGAATTAAGGAAGCCATTAAAAAGCCTATGTGCATTAAACGTAAGAACTTATACAACATAATAAAAACTTCTAAACAGAGGCTACGGATAAAGCAGACACGGTACTAACAATTAAGTTCCCCTGATTTAACGTGAAAAACATTAATGGTACAAAAAGTATCTGCTTTGTTACACGCTATTGCACTAAGCTTTTATGTGTGGAATACACATTTTTTGTATACAGTATGGATGCAAAAAGGTATCGGTAACAAAGTATTGGCTTACATTAGTTAAACCTATACTTTGAAAATATTTTATGAAGAAATACAAGTTTGATCATAGTACATAATGGAGAAATAGAGTAACAATATATAATTAAAGGGAATTAAAAAATCAATACGTCGCACAGTGGGGCAAAACGCCAATTTAGGAGTGCAAAAGTCTTTGTTTATGAAATACTTATGATACCCGCCCGTATCCGCGCCAATTTTTATATACACATTAAGAATGGGATGTATACTTTATGTTCTATATAATTTGGCTGCAGCCAACTGCAGTTGCAAAAATTATTCCATTTTCAATGGAATACCTAGTAGACTGCCGATGATCGGGCCCCGCTTCTTTTGGCGACATGAAAACAATTGACTAGAAGAAAAATGATTGACATATTCCATCATTATTTACTTTTTGTCACGTTTGTTATTGTTTAAATAGTCTTTCCCTTACCAATTTTATTTTCTATACATACCAAATTTTAGTGTACTGGATTCCGTACGTCTTCCTTAGTAGGAGTATAAATACTACAATTTTTTGCACTATTGATATATTTATATGTTAATGTTTGCTCAGTAATTACCTAGGAATGATACCTGATACATGTGGTCAGATTAAGCGGAAATCTACTGTATTATTCGACAATTCACAAGAAAAATGACACTGTAACTTCGAGGATCAATAACTTCGAACTTTTTTTACAAATCTTTCGTAATTAAAATTTTTCCTTTCGCAGAAGATTAAATTTATTTGATATTTTATTAATATTTTTAGTAATAATTATCACGTAAATATTATTTTGTTTTTATTGTAAATTTCATTTCTGTTAATTATACATGTTCAGAAATGAAAAAAACGGGCCACGATCATCTACCGTCTACCGTAGGTCGCATCAGCGCGGATGTTCTCGGCATCCAACTATGTATTCCATAAGAAATGGAACAATGGAACTTTTCCAGCTGCAGTTGACTGCAGCCAAATTCTATATAAAATGTATATCAAAATTAGCGCGGATACGGATGGATATCAGAAATATTTCATAAAAGAACGCGTAGAAAATTGGTTAATTGAAACTTTCTTGAAATAAATTATTTAAAAATTTCCGAACAATTTTCCCTTTGATTTTTACACATTCGTAAGCCTCGATGATGCAGTTCCTGCAAATAGTATTACCATCAAGGTCCTGAGCTATTAGATAACAGGTGAAAATAATATTCCTCATTTTTAAGCTATCATTAATTTTTAACTCTTGTATCCCTTGCCACGCTTAAAAATTGATTGATTTTAGAAATGAAAGTGTCGTTTTTAACTGCTACGGACATCTATGTTGATATTTGATGTAACATTAAGGGCCTACTCCGTGTTTCATTTTTCGGCTTTTGCGCTCCCTAAATTGCCGTTTTGCCGCACTGTGCGTCGCGTTGGCGTTGACACTTGCGAATATTTGACGAATAATTAGTCTGTAGAGTATCATGCCAGAAAGAAATGAATATTTTTATTGTGGCGCGCAGTAAGACAACTAAATGAAATAATATTATAATGTTTTGTAGTGCTTTATTTTAGCGTCTACCAATTTTGTTTAATCAAATTGTCTTTTATTTAATATCTGTTTAACGATTTCTCCGCAAGCTTTGAATCATAGCTGATAAATCTTACTCTCAAATCATTTTTCTTCAGCAAACCGCAAATAATGTATAGTTCTCTTAACCAATTAATGCGTAATTCATTTACACATATACTTATGTATATAATGCAAAACATTTATATGACGCATTCCAAAATGAAAAAAATGAGAGTGTTGCAAAAATAAAACACTGTTCGTAAATACGTAAGTGCAACGAATATGACTAGTATCATGAATAGTCATATTGCCACAACTGTACTCTGATCCCTCGCTCCTATCGCAGTCAATTCTGCGTACTTTTTTCAGCCGCCATGTGCTTAAACAAAGTGGATTATTTATAAAAGGAAACTAATTTCGCATACCCATAGGTGTGGGCAAGTGTGTAAACCGTATGTGCGCCCATGCCATTGCGCATATGTGTATACAATAGAGTATACCCAAAAGTATTTGTTTACCCACAAGTGGAGCAACTTTATTTGTAATGAAAACAATACTTATGTAAGTCTTCGACTTGCGGGTGCTCAAGCTGAGCATCTGGGCAATATCACCGCGAGACCCCATAGAGCACGTACCCAGCGGACACCGTAGGATATCATAAGGCCCTCGAAGGCATTGCGTCGTGAGAACATGGGACAGCCTTTTTGGCAACCACGATGCAGCGGGACATTTTTAACAGACCATCGAACGGAAAAGACCTAACAGTCCCAGGCATATTTATTGAATAAATAACAGCACGAGTTGAACGTTTAAAATGGAATAACGTCTATTGTGCTTTATTCATCCTTTCTAGTCTTATCCTGAGTTCGCGGCTTACACTTAACAAACAACTTATTTATGGTGAAAACAATATCTATGTGTTCTACATTCATTCATGTATTCATGTATTCCATCACACGTAATTATGTGTACAATGGAATTAATTTTTGCTCCTCTACTTCTGATAACGATAGAACACAACTGTGGCATTCTTTCGATTAATTTTATCTATCCTCACTACGCTATTTTCTAGTAGTATTGTGGGCGTGCACATTCATGTATTAGTACTGACATGCGTTTCTGTAAACAGGTTCACGTAAAGCTGTACGTAACTTTATGCCTTTATCTGAGTATTGACGATTCACGAGGGTCTGACGATCAGTTTTCTTTTTTCATACAAAAATTTTTTCAGCAAGAATTTTTCAATGATTCGTAGAGAATATTATTCGCATGTTCACGCAGTCTAATGATAATAGAAGAAGCGTAGAAAGAAGTAATACAAATTTATCATAGCAATATGTATATGAAAATACTTTTGAGCAGTAGTGTATTCGCCACTTGTGTGTTCCAATATGAAAAACAAAGGAATCTGTGCTACGCGATATGCAATATCACTGAAATGAAGGCAACCTCATTTCCAATCTATAACTCGCAACTTCGTTATTCATACATTCAATGATTACATTTCAATTTAATTATATTGCTCTTGTTGAATGACCAGCCCTTGAATCACCAATGAGTGTAAGGCCCGCGGATCCTGGCCTAGTCAAAGTCAACATTATGCACTAAGGCAGTAGTCAGCGATATGACTACTGGCAAGGACCAGACTCCGCGTCGGCTAAGGCAACAACAACTAGGGCTAAGGTCAGCCTTTCCACCCCCCTAAATATCACAATATACATATAGTAGCGGAGTAGTTATTGTGAGCAGAATAGTTTTGGACGCGACGCACACCGTTACTCTGTCGCACACACTCAACACAGTATTCCTATATATTAAAACTCTCAGTACAAAATTAATTGTTGAAACACGATTTCGTTTAACCCCGGAATCCAGGACTCTCACTTATCTTCGTTATTACTAATATATTTACATTTTAATTGAGACATAGAATTGTTCTATGTTCGACATGCAAATGTCTGTTTGATACAACAGAAAAAACATTAAGCGTAAATGAAAGCTCTTTTGATTGATATTGCCTTATATGTTCATTTTCACGTTGGCGTAATTTGTCTACGTTAGCGTTTGAATTTCATGATATGATTCTTTGTGTATCGATTTTTCTGTCCACATTCATACATAACTTTGTGCACATGCCTGAATGGAGGGAAAAACCAATTTACTTTTGAATGGCCGCTAAAATGTTCATGCCCGACGTTACATTCTATACATCCTGGAATTGAGCAAGAAAAAAGGTATTACACGAGGGCAAAGCAATTTCTTGTTTTTCTAGGTGAGAGAATGGGATCCGAAAATACGTGGTGAAATTCGTTTCGACAGCTTGAAGTTGGTGGTGTCCATTTTTAAGCGATAAACCGCGTTCCAGGGGAAAAAGAAAGTTATGTGCACTGTGATGAGATAAGGGGAAAATGCTTTCATATATGTATTTCGCAATCATGTGAAACGATTACTGCAAGACGTTGTAATACACACATAGCGATTTCGAAAATACTTTTCGTTTCGTAGCATACGAATTTCGGAAGGAAAGGACCTACAAGAATATCAACCTTTTCGTTCCTCTATCATAAAAAAATGTAAATGACTTCGATGAACAAAGCAGTACAGATTTGATCAATCCAGGAGCTACGCGTCTAAACATTTACTCTGTGAAATCGCCCAAGGTACAATTTATATAAAGAATTACAATAGTAATAGTTAATAGTTTAATAGTTAAAGAATTACAAAAGTGATATATCGTTGCAGAGGACTTTCATATAAATTTTTAGCAAACAGTTGCTGAGATCGTATGTATGTATACATACATATGTGGTATATCAACGTAATTATCATATCATATTTAAGTACTACATAGTTCTAGATACCCGACCCCTTCTTAAACGTTATAAATCAGCCCCGACAGCAGATACTCCAAATCTTCTCGTGATACGCAATGACCCCAACCCCTTTGCCTGCTAGTCATCCTCAACAACTGATTTTTCAACTTGAAACTCGTGTCTTTCCATTTTCCGAATACGTATGTATTGTAGACAATTTTGCCCCAAACAGACATAGACATTTCCTCTCGGACCACCTTTTAGGCGAGTAGTGAGTCTGCAACTATAGAATAGTGGTTCTTGACCTTTTCCAAATCACAGAACCCTTTTAATTATAAATTTTGATTGCAAATTTGTATATGTTTAGATTATATTAAGGAAAATCTGTAGAACATCAAAACTGCTAAGGTCATTACACTAACATCTGAAACATACGTGTACGAACCTTTTATTTAAAATTATAGGTCACAGATTTCATAATAGTAGACAAAGTTGGAAACCACTACGTGAAAAAATATTACATTCGTAGTTCGCTACTACAATTTCGCCGAACAGTTGTAACAAGTTCGTTGAACACTGGTCAAAAACCTGGTATAGAATGTCAGAAGTACACCACTGCGAAGTCCCCACTTCAGCCTTTACTGTAATTCATTAAATATAATAAACCAACAGTTTTGCCGAATACAACAAATGTCAGAAATAATATGATTATTTCTGCAAGTTTGATAGATTTACTAAAAGAATGCTTTTTCGATGGAGGTTCTGGGTGCCATGGGGTTCATCACAGTCCTTCCCCACTCCGTAGCCAGATCCTCCAGGAACAGAGTCCCTATTCTATAGCAATTCGACTTCAAGCCGCTTGCCATCTTTAAACTCTCTCTCCTCTTGCTAATAATCAATCCCTCGACAACCGATAGTTGGAAAACCCAGCGCAGTTGCCAGCCATCGTCTGTCGTCCCGACTGTCTATTCCCAAAACATTCTCGGACCACGCGCTGGACAGCGTCCCTATCATGCTTCGCCACCCCATCCTATTCCGTCCTTTAACCCTTATGTTACCAACCAAAATTGGGTAGAAGTTCGAAGCTTACTTTTTCAAATGATTTTGCATAAATCTGTTTTCAACAAAACGTAAGTCAACGTGAAATTGTTCAAAGAATCGAGATCTAGAGCGGTTTTGCGATATTTTATCAAGAACATACAAAAATTATTAAAATATATATATAGAAATGGATGCCCGGGTACCCGGCTGCTAACATAAGTGTTAAAAAATACGCTAACGCTAACACATATACGATCTTCAGAGCGAAGGGGTTAGCAAATAATTTAAATCTCCAGATTCGCTATACATCAAATATTTAACTTCTGTTGCTGCTAAACATCTATTTTACAATGAGGATATTATGCCTGGTTTTAAGTATTCAAATATTGTTATATATTGTTATCTACAAGTAGTAACGTGCCCAATGGCAACATAATAAAGCCTAGGCTAGTTGATTAATGTACTAGTCCTCAAAGACTACAAGGAACAAACAAATCACATCGCCAGTGTATCGTAAAATAATTACCGCAGCTTAGGTAACTATGAATTTCACACGGTTCTCTGCCATTCCCTTGAAAGGCACGGTAAACTGTTTAAAACAAGAGAGTCCATTATTCAAAGCTTTACTACTATTACAGACCGCATCGTGCCATCTAAACGGTCTAATCAAAGTCCTACTACTTTAATTCAGCCATTTGATCGCGGCATTTTACTACCCCTGAGAAAAAGTGTTTGATCGAGCAGAGGAATACGAACCTAGCTAAAACCACTAAGGCCTTTGTAGTTTTTTTAAACTGTAACTCCCGTTTCACATGTGTTTTACATACGGCGATTCACAGTTCGGTTGGTTCATTGCTAAATCTTTACAATAATGGCTTCATCTCTGTATTCAAGAATTTATTTTACACTTAAAAGGATATTCAATAGTTTATTGTAAGCAAAAAATACTTGTGACTATATTCACAGTCGGTCGTGGGATATAATAAGCAAATTGACAGTAATAGAAAGATGCAGCTGAAACATACTCCGTCCAATTATTTAATAAAATAAGATACATGGGTGTGTGAAAGAGTTAAAATGCAAGCTATGATAAACCCTTTATGCTTGTTGAGAAGACGTAATTCAATTCTTCGAAGAATAAATATATCTGCCACTAATTACAATTTGTGAGTTCCTGTATTTACAATGGTATTTTACACGTCAATGATATCGATGTTTTTAGTTCGATGTTTAGTTTTTAGGTTTAATATTACAGCATTCGATCAAATATTTTTTGCCTGGCAATAGGGAGATGAGATGGTCTAAATATGGGCTACTTAAAGTATTGAGTGACATTAAGTACTTCACTCTACTGAAAATAGGATGAGACTACGATTTATGAACAAAAGGAACGTTGTGGAGGAGATGGTGACCTGCGTTCGTTTCCGTTGCGCGTTGTGTTGCAAAACGTGTCCTTTCTCTTACATCGTCTTCTTGAAACATTTTTCCGGTAAGTTCGTTTCATTTTTTCAGCAATAATCTATTGAATAAAGAGCTAACTGACTAAGAGCGCTACATTGCTGGCATCGTGAGATTCTTTTTAGTAAATACCACTGTTCTAAGTGTTCCTAACCAAATGATTTAAATATGGACTACAAAACTGGGTCTAAATATGGGTTAGGCAATATTTATTGAAATTCATCAGGAAAAGTGCACAAACGATAAGAATGCACGTTGCAGTCTCTGTGACAGACTTTACTCCGAAAACACGGAGGCAGAGCTCTGGATGAAATGTGTCTAACGTTGTATGTGGGCACACAGTGACTGTGCAGGTGTTTAGATAGATATATGTATATGTATACTTTGTGACTATTGTAAATATTGATAATAGGATTTATGTTTAAGTTTATCTACGTTTCGCACATGTTTTCAAATATTTCAACCTTAAAATATGCACTTATTATTTTGCTTTCCAATTAATTTACAAGTGGCCCATTAAATTGTAGATTTTTCCTTTTATTCGAAATATATAACTCGCAAGACGCATTGCACTAATGTACTCAAGCTCCCTATCATCTCAGTACTGGATTCAGCATACGAGAATGATAAAAAGAGCAGGTACGTGGAAACATTTGCCATAGCTAACTTTGTCTTCGAGCTTTTTTCACAATAACAAAGACTACTCGTGTTACACGTAAAGATTGAAAGGCACGAGTGTTACCCGAAGCATTAGGATAAGGTCCAAGAATAATAAATACAACTGTGACTCGTAGTTTTTGGCACCGAATTCAACTGCTGCGAATTATCGAAACTGTACAGTTGCCAATACTGGTATTAAATTGTCAACTCTAGCATGTGTCACGATACAAAAATTCACGAGGCAAAGTGTTAACGGGGGTTGAAACAATATCTAACAATTCAGTACGGGTCAGAAGGTCAATGATGAAACGCTTAGAGGCCTGTATTCTAGCCAAAGAAGGTCACCTCGAGCAATTTCTATGAGGACAGATGAACAACAGATACAACGAGAAAATGATTGCAACTTGGACAGATAAGGCGAACATTTATACCGATTTTGTTCTATTATTCTTGCGTGCTGAATCTTTCACTGTAGTTATGCCCACAAATTATAATACAACACCCTGCATAGTTCTCTATCGTATTATTGATCGAAATTCTACATAATCTGAAATGAAACTTATTAACTGTGTTTCGCCTGAGATCAACATGTCTCAACCGTGACTAAAATGCTAATGTGCAGGCAGAATTACACAGCAATTTACCGTTTTGTTATCATTTATATATCGTGTACTATTAAAAGTAATCATGACCGTCATAATCATTAAGGGGGAAATTTTTTTCGGAGGGGTTTAATATCATTCTTTTTAAGGAGAAAAAATTAACAAATCTTCTAGAAATTTCGTTTAGTACTTCAGTTAACATTTAAGATTATAAAACAATGTTTTTTTAATAGAAAAGAAAATTGATTTTAAAAATATCCTCAGTTAGCTTGAACGCTTTAGCGGAACAGTTGCTCCATTTCGTGCAGTGTAGTGTTTCGTGGAATTGACTTTGAACAAAAAATAGAGTATTCTTATTTTTTCCATGGAATTGTGCTCTAGTTATACCAAAATGTGTACAAAATTTCGCGTAGCCGATCAAAAATGCAGACCTTGGATCAAAAAATTGTAGAAAAATTTGTTGAAAAGATGAAAAAAAGGTATGTTCAATCATTTTTTGTAATGCATAATTAGGTAAACTAGAAGAGAATTTATTTATCTTTTAAATCTACTTTGATTCAAGTCAATTTGTCGATTAGTTTTTTCGCTATGTTACACGAGAGATTGAATAAAGTCGTTTTGAGAAAAACGCGTTTAAAGTGTTGGATAGAAAAAGGGTAACGTTCGTAGCACGACTAAACGCTGACAAAAACAGTTGCAAAATCATAGGCACGGATGCATACATTGTTTACCCGAATTCTGCTATTTCTCTTATTTCTAGCGTCTACTGCATGAATAGAAAGATCCGAAGAAAGAAACGGACGGTAATAGGTGCTTGTCACACGTTTAAAAAGTTTGATTTGACTATAGAACGTTGGGGATAGTATGCTGTATGTGAAAAACTATTGATTTATGCAACAACAAAAATTCGACCAGTTACATGAGTTTCCCCCCTTAATCAGTTAGTCGTTGCTGAGGTAAATCGGTAGCCATAAATAGCAATTTTAATATGTGATCATATATCAGTAATTTGTATTCGTTTAATGAGGAATTGATTTAGCTGTTGCTATAATGTGTAATGAATTATACTTCCACATTTGTATCATAATTTATTAGTGACCACGGTAATAACTTATTTGCTCATTTAATAAATATATTTTCGATCCTAAAAACTAGCGTTCCTATCATTAAATTACTAATTTAATCATAATTAAAGGAATAGTTAGTTTCATTATTAAATTAATTAATCCTTTGATTATTTTACAACTCTTGATCACTGCTGTTACTCATCAATCCTAAGTACATAATGCATTACTTTTAGCCAGTTCATAATCACTTATCCGGTTTTACATTGATCATAATCTGTTATTACTAATCCGATTACACTTTGTACAACTTGGATTACATTTTGTCCAAAGCTGATTTGCATACAAGAGTTTACAGGGGGTTCTCAAATTTATTACAACCTATAAACGAATAAGACCATAAGCCAGAATATTCTTTGCCCCTTCGTTGTAGGTAGCCACCTATGTTTCCTACCACACGTTTACATAATATCCAATATTCAAAGATTCTATAGCCAAACGCTGAATTTTCTTGGGTTTTATCAATATAACCTCCCCTGTGTGACGGATTTCTTTTCTTCAAAGGAGTTAGTTTTCCCATAGCTGCAGTTCCCTACACGATGTTCCGACTGGATGTATTATAAATGACAATTCCATTACGGTGAAGTCCACTATTTAATTATACACGATGTTCAAACAACGTACTACAGAGGGTGCGTCACGTAAAGTGGTTATAACCTGTATACACGAAACGTATCAAATATAATGTCGAAACCTGTTTTTAGAACTTTGTGGATTTGGATTAATTTCTTCACTAAAATGACACTTTTTATATTTTCGAATCACATCGCAACAATTTTAAAAGCTTTACCTTCGTTTTTAAATGTTTCATCCAAGATTAATTTGAGCAACAGCTCTTTTATTAAACAAAATAAACAACAACAGTTCGGATAAATGTTACTAGAAGTACAAAAGGGTGGTCGAAAATATAAAAAATGATGTTCCATTCTGCTTACGAAATATCAGATTTACAATAACCCTCTTCAAATATTAGACAGCAAAGTTGGAACAAATATTTTAATGAATTTAAAAAAATATAGTAATTTCAGAAAGTACGGCTTGTAGCACTTTACGTCACTCATTGTCAGACTTGTATACATATATACACAGGAACAACTTCTCTAGGCGTTTCTACTGTTCGTCAATTATACGGTAGCCGTTGTTCTTTTCGCCCTTAAGTCACCTTTCCTGCCAAGAAAAGCACCACAAGTGGCCTTTTTATTTTTCAAGAAAACACTGCCTTCCTGAAGAACACTTCAAGTTGAGTACACCTGTATACCCCTTTCTGTGCACGCGTCGAATAGCTTATGAAGTACTAACAATTAAAGATAATTCAGTATTTAGTAGATTCATAGCAAACAAACGACTAGCTGAAACTAACATCTTTCTTTTTTATAAATGCTGGTTTTGTAATAACTGATACATAGGATAGGATTATCTTTAAATTGCATTTTATTTGACACCTATTTCACAGAATATTACAAAATGTTTATATTAACTATCACCATAAATTGTAACGAAGTTATAAATATTAAATAAAATCCATTTATACTATAGTATACATCACGTAAATACTCTGAATTTAGAAATGGACTATATATTTGCTTAAAAATTAAGGAAAAGAAACAGACGACAAATTATAAAATATTTAAAAATTTGAGAAAAAAGTAAAGGCACATTTTTTTCGACACCCGTTCACATTGATAGAATAAAATCTACCGCTAAATTAGGGGTTCTATATACAGAGTGAACAAGAATGGGTGATGCAACCGGGCAGGATGTTATTCGCTGTGAATCGTTATTTAAAATTCATCGCATGCTGGTTTCGGGATAATCGAATTCGGAAATTTGTTGGGTACACGTACCCTTAGTTAATTTCTGGCTAAACTGATTTCATTATGCGGCAGGCAACGTCAATATTCTAACAAGCAATACTAATACATAACATAGTCTGCCTGGTTTAATAGCTGCATTTATTAACCTATTACATTTACTAATTGATGAATTGTAGTCAGTAAAAATTATTGCTCGATCAATATTCAACTTCGATTACCGCGAAAACAAAGCGTCATACGAACAAATCGAACAAATATTATCCTGCATCTCGTACATCTCTTTTCATTATACAATAACCTTCGGTTCTAACCAACCTTATATATTTCCCCAATTATGCAGAAAATTATTAGAAATGGAGGAAGACTACAAACATTGCAATTAGCTTCCCTGCCAATTCAACTGAGCAGTGGAAAATACGTCAGCGTACTGGAAAATTATTTATTGTCCTTTATAAATGAAAGCGGAGAACAAAGCTTAAGTTTGCAGGAAAGCAATGCTGACGCGTATACCAGTCGAGCACCTATACATACACGTATATAATTGACTTCCGGAAAATCAAATTAATATTTTAGTGGCCAGCATACTCTCCTGACTAAAATCCGATGGAAAATACGTGAAGCATCGCGGTACGGAAAATTTATACGGGAAGTGGATAATATTAAATTATATCAAGCTCGAAAACTGTTATCCAAACAGCGTGGAGCGAGGTACAGAAAACAATACAACAAGATCTGATTGGAAATATCGAATATTCGAACTTGTTACAAATAAGCAAACCCCTATACATTACAAAATTATATCATTCATTTCATGATATTAGTTTTGCAGTTATAAAATAGTATAAAAACAAATTGTCTTATTTATTCTTATATACAAGTATACATTGTGCTCTATGTAAATGGGTATACCTAAATATTGCTTATAAATATATGAAAGCTGTGTGAAACAAAGTTGAGCTATTCGACCAGGCTCTCTCTGCAGCCAACGTTCGCCCATGAGAATGGACGAAACTTCGATCGCATCAACTTATGGTTTTACTAAACAGAATAATATGATATAGCAGGCTTTTTGTTAAATAGGATCAAATTTAACAAGCGTTAGTGTTGCAAGGTCTTGCGCGGTGCCGGCCACCGTTTTTCTTATTCTTGTTCGTTGCGTTTCTCAGCTTGTACGCGTTTTCGATTCTAACACTTTGAAATCTCTTCCACTACTTCACCTACACAAAAATCACCTGCACCACACAATGCGCTCCTTGAAGTCAAACAACTTTTGTGGAAACATGTTTTTGATAGCTTCAATCCTTTACGAGATATTCAACCTTCCGCGTTTAAACGTAACACCCTGTACATATAGTTACTTCCATATTCAGATAAACAATTTTTGATAAACTTGTGGCAACGCTACTTCCTCAAAATTCTGTCCCTAACTCTGAAATAAGTTTTGGTCGGATTAGAGTTAGTTTGAGTTATATTTTTAGGGTTGGGGTGTTAATGCCTTACGAGCTAATATAAGTCTAATTAAATAAGTACAAAAAAAGTGTTACAGATATTGCGTTGCCTTTATATCATTATATCATTTTGGCATATAACCGTGCAACCTTTTGCACAGTTGATAAGTATAGAACAAGACTCATGTTGTTTCTCATACGTTCCACGTATAAGTACAATGACATTTGTAGACACTGTAAAAATTGCATGAAGCTGTATGTATAACAGCAAAGATCCAAGTTTCCACAAGTCCCATCAAACCTTCCTTTGACTGCTTCCAGCAGCATACAAGAGCACTAGAGTATGACATAAACTTGGATTCATGTCAAACACGCAGGACTACGCCGCTCAAAGTAGCTCGTGTTGACAGTAGCACATACAAACACGTCCTGAACCGCACGTTCAACATTTATGATTCGGTGAACGTTAGGAAATCAAACGAAACAGCCCGCCGAGATTATACGCTTCCTGCAATATCACGTCTGATAATGTGCAGTTACTGTACTATGTAACAACTTCAAACTGCTGGGAAAATCAATATGTTGGTTTCCTTTCAGGAGAACTATTGTTACTGTTAGGGAAAACTTCATTGTACGGAGAAGGAGCAGTTATAGTATACATTTTTTGTTTAGTCTGAGTGTATAAATCGTAAGTTTCCTTTCGACACCAAGCTTTTCCTTTACAGCGTTCTTGGCTTTACGCATAATGTAATTTCCTAAGTGAAATCGAGCGCTTTAATGAAAATTCCCTTAATATTATTTTACGAGAAACTTAGTGGTAGACTAAGTAACAAATTCAATTATATAAAAAGTGGATCGCATTATGAGGAAAATACGAAAGAATGTTGTAGGATGTCTATGAACAGAATTGAAAGTTATGTGCCACGCAGTGCGCAATATAGGATGTTGCAAATTTTATATTTATTAGGAAGTTACAGCCGCGGGCAGAAGGCAGTTAAAAATTTTAAATATTGTACTTCCTTGTTGTGAAAATGTGCCGCTTTATCATACGTTTTACCTTCTAAACTTATATTTGTCCGCCACTCTATGTGACTGCAACTCGCACAACAATTCTTAGATCGAAACATTTGGTATAAAATAATCATTGTACAAATTGTAAATAAAAATAGAAATCTCACATTTATACTTCAATCGCTCCAATTAACGTCACTATTCAAAAATGTGAAACATCACTGTTTACTCTGTATAACAATAACAATAGTATATAAATGTAAGTACTAAGTTTGGCTTAATCATACATCAAGCAATCATTCACAGCGATATTTTAATACTATTACGCGTTCTGTACTCACATAGAGTAACTGCCATGAAACCTTAAAAAAAAATCATTCTAACAACCGAAATTCTGTTATGTTGGGTACTTTAGCGTTTTAATTCCTACTACAGTTAATTAGAATTCTTGGGTTGGCATAAAATATTGCTTTGTGGCTAAACAAAAATGTCAACAATGTGAGAAACTTAAATTTAAACAACAATATAATTCTGTAACAAGTACAGAATGTAACCAGAATTTGCCCAATCCTTTTTACAATCATCACTATAAACACTCGTTTTCCTTTTTAGAAAGTGTGATATCGTTATAAAAGAGCTCTGTAGTTGACAGGTTGCTATTCTTCGGAAATTGCACTTTTATTTTATCAAGACTTCTTTCTATTCAATACACTTCACTGCTTATTCTCAGATGTTTTCTCAGGTGTTGGAAAATAATGTCTAATGTGGTCATGCCATAAATATTTGGAATTATTATTATTAAGATTATTATCACAACGTAAATATTACTCCAATAATAATGAGTAATTAATTTGAGCTATAAGTTCTATTGTAACCTGAGCCCCAGCGCATTCGAAGATTGCTGTTTTAACAAATTTTAGTTTCCCCTTATGCGGCATAGCACAATTATTACATAACACAATTATTTTGTCCAAAATTTTGAATGTGACTCCACGAAACCTATTTTTTGAACGGAGTACACGATAATTCGAAAAAAAGTACACCGACTACCGTTTAATTTGTTGAAGATATTTTCTGTAAAACATTTTTCCAATGTTTAATTTTGTTCGTTATTTATTTACATATTAGCAATCAATAATTCGTGAAAAATGAACATTCGTCTATCACTGCAGTTCTGAAAGTGCATGTGATAATTACAAGGCAAAATTTTATCCATTTACCTATATCATTGTTTACCTGATAAAATGTTGAATATTACCCACACAGTCCGTGTTTTGGAGCTTACAGTTTAAAGTTAAATATTATTGCAACTATTGTTTGAAAATTGTATATTTGGAGGTTTTGTGACATACATTCAAGGGTGGCTTGATACATGTATTTAGCAAACAATGCGTGGATGCGTATTAGTACGAACGGTGTTCTGACAAATACGCATCCACCGTAATCGTAGCCTAATAGTGATTCACAGATTCGTTCACATGCCTTCGAGTTGGAAGAATGATCCTACCCTTACTCATTGTCATGCTAGGATGTAAACATTTCTTTGCAATATACATATTTGTACTTAATGAAAGCCGCTCATGCCTATTTGTATAATAATCGAGACTACATTTTGCAAACGAAATACCAATGTTTGGTTCTCGTGAACAAATTTGTGAGTAACTATACTCTCCCTTTTATGTAGATCGAATACAGGAGGCTCTACAGTACTTATATGTATACTAATTAACAAATAATTTTACCGATTTTCATGTTATCTTGCCTTCAAAATCGTCGATCTGCATTTAGTAGCTTATGGTGCATTGCATACGCTGTGTAGGTAATTTTTAGTAGGACATACTATACAACCCTTGGTCAAGTGGCAACAATCCACTTACTATTAGTTAAATAATGCACGATGTAAACACATGTGCCGGTGTTTATGAAAGTTATAAGTTAAGAATTAAGAAAAGAAAACTGATCACTTGATTTGTATTTAATCGATTCTCATTAAAATAATGTCGAACCACGAAATAATTGGAAATCGGACAGTGAAATAATTAAGCTGGTAGTTGTGTCCATTAACAGAATTTAGTCCGTAACTTATTTTACCAATAATAAATATCTCGAAACGAAATATATGTAACCTAAACTATTATCTTAATCACCAACACGTATGTTTCCAAGAGATATTAATCTCTTTGATGCGGCTAATAATAATTGAAGGATTCAGAGAATAAAGGTGCCATTTTTCTGAAAATTGAATTACTATGATGTATTCTTCCGTAAAACTACTCATTTCGCGTCGTTCTATCAGAGAACAGAGAAATACAGAGAGCACGAGAGGCGTAAATTAAAAAAGCGAGTAATTTGTTTAGTGGATGAAAGTGTTATGCATATCTGATGCCAATACTCTTAATATCCCCCACCAGAATACACTGCTGTGAGTAATTTTAATGTATCAAATGACAGTAAAAGTAGTACAGAATACGTGTCGCCAATTAAAAAGGAAAAAACGCAAGTAGAGTAACTTCAAACTCCATTTATTCAAAATTTCCTGTTCGCAACAGGACACCATTATTCTGCGAACCCTTTAATTTGTTTCGAAATCGGACCTATATGCATGTGAGTAATGTGCACTGCAGCTTGTAATTACAAATAACAGCGCTCTGTACTGTGCTAGGAACCGCACACCTATTAACACTTCCAAACGTTCCTTGGACACAGTATATTTGCATCAGTGATAATACACAAAGTGGTCAACGCTAGTAAAATGTTGGCAGGAAAAAGTTGAATGGTTCAAAGAGAACTATATTTTTCATGTGCATGTTACAGTTGCACCATTTATTCATTTTTTTGTCCATGGAAACGTATATTCGTTTTTTGCATAGGACAAATCCACTCGCCATTCCCCGTAAAAAATTGTTCTGGAGTAAACAGGTAGAAAAACGAGTGCAAAGCTCGTGAGATATTTGATATTGTACATACACTCGCACCCATTTAATTCTACAGAAGAGCAAAAAGAACGGGGAAGAATACATACTATGTATTGCGTGACAATAATCAGAGATCAGCTATAAAAGCAAAATAAAAAAGTGACGTTTGAAATGTTTAGAATCGAATGGACAAACGTTCCAGCATATTCATTGGCAAACACATATATTTCAAATACTTCACGTCAAGCATCAAAATAATCCTTTTCCGACCATGCTATCCCAATACCTTTCTATGCAGACCTCCAAAGGAGAAAAGGAAACAAAGTACACGTTTCCATTGAAAAGAAACAAACAATAGTGCACTGTAAAATTCACGTGCGTTTTTACAATAGCGAAAAAAATATGGTTCTGAAAATGTAGTACTCTTCGAAACTTCGAAAAGCTCCACTTTTTCCTGTAATATATTTGTTTCATCCTTTCCACTCAACGATCCTTTTTTGGCACATGGAAGCGGACAGTAGAAACAGACTAAACGTAAAATTATGATATTAAAGAGCACGCTGTACCACGAATCGTGCACAGATAAAACATCCGAAATATAAAAGGGAAAGAGATCCGTTGATAGAAAATGATTATCACCCCTCACTCTATAGTCATTCGATATTTTCTGTTAAGTCAAATAGCGAGTAAAACTGGTCCCCCGACTAAATAGAAGTATGACTTGTTCCAGTCGAATAGACCACCCTGTATACGTTGGAAGCAGCGCCTAAGATTTTTTTATGAACGGACGTGCCATAACTACCACACGACTGTCCATGGTTTCCCTAACGACGCAGGCGGAAATGGATAAAGCCCAAAGGGCTCACGAACCCTCGTTCTGACAGCGTAGATATATGCAATCTAGTAGCAATACATACAGGGGAGCTTCCCCTATATCCGTACTGGCAGGCAGACGTAAGTGGTTGGATAAAGGAATTTTTGAATAACAGAATAATCACTTTCCCGATACAAAAATTCATTTATTTAAACAAAGATCAATAAAACTGACAGTTTGTTTGAGTATGGCTAGCCATGGCTGCTAAATTGTAGCAGGTTTTACGAGATACAGTTGATCACGCAAATATTCGACTGCCCAACACAATTGATAAGTCTTTATTCGTTTAATGTTCGTTTATTTGGTAATAAAGGTTGAAAATAACAATTCATAATTGTGTTAAAACAGGCTCGGAAACATTTGTTAAAGATAGATTCCGAGTTATTCTCTTTTTTACCAGTGTTGCACAGTTTTGCATAAAATATACAGAGTACCTGACGTGACCGGATACTTTTATAACCAACTGTAACTGCATAGATTAAAATTATCTTCGATCGAACGGGGGAAATGTACATTTTATGTAAGGATCGCATATTTGCAACAGAAGAAGGCATTTGTTACTAGGAGGCACTCCATTCTGATAAGAGAATGCTCGGATATTACAGTGTTCAGATAAGGGATGTTCGGATATTGGTGGCCCTACTGTACTTCCAAGAAGAAATCATGGAATCACTATCCTGTGATACTAATAACGATAATACATTTTCAGAATGTAAAATGTTTCGATGAAGACGTAACGAAATACTTGTTTTAATAAGAAATTAATATTTAAATCACGGTCTATACATTTTTAGTCACAGATAATTCGGTAACCTCTTTCAAGCGTTTAATTCTAGGAACAGTTATCGTTTAACTGCTACGAAAACAAGTTGCAAGAACTATTCAGCAATGGTATTTTCTATACTTACAAGAACAATGTACAATAATTGCAAGCCCCGTAATTGTTGCATAATATCCTCGTGTAAAGGAGGTATAATGCAATGAGATATGTATCCTTGCTACAATTTCATCATGAATATCCAGCAAGATCGTTTAATCTTCTGTCGGCGGATGTTAGCAAATAACCATATGAGACGTTCTGGCATTTTGTCAAAATTCGGCGCACAGTTGCCGGAATATTTCGTGCCTTCCGAGGCAGATTTAAGTGCATAGCTGTTCACTCTAGCAATTACACGATCGCATGAGAGATCCAACCAAGAATTTCAGATGTTTCGCCGCACAAATTTTCAATTTCTTCAATATTTCTTTTAGTCCATTTTATTTTTTTAGTCGCATCGACTACTACAAACAGCTTTACTTTGCAAATATTCCCAACATATTGCCGTAAATTCTGCACACTGGAAAATCTCAAATAATATTGTAAATTCGTTTCCTGTAATTTGGTTTCACACAGTGTTGGGGATTGCTTGCGATGCTACTAAAAACCGTCCAATTCGAAACTCCAAGTTTGCAGAAAAGGAAATATTATATCTTGATCATAAAAGTTATAAAAACGAAACGCTTTTAAGAAACAGTATGTTGTTGTTATGATAACAAGGCGTTAAATATAAAAAGCAACAGAAATTAAAATACATTCGGGTCGGAAGATACAAACTTATTGTTAATACGTTAACAAAATCAGCGTGGAAACTTCTAAATGTTACAATTTCTTAAATGTTGAGTCGACCAGAAAATTTTCTCGTTCTTTGCTCGATGTAGTACATATACGTGTTATGCTACAGTAGCAGACATAATCCGCACTAAACAACATGGAAGATTACCCTCAGATTGCAGCATCGAAAACAACCTGCCACAGCTTATCCACGCAAATTGCTATGGTATTCGGTAACCGCGCAATATAATCTCTACTGGAGTGCATTCCATTTGCGTCGCAATATTTGATTGGTGTAGGGGCGATTTTGTGTTCAGAAAGTCTGAGATTCAGTATCAACATAATCAGTATGCATTCAGCATGCATAGTGCAATCTTCATTCAGAAACGTTCTGCAATGTATGGGGTGACATTGAAACTATATCTTATGCAATGAACTTCTACCGAGCCATTGACCGCTTCATTCAAATAAATATTTCGTGCAACTAAGCAAGATGAAGGTCTCAATCGAAGACAAGCGTTCACAATTGGGCAAATCGAAGAGCGTTGTTCTTCTTCAACTTCGGATCTCATTGCCAATGCAGAAGAAGACAGAGGTTCTTGAGTCACCAAAAGTTGACAGAGCTTCCATGCAATATTCTAATTAAACCTAAACATATTCCGACTTTGCATCGTTATATTTTCACGGATTTCGATCCTTTGGAAATTTCTTAATAGGAAGAATTCAGGAATTTGGGAGCCTGAGAAAATCGATTGCAGCATTTTTTCGATGAACACGGGAGGTGTTTCAAACACTGAATAACGAAACTATTTAAAAGAAGACAGTATGTTTTATTATTATATTCTGTTTGAGTTTTTGAAATTAATTTATACACTAGAAATTTCATTAAATAAAACAAGAATTCTTGATGAGCAAACCAAAACACATGTTAGATCATTGACGGTCTTGAAAATTTTAAGATTCTAAACATCCCAATAATATCTTTAAATGATTGTTCACAATGCATGCTATCTGTATGTTTTCATATGCATATGCAACTGTTTCGTAATTTCTTAGTCCTAACGCCGGGATTCTGTAAAATTCTACAATTCTAAACAAGCTGGTTCTAAATAACTGTTTACGCTTTCATAATATCTGCCATCACGTTGAAAATGACCACCAAATTTGAGTGTTGCGCCCACACATATATCACGATTTTCTTGCTAGAGACTGGATGTCGCATCGCGTCGCCTTAAAAAAATGGTCCACTCAGCAAACGCATAGATTCAGGTCCACCCCAAAAGACAATTTATGATTATAACTTCTATATACAGTGTGTCCAAAAAATAAATAATTTAATGCCATTTTCTTTTTTTTAATAGATGCTGTTCTCATCGTAATTCAATTTTTCAGCAGTTCCTCTGTGCTTTTACAACAATTCATAAACGGAGTATACTTTTTGCTAAACTCGTCTTGACAAGCGCTGTCGCCTTATAAATAATAACCTTGAACTAAAAAAAATTAAGGTGGCCATGAAATCTCTTCCATCACTCCACTTGTAAAAAACTTATTCATACTACAAAGTATCCACAGGTGTGTTAAATAATTTTTTAATAACAATTTTTGTATCCCTCGCCAAAGTTTTCAGAATCACTGCAAATCAAAAGAACAAAATAACTATATACAGTAATTTCTCGATGAGTGCCGCGCGAGTCCTACAGCGTTAGCGAGCGCGTTTCATCCCCACCACTGGGGGGAATCCCCCCGGGCCGGCCGACCGTCCCGGCGGTTAATGCTTGCGGTATTCCTCGAAAGATTAAATGCCTTCGTGTCTGTGAGAACACACTAATGCAATCGTGAATTTTTGTTATTGTTAAGAATTGCGCTATGAAAATTATACTAAATAATTCGTGAAGCTGCTGTGATTAAAATGAGACTAAACACGATATAATTTGGATCATATTGACTTATATGTTTCCATAATAAAACTCTTACCCATTGATTCACTATTAATTATACACTTAGAATTTACACTATTAATTATACACTTAGAATTTACACTATTAATTATACACTTAGAATTTACACTATTAATTAATCAATTTTTATGCTAATTTACTATCTACTATTTATGCTAATGCTTGGGTAACAAGAACGAAAGCGTGTCTCGCCGACTCTGAGCGACCGAAAACCGTGTCTCGTCGACTCTGACTGCGCACAAAGCGTGTCTCGTCCACTCTGGCTGCGCGAAAAGCGTGTCTCGTCCACTCTAACTGCGCACAAAGCGTGTCTCCGCGTGACCCTGAGCGATCGCAACATGTTTCTCCTCGGCCGGGGGGATCGTACGGAAGCATTTCATGCTCGGCTCGGAGGGATCCGTTTTTGCAATTTATCAACGCAAATATGATCCAAATTATATCGTGTTTGGTGTTATTTTAATCACAACAGCCTCAGCTATATTTTCATAAAATTTGCAGAACGAAATAATTAACAATAAAGAAGTTTTATAGTTGCATTAGTGTTGTCTCACCGATGAGAAGGCATTTAAATCCTCTACAGACGCCCGACTTCTCTTTCCTCTCTTTCTTTCGCGCGCTGTCCTTTTTTGTGGCCGTCGATGTCGGCAGCTGCACAATATCTCGGCCGAAATTTCCAAGAACCCAAAGTTCACCTAAATTCGATTAGTGCGCGCAGCCGGTCCCGAGTAGCACGCGCTAACCGAAGAATTACTGTATACCTTTTCGTTCGTTAATAAACCTTTTCGTTCGGCAAATCCTCTTTGCTTGATCACCTTAAATGTTTTATGACGTCGTAGAAGCATATGCAACTGTTTCGTAATTTCTTAGTCCTAACGCCGGGATTCTGTAAAATTCTACAATTCTAAACAAGCTACTGATGGTTCTGAATAACTGTTTACGCTTTCATAATATCTGCTATCACGTTGAAAATGAGTGGAAGAGAATAAATATTTTCCAAAGACAAAACATAATATCTTATTAATTATGAGGTTTAGGATCGATAAAGGTTAATACCTTTTCTATTCGGAATTCGATACTTTTCAAACTTGCACGTAAATGTAACATTCTATTTAAAAAAAACCTGACCTGGAATGCTACGAAACGCCAGCACAGTACGCGGTGCACACCTTGAAATTGCACAACTTTTGTGCATATTACTATGTTTTATACAACCCATTGTTTAAAAGTTATTCAACGTGCACGCGTTAGATGAACCATCCAAAGCAAGACAAATTATTAGAAGTATAATGAGATTCACGTAGACGAAACATTTGAGACATTATATTTTTAATTAATCGTTGCGCGCTTTCAGATCAATTTCAGTGTATTAAATTGTCATTTCAATTAAAATATTCCAAATATAATCGCATTAAAATATGTTCGAATAAATCCGTTGCGAAGCATCGTACGAGAAATATAAAGCATTACTCTCGCGCTATAAACATGAAAAGAAAAACAATCTGCAAAACTTCACGTACGGTGCTCTCAAATATTCGTTAAAAATTGAAACGAGGGGATTACACGTACCAAAGAGTTCTGGAAACAACAAATTTGGGACAAAGCACAGTTAGGATTAATTTGGCGCCCTAAAAGACAGATATACATTAAAATCGATTCTGATGCAGCACCACTACCTTCCCGCTTCTCGTGAAAACTGCCCTCGTTCCATTTCAGTGTAACAGAGAAGTAGGTTAAAATACATTGATACGAAACTTATGAACGCCACCTGTCTTACTCTATACTCGATTTTAACTTTCACGACGTGGTTTCCGGCCAATTTCCGACATATTGGTCCTGCAGTCTTGTAAATATATGTATAGCAAAACGCAAACTGTGAACAGCAAAACATAGAAAGAAATACGCACAACTATTCACGAGAAACAAACGACCAGGGAAAGAAAAAAAAGGAAGAATTAGGGAAAATGGTGGATAGATTTTGTACACCTTTGTGTAGGGTTTTACCATCGATATAGATTTTATTTTCTAATGCTTTCTTTATGGGCAATTTATTTTTATGAAAACGCAATTTTTAATATTTATCATTATTAAGTGATGAACTAAATCGATTTAACAGAAGGGTCAATTAGGAATTATTATTCCCTTATAGCTACGTGTACAGGTGTTTGGAAATAGGAATCGATTTTGTCGACTGAATTATTAATCATGAATTTGGGGGGGAGCAGTTTTCGGGGGTAGAAAGCAAAGAAAAACGCATATTTACTCTTGAACTTTGGGCGGTATTATTAAAACCGCCTTTAAAGAGGAAAGTTGACCTGATTTCAAATAATTAAGAGTATGCATTATGTGAAAACCCATACATAATGTAAACAGAATGTCTGCATTGAATGATGAATTCATTGACGGATCCGGGCCAAATTTTTCTTAATTACTCTTTACAGAGATCCCTATAGAAATACCTGACAGTTCCAAAAATATCTGCACCCCACAACTCTACCTAATTTCGCCCCTGTAACCCTCATACTAATTTACGTTTTGAGTTAATTGTAAACCAAGTCCAAATTTCGTTATTTATTAATAAATAAATATTTAACCTATTTACTAAATATTTAATTTACTTTAATATTAAAAATATTATATTGCGACATAATTGCTAGAATAAAAGTACAAACCGAATTTGTCCAACAATCCATTAAATTTCGTTTAATTATTATAAAACTAAAAATAATATTTAACGATAGTCTCCATACCACGGAGTCACTTGGGAACGTATTATTAGAAAGTTCATGTGATTTCGTACACAATTACCTGCAAGAATGTAGCAACAGCTGCATGTACATAGACGTAAACAAATTCGTATTGTATTCGAAAATGATTTCCTATGGAACCATATGTATATGTGCAGAATTGTTCAAACCCATTAAAGTAGGGGAAGGAAGGTTCGAACTGTACCTCGAACGTGACATCTTGATGACACCAATAATCATATTTATTTTATGTTAGATAATTATATTTTACAGTACTTTGGCTACTACTACTACTGCAAAATAGGAAATTTGTCGAGACATACTGTGTTATTCGTGCCGTTTTTGCAGTTACTTAATGATTTGAAATGTGAAAAGCATGATACACCGTAAAAATTAAAACCAAAACATGTTTGTCCTAATCTCATGTTTTCAATTAAAATATAACAGTGCACGTTCGAAAGTTGTTTTACAATGTTTTTACACGGTTGCTGAGTACTCGATGTCCGCGAAATTGTGAAAATGTGTCGGTGAATATGCACCTGGCGGTGATATACAAAAGGTAATGCTTTCGATGAAAGTGCAGTATCACGAGAATCAGACCGTACGTTTGACGAGTAACGGATGTATTCGCACCTATGTGCGTAGTAGTAAACACGGCACTATTGGTAGTGCGAGAATAATGTTTAAAGGCAGAACAATCTTTACGAAATATTTACAAGAAGGAGAAAGGCTTCTTACATGCGTAGCTCGTAGTCTCAGAAAACCACAGCGGGCAAACATTATAGAATTATATTATCGATGTAGGACCTTCACGTACAGTAAACGAGTTGCACGGCAGTGAACTGGCGAATTGTCTGTTAAACAAAAGCCGTTGGGCTCTACGGCAAACTAATGCCGTGAGGCCTAGTCACGAATGTGGTGAAAAATGATTTAACGTAATAATTAATCGTATATTTATATGTTAATGTACAAGATGATAATTGAATGTGACTACTCAAAGGTGAGGACTGTCTGTCGATGATGGTGAGACAACTAGTCAAAGGTGATGACTTGACTGTTCAGAGGTGGGGGAAATACGAGTACTTGTCAAAGGTGATGGATAGGCTTGTGTAAGGTAGTGGAAGGATTGTACAGAGGTGGTGAAAATACTGTCTAAGCTGGTGCACAGACTGGCCGAGTCTTCGTTAAAATCGCCCTTACGAAGATGTTGGTGGTAACATGCGGATTGGCTAATGCATACGGCTTGTCGATGTAGAGAGGTGACGGAAGGGATATTCCAAAATCTGGTGGAAATAGAAAGTAACCACCCTGTCTACAGGTCTCCCTAAGTTAGTGACTGACCTGAGAGTGACTCGCGCCAAGTCCGTATTTGCAGATAACCGTTCGCAGATAGTAAAGTCATAAAGCGCTCTGAGTTTAGAAAAACAATCCTAGAAAAGGAGGTGTACAAGTTTATAGTTATAAAGCTTGCAGCTGCAGAATGTAGTAATTGTACACGACTAGTAAATAATTGTATTTTAAGGAACTCGATGGCTTTATGATTCTACTGTTGCGTCGCAACACGGGTCTTTATCGAAAATATATTTCGAAACTAGTTCCCCTAGAAATTCATGGAACGATAGAGTTTAATTTTACTTGCGTGGGTGAGATTTTTTCAATTGGTAAACTTTTCAATCGGTTCGCGTTTTGCACAGTTACATACGTTGCCTTTAAAAAAACTCTTGTTTGAAACTTACAAACCAACTTTGGTAATTCCAAAATACCAACCTTTTTAAACTTTGCAATGTACCTGGAGTGCAATGTGAAGTATCTGGCAATGTTTTTTACTATACGCTGGTCCTTTGCAGTAAAAATATATCTTCCCGTCCATTTTAAAAACTGCGGTAGATAACAATAATTTGTTCTCGCAAGATAAATATTTCTTGAAATAAAGCCGATAGACAGGAATGCTTTATTTAAACTACAAAGTTTTAACGATTTCCACGCACAGTTTTATAGGGGATAAAAAAGTCCATTCAATTTTCATTCTAACAATTTCTAAGATAGGCAGATAGAAAAACTCGCATTAACTTTCAAAAGGGCTTTTCATCCTGAAGTTGCCCGGCACTTTTATTACGTTTCCCTGCAAGCCTAAAGGGTTTTAAAAAATCGGATTTTCCCCGAAATTCCCTCGTAGGTAACTAACGATTGGCAAATAACACATTAATGTCGCATTAATTAGAGCGTCTGAAGTTAACTGCATCGATCGGATAATTCCACGCTAAACTGAAACCGCAATTGTGGATTCAGGACCTGGCTGTATTCCTCGTTCGCTTTTAGAAATGATAACACGAGCCGTTCACTAGGATACCTCAGCGGTAATCCGCAATGCAAGCTTTCAGAAAAACACTAGTCCAAATGGAACCACAGCCTACTCTCGGATCCTTCACGCCCACGAGCCAGAATCCTTGTTTGTTTGCCCCCATCTAGCATTTACAGAGTGTTTCTGAACTGTTGGTATTAACGTAAATGAAAATGAATCCTCCGTAAAGAAATAAGGCGAAAATTTGGAGTAACGTTTTTTCACAGCTTCATTTACGAATATACAAGGTGCTTCGTTTATGACATCGTAATCTGTTCGTTACTTTTTGACGATATAAAAAAAATTCCGAGAACAAAGTTGGTTGACCCAGGTCGGTGAATATTTTAATTAATGGCTTGTTCCAGCTATTTCAGCAAGAATAATATATTTTATATTACGGTATTGTTATAGCTGATATAGATAGGATGTTAGGCATATATGATACGCTGGCCTTCCAATTACTTTGATTGAAGAATTGGCGATGATTCGAAGACCACCAAATAGTTTTACTTCGTGGTTTTATTCTCCACTATCTAATGCGTTAAACCTGGACGGCGACTGAATAATTTGAAGTGGTCTATTAAACTTGCAATTACAAGTTTGCTTAGCAGAATGCTTTGAAGCTTGAACAATAATTTGATTCTTTATCAACTTAAGACGGGCCATTTTTATTTTATTCATTTAACGAAATGACCGCATTTATTGGCGCCCTTTTTATTTTATTCGTTTAATGAAATAAATGCATTCGTTTGCGCCACTTTAATCTGTGTTTTTTTTAATGAAAACCTCTCGTGCTTGCTTGTGTAATAAACGAGCTTATATTTTACGAGCGAATAAATACGTTTGTTTCACGCGAACAAAGTGAATCGCTGTGACGTTGTTCAGGTTGCAGCACAAATGTAAGCGACGAATTTTTAACACGAATTTAATCGAAATGAAAGCTTCGTATAAACAAAAATGGAGCTCTACATTTCAGTTTACACCATCAGTTCTGAAACATCTTTAATATCACTACGCCTTCGCTCTAAAATATCTCGCTCCCATTTGCAAAACCTCATCTACTTCTAATGAGCAAACACGAGCCAACATACGTGGATTGCGGACTATCGTGCCTGAACAAACGAACACCGTCGATCCGCAACCGCGGTTGGGAAATTCAGAGAAAAGGTTTGGCGGTGCTCCTGGAGTGTGGTGGATGTTTAACGTCGCTCGAGCACGGAATAGCCGTCAAAACCTTACTGCAGACTCTCTAGAGAAATCGAAACTTTCTTCCATATTCAATGACACCATCCGTTTCGCTCGGTGTTCCTGCTTACCATTTGCTGTATTCCAACAATCGCTACCCTGGCCCTTTTTATTCCACACGTCAGAAAATTGATGGAAAATCAACGGGAAGGTGTGTCTTCTTAAAAATATAAAACGAAAATGTAAATAAATGAATTACACAAATAATTTGCCACCAAACTTATGCTGAATCGACACGGAACAGAAGCAGCATCATGCCCACAAGCAGTTACAGGTTTGTTCGCTCTGTTCGCGGTCGGCTGGCTGTTGATGTTGCTCGTATACACACCTTACCATTAGTAAACATGTCTGGGAAAGATTTGCTGCACGCATCAGCTGCATATTTAGTAGTAAATGGAAATAGTGTTGGAGGAAAAGGGGTGCGTCAGTGTTGACCGAGGAAATTTGTTAACACCAGGAGCAACTGTAGTGGAACAATCTATTAAACGATGAAATTGGATTTAAAAACTTCACCAGAATGTCATACGAGGACTGTCAGGAATGGTTTGGCACAATTGCCACACAAACATGGAGAAAGGATGCAAATTTTCGCATGGCAATTTCTGCTAGAGAAAGACTATTGGTACAGCACCGCAGGCTTAAATACGAACTGATCGCCAAATACATCGGGAAGATGTTACCATGTGTAACAAACACGTCCACATACGCCTCGAGTTCGCGAACAGATCCTTTAATGTACCTCCACCTGAACGAACGCAGCTCGCTGTTCGTCAAACTGACCACACTGCTAGCGAACATAGTTCGCGTACGGCAGTGTAGACCCAGCATTAAACTTAGTTCTAAAAGTATCCGTTAACTAGTAACAGGCATTGTCTCCTTAAGGTATATGCATATGTACGTACATAATACATATACTCACGCTTGTTCCGTTACTTTTTTTTAATCGACTGCAGAAAGCCTTTCAAATTTTCAGACAGCCCCGAATTTTCTAAACATGAAGCGGCTGCATTGTATCGCCCTCTACTTTTACAGACCAGTCACCCATGAACCATTCTGCATTTTCTACCTATTTCTTGTGTTTTAAAAATACACTCGTCATTAGAATTTTTAGAATAGCTATATACATATATACATATATATCATGTCACTTGCAGGACATGTATTTTTCTTTGTGACGTCACAAAGAGGCTTTTCCACGTACATTAAAGCTTTCTGTACGTTACCTCCTTCTTGCCTTTGATAATAATAGGTGGGTTTGAAGTAAAAATTGTTCGCTTTCGACAAGATGCTATCACAACGTCCTATGGAAAAATAAATAAAAATAAATAAATGTATTGCTACATCACGACTAGAGAGAGAATATCATCTTTCATCGGAATAACGCCCAACCGAATATGAATTTAATAAATGTAAAAAAAATGTTGAAAAATTAAAGTGAGGAAATTATGGAACAGCCTCGATATTCGACTTACTTAGCGCTACCAAATTACTGCTTTGTCAGAACGTCGCAAGGTTATTTAAATAGAAAAATAATATTTAACCCATGGGCAAATTAACAACATTGTTGGGGAGTATTTCGCGTCTAGGCACACAAAAGAGAAGAATAGAGACTAACAGACATCATATTTTTCATTAACGAAAGAAGCCTTTGAAAAAATAATACAGTGACACTGGATGAAAGAAGAACGCAAAAGTTTTCCGATCTTGAAACTGTTGTCCACGCTTCAAATACATGCGATAAATGTATTGAAATGGACACTCGGTTAATCGTATAATAACGCTGGTTTTTCAGATTGTGTAACTCGGATGAGCAACATTCTCTGGTCTGACGACAAAATATAGATCAACGCTGAAAACATCCACGAGATACATTCACGATGTAGTTGCAAGGTCCCGCCCATCTGATCGTTTTTGTTCTCGACAAGGTTACATACGCGACAGAGTTTCATTACTCAATATGGACCCATCTTGTGGATGCCGCGTTTCTTCTACAGTGAAAAGAACATGTTAGCGATAGCATATTTTGAAAGAAAGGAATAGGATTGGGTGGCAAAGTGCTACGCACCCTGTGGATAATTTACGATGGGGTACGCAGTCCTACGTGTGGTCGAAGAGTGTTTTGGGAATGTCCTAGGATACTGTAGGATGTGAGAAAAGTACTTGTGTGTGTGAATACATATGTGAATCTATGATTGAATGTACCCGTATGAATGAAATCATTAAACGCAAAGAGAATGAACAATCTTCAGTGAGCAGCGCATTTTGTTATTGCATATTAATTTACCCGGTAACAAGATTGTAAATTGAAAAGCGTACGCCATTACATTTTCATTCTAATAGTAAACGTTGTAAGAGAAACATCAATATAATCGGAAAAAACTTACTATTCTTAACAAAGTCAATACCACTTTATAATATTCCCACAATACACTAAGATATTTGCACGTCTTGGAAGTGAATAAATGGAGCCAAAACATCCTGTTGGCAAGGGTTGGCTGGCGACCACTGTGGGCCTCCCAACTATCGGGTGCCGAGGGATTGTTTATTAGATAGAAGAGAGAGAGAGTTTAAATATGGCAAGCCACCTGACGTCACATTGCTAAAGAATAGGGACTCTGTTCCTAGAGGATCTGTCCACGGAATGGGGAAGGACTGTGATGAACCCCATGGCACTTATCCCAAAACCTCCATCGAATGAGCATTCTTTCAGCAAATCTAACAAACTTACTTACTTAATCTGACGAACAAATAAGTGAATTTCCAAAAGCAGTTACTGACGAGGAAAGTGTCAGCCCTGCAAGTCGCAAGCTTCCCTGATTCCTTGACAGTAGACCCAGGACAGACGCGAACTCAGAGGACCTTAGGAGTGTGTTCATGCTCGTGCATCAAAGTGATCGGTGTGTTCTGTTCGTGACATGCACTGGGCGCAACGTAACCCGCCTGCGACCTCACTAGATTGGTACCTCTGACCTACACGCCGCGGGTGCTCGTCTGAGGTGATGAACCTGATTGGATAGACGGGTAATACGGGTAAGACTGAAACCTGAAGATTAAGTTTCTTCAGTGTAGCTGGGAGCGCTTGAGTATCCCATGTATGTATACTGCTAGCCTCGTCGGGTTAGTAATGGTGCCGTAGGTGCAATTCAAGACCAAAGTTCTTCATCGTTCTGCTGTCAGTCATGGGATACTCGCTCCCGGGGTTATGTCAAGGGTGGAATCGCTTGGGGAAATGCAGAAATCTCGAGGATGACGGTGAATCGTGAGCTCGTTGAGATAGCTCAGTATTTCTTTGGATCAACTGTGAATACCTTTCATTTTGCTCGCGTCGCGTTTTTCTACATTTCACGGTTTTCGATGTTTGATTACTGCAATATTACATTATATTATATTCCTTTGCATTTTTATTTTATTTTTCCCCTATTCGTATCGCTCAAAGACTAAAGCATGTAAAATTGTAATGGATAATTGTCCCACGCATATACCTCACTGCTTTTAGTCTACCTTCCTTTACGCGGCTGATAACAGCTACTTTCTGAAGTTATTTAGTAGAGTCAAAACTCGTTCAGCAAGTTAACAATAGCGCAGTGGGCGAGGTATACAATGGGGTGAGGATGGGAGGGTGGGTCACTGCTCCGTAGCAAGTTCCAAGTGGCGTGACCCGGGCCTTCGATATTACGTATCATCTAATTTTTTAATAATGTTATGAATAATGTCGTGCCAATAGCTGCGAAGTTCAACAGACTAATCATATTCTTCGATTAGTCTACTTCCATTCATCGCTCTTCGATAGTCCACGTCTCGGAATGTCACTTGCACTGTCTTCAAATAATAATAAATTTAAAAAGAATATAAAACGTAAATAAACACGTTATTCTAGAAATGAATGTATTTGAAATTTTCTTGCGCGTATCAATTTTTATATCAAACTTAAAAACTACGGAATAATGATTGATTCGAAAAGGATATTCAGTCTACTTCTTTACTTAGAAAATTAAAATTTGCACATTCATACTTACAACATGGGGGAGTACGACATAAGCTATAATAAACTAATTTATCTGTATGATGTTTGAACTGCCTTTTCAATATTAGTACAAAAGTACATAATTGGTGCCCAACTTTTTATGAATAAAATAAAATACCTCGCTAATTGGATTATTGCTACTGAATGTCAAGTAACATGTTCTCAAAAGTCATTGTTATTAGCTTCATTTCAAAGCAATACCCTCATTTATAATAAATATAGTAGCTCTACCCGTTTAATAATACATCTCTGAATGTGTATGTTCTTTAAACGAAACTTTAAAAAACGATGTTAAAAAGTTTATTCATTTTCTCCACATTTTGTTTCATGGTGTTAATTAAAACTTAGCACAAACTTAATTCAACTTAAACACACTATAATATAATCTAACAACAATAAACTCTGCCTTAATTAAATCTTTATCAAAAATATGATTATAATTGTCATATTGAATTTTTATTAAAAAGAGTTTAACAGACTTTGTGCCAAAAATAAAACGCTCTACCGGTTTAAAACAATTGCTGACGGAGATCATTTTGCACAACATAAAATCCGATTAAACGTTATCCTTATTAATAGCCGGATTTCACTGACCAAGCGTTTGGAGAATGATTACATAAGCACTGAAAGCAACTGGAAATACAGTTGATGTAATCCACTGCATATTTTACTTTTCAACGTACAATGAGTCATAAAAGTACCTATACGTCTCTCTGCAGCCGTCTTTAAACGTCATGCATACGATTTTCGAATGGAAAATATTTTGAATCTTTATCAATCAAAGGTTACTGCATTCGTTAATACTTTTGATCGATTGCAGCAATACAAGCAATCCCATGCAAGTGGCATTGCATACAGTAGTGCAATTTCAATATATCTTTTAAATAAAAATTAAGAACATTATTTTTGTGAAGGACTTAACAAGTGGCACTTTTTAATCTAATATACAAGCTATGCTTTCACAATAAGTTGTTATCTTTAAAAACCTTTAACATCAACGATATAAGAAAATTACCTTTTGGCAGGTTTTGGCAGTCACTGTACATACACTGTACGAACCACGGTAACCCGAATCTGAGGGTAAGAGCTGAAATCTTCGAGTTATGGTGATTTCGTCTTACCGAAGTTTTCCAGTAAGAGGTTTACCGAACGAAAATTCGACTTGCGGAGGCTTTGTGCACGGGATAGTATGAAATTTTTCTCACCAACCATAGCTAGCACGAAAGTTATTGGAGCCTACTAATGTAGCAAACGTCTTAGCTTTCTCGTGCGACACTGGGTTTCCTATGCTGACGTTTTTATTTCTGCACCGTAAAAATCATGTTAACGGACAGTCCGCAGCGGCAGGAAGTGCCGCTTTAGGCAAATTAAAACTCTGATTTGTGGAGGGAAACTTCACCTTGCGGATGTCGATTTTCGCCGCATTCGAGTTACGTAGATAAACGTGCCAATTAATTCGGGTTATAGGAGGTTTATATTTCGAGTTGCAGAAGTTTTTATTGCGGACCAGGGGAGAATGGGCAAAATTCTAGTGCTATAGAGGTTTTCGAGTTACAGATGTTCAAGTTACCGAGGTTCTACTGTGCATACATTAAACTCAAGACAACTAGGAACGAGCCCCTCAATTGACGACTGGCGCAAGTCCAAAATTACGAAAAATGAGTTCATTGTAGAAATAGTAAGTATTAAGAATACTTGCCGCATTTCCCAACTTATATTTTCTTTTATATTAATACAAAATAAGTGTCGATTTTACACCGTAGGCACAGTGGCAGTATAGAGCATACAAGAATGACCAATTTTCACAGTATTGAGAAACCGGACTTAATTCCCTTGACATAAGTCAAAATGAAATGCCGCGAGTTTCTGCACAATTCCGTTCCAAACTTTCAATACTTTTGCCCATCAACACACTTGCAAACTACGACTGCGTCGTTCCTTCAAATATTACTTTTTCGCCCGCATAAGTTCGTTGCAGTTTTTTACTCTCCATAAGAAAAAGTACCGACGCACTTATACCTCGGAACGATTCTGTAAATTGCAAACGCAGAAAGTGTGTCATCGTGTACTTGTATCCATCCGGAAAGGGAGAAACTGCTGGTTCTAGCTGACCAAAGTTATCGATCCAGCGAGCCGTCCACAAAGTTTCATACTAACTAGACGCGTATGAAGACTAAATAATACGCTTTGTAAATAACTTTATTTATAACATACACATAAATAACACAGTAACCAATAAAGAACGGTTTTATAATCGCCGTTCAATTATGCAATTAGTTGAATCGGATAAGTACATGAATGTTAAATATGGAATAAGAAAAGTGGCCATTAGGGACTCGATATTTTCACAAAAAAATATTCGACATTTTGCCATAGAATATTGCGAAGCACTTGTTTGACAATCGTGAGCCAAGAGTATAGTAACCTGGTCAAAGTGTGTAACCAAAATGAAAAAGTTATAATAAGGCTGTTTAATTAATCAAGAAATTAATTCGGCATAAACCTACGATCGAAAAAAGTGATAATGATTTTCCAGTTAGATCACCGTGAACTACAGTAATCATTGTTGGCTCTTACTGCAAAATACGATTACCTAATTGCGATGAAAACTTTCGAATTTCGATATTCAACTTTTCGTCCGGAAATATATTAGGTCGTTACACGTTACATGGGGAAGGTCGCCGGTTAAGAAATTTTATGGCCAGCTGAGTCGGATACGTGCCAAACCGTACGAAATATAGCGCACGAAAAAATAAACGTGCATTATTCGACTATTTCCTGGCATCTGAAATTTATAGGAGGGTTTGAAAAGTTGGACAAATGGATCCCGCGCGAAGCAACAGAAAGGCATAAAACACGTCATCGACTTGAAGTGAACATTTCCCTTCCTGGCACGAAATAAAAGCGATCCTTTTATCCGTGGAATGGGAACGTAGGTTACGAAAAATGGATTTTGTATGATAATCGTCGACCATCTGCCCAGTGGGGCAAATTTCGATTAAACGCCAAAACATCTTCAACAAAACAAAGATTATGGTAACGATTTGGTGGTCTACGTGCGGCGTTACTCACTATTCGTTTCCAGAAGGGAATACTAACGAGATAAATTTTGTGCGGAATTACGGGAAATGTACGAAATATGACAGACATGGGTTTTGTTTCTCCACGGTAAAACTGGGTCAAAATTTTTCAACAAAATTCTAGTCGCCGCAGTGGCGGCGACACGAAGCCCTTTTTCCTTTATTGTATTAGATCTGGTATCTATTGGCGTATCTAAGCGTACCTAAGCATTTTAATCATCTCTTAAAGAAAGATATTCGATCTCGAGATATGTATTCGGATGAGGCGGCAATAGATAATAGACTTGAATAATAAATGGCATGTAATAATCAAGATTTTTATAATAATGGTTTAAATTTATTTGCGATTCATTGGTAGAAATGTCTCGGTCTGCTTGAACTCCGTTTGAGTAATTTTATCTTATATTACGTTACTGTAGTTTACAGTTATATTTATGAATACGCCATTTCGTGGACAGCTTAATGGTTGTGAGTTTCTTAAATAACTTGCTGTTATAAAAAATTAGAAACAGTGGTAGCAAGAATTTGTGCTGACAACGGGGACAGAGATATTAACTTAAACTACCTTTCTTCTTAGTTCCATTTGAGTTGCAGAGAGGTAAACGAGTTCGTAATCTGTAATTGTCCAAACTACTGTCGTAATGGAAAGGTAATAAAGATTTTACATCTTTCATGGCTGTAATGCCTGCTACGAAGATGGAAGTGATTGCGTGAACGACGGGGAAGAAGTTTGGGAGGCAAATAGTAAAGAATCCTTAAGACGTAGATTTTTCAAATGCAAGGCAAGATTGAGGAACACAAAATTTGGTAAAATCAAAAATAACGTAAACAAATTTTTGTTTTAATATAATTATCTACTGAATCATATTGTTCACATATTTATAACTCTTGTAAGGAATTTATAAATGTGTGGCGAGTAGCACACTTGGTGTCAATATGGCACGAGTTCATATATTAATACAAATCAAACATAAAATAAAGTATGTTCATAGCTATTATCTGGCAATTTCACTTTAATATTCTAACACTTTCTTTCTTTTTATATTATAGTAATTTGGATGCTACACTAATAAATTACGAAACAAATATTCCTGTCCGATTTTGGATAGAATTGGCCTAATTTTCTGTATAAGGATTAAATATAACAAATGGGTATAAAAAAAAACAATATAAACCACATACATATGGTGAAAAGGGGGTAGCAATCTACAAAGTGAGGGGAAAAGCAGCACGATTAGTTGTGGCCAATTTTCAGTATCATATTATAACTTTGCGGATAGTTTTGTAAATAATATATTATAATATAATCACATTGATTAAGTTTTCCAATATTTATTCCAGATAATGTATATGTATATTACTTATTGTTAGAACAGAAACAACATAAATCATTAAAGTTAAAATAGACGTATCATGAATCACCTTTAACAAAGAAAATTACATTTTCCTTTATTACATTTCTAAAACTGCCCAATTATCGTAGAAATTTTGAAACAATATTAGTATCATTATTTATTTATTGCAAAATTGTTAGGCAATTATGTCACCTACAGTATTGTGCTAAAACGAAAGCAGAACGCAGAATGTTAATGTAACCAGAAAAAGGTTGCCCGCAGTGAAACGAAATTCAATTTGTGGAACAAAATACATGCCACACTTGAACAGTTCAACAGGAAAATTGCAAATTGAACAGATGCAAAGGAATCGTTATTGCTTATTTGGTATATTGAAAATAATCAAATAAAAGGAGTGAAAAATATTGCATACGTCCGTTCGTTTTTTACCAGCCGACGGAAAGTTCTTTTCCTTATGAACCGAGTAGAAAGATATTGAAATATATAACCAAGCTGTTATTCCATCTTTTTTATCTGTTTAGATGTCGCGTGAATTATCCAATATTTCACAATGTTTTCTAATTTCCTTCACAGAAAACTTTCATTATTCCAATAAAGTCCAATCCAATTCTGCGCCTGACATTTTTGCAATTTTGATTTTCCCGCTCCGAATTCATTGAATTTCCTTGCTCACTTACATTGAATAACAATGAAAGACAATGACAGCTGACAATGCAAACGATTTTGGGCCAACGCTACAAAATTGTTAAGGATTATCGAATACGGCTTTCCACTTTTGCAGCCGAATATTTGTTATTACCAATATCTGTGTATGACACGCGCTTCTATGCATATGGGTACACTTGAGTATATTTAACCATTTAACTGTTGAGCTAACTGTTTTTCTAAACTACGTAATACGTAGATACGTTTTCAAACATTAAAAAATACGGATTTTTACTGTTGCCCATTACCATTGTAAAGCACAGATGAAGAGCGCATAAAATAGAAAATATATTGTAATATATTGCCCTAATATCTTTTTACTGCACGAATACTTTTGCCCTTCGCGATGGGCACAGAATTCTCTATATCGCTTGTCAACGATGAGAATTCGATTAGTACTCACGAACGAAATGGGAATTAATATCGGGCCTTAGTAGTGACTTCGCGAACACTTGTCCCGGTAATATTGCAGCTCCAAAATTTAGTCAACGAGTAATACTACAATCGCAAAATTGTATACGATAAAATATTACCCGGATTAGCATAACCTTTTTTTCAGCCGCGGTGAACGTGGTATTAAACCTGCCTGCCCCGCATTAAGGCACACGTATTAAATAACAGCAAGGAACGATAAGCCGCTGCTGAGAATAAAAACTTGCTTGATCCCGGTTTAATGCAACTTTACGGTCGCGAGTACTATTATACTAACCTGTGAAACATTGGATAAGTAATCATTCAATACGTAATACAGACTGTTGGAGAACGATAAAACGACTGACAACATTTTTACGAAAACTCGCCGACAATCGTGAGCCATCATGGAGAAAAAATGGAATCCTTTAATGTATATGGAACACTTGTGGTGGCTCAACTAATAGTGTTCATAAATAGTACAATCGTTGCTTCTAGCCACTCTTATAGCGCAGGAACTAAAGGCCCACTTGAATTCTTAATGCAACATATCTTGCAAGCTATTAACCGCCTACCCCCAAGACCATGTATCAATAATTTCAGTATGGCATTCTCTAGCACCCTGCAAAAGTTCGATACAGGGCGAGGGTAACCGTTGATGATTTCTCGCCGCAAGAGTATAAGAGCCCCATATTGGGGGAGATATTTCTTTGAAAAAATGTACTCCCAAACGAGAAAACATACGAAACAGCACTATTGTGCGTTGTCGGGGATATATGTGCCGTGAAATGAAGGAGGTACATTTTGAGGGACATTCTGATATTCCAGATGGTAAAACGGATGTTTGGGAAGCATTTCGAAAGCACTCGATACATCAAAGTAAGGAAGAGAAACGACCGTGACGAATATCCGAAAAAGCTTGTCAATATGAAATCCATCATTTTCGTTGTTTAACGAAACCTGTCCTCTTTTACCCAAGTTCTTTAACTAGATTTTTTTAGGACGAGAAAAGACTTCCAACATTAGATACTCTCTGACTGACCTTTCTGGGAAAAATGGAAAAATTGTTAACCCCAGGATCATACTCTACTACTGCCCATAAGTATTTGCACACCCGATGTACGACAAATGTCGTACGAACAAATGTACGACAGTTGTTAAATATCCAGACTGCCCATGCGTTAACACTGCCACGATCGACCAAATTCATTAAAAACTTTGCACTCATAGTTATCGCTTTCGTCACTCGTCTTCGGGTTTCACGACTAAAAGTTCCTTGTTTCATTATCGCTCGTACTAAATTTCTTATTATCTGCACCCAATCGCAAAAATTCTAACTTACTATTTAACGACCAGTCATTTGGAAAGTTACTGTTCAGTAAAGTATCGCCTATCATCCCCGATGTTTGGAAATCAATTGCTAACACCAATATTGCCAGCATATCCCGGTACATTCCAGTGCATGGTAATTTTTTGGGACACTCTGAACTTATAGACGGCAGGGTATGTATAATTTACCGAGAAAAGGAGTAATCAACCACTAATAGAATAAAGAACAGTCGAACATATAGGACAGCGCCAGGCTCGTGATTCTAATGCGGAGATTGGATCGATTGAAACTTCAAAGAGGGTAAATTATGTTGGTTTCACGTTAAGAGCAAAAACGGATGAAAATATAGTATAAAACAAATTTTTTACCCACGTATATCGCATCAGTAACCAACAGTCAAAGAAGCACGATACTCTTTGCCTGGCAAAGCAGCATCACGTAAAAGAGCAGCGTTTTCATCAAATGTGCGGGATAAGTATACGGTCGAACGAATTGTGTTAATTTCATAGGATATCTGAAGCGGCAAACACAAAAAGAGTTCCTGTGCAATTTAAACAGAATTTTGCGGACACTGAAAAACACCTGGCTCTGTTAAAGTCGTTTTGCATATTTTTTCAAACTGCAGATTAACCGATAGAACAGAAAAACGTGCGTGGCGAAACCTCAAATATATCCATTTATGCAGTAAAGTTATATTTGGAGAAAAACGCTCGAACTCTTCTTTCACAAATACAACCGCTTCGTTTGTAGTGCGAGTGAATTTTTCTAGCGTCATACGCGATGTGTGTGTAACTTTTTTGTTTAACAATCGTATATGCAAATGTACATACGTTTCCGTATGTGACCCAAATTTGTACCAATTAAAAATCCTACCGGACTTCGATCTGCCCCTCTTGCGTTTGAGCTAATAAACAGGGTTGACGTACATAATCTATAATTTTCTTCATAAAACCCATAAACCATACAACTTTCTATCTAGTAATCTGATTAACATATGTGCACTCCAACCGAAATGTCTAGAGCACGTTGGGACTTACTAAAACAAATAAATATTTTCTTCGTAACATTGTTCTTGTATAGTATTGTGCAAAATATTATTAATGTAATGTTATTTCAATATGTGAGTGCAATATTTCTGATAGAACGTCCGAAGATGTATGAAAAGATTTGGTTCGTTCAAAAAGCAAAGAGGGCAGCAAAGTTTTGAGTGAGATTGTACATAGTATGTATATGTATTCACCCCTGATTATTGGTTTATTCATTGTGCTGTAATCTAAGATCAAATTTTTAAGCGCTTATGTAATTAAATAGCGAATCCAAAATTGTAAATCCTTTGTTTTTATTGCGTCTCACTTCGGTACGAAATGAATTGTACCAAAATTTGTTCAGATTCGTTGTTTAATGACGCTTTTATGTATATTACTGGAAGATACGGCACAGCTCTTGCGCCGAAATCTCAAAATAATAAAAACACTGCGATAAATAAAGCGCCGTATCAAGTTTTAAATCAGTGCAGGTTTGACAATATTTTTCAATATTTCGAAATTCGACTTTTCCAGAAGCAAATGGGCGGAGCTATTATTTGTAGACAATGCGTACTGATTTGTAAATTCAAATATCGATTTGGAGTAGCTATGTTAGTATGGACTTTCATAGAATACCAAGAAGTCTTCGTGATACTCTTTCCAATTTTTCCCAGAATATGACAGAAAATCTTACCGTATTTCAAAATCACGATTCATTTCTGGCACTTTTTTACCTTGCATTTCACCTCACAATAATTGTTCCGAAGTTGCACACAAAATAGGGTGCATTATAAATCCAGAATTGTATACGTTAAGCATTGCAAAATAATCATTGAAATCTTCACAGATTAAACTGTGAGTCCTTTAATTTTGCTCCAAACGGGGTAACAATACGAAAACCTTTCGGGGCCAAAATTAGTAAAAGAACAAAAACTCCATGCGGTAATAATTCTGATTTAATGTATTTACGAACTACTATTCAACGAAAAAGTAGAACGTACTTTTTAAATATTAGATTTTCCCAGTTCAACAAAGCCGAGAAAGTGTACTAGATTTACTAAAATCAGATCACGCGATGCAACAAAATAAAAAAGGTACATGTAAACAGCACACATTACATGTTCCTGTCGTCCTTTCGACAACCTGAGCAAAAATGAATCGCTTTATTCATACATTGCATACTGTTCGCGCCTTGCATAACAATGCAGAAAACATTCCTTGGTCTATGACTGTGTTCGATTCAACATCGTTATTCTTGTTCGCTATTTGTTCAAGGTGAAATAATAATTTGTACCCTTCAAGTCATAAATTTAAAACATGTGTTTACAGCGTTTCATCTTATTTCTTATTATCATACACTAATACGCCTATTTGGGTAATCAGTGAGTGCTAATCACATACACATACCAAGGATATACATATTCGTTTATTGAACAATATCCAATAATATTACACATGACATTACTTGTAATGTCCATAAATTAATGTACTTTCTTAGTTCCCCTCGCAACTTTATAGTACGATATCATTTCGTTTTTGTTACTGACTGTACACTGTTTATTCCGTTCAAAAATGCAGCGTATGTAATGTTGGTCATTAGGTAACCACCTATTTTTATAGCCTCCCAATTAATTTAGAAAGCCGAGTGCCAAATAGAATTTGTGCTACTATCTACCCTACACTTAATCTATAGTAAAAAGTTGTTATAGTTAGAGACGAAGATTTATGATTACACCTTGTGTAGCAGAAGATTGCTTGTATTATATTATAGTCACGACGCAAAAAATTACATGCAACATTATGCAATATAAACACAGACTGATTTTACGTACAACAGAATGATCGTTTCCCAAATTAATGTAATTTAATAATTAAGATCTTTAATTAAATGTAATTTAATAATTTAAGTTGTATTTAAATATAATCTAATAATTCCAATTGTCTTTTTAAATTATTCTTTCAACGCTGCATAACGTTCAACCTTTACCAAACATTTATTCCGCTCCATGCTCATTCTTTGACATCGGTGAGTGACAACACTTGACATATTTCAATTAAAGACATGTTACCCTTTATTACAAAAATCGATGGATAAATCCAATTTTAAAATATATAAAGGGTAAGGAACATAAAGTGTTGCAAGCTATATTCCCCGAAATTATTAAAGCTAACGATAAAAGTTTTTTTTAGAATTTTGCTGACCGATATTCCCTCGTATCCAAACGGCAGTGGACCGCAATCGAACCCCCGGATAGTAAAAAGGGATGACCAACCGCTTAATTTCTTATTAAGCATGCGAAATAAAAAAAGATATGTCTGAAGCAAAATTCGTTGGACTCGAACAAGCCAGTTCATTACATTTCAGGAATTCAGAGTGGTCATCCCTTTTCGCCACCAGGGTAAAATTTCGGACCACTGCCACTTCTGTATAAAGGAACATCAGACTTTAATGATCAAACAGTCAAGCCCTTGAAAAAATGTGCTCCCTGTCTTTAATAATTTCACAAAAATATGTGTGTATGTATGAAAAATACCCTGTACATGGAACAAAATGAGGGATCCGTTTGATTCAACGTATATAATTTGTAAATCAATTATACATATATCATCATAATCTACTCTTGAAAGTTTGCTGAATGTGTTGAAAGAATCCTCCTTCCGTGTTCGCAATTGTGTGTTTCGTGTTGGTCAAAGCGACAGTTTAACTCCCCAGTATGGCTTCAGATCGCTCGGAGGACAAACGTATTAAACTTTTATACTAAACGAGACACTTCTACTTCTGTCGCCCGTGTTCGTACTTTCTTGCAACATCTTACTTAGTATTCAGAACACCGCTTGTAAACATCGTGGAGGAGATTACGGTAATGTAAACTTGATTTACAAACGTGTGTTACTAAAACGAAAAATCTCTTCTTATTGTGTGAATATTGAGTTTTCACCCTGTTCTTACTAAGCTTTTTTCTAATCAATTTTTAACCTTTTTTTTAATACCATGTATATCAGAGTGTTCCATAATATGTATATGTGACCTACTTCAGGAATGGTATGCAGCGTTTGATAAAAATGAAGGAAAGTTCGTTTAAGCATGTTTTATTTGGGCTTGTTTGGAAAATATGCTTTTTTATTATTTCAGGTTTCACAATATAAGTTACAATATGTCACAGTAGTATACATATATAAATTCAAATAATTTATTGATGAATGAATTTAAATATTGCTGTATATTGTATTACGGGTCCTACATATTTTCCCAATTCTTCGTACATATTGTACATAACTTTTAACTAATTTCATATTTATTATGTGAATTGTATAAAATGAAACTTTATTTTCGCAGCCTTCTAATGGCAAACAAATTTCTCCCTTATCTATTTTCTACAAAAGTAGTGTTCTACATAGTATTTACATAAACATCAGCTATCTTCTAACTATATTCACGAAAGATGTGTGTGCGAAAGATACACTGGATATATGTATGTTGTATATTGTATATAAAAAATCTATAGAAAATTGAGAAATATAGCGTTTCGAAATTGAACAAAATTTCCTCCAAATTCGAACAGCAACGGTAGTTGGTAAACGTCTACAGGTATGCGTTTAAATGCAAGTTAGGTATTTCATCACCTGCAAAGGTAATCAAATACTAACTAACAGAATGCGAAATTTGCATATGTATTCTCAACCACATGGGTCGTATGTATTGTATATGAACTTCTTCCATCGCTTTTAAGTGTTGAATCCATCAGAGAATTGTATCCTACATGTTATGAAATACTCTATACGCATTTTCGGTTGCGTACCTTATTTTGCAGACGCCTGAATACTTTACCTGTAATTTTTTATTACATTATTTTCGTAGAATTAAGTATAAATGACATCGCAAATGTAAATGTAATTACAAATGTCTAAACTATTTCCCTTCTTTACAAAATACACCTAAAATTGACTTAAATATTTAACACCCAGACCCGATGAAAAACTTTTAAAACGACACAATTGAAACAAATAGTGTACTCAATTTAACAGTGATAGCAGTAGATAGTAGTCTTTCGTCAGATTCCATTATAAAAGTAGACGCACCTCAATATAATTATACATACTATACTTTTCGCTTATCATTCTGTCGAAAAGCAAGCGATTAAAGAATGGAATAATGCATAACGCATATCAGTAATAATGGAATATTTGCACAATATTATACAATAGCATTGCATATACGTTGCTGTTATGACAGTGAACACTATATTGTAGAAGCAACTATAGAAGAATATTTCAAATATGTGTATATTCAAAATTAAATGAGAGAATTTATACATACTTCATATATATAATAACATTTGTGGAGCAACCAAATTTTCTATGTAAGTAATAGAGCTTTCCCATAAAGGAGCAAGCATAACGCAGGGAAATTGTTTCGATATTGCGATTGACGTAACGCTACGAATCTCAGCCTACGTTCGTTTCCAATAAAAGTAACCTCCTTTATACGTTATTTCGCAACGTCTGTTGCACTAGTTCAAACGCTGCTTCGCCCCCGTCCATACGAATGGGAGAAAAAGATTTGTATCGTGGAATCCGCGATGAAACTTGATGTCGATGTGCTCGATAAATATATGAGGAAACTGAGCGATACTTTCCGATACAGCGTGAACTGATCGTGTTATCTCGATCCAAGGATGTTATTTTAAAAGGTTTGTTGCGCCCTGTTTAAACGCTGTTTCACCCTCACCCACGTAAAAGAGCGGAGCACGATTTGCAACGTGGAGTTCGTTCCATAACTTACAGTGAAAAGAGGAAGAATTCGCATAGTTGCAAAGTAAGCGTTGAAGACACCTTTGTGATAACGCTGCGTTGTAGTGAATTACATATCGAATAAGACAATTAATCTCCATTTCTAAATTTCTTTTAATAATTTTCTATATTGGTGATAAAATACCCCAAAACCGCCCGGATCATCATTCTTTGCACACTCTTGCGACGATTCGTGTTTCGGGAAAAAGAATTCGTGCAAAGATTTGAAATAACTAACTGTAAGCTTCAAATTAGTTGAATATTTCGTTTGCCAGCAGTATGATTAATTTCTGCATTAATCTGCATATTTTTTTATTAATGTCTGTGTCTAACACACGGCTGGATATTTAATATAGAGAAATACATAATGTATAAAAGGAGGAATATATTTAATAATGTAGATAATATTTCCAATATATTATAGCTTGATTTATTCCCATATCTTTACTATACGAGTACTTTCGCCCCCATTGTATACAGTATTAATATTAATGTACACACGATAATGACGTAATAAAGTGGGACAATAATTTATGAAACAGCGGAAGCCGATCTTATCATTTCGATCTGAAGGGAAATCGTGCATTTGGCATTTATCAAGACAAAAATGAGATCTTTACTGAAGAGCTGCCATAAAATACCACTCCGGAAATGTTTATGAGTTAGCCAAGTTCTCCAATATTGCATTAGGTCATCCTGTATGTAATTTCGAACCCAATTTCGTGTTGAAACTGTACATCTATACTTCAATTTCACAAGTTTTTTATTGAAACATTTTTGAAAACATATCTAATTTAAACGCATCGCTGTACGAACTTGGGAAATGACGTAATAAGACCAATTCGTTGGACATGAACAGCAATAAAATGATACGTTCAAGATATACATACACATATACACATAGCCTGCAAAATATTTCTTTATCAGAAAAAGATTAACCAAAGTTATGATAGTGAAAGCCCAAGACTGAAAGTGCTACAACTGACCTCTTTTTTTTATTTCAACATGCAGATGAATGAATACGAAGGCCGCAATCGAAAAATTAATAAGTATTAATCAATATACATAGTCAGATAAGAATTTCGACCGTCTTATGTAAACAAACTTGTGTCAGTTTCTGAATGAGACTTTACTTACTTTTTACTTATTCGTTTATTTTAAGCAGCAAAACTCTTCTTCCCTATAATAGCTTTTTAATAAATCACGATTTAGTACTATAAGTTAGTCAATTTTGTGCCACACAACCTATTATAATACTATCTTTCAAAATAAATAAGCAGGCTATTGATTAGTCACACCAATTTTTAAACATTTCTCTTCCAACGAAACAGTTTCATTCGACATCTAACACACTTCTTTGTTATTCAAACGAAATATAGGCAGAAAACTAAATGCAGACATAAATTGTTAAGGGTTTAGGGCCATTCATATTTGCACAGCATAACTTGTTTCTTAATAATCTACGCAAATTATCTCCGAATGAAAAACAAATTAATTAGTAACTATAAACGTAAGTTCATAGTTCTACGTTCAGAGATGACAAAACTTTCTTTCTGTAGAAAATAAACATAAAGTTATGGTTTTGCGTTTAATTAAGCTTTTACTATTACTTTCTGAAGTAATAGTATATTCAGGCAGATTCGTAATAATTGATTAGACATGTAGTTCGGGAAATTATATTTGCTCGCGACTGTTGACAATCTAAGCAATTTCGAAATCAATATTTGAGTATATCGCATTGATAAACGAGTCACAAACGCTGCACTGGTTACACGTTACATGTACTCAGGATAAACTATCCCCAGATATGCATCGTGCAAGTGCACACCGGTTACTTCTTTCGCACGGTATAATCTCCTTTTATTTAGAACGTTAAGGTAGTACAATCGATCGAAAATGGGAACACGTATTTAACAAGCAAACAAAAATTAAACAAATAGACTATTTTTCATAAAAACAATAATAACATAAAACAATTTGTTTCTTACACAATTTTAAACAATTTTATTTGCAAGGGAAACGCAAACATTTGTCGAACAAAACGATATTTCATTTTGCTATGATTTCTATTACATTCGCAATAGTTTACGAAATTTTATGTTTTTTGAGTATCTTTAATGAACTACCCCAAAACAGTTTAGAGGAATTTCTCAGTACAATGAGGATTTCGCATTGTTCTCCCATGATACAATTTTGATAATTAAAACACATATATTTACATATATATTTGAACAATATCTACGTGAATCGTATGTATGTTTTTAAACAAGACTCATGTGATAACAAAATAGATAATGCTTTCGATCTTACCAATTATTTTATACGCATTACATGCTATGTATAACATCGGACGGTTATTATTAACTATAACTTACGTTCAATATTACATACTTATAGAAGCTGTGCCCATAAAAGAACATGACCTATAATATTTGTCATTAACTAATTGATTTTTATCACTTTCAACCACTGAAATTTTTCAATTACGCATAGCAGCATATATATTAGCTAATTTCAATAATAATAGTTGTCGGAAACATTTCCTTAATATCTCGAATACTTCGTGTTGTTAACAGCAGCAATATCAGTGTACTATATCCCCGCATTGATAACATTCACGATTTTACTAACACGCTATTCTTGTATAGATGAAAGAACAAACAACCGTAAAATTCAAACCATTGCTTTTATAATTAGATCATGCCACTCGTAAATCGTAAACGTAAACCTTAAAACTATAATAACAGAAGAGTGGCAATATTTCCAGGTATTTTTATATATCTCGTGCGGAATATCCTTTCGTTTAAACGTTTTAAAACCAGTAGATAGAGTTTGAGGCGGTTTTGTATGTTTGTAATTTAAAAATAATGATATATAATTGTCACTGACCTTCTTTACTTGAAAGTGTTCCGGCCGTAAATTTTCAACGATTTCTTGATCATGTTTGGCGGGTTGTGGTACCGATGATCGGAACCCGTCAAGCACACCTTTGATCGTAAACTTCTTCATTACGAATCGAAGATAACACCTAAAGGATCACATGTGCAGCAGCAACACTGGTATTCAGATCTTTTCAGTGAGTTCCAAGTCAAAGTAGAAAAATTTGTCGGAGACTCGATCAACAAGAGGTAACTCGAAACGAGTCAACTGCGATTACTCGCAAATACGTTTCGATTTAAGAGTTTCTTCTTCCACGACGAACCACCGATGACATGTTTCAGTATCAATGACAAATGTCACTTCATCGATATTTCAAGTCTTGCGGGACTTCCTTTACATTTTGACAGAAGGACGATGACGTCGATGAGACACAGCACATTTTCGATATCGCAGTACTTTGTGTAAATAGAGGAGCACACGTTACCGTGACCGTTCGTCAGCGCGTTTTTACAAACGCTGCGTGACCAGAATTGTTTTCGTAGTTGACAGCAATGCAGTGTTGTTTAATCGTGTCAGGATCAATAACTGGCAACAGGCTCATGTGGACTCTTGCATGACCGCAAACTAACACTCTGCGCAATCGTGAACGAAACTTTACGGCAGGTTTTTATATCGACACTCGGAAACCATCAAATTGTCCAGAATCAAAAATCACCATTGGCTGAACGTGAGTCTATTTAAATGAACATTAAGAGGGACACTGAGAATGAAAATTACTATTGCATAAGAAAGAAAAACAACACTTATTGTTTCACATTCTTGCTTTAATTGTTAGCGAAGTAATTTAGTACTGTTACGCTACCGTATAACTTCATTGTAAGGGCGGCCATAATAGCATCATGCGAAATCGCCTTTCGAATATCTGCGTCGTAAGGTGGCTCCCCTTAGTGTAGATCTTGGCGCTAAATATAACAAGTTGTACGATAGCACAACCAAAGCAACGAACAAAAGATTTTGATAATGTATTTATTGATGAAATCATTTATCGATGATAACTAAGATTACTCTCGAATATCCGTATTTAGTGGTTGCCATATGAATGTACAATATCTTTTTTTCCAAAAACAAGAATATATATAAGTAAAACGAAAAGATGAGACGGAGTGTATCTTATTCTAATTACTTTAGTAGACGTAGGTAACATGAATTGAAATTAATTAAATAATAGCGCAACCGACAGTAATTACTAAATATTAACGTAACCTTCCTGAATGGAGACGTTAGGTCTTAGTTGAGCTAATTTTAACTAATTAGTATGTACAATTTTGAACCTATTTCTGCCTAATGCTAGTTCCACATTTTGGTCATCAAATACTCGATTTATTTTATAAGGATCTTGCCATTTGCAATCGTCATTCTGGTAAATAAGTCATCCCAATATTGCACAAAATTCTCGTTTGGAAAATTTCAATGTTCATAGGAAACATCAAGCTTGAACTGTAACAATTTAGGCTATGTAAAAAATGTTTGATTTTGTTCTTTTAGGATTTTATAAAGTTTCTGAATAAATTACTTGTTATACATGTTTGTTTCCTTTTCCACAATTTTAAAACAAAGGCTAAAATCTTGCTGGAGCAGCACCCCCACTAATAGTAGCTACGAATCGCCACTGGTTGTGTCTACCCTCAATTTACTCTTGTTGCGTAGCTATTGGTGGAATATGGGGACTTTGTGTAGGTTCGGTTGCTCGTGGAGAAACGCGGACAAATCAAACACAAATTGTACTGCTAATGTTTTCAATAGACTTTCGCCAATTCTTTATGCGCTGTAATAAAACAGCCTTCAGAATCTTCCAAGCGAAGTGTCCTGAGATCGAATGCTCTGACTTTCCTTTTTATTCGACTACCTACGACTGGTATCTAAACAATATGTAGGTTTATTTATCGCGTATGTTTATCCGACTACGAATCTCGCTCCTAAGATATTATCGCTATCGTTTATTACACTTATATTGTCGATCGTTGATTCAATGTTACTGGATATTATGCCAGCTAATTTGCATTGAATATGATTAAACGCAAACATTACATTTATTATTCTCGTGTTTTTTAATTCCATTTATCATGTACCAATAACTGGTATAGCTTTCAGAGCTAGTTAAATGATAATTTATTCTTAACAGGCCCTTAAGAAAAAGGTGTACTTTTAATTAATGTGTTTCCATTTGTAGTGCAATATGATGAATACAATTAACAAGGCTCGTGTAATGGACAATCATAATATATGTATATTGTTCTATTTAAGTACCACATACGTGATAAGAATATCACAATATAAATGAACGAAATAAAATAAATACTTGAATTGTCTATAATATGGGCTATATATCATAAGAACACATAATTTATTATATAATTGTATGTACATGTAATTATAAATATTTCGCATACCTAATACTTTATGCTTTTAACTACGCGAAAGCACTTGTCGGCTTTTGCACGTAACATGATTGCAGTTTTATATTGTTCATTGAAAGAAACATAGCTTCTTATATTCAATTTGATTAATATATGTATTTGTGTAACATTATTACTATGATTATTCCCTGTAATGTTCAATATCACATAGGAACAGCATTGACCCACGTAACCTAAAGTTGGAACCTTCAGTAGTAACGGCTTTTAAAAGGTAACCTTTTACACTGTGTAACATTATAGCAATCGCCAATCAATAATAATCGCTTTTGAATTAATACATGGCATTTTGACTTACACTCACAATAAGCATACATTACATATTCATAGATCAAGATGAAATACTAAATAACAAAAATATTATTGCAGGATATTTCAACGAAAGAACTGTACAGGTTATACAAACTTTTCAGAATGACGAGTCCAATAGGTAATGTAGTACCTAAGTTTCGAGATACGTTTCATATGGCGTCAAAAGACATATTAAGATGGTTCCCTGGACATATGGGCAAAGGTTTAAAACAAATGCAACAAAAGCTAAAACTGGTAGATTGTATAATTGAAGTTCACGATGCAAGAGTTCCAATTTCTGGGCACTATGCAGATTTCAGTAAAACAATTACTGGACTGAAACCCCATATTTTTGTATTGAACAAAGTAGATTTGACCGATATGAAATTTAAGAGTTCGATCTTAGAAAATTTAAGCCAAAAAGGGTTATCCAATATATTGTTTACTAACTTAAAAGACTCAAAGTGCAAGGCTGTTCGTGAATTACTACCTTTAGCACAACGATTAATTAAGGCATCGAATCGTCACAATAGATCAGAAGAATCTTCGTTTCAAATCATGATTATCGGTATACCAAATGTTGGAAAATCTTCGCTTATCAATCGCTTAAGAAATACTAATCTTCGAAAAAGTAACGCTGTACAAGTTGGTGCTGTTGCTGGTATTACACGATCTGTATTAACACGAGTAAAAGTGGCAGAAAACCCAGATATCTACATTTTGGATACTCCTGGAATTTTAACACCCAAAATAGACGACTTGCATACTGGCCTAAAATTGGCATTAGCTGGCTGTATGCAAGATCATTTAGTAGGACCAACCGTACTTGCAGACTATTTGTTATTCTGGTTGAATAATCGGAAAAAATTTGATTACATTGAAAAGTTAGGATTGTCTGAACCAACTGATAATATTTCGTATCTTCTCACATATTTAGCAGCGAAACTGAAGAAAACTTTAAGGATAAAGAATTACGATGGCAAAATAATCGTGAAACCAGATTTAAGATCTGCTGCAGAATATTTTGTTGCTATGTTTAGAAAGGGAGAATTTGGTTACCTTTGCTTAGATGAGGATTTGTTGTCAACAGTACCGATTAGATGAAGTTTAAATGTATAACATTTGATTGAAAAGATTTTCTGTTTCTATTCGTAATAAATCTAAATGCCTTTGTCACATTTCAAAGAAATTCCAATTACTTCCACGATAGAAACATGAATTTTCATATGTAAATAGTGGAAAACAAATTTACAATAATAAATCTTATTGGAATATAATGACTTTGTAATACAAATCTAGTATATTTCCAAACATATTTTATGAATAAGCAATCACATTAAAAACGAAAAAGATTTTACTTTGTACATTCAAACCTGTAATAAAGTGTGTATTAAAATACTACCAATACAGTACTAAAGATGTATTATAATGTAACAAGTGTATATATCAGAGGAATAATTTCGTTAATTCTATATTGTTTAATAACTATTATACAATAACAAAAGTTATAAATATGATTACTATTTTTAATTTCATATGTATACAAAGGGAATTGCGAATTAACTTAAAGAATTACCAATGCATTTATAATATACAACGTGCAATGTATTAAAATAACACTGTTATTTTATTTAAAACTAATTTGATTTCTAATATTTTATTTACCATCGTCACTATTCTCCAAACACATAAATTATAGATGTGTCATTTATTTGTCCATAATACCAATGAAGTTTCAAAAAAATGTATATTCTTGAAATCCCAAAGTTAGCAATATGTATTAAATGCTTGTAATAATCATTATGGCAAAAGCTTGCATTTTCTGTGTCACACCTTTAAGCATTTTGAACTTGTAAAGAGTTATTTCAAAATTGCGTGAATTCTAAGTATTTCTTTATATCCTAACAAAAATATCGTTTCTGCTAATTTCACTACCATAGTACAATTAGGAAGAAAATATTTACAAATTTAATAGTATTAAATAATGTAAATTATACTTTACACTTTGTTTTTAAATAAACACTTGCTAAACAGTGTATCATCCTGTGGTATGCAGAGGTGTGTTGTAGTATACTATCTTCACATTAGGCGCATGTAGAAGACGATGGAGTTATTAGGAATTTATCGAAAATGGTATTTTCCTTTAAAATGATACTTTAATTAGCAAATTTTCAATTAGAACCGAAAATCCTACGAAACTCTTATTTTCTTCTACCGCTTATTTATAATGCCTTCATTTACCGTTATAATTCTCCCCGCTATACCTACGTACTTACAAGTTTTCGTTACTTTCTCTTCGCGACCTTCTTACAGTAGTGACCAATTCTGTGTTTCGTTCATTGCTCTTCATATATTTTGAAAAAGGTGTTTACCTTAGGGTAATTGTTAATTTATGAATGAAAAATTAATATCTTTTATTTCAAACATGTACTAAATATTTATAATTATTCATATTTATTAATATAATCGCAATTATAGCTACCATGTTTGCAAGGTTTACATTTTATCCAACGCTTGTCTACAATGTATTTATGGAAAAAGTTTCGGCGAGAAATTGGTATGATAGAATTGATGAGACTGTAATATTAGGTGCTTTACCATTTCGTGGTATGACTAAACAGGTGTGTTCACATACATACATACATCATACTTACATACAAATGCATGGCTGATAACACTATTTTTATAAAATAAGATAGCATATTAAGTGTATGGTACAATTTATATTTGAAAAATATTGTAATAAAGCAAAATATAATTCTAGCTAATAGCTGAAGAAAATGTTAAGGCTGTTGTTTCAATGAACGAAGATTATGAACTATGGCTATTTTCCAATAACAAAGAGGTATACTAGTAAAGCACTTGTTATTATTCCTGAAGAAAAATGTTAACAAATTCTCTAGTATACAATAGTTAAACATATAACTGCTCATATTTTTTAGGAATGGCAAAAACATAATGTAGAATTTTTGCAATTATCTGTAACAGATATCTTTCAATCACCTTCTCAAGAAAAATTACAGCTTGGTGTAAAATTTATTAACAAATTTTACAATGCATCGACTAAATTAAATAGTTCAATTGCTACTAATCAAGCTTGTTATCCAGAAAGCGTTTATGTACATTGTAAAGCTGGAAGAACGCGTAGTGCAACTCTAGTTGGGTGTTATTTAATGGCGGTAAGATAATTGGGAATATATAGAGTTAATTTCCAATCAAATTCTGTATAGTATGTATTTGAAATACGGTAAAATTAACAATTATATTGCAATATCATGCATTTTTAGAAAAATCATTGGAGTCCAGAAGAAGCAGTAGCATATATGAAACAAAAAAGGCCCCATATATTACTACACGCACAACAATGGAAAGCATTGAGAGATTTTTATAAGGATCATGTAGAAACTACTAAATAATGTTAATAAATATATAATTATTCAAATTGCAGTTCTTGTATAGACTTATATATACATATATAGGCAACTTATTTTATTACAAAATGCTTCTGTAGTACTTTTCTTTTACCTGGTAAATGCAAATGATTTATTTAATAAAACAGATTCTAATTTTTTTCATATACGAAGGTACAAGGAATTTTTCAACTTCTTAATGTATTAAAGTCTTCTGCGAAGTTACTGAAGCATTTGAATATTTAATACCAAAACAATGAAATCTGCTGAAATCTCTGTTGATGGATGACATACTTCATAAAAAATTTAAAGATGTACAACAATCCATATTTATGTGCATTAAACATAGCACATACAAGTTTCTGTAATAAAAATATAAAAAATAGTTATTAAAATTTAAATGTAAATCAAAGAGTTCTTTTATTTTAAAGTTAAGTGTTTTATTTTTTCGATTTATAGTATTCATGCAAAATATTCATTTTAACAAATTGTAATTTGTTATACTTTAGGTATAATTAAATTCTACCTAAAGTATGTACATGGATGTTGGTTTCTATGTTTTCAATACCTCATTGTAATATAGCACCAAATGCGGTTTCAACATAAATAATAAATAATGAAGAAGTAGATTGAATTATTTCCATTCTTTATATTCATATTTTGATAAGCACATGCTAACACATACAAGTATCGCCGATTTGTTCTTGCCAAAAATATTAGGAACGCTAAATTGTTTCAAATGAAAATTGAATTCTGAGGGGCACATTATTACATTGTCGTATTGAATCCTATACAGGTGGAGGTATTTCTGAGACATTGAACATTTCTACTATTTTCTTTGTAATGAAATCATATATTTGTTTGCATACTCTTATATTTCGAGAAAGACCAAAAATAGACATATTATTACTGGGTGTGATGCATGTGTCTTTACAATTAGATCTGGCAGTACTTGTATGATGCGAAACCCTTACATGTTTAGTGATGTACCGAGTAATACACAGTATTATAGTATTACTGTAGTAACACATAAGTTCCTAAACTTGATGCTCAAAGAGATGTTCTTTAGTTTCTTGAGAAAAAAGAGTTTCTAAAGTAATATAAAACTAACCTCTTCTTCTGCTCATGAATTACCCACCAGTTGTTCCTGAGAGATACTGGGGCAGAATGATCTACTTTGCACCCTCTCCTGCGAAGCGCCACTTTTCAGGCAATCCCCAATTTCTTTTTTTGTTGGCTTCTGAAAGCACCTATTCTGGAGTAGGGCATCTGAAAATGAAATGTAAACCACACCTATGTAGTATGAATACTGAATACCATATAAAGTAATAGTATCACAATTATATGAACAGTGATTTTTACCCAGTATAGCATCAACAGCTCTCGTTTGGGCTAAACCCATTTTGCTTTCTTCGCGATACAACCACTAATAGTGTCACCACACTGTCCGCAAATAACAGTTCGAAGGACAATGCGATTGCTTCCTTCAGATTGTACCTGCCCAAAAATACAGAATAGTTTATCTAAACAAAGTAAGTAATGATTGACAAACATTTATTACATAAAGATGAATAAAATCAGGCTTCTGTTTCACTTACAACTTCCCCGTACCCATCATTCATTAATGGTTTCAAATTCATTTATTGCAGACAAGGAGCAAAATGACAGATATTTGAAGGTGCTATCGCAGCACCTGCTTCTGCTGGTTTAGGAGTTGTTGCCGCATCTGCTTTTCCTCTTCTAGGAGTTGTTGCATGATATGTTTCTGTGCACACGTTCTCTAAGTTGGCCTTTAGTTCGGCTTTGTCCTCGAGTATGCTTCCGGGGACCACGTTTGACTGCTCCCACGGTTCCTCTTCGGAGGACATGGTGTCGAAACATGTGGATCTGCTGATGACTCGTTTTGCCTGTTCCATTGAATTTTGGATTCACAAAATGTTTTAAGATATATATCCGTGTGGTGAAACGCGGAAGATTGGAAGATAAATTGAGGTTTGAAAACATCGTCTGTTTCCCTTTGAACTGGTTTAATCATAAGGTCGTTACTCCTCAAGAAATAATAAATATCTGATCCTTAAGGGGGTAGACACGGGTAATGCAGCGAGCTGTATATCGACATAATATGGCCCGAAATATGGGTGTCGAAAGGTTAGCTTTTCTTCCTTATATGAGAATATTTTGAGCTGGGTGAGTGCTCATTCGAAAGAGGAAGGTTCAATGAAGAGCGCTGCAGAGGAGTTTCAACGAAATTGTGTTGATATCTAATAATATGAGTGTTCAAAGTGTAACAAAAATCGACAAAATACACCCGCAGAATACAAGCATTTTTAGGTCACTAAAAAGAGTTTTGACACAATCGGGGCCTGCAGCGCTCCTCGTTAAACCGTCCTCATTCGAATCCTCTTCCTCTTTCTGGATGAATTTTTCGTTACAATAAATACAATGCCACCCTCTTTTAAGTATGTGCAAACCATCTTTACCTACATGTATAAGTTATTAACGCATTTAAAGTCATACAGCTAATTAAATAACCCAAAAAGGAGTGATCCGATTCACCCCATATAATAATAATTTTAAAGTGAATAAAATACGTAAACAAATTATAATATACTAGTGAAACTTATATCAAATATTATTTCTAGACACTATACAAACTAATAATATTAAACTCATTTGGATGTTAAAGTTAACCTTTTATTTTTAAATAAAAATTGTAAGCTATGTATTTTAGATCTGCGCCAAAATTATTATGTTCGTCCGCGTAAAGCAAACCTGAAATGCGTGTCAACACTAAACGGTAATGTAAAACAATAAAAACACAATTGAAAGAGGTGCATGGAGAGGGCGTGAGGAGTGTATGTACGACCTAAACAATTTTTTCCACAGTAACATAACAAATTTCAACTAAATTCTTATTTCGATCCGATTCGCCCTGTGATCCGATGCGCCTCAGTCTACCCTACTTGGTAATGCTAACAGAATTGGCCACTTGAATTGTTTTATTAGAATTAACCTACTTCCTCGTCCGCCTGAATCTCACAGTTTTCCATAAAATATTTTTAAATTATTAATAACGACACACGTCTGTATCACTAGTTGGCCGAGCGATCAAAAACTAAGCGACTGAACTCAACGACCAAACTCGACGACTACATAGTTGCTAATATCGCGGGGACCTTCGAACATCATGGACGTCGAATACATTGTTACATGTAGGAAATTACAGTAAAATCTCGATTAGTATTCAAAACAGTGGCTACCGTTAGTGTTAATATCTACCCCACCCACATGGGGTGGTCCCCCTTGGAACCAGTGAAGCGTCGAGCGCCGTGCATGTAATCCGAACCCAGATCGAATATCGATGAGAGTCAACACTAATGCAAGCGAGATGATAATTTCAAACTGATATGAAACTTTTACTAAACTGTTTGTTACAACCCCCTGATTAAAATGACACCATACACAATATCGTTTGAACAATTTTTACTTATCATGGTATTAATAATTTTGTTCCCCTTTATTATTGTTTCCGATGACAACTAGAATGTGTGTACATTAGCTGTTAGCAATAAGGTAATTAGTAGTGAGATTACAAATTTGCAATTATATATTTTCAGTAAAATCTCGATTAGTGCACTTCGCTCGGGACCGAATGCGAGCACTAATCGTTTGCAAACACGTTTATCACAGGAATTGTCGTATATTAGTAAATGTGTTACTTCGTTATTGTTATTATGTAGTTGAATATAAAGAAGAAATAGCGTCTTTCGTTAACGATAAAATTGCTCCAATGAAAAAGATAATTAAATAATCTGTCTAGTAACTATACAATTAACAATTGTAGTATACAATTACCGTCACTATCTTTTTCATTGTGGCAATGTTAATGTTTGGGTGTTAAAAAAATATCTCTTAGCTCA